>CM054112.1:26156623-26819123 GCA_028673005.1 Tanypteryx hageni
ATTGAATTCAGAAGAATGCTTACGTCGCGTATTTTTATCGCTCGCATATAAAATTTTATCCGATTTAAATCATTTTACGCCGCCTTGTTTTTTGCCTCTCTTTTTCTCTCTATAGGAGCCGATTTTTTGTCCGAGAGATTTCAACGGAAGAATCTATTCGAAAAATGGAACGAACAGCCTTTAGTGAGAATTCAAAAGATGGAGGCTTTAGGAGAATCGAAATTTATAAGCGGCGGAGATGAGAGAAAGTCGGAGAACAAGAGCGTTTCCCTCAGAACTCCCACCGATGGCCACCGACATAATTTTCTCCGCGCAGTCGGCTTCGAGAACTTTCCATTGTACGCCCTCTCCCCTCCCCTCCCCCTCCCTCGCAGCATCGTCCTCGCCGCGCAATTGGTCTCGCCTCATTATTGGAGCGCGGGAGGAACGGTCCTTCTTCTTTTTCTTCACTGGGAAAGAAAGAGGGAGAGGCGACGGACGGACGGAGCGATGGGGTTCAAGGAGCAGCCGATGGAGGCGAGCAATGAGGCGGAAGAGGGATGGACGACCATCGGGGAGGCGGGGGTGGCTCCAGAGGACGGAGGGGGGAAGGGAGGAAGGAGAGGGGGAGGAAGGGGGTGGAGGGATTGGGGGGGGGAGAGAGATAGAGCTGGGCGCGGAGCGAGATCAGCGTTATGTCATTTGGAAAGAGTTCAGAAGTGACTCCGATTCCACGGAGCGGAAATCAAAAGAAATGAGTTCGAAAACCTTCCCCGAGAAACCCAATATGCAGTATATCATGGCGCTAAGGACATGAAAGGGTTCGGGAATCCATTTAGTTATATCTGCGTGCCGTACTAACAAGCTCAATGAAAGGGGTCGTGGATGGAACTACGTCATTTTTTCCCAACTCGTAAAGAGAAAAAAACCAACTAGCTACGCCAAGAAGCTCTTCCTTGTGTCTGGTAACCGTTTTCTTCCTTTAAATTTCCCGCAGTCATTCCTTCCTCTTTAACTATTGCTTGGGGGTCTTCTTTCCATCCTTCGATATTTGTATTCCTCTCAAAAATATATACTAATCATCATTAATGCAATCTCCAAGAAGATGTATAAAAAGCGATAAATACATAATTACGCATGTATATAAGAAAATGTGATTTGTATTTTATATTTTAGCTAAATGGTATTTTTCCGCAAGAAATGTAGTGACTCAAATTAAAGGAATTGAGTCTATAACGAGGGTAATTTATCGTTGAATTCCAATTTCCACATAAACTGAAGTTGAGTCGTGAATGGTTTTTTTATTAAAGGAACTCATTACTGTACCGTCATACATGTCACGAGGCAGAGGTTGAAAGAGAGAGGAGGTGAGAGAGGGTTTGTAGAGGTCAGAATATTGACTGACCCTACGCATTATATAATACTAGAAACGTTTTTTTTTAACCATCGCGCTTCCGCTATAAGTCCATTCAAGGATATATCGGTGGAAATCAAGCAGAATAAAGAAACGATCAATTTTTCTCAGCCAACTTTTTGCGATCGAGGCGCGAATTGCTTCGTTATCTCCGAGCTGACGCGCAAACATATTTCGCAAACTTGCGCACGTTACATCAACAACGTCCGATTTGTTGTAATAGACCGAGAGAGAGATAGGGGGAGAGTTTGGACCAGCCTAACGATCTATTTGTCAAAGGGAACAAGTCGATCCATGAGCTCGTTTGAGAAAAAAATGTTCGACGTCGGAGAACGTTGCAAACTAGCTAGGAAAAATAAAAACATGAAAAAGTTGGCACGCTGCGAGGCGCCCTAAGAATTAAATGTTTTTAAAACTGAAAGTGGGAATATAATTTATTAAAACTATCGTAAAATATACCGCGCCAACACTTGAAGCAATTATGATGGGAACTGAGAACCTTCTTCGGTTAACTGCTGTCTTTTTTATGTGGATAAATCGATCTCTCCGAATATCCCCGCGTCTTTTCCATTCTGTCTGAACGGAGCGATACGTGAACGTGCTTTAACGACCACTGAACTGGATGGGCTAAAGAAAGAAAAAAAAAGCGTTTTCGTTCGAATTAATTAGACATTTTCCACTTAAATATATACGTTTAGATCACATCACAGTAATTCGGATATAAAAGTGTCATAATAATTAACTATAATCGTTATTTTTATGGAACAATTTGAAAAACAATTAATGGTAATGGGTTTTGTAAAGGAGTCTAAACAATCTCATATTTAAGTCTTAAAATTTGAAGGCAAAAATCTAATACTTATTTTCCGTCGAACATAAGCAAAACGTGAAACGCGGCTTATTCTCGATGTCATGAAGTTACAGTCATACTATTTCATGGATTTCCATTTAAAACCTAAAGTAGGCTTTAACATGCAATTTTCCCACTTGCCGCCGGTGATTTGAACAACTTTCGTGTTTAATAATTTTTATTGCGGATGTCTCTCCATCGAATAACCCATGGCTCATTTTTTGTCAGGTTAGGAACGCAATTGGTAGCGGTATCGAGCATTTCTGATCGAACACGAACCACGCAGCACCTGATAATCTTAAAAACATTAAAAATTTGCGCTTAATTAGAGGCAGTAATCTCAACCTATGACAGCAAAAGAAAAAACGCCTGACTCTAAAACTTGCATATTTATCGTTGCCTCGAAGCAGGTACAGCTATTAATCGATTTTATCGGACGATTTTAGAGGCAAATGGCCGCCGAATAATTAAACTGATGCAAATGAAGCGACTTAATTATGTATTTATTCGAAGGAAGGCGTTGGTAAGGTTCGAGCTTATGTCTGTCCGAGACGCTATCCAAATATCTGTCTGGATTGATGATGCTATAAATAGAAGAGAGGACAATAAACTATACGTATAAGAGCGGTAGAAAAAGTTCCGAACCTGTAATTATAAAAAAACCCTATGGCGCATGAATGGTCCTCGATAACACTTCCACATCGTAAAAAATAAAACGAAGTATTTTCCTAAAATTACGTTTTATAAAGGCCGTAAAATGCTACATGGGATACAAACGGGAAAAATATCATTTTTATGCCAATTCAGCTTATTGTAACCCGACGAGAGCCCATGGGAGTTGTCTGCACTACTTTGGAGCGAGAATATTATTAGTTTTTGTTGGGAAAACATTGACGCAATTGATACGGCCGTAAAACGAAACACTTTGAGGGATACACTTCCATACGCCTTAATCTAGAAATGTATCGGAGGGGCGCAGCAGGAAAATACGGCTTCGGACGTTGTCTCGGAGAGCAACGACGGAGTGGAATGGGTAATATACGTAGTTCTTTCCCCGGAAATATATTTATATGACTCGATGAGAAACTTAAGAACGAGATGCTTTCAACTCTTCCTTCCTAGAAAGAATCGTTCGGTTCGCTTACGTCACGTCGATAAATCGTTCTTCCACAAAGCTTGCTAGACTTCCATCAACTTTTTCATTGGTAATAAATCACCAGGCATTTCAAATAAGGCATCTTTAAATTGATCGAAAAAACGGGAGTGTACATTCTGTAACGACCAATGCATAGGAGTAAAAAAAACACGGATCCAGATATTTAATGGATAAAGTAAAAGGAAATTTTTAAAAACATTTCCAGTCGTTATTTGCAAAATGAAGTCAGTAAACTACAAAATTCGCATGTCGTAAGAACTAAAAGTTCCTTAGAAATCGGAAAGGGTGTTATTTGATCATTAAAAAAGCAAATAAAAAACAAACCTACTTAGTACATTTGAAAATTCGTTTTAAATGCTATTCAAATGGCAATACGTGACCTAGTATACATTTAAACCCAAAATCATTTAATTTTTTTCATTTTCTCGCTTCTGAGACGTAAATCCTTGAAACGATGGGACCATATCATTTATTTCGCTAACGCGTAAAAGTATTATGTGAATTACATTCGCTGGCGAAAAACAAAGAAACGAGTTTGCTGTCGGGTGACAACATTCTGTTCCAGACCTCTTATACGAAAGCGGTTGTATGATCTTATCTTGGGCAGCCAAAGTCGTTTTCTTTATCGCTTAACTCATTGCTTTTCTCTCGGAGATATACTTGTAGAATTTCGTCGCGTATTTCTTACATCTACCTTCCCGCTAAAAATATAAGTCATATTCATAAAAAAGCACTTGGAAATTCAGAAGGAATTGCCTAGTTTAAAACATTATTATTTTGCAAACTTTCGTAATCTTTTCATAGCAAAATAGACATCATAAAGTTGTGCGGTGGGTTCCTCCGCAATAAAGACTCCAGTTTCACCGACCTTCTTTAAATTCATCCTTTCCTTCTTTTCCGCGGTTTTTACTTCGTCGGCTATTCTCCGCGCGTGATCGCACTTTTTATCGTAAGTCACTGCTAAAGTATTCTTCATCGACAATCTCCCAAAAAATAATAACCCCAATGATAAATCCTGGAAGGCCCCACCACATCAATCGCCATTCTTATTTTAATAAAGTTTCGTATCTAAAAAAAATGGCGCTACCATTAAAAAAAACTACCGGAATTCCACCCGTGGCATATTTGGTATCCCAATTCCGAAAACATAACCCACGCCTCCCTTCGCTTCCCATAAACCATTATAGGTGGTGCTCCCATCATAATTTTCGGCGTTCGCACGGGAGTGCGCGTGCGTGCGTGTGTGTATTCGCCAACCTGCTCTGGGCGTAGTCCGGGAGGGACCCACGTGTATTCCTCCAAGGCACAGCCGGAGTCGTCGTCCGATTGGGATTGGCGTTGAGGGTCGGGACCGCCGCCTCCCACCACCCCCACCCCCAGGCCCCCTCCCGCCCCTCCCACCACTCCTCCGCCGCTCACGAGACTCCCTCCGCCCGCGACGCTTCCCATCCCCCTTCTCTCGAGGGGCGGCGGAGGAGCGGGTGAGGCGGATGACGAAGAGGGAGAGGCGAGGGGATGGCGCTTTCCTCCATCTTCAGTCACGTGGTCTTCTCGCGGGCACTTGCAATTTCTGCAGCCCTTCCTGGAGAGAGAGAGAGATAGAGAAAACAGGACTTTAAGACGGTAATAAATAAGAGGATGAAGTCTGTTTTTATAAGGAACATTCCTCGAGAGGACGTGGCGCATTTTTGGCGACTCTCTCGAGAAAAGTGGAAGTTTGATAATAATCGGTTTCAGACAAATTCTGAAAAATTTTGCTGTTCTTTAATCTTTATATCAGCGGGACATTTATTTTTGACGTAGTACATTTGGTACAGCGACCGCCGTACAAATTAAAGGCAATTCGCCCATTTCAGTAAGAATATTTAAGGCAGAAATCGCAAAAACTCCGCGCATTCCCAGGCATTGAAATCACTTCGATTAAACCACCGCGTAGACGTATCAAATCATAAATTTGAAAATGTTATAGAAAATATCAAATATGAATAAAAATTTCTCTCAAGTAGGGTTACAACATAAACATTCACAGCAGCCATTGAAAGAATTATTACGAGATGGCATTGCGATATTACTCGACAACGTGCCAACCTATTCAATGTTTGTGCAAACTTCCGAGAATTTCCGTACAAACGAAAAAGACATTCAAGCGAAGGAAGATCTCGTCTTCGAGACATTCTTTTATTGTTCGAATGCAATTTCGAAACAGAATTGGATTGGCTCATAAAAAAATTAAACACCCAGCTGCATCCAATGAACACCTGGTGATCTCGTCCTACATTTTCGTTAATTGGCGATTTCCTTTCATCTCAGACATCGGCTCCTCGAACTAACAAGAAATATCTTCTGCCATATAGGAGGACACCCAAAACAGATCGGCCAGGTTCCAAAGACCATTCGTTCTACAGATAACTACTGTGACGATTCCTTTATACAATCCTGATTGGCGCCTATTATTGACTCAATAAAAAGCAATCGGAAACTTAAAAAGGCGTCCCTCGGTGACTTTAATTGTGACTTATTCTCGCCAGACATTACCTTGGGACGGCCAATTTTGATACCTTAGCGACTGTTTGAAGGCATTCCGGGTGCACACGAATTACGGAGGCAGATAAATAACTGGTGTTACCAGCAGGTCGAAAACACGCCAGACTAGTATTTCCTAAGATGATATTGGAAGCAGCGTGGGATCTGCCCCCTTGTCTCTCTCCCTTCGTTTCCCTGCCAACCTTCTTCCACCCTTTTTTCTGCCTCTCCTCCCGCCCTCCGCTGTCCTTCACTTCCCATCCGTCCTCCGAACCAAAGCTAACCCGATCTCCGGAGCGGTCTTCCAAGTTATTCGGAGCCATAGGGTCGGACACTAATTTGAAAATTTTTGGTCGACCCTGAAGAAGGAATAATAACACGTGTGGTGATTCTGGAAGGTTTCGGAAGATTGGGAAACGCCTAGAATGCAAATCAAGGAACAAAAGACTATCCAACTCCCCCGACTTCCCTCATATTTCCTAGTAACTGGATCGCATTTAAAAGTAGGCGTACGGTGCAGAAACTAATAAAATGTTTTCTGGCGAGGGGAAATGAATGGTGGAGATGATTAAGTGGTAGCTTGTACGATTCCGAACCAGTGTATACGAGAGCAGTAATTTCTCTCACTCTCGACTGCTCCATATATTCTTCGAGGTCTAATTTCTGGTTCGAAATAACAATTAACTATGAAGTTATGCTGACTCAGAATATGTTTGTTCCGCGATATTTATTTTATCTTGGCCACCTAATGTAAATTTCGCATTCTTTATTTGCTTTGCTAGCGATATTTATAGAGTAAGTCTTGAATCGTAAGATAATTTATCAGTGGAATAAATATTCTTCTTTCTTGAGACTGGATTCAACCTCAAAAGCAAACTTTAGACGTTAACAATTAAATTGTACTCTATTTATTCACAACACACATGTATGTATGTATGTATGTGCATGCATGCGTGCGTGCGTGCGCGTGTGTGTATATATCTTTGTTTGAGATTAAAATCTGTAACTTATCTTCATCGCACATTTGTGAAATAGCGTAACTACGCGATCTCGAGACTCGTGAATCTAATTTCACCGATCATAAATCAATGACCATTTGTAAAAACAACAGAATGAAATAAATTCCAGGAGGCGTGATTTTCCCACATACGTTGGTAACCATTCCTGATCTAGCACAAATAGCATTTATTGAGCGTGCATTCACCACACGGGCAAGTGATTTGCTATGCATTTTGATTTTCGAGAAGTAGAAATTCTCTAATATTAGAAGCGTGCAATAAATTCCTATCACGTTTTCCACATAATAATGATTAGAATCATAACTTTCGAGTTATTTAACTCTAAAGTTAAATTTATTTCCAATAAGGCTGCATTTTGAGACTCTGTAAAAGAAACTATACTGTATTAGTCGCAGATCAAATATAACTGAAAAAATAAATGAGAGTATTCCACAAAAACGTCATTAATCATTTCTCAACAATTGCTGTTATTTTGAGACATGGCCCGTCACTTGAGGCAGTCGATCAATCTTTACTTGCTTTAAGCAGTCAGAAACTTGTAGCTCAAGAAAAATTTCAATGAAAAATCGAGCATAACTGTCACACCAACCAGTCCGATGATGCCGCGAAGAAAAATAAACGACGAAACATCTTCTAGAAATCAATTTTCAGGCACATTTACGCGCTTCCGGCGCCAAACTCACTTCTGACACTTCGAAAAAGCAACACCCTCCGATACCGTAGCTAAGATTATAAAAGAAGTCTCGTAAAGACCGAGGCTAAATATAGCAAAGACCTCGATATAAAAATTCCTGGAAAATTAATATGGCCGGGTGCCCGCGGGGCCCCGGGCGCCAATCAACACCGGGGTCCGCGAGGCAATCAATCGGTCGTTTCAAAATTTTTAGTTTCGCGACCCCTCCCAGATGCGCGGAATGTTTACAGCCGCGACCGTGATTACGCCCAATCAAACGGGTCCATAAAACCGGCAATCACTCCCGACGATTCCCGGCGCGATTCTCGGAGCGAGCGATCCGGTCGGAGAGGGATCGTGATGGATGCTCGGATCACGTGGGGAACGGAGTCGTCACGTCGTTAACATCTCAGAGCCGCCAAGGTGGGATTATTCGCCCCAAAGGTAAACGAAACCTCGGAGCAATTTTTTACCACTTAAAACAGTGGAAACGTGACTCCAAACGGACTGTCTTCGACTTTTTTCATGACAGTACTGATCGATGGAAAGGTCTCTTTTTTTCGGCTTTTGATTAAAATTCTATCAATTATGCTGTCGCTTCCAAATGGATGGCTCGATGGAACTTTTCAGACGGGAATATGAGTGCTGCCTGACGAGTTATCGTGCGATACGGAGGATTGTGCTCTTCCTGCACAAGGCTCACGGCCCTGTACAGAAAAAACTACATCTCTGCGGCGTGGTCATGATTAAGAAATAGAGATTTCGATATGCTTATAGGGCACGATCCGTATTCGGTCGCTTTGTCGAGATGAATGTCGAAAAAATAAAATATAACTAAAGCATATCATTCAAAAGAAGAAAATATTCAAAAAGCTATTATCGAGCTTATCTAATGACTTTAAAACCATAGATGGTATAAGTAACTCCCGTAAATTGAGATGGTTGATTATATCTGCATTTCGTCTACGAAGTAATTATCTTCAAAGTCCTTGTCAGAATCACCTGTTTTGACTCACCAATGAGAACGACTGATTTGTAGCTGCAATGAGCATTTGGTAAACTCAACCGTTTTATTGCCATCAAAAGACACCGTTACTTCATGAAAGCTGTTATAATCACTTAGATTCGTATTTATAATCTCACAATTACAAGACTAAAATATTTTTATTGAAAGATTGCTATATTAATCCGTTGTAGGATTTGCATCATCGTCTGTAAATACCTAATGATAGAGTAATACCGATTGATGCTAGTTGGTAACGAGAGACGTTTGTTTTATGGGACGTCAATGTGGAATTGTTAGGAGAAGTTCAATCGCGAACCATTTTCGCTGCAAATTACTTCCTATGAATATCAAAGTATTTGAATAATTTTAGTGACACAAAATTATTTTTCAAATGTTAAACTGCATTTAACCTTAATTCTTTGATACATAATTTAGTATTTTTGTAAATTATAATAAAAATATACACTTGCGCTTGATAGAGAAAGAAAAAATACCATCTTTTAAACAGCTGAAGCTACTTTTCAACGCGAAGAATAATAGTTTTCTTTTATAAAAAACCCTTTCACATTCGCTTGTTTGCACGGAAGCTAGATGATATAAAAAACCAATGTAGAGGGAGTCCCTGTGAGGAACGCATCCTTAACACGCTCCCGAGCATTTTTTATCCACCGTGGAGCGGATCGAGCATAAACATTCTATTTTTATTTTTATTTTCGAAAGGAAAATCGTGTACGCCTCTTTGTTCTTTAGTTCCTTTTTTCTCTATCTCTCAGTCGCTCCGGTGGTTTTCTTTGTCCCCGCCATCTTGAACCGCTGGAATAAAAGGGTTCGTTCTGCCTATATAAGTCCGCACGGGTTTCTTGCATCCCCCATCCTCCTAACCCCCGGTGGCCTGGTTCGCCGGTTTGAATCCAGACGCCGAGGAATTATTGTTTGTTGGCGCTTAAATCTGTCTTCAAGAGCAGCCCTTCAGGACTGAGCGGGTTAAGAGACTCGAACAAGAAGGAAAGGGTCACGCATGCGCAAATTGATGTGTTAAGAAGCTCACTTCAGCACTTAATTCATGGGAGATAAAGGAGAGTTATTGTTTTTTAACGAAGGGTAAGTGCCCTATAGATAAATAGACAGATGGATAGTCTTTGTAATGGCGAAGTTGAAAATCTTCCTCGTCCCTAAATCATAGGTCAAGTGCAAAAAGCTGCAAAAGATAAAGGGACATGATGCATGCGAGCAGTAAAACTTATTAGTAAACTCGTCCAATATAAAAACCAAGTACACTTCTTTTTCAATATCTCGTGATTGTAAAAGCGACCATTTTACAGATTCTCTCGCTTTTTACGGTATCTACACAGATTTAAATTCTTAATTATTTGATCGTTAGTACTTCGGAACGTGTTTTTCATTAGAATTCAAAAATTTCTCGGCTCTATCGCGAGAAATATCTCGCACAAAACATCAAATTAAAGGCGTGAAGTTCGCGCGAATCTTCGCAACTCACGAATGCGCTTATACTCCAACTTAATTTTTCTTCGCGGAGTTAAATAAAGTTATTGCCGCACTGACCGTCGCTTTATATATAGCCATGAATATTTTAAATCACGCTCGCGTGAGGTTAGACTGGGCAAAAAACCCTGCGACCTTGGAAATTCGTTTTTATAATAAGTGATAATGCGCTAAAAAGCCTCCGCGTAAGACGGCACGCGATAAAAGCCCTCTCCCTTTCTCCTCCTCGCCACCCTCCTCTACATCCATCTCCTCAGCGCCGACGCCACCTCCTCCTCCACGCCACCTCCATTTCTTCCCTCGCCCTCACGCCAACTCTACCACCACTCGCATTCCTACCCTTACAACACACACGCACGCACACAGAAAGCGGGCAACATACACTCACACACATTCCAGAGAAACCCTTACGCCTCCGGGGGGGCGATCTACTCCCTCCTCCTCGCTTCTCATCCACCCTCTCTCCCACTCTTTATCCCACTCTCCCGTCCACATCTCCAAGCCCCGCCCACCGATCTCAAGCACACTTTTCCTCGGGCATCCTTCTTCATCCACTCCCTCCCTCCCATCCTCTCTCCTACTCTCTCCCTTCCACCTCTCTCTCTCTCTCCCTCCCTCTCTTTCCCCCTCCCTCTCTTTCCCCCTCCCTCTCTCTCCACCTCTCTTTCCCTTCTCTCTCTCTCCCTCTCTCCCCCTCCCTCTCTCTTCCTCTCCCTCTCTCTCCTCCTCCCTCTCCCCCCTCTCTCTCCCCCTCCCCCTCTCTCCTCCTCCCTCTCTCTCCCCTTCCCTCTCTCTCCTACTCCTCCCTCCCTCTCTCCCACTCCTCCCTCCCACCCCCTCCCACTCTTTCTCCCCTGCCTCTCTCTCCCCTCCCTCTTTCTACTACTCCTCCCTCCCACCCCCTCCCACTTTCTCCTCCCCCACCCTCTATTTCCCTCTTTACCTGTCTTCCTTTTCATTCTTCCCTTTTTCTCCCTTTCCTCAGCCTCCTTATTCTGTCTTCCTCTGCTGCCTCTCCCTTTTTTCCCCTCTTTCCACCTCTTCTCTATTCCTCTTCTTTTGTGCGTATGTGTGCTCCCTTTCATAACCACGTCTCTCGGGCTTACTGCGACTGAGAGGTAAAAAGAGAAAGGGAAAGAGCCATTCGCCCGTTTAAATAAGGAGAGTGCGGTTTCTTCACCCTGTCCTCTTTGCCGTGAGAGGCTGTGTGATAAATGAACGGCTTTCGCTCACTGACTGACAGCTCTCTTCTTCTATACGCGCTCCGTAACAACCCAAAAATAAACGCTCCGTGATCCTTATGGTCGTGATGTTCTACGGAGGGCCCTTTCGAAAGATCCTTCATAGTTTTACATACACACGCTTTATATATATATATATATATATATATATATATATATATATATATATATATATATATATACACACACACACACACACACAAACACTCACCTCCATACAGAAAACGTGAGATGAGGGGAAGAGGGAAAACTGCCAAAGTCGGAAATTAATTTTCATATTAAACGGATATTTTCTCGCTTGGATAAGGTACTACTGATATACTAGTTGAACTATTTCGATGGAAAAGTGTAAAGGAATTAAACTTTTAGGGTAAGAAAGATATGCGAACGACGGACAGAATAAATCTATATTCGCTGCAACCGACTCGATAAAATTTCCTCGAGATAGTTTTCGTATTTTCCATGATTTCCCGTCCAGGAATCCATCGCAGTCGAACTTTCTCGGGGCAAGCCCCGTTCTCTATTGTATGCGGTGTTAAGTTTCGACCAGTTTTTCCCTTGCCGACGCCGAATGGGTTAATCTAGTTTGTTGGTTATGTTATTGCCAGCTCGTGCCGTTCAGGCCTCGAGATTGAGTTTAAACAGGCGTACAGAAACTAATTTTTATTGCCGCATTTGAATAATGGATCCCGAATGAGGGTAAACTACTTAGCGTTTTTCGTGCCGGGGAAAGCACAGGCAAACATAATAATCCCGACTTTATGTCTACGAACACCGTTAACTTTCTTTACGGGGTCCATATGCTTTTATCGCGCACTTCTATCCCTTTTACTCGACTCGCCCTGTCGACGGCCTCCTACAACCCTCTTGTTTAGCCGCAGAGATTCGTTTAAAAAAAGGAGGCCATAGCCGCCTCATACCACACCCAAAACATCTACGAAAAACCTACGCTTACGGTCTGTTTCGACGTAGAGTTTTTAAGTTTCTTCAGTCTCCAGACGCTGGCCGTAACTATAAAGATTTCCTCGAGTGATTAAGACACCCACGACGATACGGATAGCACGCATATATTACACTTAATCCGTACGATAAACTAAAAATAGGTCTCACGATATACAATACGTTTTAAAATAAACTCGATATTTGTCTTTTCCATATCACGAAAGAAGAAACAGTAAAAGACAAAAAACTAAAAATACCAAAGCTTCGTCACCGTTCGGCGGCTCGGTTTGAATTTTAAAAATCGTTTATTTGTTAAATTTTTTACCGAGCGTAAGTTCCACTAAGGGAAAGAATTCCTGGGGGCGATTCATTATTGGGATCGCGATAAAAAAAGGCCGAAACGATTTTTTTATTAAGACCGTCTTCCACTTAAAAATATTTCCTCGGCCTCAACTCACCACTAGCATTTCTCTACTTCCTTATCCTTTCTCTGGAAGTATTTCTTCTCTCTCTCTCTCTGTCCCATTTGTCCTACCTTTTTTATCTGACTCCGCCTATTTCACTCTTTCTCTCCGCGATAACTCTCTCCCATTCACCACCTCCTCCTTCCTCACCAGTGGCTCCTATCCACTTCTCCCCACACCCTTCTCCCACCCTCCCCTCCCATTCTTATCCCGACGGGGATTTCTACTGCGGCCGCCAGTTCCTTCCACATTGCGCTTTTTGCCTCCTTAAAAATTATCGCCGAAACTGTTTCACCCCGGATAGGGTGTTAAAAGGCAGGTGTTCGGTTACCGAGGATAAAGGAGAAAGGAGAGAGGAACTCGAGATATCCGAGATGCAAAAATGTACCAAATTCTGGAGGAAGATATGCCGATGTTGCCAGATTCTTAATTGCATGATCCTCGCGAAAAAAGGATGTCTCTTTGTAAGCGGAGATGTTAGTCAGTCCTGAAACACTTGTCGAGCAATTGGTTGGCCCTGAAAGAAAAGGTCCAATATTGTACCATACGAGAGCCGCACAGATTGCTGAGTGAGTCACGTTCGGATTTTAATTCGATCGGTAGGTACGACTTAATAAAATTTTAGCAGCCTGGTTTTAAATAATGTTATGAAATATTTTTAAACCTAAACGAAAAACTTGGAGCTAATTCATGCTATAATAACCAGAGTTTCCATTGTGTTTACGTGCATGTAGTGATTTGATATTGATTTGGGAGTAATGGCGGACCGGATGAAACTTGCTGACACTAGTTTCAGAGATCTTAATATAGAGAACTGTACGCTGTCTCAATAAAAAACCAGCAGAAGAATGCCATAGAAGTGGATCGCTGATTTTTCAAAATCACAGCTATACAAATGAAACAGCAGAAAAGTAAAAAGGCGATTTTATAAAAATCGAATCATGAGAGGATAATATTCGTGCGCCATCATAGGATTATTCATCAATTGAGTAATTTGATTATGAGCTGAAATGTCAGATAAGAAAAAATGACATGCTTGCTAAAATGCACCTTTTCAAATGCTTATTACGCTTTTATTCCACATAAATCCAACCACAGATTTCACTAAGGCCGTATTACTCTCTACTAAAACACTCAACGCACAAGGAAAGTTTCTTCATTATATTGATTGATTAGTCCACAGTTCGGCGAGGGACAGCTTGGTTACAAAGGTTAAAGGCAATATAATGCGAAATGATATCTCTTAGAGAAAATTAACGGGACTATGATATTAGGATTCGAAATCTTTCTTCAAGTCGCAAAGAAATGCGGAACTCACAGACGTGACGCATATTGATGAATCCGCGTTTTGAAATTGCGAACGCGGTATAGGATGAGGATTGTGGAACGCGGCTTCAACGACAATCAATTAACTCGCTCCGATCATTTGCATATTGTGCCGATTTTCATCCGAGCGCGTCAACACGGTGACGTCGAGGCAAAACAAACGCGAATCTCGGAGCGGAGGAGTGCCCCGCCGAGCGACTCAGTATTGATGTGAGGCAGTCAATCAGGCGTACCCCGCGTTCTCCTTTCGTAGTCTTTTATAAACGCCTCAATGGATCCTTCTCTCCCCCGAGGGGATATCGCGTGTGTGTGCGTGTTAGCGAGTGCGTGTTCTCTCTTTCTTTCCACGCGAAAAACGCCCAGTCACGGCCGGAGCATTAATATCGTCCGGAAAATGGGAGACGGGGCAGACGCTCCGGATCTTTTGTGAACGTTTAATTCGATTGACGGGCGTAAGAGGGCGGCAATCGGTAACAAGTGCTCCAAAAAGTGCCCTCGTGACACGCCCCAAGACGTTCCTCTTTAACGTTTTCGAGCACGAGTTTACCACCCATTCACTGCGGAGGAACGGAAGAGATAAAGCGTCGCGCCTTTTGACGCACGACTGACGCCTGCAAAATTCGCAGGGGCCGTTCGATAGATCCCATTTTCCTTCGTAGCTCAAAGCGGCTCATCTTCGACGCGATAATTATTTTACTTAAATTATTATACTCATACGCGACGTGTCAAGTTTTTAGGGGAAAAAATACGTTTCCATCGGGGATGAAAATAATGGCTGACAATTTCGCCCCCATTTTTGCAAATCAAATTACAGCAGCTTAGTAAAGATATAATGACTTTTTCTGTCGTCCGTGATTCATCCGGACTTGGCAATGAGCTCTCGCGACATGGCGCGAAATTTCACGAGATCTCGTGCGTCTCACACTTAATGGCGGTCGCGAGATTTATAGCGCTGTAGTCGACTAAATAAATACGGTATTTTTACGATAGCGCGTTAAGTAAGAATTTCACCAGAATAGTATGGAATAAACATGAAAGCGTGAAATGTGCGGAGAACTTCTCGCAAGGTGGTTCGAACTGCACGTTTAATCCACGATTATACTTTTTTTAAACCAGCACCTCAAACGAGAGGACTTTTAGCAATCAAAAGCCGATAGCATGATCCTAAACCAAAACGTCATCGCGAGACGGTACCCAGTCGACGTACCACTGAGGGAAACCGACCGAATAATCCCGATAGACCGTAAATAAACTCATAAGAGTCAATGAGGGAATGAAATCGAACCCGGAGGAAAAAGGATATGAGATACAAAACCGCAGAATAAGTTAAAAGGCGTACGAGGCAAGACTTCCGGAACAAATTTCGTGCTCAAACACGTTCGGCGGCATGTTTTTGTGAGCGTGTGTGCGTGTAGGAGAGTGAGAGAAGAAGAAGTGACGGCGAAAGCTTGGTTCGATCTCACGGGACGTCCTCAGAGCCGCGGCAATAAAATGTTTTAAGTGTCGGTAATGGCACTTAAATGAGTGATCACAATGGCGAGTTTTTCAGACGGAGATGAGGCGGCAATAGTGGAGGAGGCGGAGAAGGAAGTTATGAGGGAAAGGAATAAGAGGGGGAGAAAGGAGAGAGTAGGAAGGGGTGGAGAGAGGGAGTTGAGAGGGGGAAAGTAGAGAGAGATGCGAGGGAGGAAGGGAAAGACTGAGCTAAGAGGAGAGTAAGGAGAAAGCAGAGATTAGAAGAAAGGAGAAAAAGGGAAGAGAAAAGGGAGAAGCAAAGGAGATAGAGAAGGGGAGTTGAGAGGGGAAGGGAACAGGTGACAATAGAGAAAGGAATTTTTATAACTATTTTAAAGATAATACCTATAATAACAGTCGTTAATTTTGTACTATTATTTATAGTAACGGAAACTTTAATTGTATTTCAGGAAAACAAACAACCCCTAGGAATCATAAAAGCGACAAGAATACAAGACGCCGGTGAGTATATTACAAAAAGTTATAACAAAAAGCAGAAGTGGAGATGGATAGAACGCAGGACAGGGAAGAGAAAGAGGAAAAGAGGGAGTTAGGAAGAAAGAGCGAGTGATTCGAGAGGGAAGATGGAGAGATGATTGAAAAAAGATCTAGAGGGAACTGAAAGAAGATGGAAGGATCGTGGAGATCGGAGGGAGGAGGATGGGAGTAGTGGGGTGAAAAGAGAGAGATGGGATGTGAGAGGAGAGAGAACGCGGAGGTGGGAGAAGGGATAGAAGATAAAATGGCGGGGCGTGGACCGAACCGCGGCTGCTGCGTTGCTTACCACTCTTCCCCTTTTATCTAAGCCATCTCACTTACTAGAAGCCTCACTCCTCACTCCCGTCGAAGTGAAAAAATTCCTTTCACGCGTAAGAGGCGACCCGACTCCGCCTGAACAGCAAATGGCGGCATTAATCAATCCGCCACTTGTTGGCTATCCCTTTTCTTTTTTCCTCCGTACGAACGCCGCCTAACATTCGACATCGGATGGCCTCCTGACGAAAAGACTCTTAAACCGAAAGAGCGATCCCAAACAGAGATAAAATTTTTATAAATTCGTGGATTAGAGAGAGATTTGTCAGTTTCGTCGTTTTCTTAAGACTCATAACTCTCCATTGAGCTTTGATGCTTCACTTGACATCTGCCCAAACCTTTATTTACCGTCATATATTCACAGCCGGAAAGAATTTTCTACAAAATCCTAAAATTACGATTATGTAGTTATTTAATCCTATCCCTTAGTTATTTATGCTTTTAATCTCATTTTGCTTTCTCGTTTGTTGATGTACAAATTTGTTGAGTCTATTAATTATTTCCTTATTCCTATTGCCATCCGGGCATTGTAGTATCTAGAATTACTAAAAGTTACAGGAACGAATGGATTTATAAGTAAATACCCAATCAATCAATCAATAAAATCAAATTGAAAGTCAAAAGATAAATAAATTGATAAATACAGAAATAGATAATTGCCTAAAGAGATAAATAAAGTTATATGACCCCCCCTTAAAGTTTTACTCTTACAATTTTGCAGGACGTGGACACGTGCAGAAAAGTTCTGCGACTCAGTTGTTTCCAGAAAACGAGAACGGGGAAGGAAATTCCATCAGGTCCCCATTGCAGAAGGAATTACAAACGGAAAGAGGGTCGTAATTACCTAGGTATTCCTGAGAAATCGACGCTCCAGAAGCGAACCTAAGAGTGCAGTTCGCATACGAATTATACGAGCAGATGGGGGAAAACCAAAAAACCTAACGATATGCCTTGCGCAAGAATTCATGAATTCGACAATCTCTCCCTGGAGAACGCAATTAACCAGAGACGTTTTCTAATCGCGTGAGGATGAAATGTGACTTCGACCCGAAAAAAATATAATGGAAGCTTAGGAATCAAGATGAAGGCCACGACAGACTGAAATTAATGATATCATCCGTGGAGAGGACCGCACAAAAGAACGCTGGATAGCGACTCGTACAGAGAACAACTTCCATCCCATCAAATGTGCACAAGAGGACGCTTTGTTGATTAACGTCATCCATTTGAAACTATTCGGTGAGGAAGACTTCCACATACCTTTCCAAAGAAAAACATCCCATCGTAAATAAATTAGTTGGGTCAATTCATTTTTAGCCTGCAAATGTTCCGTCATCCCTGACGAAAACTGTTTTAAATGCATACAAATAAAATTGTCAAAAATAAACAGTAACACAAGCAATTTAATTTACAATTAAGTGTTTTATCAAAGCAATGTGTATGGCGCGTAATTAAAAGAAAATTTTTAGCCATCAAATAAACGTTTATTCGTTACTTTAATGGTATATTCAAAATCTTATGCATTCCTAAACAAACAGTTGGCGCAATCATATGCAATCCAGGCAACATTTGCTCTCAACACTAAACCAGATGCGATAAAATGCAAGGGTCTTCGATAAAAACGATCTTATTGAAGTTCACTTAAAATACATTCACTTAGTATCTTCGCGATTAAAAATAAACCGTTCCGGCAACGACTGCCGTATGTGAAGAGCAATTATCTCATCAAGGAAATCAGTTGATCTCAAGACACAGCTACAATTATCTTTCTCCGAGATGGGTGCTTTAAAAATGGCGGCGGTCTTTTTCTGCGCCCGAGGCCGAGAAATGAATGAACGACCTGACTGACCGTCAACTGGTGCGACACCGAGAGATTGCACCTGCAAGAAATAAGCCTCCTTACGGACGCTGTTCATAGGATCCGACCCTCGAAAATAATTTCCCTTCCGCCGCACGCGGAGAAAGGGAGAAAGTTAGACGCTCTCCGGAAGCGCAGCGTTCGTAGGAAAAAAGGAGAAATTGGAAAATGTCGAAATCGTCGCAAAAATGTCATCCGTTTGCTCAACCTCGGTGGGGTCATTGAATAGCGAGTAAGAGGGAGAGGGGGAGATTTCAACGGTCGTAAACGAAGGTGGAGGAGAAATAGAAAGGGAAGAGGCAAGGAAAGCACGCTATGGGGCGGGAGGAGTGATTTTCAAGGCAATCAAGTGATGTGGATCCAGGGTGCCCGGGGCAAAGACACGTCCATCCATCGTGGTGGCTTCGCCTCCTCTTCCTCCCTCTCTTTCCTGCAGCCTCCTCTCCACCCTCGCCAGAGCCATGTTAATAAGCTTCTCAGGCGTACCTCAGATACGCCCGATAGAGAGAGAAGGGCAAAGGGAAAGAAGAGAGGGAGAAGGAAAAATAAAAGGGCCTTCGTTAATATTTCACCGAAAGCTCCTTGGCAAACGCCAGGGGGAGTTTAAACCCCATCGGCCGGTTCCATCTAGAGTGGTGGTTATGTCGCATTACGCGATACATCCGATAACGGGAGGTATTTTCACGCCGGTCATTGGGGCGCTAGTCCCTTTTCGAGACGCGGGGCGAGTGCCGTTGAAACACCTGAACTCTGTCGTTTTTTTATTTTCGCTTTCGGGTGCACGTGGGTTTGAGAATGGCTTCTCGACGGTTTTTCGACCGATCTTGATGGCGGGAGGAATAGAATGAAGGGGAGATTATGTTTGCCGGCGAGAAAAAGGAAACTTTAACGCTTATTCGGTTAAACAAACGTCGGGCATTATCAATTCCGTGAAGCTCCAGAGGCAATGGAAAAGATAAGTTTACTGTGTTGTGTCTTTGGGGTAATATGGTCTTAAACATTCTCACTAACAAGTACGGAAGCAAAGCACAAGTTCTTTGACCCAACCAAATGGCACTCATCGCTAAAGATGGAAAGCATATTTTTATTTTTACTTGAACTAAAACCATGCTATGAACAACAATTCAAACGTTTTAAATCTAGGTGAAACTCCAAAAATGTAAAAAAATAATATTAATATTTAAGAAAATACTGCATTGTCATAGAGAAATTAATTATAAGTAGAGAATTTATTTAAAAAAATACACTCCAAAGTTCGACTTGGGTGAAGTCAGGGGTTTAGTAAGAATTCAATTGACTATTGCTTTCCTAATTTGACGGAAGAATGGTGTATACAAAGCTTACAACTAAACGAGGAGGAAACAATTCGTAATTCAGTAACGTACTACGATGTGATAAATGTTCTACAAAATTTTCTACAAATTACATGCAAATATTTCACCCAAATAATTTCCAATTAACAAAGCCGTATGGCATCATACGTGATTATCCTATTTTAAAATCTACGATGAATATTTCTAACAGCAGTCGGGTCAATTACATAGAGCGAATTAACAATAACTGAGGTGACCACGAACTTATAGGTACGCGGCGCATTTCAGTAATTGTAAGACAGATTTACCGACTTGTTTACCATTGTCACGAATAATTTAGCGATCGCGGATCTGAAAAAAGAGACGGAAAAAGAAACTTAAAGCTTCCCTCCTCTTCCTGCAGCCAAGAATGGGTGCAAGTAATCTTGCGAGAAACATTGCATCTCTCAAGCTAGCCGCATGGACATTTCAACTGCTCGCGTACTCCCGGTAGATTTTATTTCTCGGAATGCCGCAATCCAACTCGATAGAACTCTCTGGCCGCTAAGACTTTTATATTAAAACATGGAAATAAATTTGAACCGCTATACCAGTAAAAACACGTAAGAAATTTTCATTGGAAAAATGTTTCATATGAAATTAAGACATTTTCGTTTTACTGCTGTGTTCTGAATGTACAAAAGTGATCTTCCCATTTTTTCTAACCAAATGATCTTCTCCTCGATGTAAAACATTGAGCCACTCGCAGCTAAAACTAACATTCCAGCACGCGATGAAAAAAACTAGTTTTCCAACACGATTTGATATTTTTCATTATGAAACCGACAAAACCCGTCCAAACTGTAAAATGTGGAAAAATGAAGGAAAGGAAGGAAAAATCGAACCTTGAAGGACATTCCATTAATGTATCTACATCCTTGAATATTGACCGTATTCCTGCATTCAAATCATTCATGTCATCAGAAGTGAAAATTACCCACCAAAGATACGGCTCAATACGAGTCTCGTAAAACTTCGATTTTTTCCATTACGCTCGAATTTATCTCTTGGAAACAACGCCTTTGTAACCGCTCATAAGACATCTTATTAAACTAAAAAAAGAGCTAGGATGAGCATGAGACTCTCGCCGCACTCCTTCCAAATGGCCCATTAACACGCGAAGCTAGCTGACGACGACACCTCGCCTCTAACCTAGGCACTAATAAATAACGGCCCACACAAAGTTTTCCATTTAAATTAAAAAAACGCTCCACTTAATCTTTCTGCCTTACGGATCCGTCTTGATCGGTGTCGGGAAAATTTTTAATCTTACCAGAAATTCCACAGTTAAAGCAAGAATACAATATCTAAACATTTCCCATAAGCCCGAAAATAAATTCCAGCCCAATAATACCGCGCAGACAGTTATTTTATCGCCGTGATGTTTTCGCCCAATCTAGTTCCGCGTGAGATCATGGATGATATAAATGTCGTAACTCGTGTGAAGCTTACATGCTTACGCGGAAAGGACCGACGTGCACAAAACAGCACTCAACATAATTTCCTTAAAAACGCTGAGGTAAAGAAACAGCATTACGCGCGGCAGGTGTTCGATGAAATCTCGAGGACAGAATTTTTTTTGAAGACACCGTCGGTTTCCTGCGATAACATCGGCTCTTCCTTTCTTACCGAACGACAGAAATCGTCCTCACGAAGCAACGATGGTTGACTAAAAATTTGATCCTGGTGAGGTAAAAACTTCGCCCACGGTTTCGCTCGCAAGAAGAAAACTTTTAAACCTTTCCTCGAAAGGACGAAGGAATATCAATCTTAATTTTTAAAGCGTCTCTTTGAAAGAATTTACCGTTTGGCAGAGGAGCGCCTGGCTGTTTTCTCCGCAGTATTTTTTTACAGCGGCCTTAAACCGAAACGGCAGCATGAAGAGGAAACACGAGTATTTTTGTTCAAAAGAAACATATCTCGACAATTTTACTGTGGCACAATGGTCGGGTTATGTTTGGCGTGACACTTTTAAGACGCATTAATTTAAATTAGGCAGCAGTTCAAATGTAATTAAAGCGGAACGAGTATTCATCACCGCCGAATTCGTGACTTGGACCGGTAAAGGTCGAGGAGCATTAATTTTTGAACAGCGTCTCAAGCAGAGAAGAGGAAACTCCAGAGGATCAGAGCCAAAAATAAAGAAATAAGAGAGAAGTTTTTAAAAATACAGAAAGCATTAAACGATAACCCCAATGGCTTGTTTTTTATTGACGCCTAAATTTTGGAATCCAATATGCGTTATTAAATAATACCTCGAATAGATTTTTCGGCTGTCAAATTTTTAAGACTTTGCATCTCCCATGAGAAAATCCGATGTGCTCTACTGGTTTGGCGTTAGCTTACTTAAACGAAAACTATCACAGAATAAAGAGTTCGTAGACTCTCATCCAAGAGCATGGATATACCTAAGATAGGTAATTAATTTTTCAATTTTGGATACTTCTACACAGGCGCGTAGCGTCAATGGTTCCAATGGTTAGATCGAACAAGGGCCCGGAGGGCTCGTGTTGAACAAATCTTTTTTATGTTTAAGAAACGCTTTTCAGAAATGTAATTTATCTTTGCAGTAATGCAAACAAAACATTTCCTCTGTGTCCGTAGGCCTTGGGCAATTGTTGAATACCTGTACACTTCCTGTTACGTTGCTACGCTCATTTTCTAAATTAAAATGAATAAAAAGATTTATAAGGAGCTCAATGGAGCGCGAGCGTTTCAGTGGACTCGCAATTATTTCTATAGAACAGGTCCGTGCTATTAAAATTGACACCTCAGCGATTGTTACTAATTTTGCGGAAAGAAAAGCCTGCAAGGAAAATTTTTCTAAATAGTTAAGTAAATAGACACTACCCAATATATATGTATTTCTGTAATCGGTTTATTTGTAATATTATGTACAATTAAATTCATAAATGTTAAATATTTCGTTACTTATTTTTATTTATAAAAATACCAATTCAAAAATTACATTTTACCACAAAACACCCCGTTAATTTTTTTTTTCAAAATATATATAGGGAGCCCGTAACGCAGTCTCAAACCAGGACCCGGCATCGCCTTGCTATGCCAGTGCTTCTACATCTACATTATACCCTGCAAGTCATCTATTTGGTGAATGGCAGGGGAGTTAAATGCAATAAACACGTCCCTAGCAATTCCCATTTATCGTTTCAATGTCATTTACTTAAGTATTTATTCATGAAATTGTTTTCAGTCATAAGATTAGCGTATCCATAACTTAATCATTAGGTCAATTTCAAAATCGAGTTCGTGAGTTTAAATAACGGATATAATCAAACGTCCGTGAGATACCGCGGACGACGGTCACTTTTGAGTGAAAATGTGATTTTTGTAGGATCTGGTGCTTTTCCGGTGGATTGATTGTAGAAACTTTACTCGGGTACACAACCGGTTGTGTACCCTAGAAAAGTTTCTATAATGTGATTTTTATTTACTCATCCATTTAATGGCTATAGGAGTTAAACTAAATCAATCTTCAAGTGGCGAGACTAGGTCCGGCGATGATGCCACGAATGCATACAACGCCCTCGAAGGAGAATCGTTTACATTGTTTCATTCTTCTCCATTATGGGTTAACCCCAAATTTCCTACGGAATGAGGGTCGAAAATCAGCAGTTTTATGAGAACGAAAATAAATTTCCGACACCCGGAAATTAAAAAAATGAAATTGCCCCCTGAAATTGCGGAAGCCGACAAGACACTGTTGGAAAACGTGCTTTTGTTCGAGGTAGTTTACCGTTCACTCATTCTTGGGCGAATCAAAAGTTTATTAAACTGGAATACGATTTTATGGCCGGTGAAGGAACGGTCCCCGTTGTGACCTTGCTGCCGCCCGCATAATATCTGCCAATTTATCTTTACTATAAAACAATTTGGGCATAAAATGTGACGAGAGAAAACGTTCCTTCTCAAGTTATTGGATCCAATGATACTTGGTTAATTTTTAATAGAAAAATATTTCGAGTTAAATAGCTTACAATTAACAGGAATTATCCAGTGCTTGGAGCATCTGGCTTTCGCCTGGGATATTGTTTTTCAGTTTTCTTTTTTTAGGTCGGCATTATTTCACACGTGAGCTAATTCCCAAATCTAATCCAAGAATCCTACATTTTTACGAATGCAAATAGTACTGATGAAAAATATTTAGCTCATGAAACGGAGCAATTTTGTTAATTAGCTCTAAAAACAAAAAATATAATTTTTATGAAACAACGCCTTAACTGTCTACAATTATCATTCTTCCGTGATTCCTATCCGATGCTTTTCAGCCGAGATGTTGACTGTAGCACTCGCGTTGGGTCGGTCGCTGAATTACTCATCACATATTTTCAGCCTCACCTCGGCCTCAGGGTGTCTCCTACATCGAGCCTCGGATCGAGTTTGGAAATTCACGTCCGGTTCGGACCGTTGAGCGTTTTAGCACTTTGGCGCCGGCAGTCTGTTCGCCCTTCGATCCCCTCCAATTACGCACGTTACCTATGTCCCCTCCTTTATTTATCGGTGACTTTCCCGATCGTCAGATCCTCTCCTCGGCTTCGGAGCGCAGGAAGCGGCGAAAAAGGAAAACAAAAAATAAATATCTCCACGCATCGAACTTATGAAGTCTGTATAGCTGCCCGAGCGAAGATTACGACGAGAAACCGGAATTAAGCGAGACAAAAGAGAGAGAGAGAGGGAGAAACCCGTAGTATATTTCATGTGAGTAAAAAGGCCATGTCGAGACTCAACTTTGACAACTCATTCAGCTCTATTCGGTATAAAAGTTTAAAGAGAGCGAGCGAGAGAGAGGAAACCATGAGGTAGAGAAACCATTCGTGGATTTTAAGGACCACTGACACGAGCACATAAACGAATGTAAAGTGACTAATTAAAAAAGGCGATACGTTCGGATTCCTATAAGCGTCCGGAATGTGATACTCCCCGGTAAGGAGCCCGCTACCGGCAATAATGGCGGTTTTTTATTTCTCTCTGGAGAGCGAGAGTCGACCGCTCGAGATGGGATCGCCGAAAAAAAAACGAAAAATAAAGTCGGCCGACTCATTTCGAAAATGAGCTCTCCTAGAGGTTTGAAACATTTTTCCGCCCAAAAATGGGCGGGAAAGAGGGGGGAGGGAAGTTTCGGGATCATGGGAAAAATGGCGCCGGAGAGGAGGAAAAGCGGCATGGGTTTCTGGATGGGAGAGAAGAGAGACAGAGGGAGGGAAAGTGGGAGGGTCAGAGAGAGAGAGAGGAGGTGCAATTACGCTCACGAAACCAGGGGCGCGCCCCTTTCTGCCCCCGCCTCCCTCATTCTTCCGTAAAAATTCCCTTCTCTCTTCCACTTTCCTCTCCCCCCACCTCTTTCTCTCTCACACACACAACCTCTCACACCCAAAAACTCCGATGAGACTCCCTTCCCTCAGCGGACTCAGTGTCGCCAACGTTGCGGAGACTAGTTCCGCCCGGAGGCTCTCGCACCAACAGAGAGAGAGAGAGAGGGACTCGAACTTGGCGGCGTTGCCACGCGTAGGAATCTCTCCGATCACATCCGGCACTCGGAACGCCAATTCCGTGAAATCGGCCGTACAATTTTCCGCTCGACTGAAATAAAGATTGCAATGTCCCGTGGGTGGGTGGAGAGGAGGAAGGAGGAAACCGGAGGGGTCCTCGAGAGTGGCCCAGCGGTCCTCACCGGAAGGATTTTTTTCCTCAGGTGGTCTTTTCCAGCGCATCTCACGGGTTGGCAACCCCGTTGCGAGGGAGATATATTATGTAGAAGCCCGTATAAAACGACCGGACGCAGACGCGAGCAGACGAGAGGCAAAGGAGAGGTATTTATGACAGGTGTTCCTTTTATAAAAGTCCTTAAAGGAAAGTAACATCGTTGGTTGGCGGTCGAACTCGCAACAGAGACCATCGCTCGAGCCGTTGCCCAAAAGGCGTATTCCTGACAGTTGCCACCTATATGAGAAATTCAAGTTTGGCAGCGGATACTATTAAAATAATGTCCAGAGGAACACGTTTCGTTAAATATACAGTCGGTTTTATTTCTCGATATCGCCTCAACATTTTTCGTAATAACAATTTACACCGTTGAAAAAATATCAATATTTTAATGTTCGGGAATTTTAAAAAATGAAAAACCATTCGCTTTGTTAAATCGGCGATAAAAATGCACGAAAAATGAATGAAACCCCAGTTACTCATTTTGAGCGCTGTTTCGCATCTGGAAACTTTTAATTCCCCTTCAGCCCTGCAATTGTCCAAATGACTAAGTGGTTCTGTTACTTGGATGTAAAATGTGGTCGCGCAAATTTTACGGCAGCTCAATTAGATCAATTTACCAAAAACCTATAGAGAGTGATAGATTATCCTCGGTTTTATTTTAATGCTAAATTAAAATGGATGGACAAGAAATAAGGAAAACAGGTAATTTTTATTGGGTAAATTTTTGGTTAAAACTAAAAAGTAAATCTCTATCTGTTAGGAGATGTACTTGAACACGAAAATGTTCAGCAAAAAATAACAGGTTTGACTGGATTTGAATGTGAAACTAGTAGCAACATTCGCCCGTTAAAGTCTCCGAATGACATTAACGGAATCGTTAGTTAACTCACTTAACGAGCAACTCCATCCTCATTACTATCTATCATAAAACCATTTGCTGTCTAACTTCTTGATTTAAAAGATGGGCAACCTAATATACGTTGAAAGACGACTTTCGAAAATGTAAGAAATTAAAAATCACTTTGGAATGTGAAGATTGTAGAGAGCAGCATATTATTTTACTACTATTAAGAATCTTGAATCCATGACGGAAATAATATATTTGTGGCTAAGTGATAATTAATATCCGTAACAAGTCTGCATAAGGAATGCCAAGTTTCCATGCCTTTAATAATGAAAAATTATGAAGAGAATGGCAACGCAATGGCTTGTCGCTCCGTTCAGACTTTAGTACATTTTAAATCTACATCTACATGATATCCCGCAAGTCACCTTATTGGTGGATGGCAGGGCATGCAGTGCACCAAAGGTCCTAGTTTTCCTACGTCATATTTTCCTATTATGTACTCTTATCGTCCTAGGGGAAAAACGATCCTCTATATCGCTCCGTTCTACAATCGATCTCGCGAATCTTATCCTCACTGTCCTGCCTTCCGAGATACGTTGGGCTTCTGATAAGTCCTACTACCTCATTCGCTAGTCCCTCCGACATAAATTTTTCCAGTAGTTTAGCCTGCAGTCTAAGTTCCTCTAACGATGTCCATTTCAGATTTTCTATTAATGATGTTACGCTTTGTTTACTATCGTAATTTTTCTTTACAAATCTAGCTGCTCTGCGCTGAATCTTTTCTATCTCGTTAATGAGTCCCTTTTCTTAGGGATTGACACAAATCTGACCTGCGAGCGAATCAAGGATAAATAACATAATTCTTTCACTTTTTCGGAGCTATTTCGAACTATTCTCCCTTTTTGTTAGCGGCACCTATCAATCGGAGAATGTGGGTATCCCACGAGAGATCACGATTGATCGTGACTCCAAGATATTTAATATTTAATTTAATATTTTAGCGAACATTCGTTTCATTATATTATATTTTATCCAAAAAATATATATAGCACCAATTTTTATTTATGTAGTTGTTATTAGCTAAGCAAAATAAAAATAAAGAAACAATGATTTTTTCAAGCTAAGAAGGATTTAATAGATTGCACCTTTTAAAATTAATATATTCCCTTAAGTCAATGCAAGTTAGTTAGATTTATTGAGGTCATTTTCATTCATGATTATCTCTGAAATTTTGTTTGCGTAAATAATTTCAAAACCATAATATGCCATCATAAAATTGGATAAAAACTTTGAGAAGGGAGAAACCCGTGGGGATGTTAGGCGAAGAATGGCGAATGACACAACACAAAATCGAGAAGAGCGTTTTATAAAATCCAGAAATTAAGTAGATGCAGCAGAACAGAGGCTTGCACTCCATTGCTCGCGAGCAGGATAAAGCTCTCCTAATTACATTCTCTCCAACCAATCAGAAAGTAATGCTCGCGAGAATTCCCACTCAAGTTGCAAAAAATGTTTTGCGTGATTTTCCTTACCGCTATAGGAGTTTTTAATAAAATTGAATGAAAGACATTTATGGGGCTGACCTTGTATAGGACAGATGCTGAAAAGCTTTTATAAATATTGCATAGCTTGATTTTTATTTTTTCAATTGTTAGGCTTTTAGCCCTCTAATGCCCAAATTATTCTGTTCTCGATTTAAAAGCATTAAATTCATCTTGTGGCTTTAAATATAACTTCAACATCTCTAGATACATAAATTATTAATGAATAGTCGTCGATGATATAATACGCTGAAACAAATATTCAGCAACTGTAGATTTGATCAAATAAAAGTCATCATGTAGCACCAAACTCCTATGTTCTTTTTGGTTAAGATTTGGTTGTAGAGGGTTGATATTATTAATAAAATTTTAACCATTATTTTCTTTATGAATAATCCTTGATATTAAAAAGGGTAATTGACACATTTTTTATTTTCATTGAAAGTTCTCTGATAGAAGCTAATTCATCGCGGTGCTCATTAAAGGAAAACGGACCCTACCTCCTGCATTAAGAGTATGTAGAAGGAAACAGAAGTCTTATAATAAGGCTTAAAAACAATCGTAAAATTTAAAAAGTAAATAAACGAAAAACTGTATCTTCATATAAGTTTTATCTATATCAAACTTCATAAGAAGTTAAAAAGATCACCATCATCATTTTATCACGTATTTTTCAAATATTCTTGCCATTTAATCCAAGACATATGATACATAGAATTTGCAGTAACATGTGAATATATTATTTTAATTATCAGAATATAACGTTCTTAGATTAAAAAAGATACTATAAAAACACTTCAAAGTATTTACGATGCTTTTTGCAAAAGAGGCAAAGCATCGACCTGTTTACGAAAAAAAAGTGAACTGAAGGAGTCTTTCCTGAGGAAATCGCGCCTTCCACTCGGCGATGAAAACACCAGAAGGTAAGAAGTTTAGAGTAAAAAGTAACCCTTAACTCATCGTGTTCTTTCGAAGAACTGAGCTTTCGACTTAAGAGCCTAATAACTGCGCTAATTTTTCTAGGCATCAGAACGACGCAACGCTCATTACTCCCAGGTCTCCAGACCTGTGATTCAAAAGATGCGTAATTTACACGCTTATTTTCTTTCATTTAATGGAGGTGTTCTCAGTTCAAGGCCTATCTTCGACGTGTCTATTGTTCTTCATTGCAGCAGCAGTAAACTAAGGAGGCCGCGAGTAGTAATGGGTCTCGCGCGAGTGGACGGTTATAAAAAAAGTTTCCGAGAATATGATAAACTTTCGAAAACATTTCCTTCAGAAATGGGTCGAGACGAAGTAAACATTGCGGAATCATTCCGTAGCTTTATTATTCATTAAAAATATAAAAACCTTTCTTGAATTCATCACTGGGCGAAAACTGTAAAAAAAAACGTTGAGACGATGTTACACGTTTCCGAATATCCTGAGAATATTTTTTCAACTTTTCCATTAAGGACTTATTATTAAAAGTAGCCAAACTGAAATTTGTGGAAAATTGCACACCAACTCGAAAAATCTTGCTTTAAAAGCAAAACAACAAAGCCTCGCCAAGAAATACATATACTAGCGTAGTAAGAATCCCACTACAAAACGACATAAACTACTTGTACATGCTCTGTGCCGTCACCTCACCTCATAGGGTTCCCATGTTTTAATTAAAGGAGTTCCTAAATGGCATGCTTATTCAACTAATAGGATTGTTGTGGCAGCTTTAAGTTCGATTTCGCTCATTACATGTCACGCAGTAAACGAAGGTAAAGTTTCTGCAAATCTACGCTATCTAGGCAAGTCTCTGATAAGGCAAGTTCCACGCATTACTCTCTAGCTCTATCTCTGAAACACTCCCGCATCGTTTGCGGCCTGGATGTTTCAGCTTCGTCTCCCGGTCCCTTTTCCACTGTCCGCGGCGTGTCACGCTTAAGACCCAAGAATGCACTACCCAACACGTAAACCCCCCTCCCCTCTCCGGAACAAATCTTACTCGGAGTTCTATGCGGCACGTTCGACCAAAGAAAATACATGAATGGCGTTACACTGCTGTGAATGTACCAACCAACTCGGTTGACGCCTTCGTTCAAAATCTGGGAATTTTTTCCACCCGCTTATGCGTGCCTGTAATTCAGATCTGAGAAACGAATCCCTCTTCATTCATTTGCATCTCCGCCACCGTTCCTTTCGCGGTTTTATAAATTGGCGAACCGTTATAAAACGGTCTCGAAATCCACCCAAATTTTAAAAATATCACATTCATCCTTTTCGCACGTCATTATCTCAAACCCGTTACGGGTGTCGCTTAGACCGTGTAATGGGATTTTACGAGAATGAAAATTATTTCTTAGAGGGCTATGGCACCCAATTTCTGAGATAATTTTAATGCGTAGAAGATTTCCCTGAATGGTGAGATTTAATTTTTCGAGAAACATGTTCCTCTCGCAGCTATTAATTAAGGCATGGCAAATAAAGTTTTAGCTCCACGCGCGCAAGTTAGATTCAGCAATGTAACGTTAGTTTTGTACCCACAGAATTTACTTTTCACTCGTCATCCGCATAACAGAAATTGTGCATAAAAAATGTGTGAATTACTAATGTGAACACGAAGAGTTTGCTTTCTCAGAGAAATCGGCATGTGCAATATCTAAACTCGGAAAATTGCACTCAAAATTCAAAATCGCTGTTTTCCGGAAATTCGTTAGTGGTTAAAATAATAATAATCGAAAACCTAATGTCGTACATACCGCATCACTATAATTTCTTTTCTACTAACATTTCCGCTGTTACCTCCGCCGCAAGATAAGAGCACGCGCACATGAAACAAAGGCGAAACTAAATTCGCAACTCACTCCTATAAAAAAAAAAGTAAAATAAAGATCGAATCAATCTGCGGCTGGCAGCTAAGAAAGCAATCTAAAATTGGATCCCTCTTCCGTCTGTAATTGCCCACTCTGGATCTGCCTACCTCTAAGAACCGCAATCGGAAAATCGAAGGCGAAATCTCGCATGCATCTAAATGACGAGACATTTCCATAAGCCGGTCGAAACGAAAGACTCGACCGAATAGATAAGAGTACCGTTTCGTAACTTGGGAACAATATTTGTAATTGTCATTCGGGGAAAAAGAGAGAAGACGTATTAATCAACTTCAAAGGAGCCCACGCGAAACAAGCCGCGGTTCCCACTTCCATCCTGTCTTTCTCTCCTCAAATCCGCGCCTTCCCTCCTCCTTCCCCTCCTGTCCTCACCTGACAAAAATGATAAGTCCCGTCGTCGGTCAACATGGGAAGCGTTCGGGAGCTCGTTTATTTTTGCGAGGAAACTCGTTACCGTCGCCGACTTCCTTTTTTTAAGATTCGTTCGGGAAGGAGAGCTTAAAATACATCCCCTGCGTCCAGCTAGCTCAGAGATTCAGGAGGAGGCGATTTAAGAGGTAGGAGCAATTGAAAAAAAAAACAAAAAGTCCCCCAATGTTCCATCGAATGTCTTGTAGCCTGTAAGTTATTCACCCGGCTACCGAGATATTTTTGGGCATCGGGGTAATAGCTTTTTGCCCGCTGTCGATGGAACAAGAGTTTCTCGAATCGGGAGTGGTGATAGACTAATGAAATTCGAGGTTTTATTGAACGGCTTCCTCCAGCCGATACTGCTACCATATATCATCGTTTATATTCTCTTAAAATGAAAGTGGACAAATTCGTGGTGGCAATTTATCGAATCGAGTGAATAAAAATAAAACGCTTTCTTCTTATTTTGCCTCGAGTTTTGTTGTACGTAGATCAGCAATAAAGTAATCATTTGATTTCAGTAAACAGCAAAATATTAAACGATAATACGTTAAACCTTTCAATTAGCCAATCTTTTGAATGTAAGTCACACTGATAGTATTAATTCAATGATATTTTACGCAAATTCCTTTCATAAGAAATCCGTTTCTAAAAGCAGAAGAGGACCGAGTGTCGACGCGTATAATCAAGGATCAATATAATTTTACATTTTAATCTTAATAACCAGGCGATATAGAAAATTTACTTCATACAAGATAATTTACAATAATACTACAGAATAAGATTTTAATTTATTTTTTAAATTGTTTTTTTAATCATATGAAAATATCATCGGAGACTCGTTTCCTTGGGAATAACGCATAATATTTATTGTTCCAGTATGAGGGCTTTCTGCGGATATAAGTCAAAAGACGAGCATGAAACCCGTGAAAAATTAATTTCTTCTGGATATTTTCTCAAGTACGGTCAGAGATTATTAAAGATGCCATAGCTACCAATTTACCTTACCAAAATTGGCTTTAAAATCTCACGGGACGGAGCATTCATTTTCGCAGCGATCCAATTCACGTCGTTTCAAAGATTCCAATCGCCGCTTTTACAAACACGCACGCACTCTACCTTCGATCTTCTTCCAACATCGATCGGACGAATGACTCCTTTTTCGGATAACAAGTGAATCTTTAAGCGTCTGGGCTGTCGTCACGTAACATTAAACTGATACGGTCGCTGCGCACATAACAAAGGAGTTCCTCTCTCTCTCTCTGAATGCTCTCTGCGAGATTTTCGCTGCTTATGGGAAATCATCTCGTTAAAGAATTTTTAGTAGTGTAGTAAATGGCTGAAGGTTGGCGCGAACAGGGATTTTTAACGATTCCTTAAAAGCGGAGGACGGGAGTAATCCTGATAACGCAAAAAACACGCTCAAATTACCATACATATGGAAAAACACATATTGGACATTTGTAGATCAAACAAAATAAATGATCGAAAAAAGTAATAATTCAGCAAATTGCATTAACTTTTGCAACAGTATTAACCTCAAAGTATTTTAGTGGCTTAAAACCCATTCGATTTCTAAAACTCAATCAGTCCATGACTAAAAATGTGTGAATTTCCATTGCTTTAGGGGCTTCAGACGACGCAAGCGTGTGTTCGGACAGTATTTAAAGGGAAGAGTGAGGAGAGAGCCATTCAAAGCAGTTTGACTGCTCAAAAAGCATTCTCACGAAAAGCTAGAGCTACAGATTTTGAATCCCGGAATTACTTGACTCTTTCAATGTGGCATTCTATGCCACGATGACATGTCCGTAATCCGATATAATCCACGAAACTCTCGACAACAACAGACACACGAACACACACATCCGAACGCCTTGACAAGTGAAGTAATTCATGAAAACAACTCTTTGGCACCTCTTTCTTATATTGTCACTTCGGTAGCGAGGGATCTCAAATAATAAAAAATAATACCCCCGGGAATCCGAACGCTTTGGCATCAGTAGTGACATCGAGACGGAATAAAGGCACTTGCTCGCGGTTTCCCGCCACCGATTTGTGTCGGATGATTCTAATTGATTTGCCAGGGTGACGTCAATGCTTCTATGCGAGCGGTAATTTCCTTTCATATTCTACTTCTCCCAAAGAGGACGAGAGAGAGAGAAGGGAAGAGCAGCAGTCTAGATGCATTAATGACGACGGGAAGATAATCGAAAGAGATGGAAACACGTCGAAAACGTCAGCCGTTCCATTCACACGTCATATTGGCCTAGAAGGTTGGGAAAAGTCGCCGATCATCAGACGCGGAAGAAAAACCCGTTTTTACATACGAGATCTCTCTCGAGAGAAGCAGATCTCCAGCGCCCATTGCGATCTACATTCTCCTGGAACGTGTTTTCGCATCCGTCAATTTGCGCGAAAACAAAAATAAATAATTGAGGAATCGAAAAAAATCGGTAATACTGCGATTACTCCTTCGGGTAATCCAAACGTCCTTTAGCATTAATTCAGGAGTTCAATTGAAAAGCGGTCGTGTTCCACTTTCGACGAACGACTGACACAGAGCGAATTTACGTATAAATGGAAATCATTAAACAGTTAAAAATTAAGTTATAATCTTACGGGCGATCGTAAAATTTTACCTATTTTTTTAGAGAAGAGCGAGAAGAAAAAATATTAATGCACATCTTGAAACTGCAAGATAAGGATAAATTCCACATAACTTGTATTCCGAAGCTCCAAATGCGTTTATTACGACGAGATCCTCCATGTCCTTCACGTTCCAAAGAAATGATTAATTCAAACGATCAACCAGATATGATTCTGATTCAGTTACTCCGGAGATTAATAATGTCGATGTCAATGGAAAAGGTGTGATGGTCAATGAATGAAGAAAGCCGAATCTAAAGGTGCATTCGAAGGTCGATTAAAAGATCATGTGACATACGTGAGGGAAATTGAGGCCGCCAATAGACCAAAAGATTTAATTCAACTAGAATGAACTCCACTTCGCCTTAAGATGTGAGAAAACATACTTGAACGCATCCTAAATCGCTTGTAATTATACAATACGCAACCTTCACTCGCGGTATCACATTTTAGGTGTCATTATTTATAATTTATTACAAAACTTTTTCGTGTTCCTCCTTCCTCTGGTTAAAATTCAGTTCCCAACACATCAAAATTTATCTATCGAACCTTTGAGAGCTTTGCACATATTGCTTCCGTGGCTGGGTTGTTTAAAAATGTGTGCAATAGTCCAGCCTTGTTGGCACTATGATGATCGGGTTGCCGTGAAACTGACGAGACACTTCGGAGGGCTTATGGCCCTTTAGGCTAAGCGCTAAGATAATAAGCCAGATATAGCCGACTGTATTCCTTCTAGAAGAGAGGAAGCGCCTCTTACAAACACTTCCCGACAAATATTCTTCTACGACAGAAGGCCAGTTGTCCAAGGAGTCAATATTTGCTCATTGGTAGTCGAAGGAATGAAGCGACTACTTTACGACGGTGAGACGGCGGATTCCAGCGTAAACAATGGACATATTTTTCGGCGGTCGAATTTCTCGTTTTATTCAGGACCAAAGCTCATTCCCGGTGACAGGGGTAATGATAATAATGGAGCCTTCTTAGGACTGGAAAGAGTTCACTGTAAACACGAGAAGCGTCTACGTTCACGGGGATAAGCGTGACATGGGTCGTGGGAACAAGATGAAAGTTATGAAGCCTGCTAGAAGGGACGCGGGTGTAGAGAACTGTGAAAAAACGTCACACAGTGTTCCAAAATATTGAGCGAAATGTTTTAATTACTGTAATAGATCTTGCTGAAAAAATTCGAGGTGATTTCAACGCAGGGATGATTAAGCGAAAAATTATTTGGAGGGATCTTTTAAAAGAAAGTAACCGATTTTGTTTTTATATTTACGTCACTACTGGGTACATTAACAAAAGATCTACTGATAAAATGGAAAGGAAGTGCAAATGTAACTTTATTTTTTCACCTTAAACGACTTTTCCCAGCAATGAGAATTATATGCTCTATGGTGATTGACTTCAGCGCTCGAAAATACAATGCAAAAAATATTAATTTTTCCTGATTAGTCGTACCAAATGGATTATCCTCACCACGTGATTATTTCAGATGAGATATGGTCACGTATTTGACCATCGACTGAAGCACATTTTGAATTCATGAGTAATTATTTACACTTAGAACGAACGGCGACGCATGAATAACACCAAATGCGGAAACATGATTTTTTAGATAACGATAAATTTAACGCACTTGAATTATCTAGCACAAGCAGAAATCACAGAGTTTCTATCATGTCGTCACAAATACGAATACCGTTTATTTCATTACAACTAAAAAGCATTAGATATACAACTGAATAGCTTAGGGATATAAATTGTCGTTACTGGTATAAGAATAATGAAATGTTTAGACATTTCTTGATTGAAGCGGTTAAAGAAAATCTGATGTGGCCAACACATGACTTTCTCCATATTTGTAATATTTCTACGAATTCCAAATGGGTTAAATAATAATAAATATTTCAAGGAACTGCGAGAAAAATTTTCTTTACAAAGAACAGAAGTAAACTAAAACCGTAGCCTTCTGATATTGGATATAGCCCCAAAGCTCCAAAAATTAAGAAAATAAAAAGGAGCGTCAAGTGTTTACAATAGTGACCGGTAGGTGGTGTAGTTGTGGCAGCTAAAAATTTACTTTTTAAAATATCTCTTCAACAAAGGTTGTAGAAAATTAAATTTCCTACGACTTTTATTCCAGTAGTTTTACATTCATCAAATATTAAAGCAAATATTAAATAAATATAATATCTCCTTTACAATGCATTCTACGAAAAAATGTTTCAAACAAACGTTATAGAGAATAACATTATCTATGAAGTTTATAATAAACAAAATTTACATTTATGAAGATTTAAATGAGTTATTTGTCAAAAACAAAAATGTGACTAGAGTAGACATCCACTTCCAGTTAAGCGATTGCTACCAAAACCTAATCAGCTCTTTATTATATAGTACTCTTTTTAAATATAAAATTTGGTATTGATACGAGTGTAAGTTTTTGAGTTAGAGCGCCCACAAAATCCTATCACATACAGACAGACCGACAGACAGACCAACAGACAGACTGACAGACAGAGATATTATCGAGAAAATATTCAAAACATGCTCAGGGGAACTCAAAACATGTATTTCCGTTGAAATCTCGAATTCGATTTTTTTCATGAAAACAATGTGTCCGTAACCAGCGCTATCCTCTCTTCGAACAATTATTTTCCAAAAAAAAAGAGAGAAAAGCGAGACAAAGACAGCGAGTTCGTCCGCCTCTCAGTGGTCAATGGCCATCTAAGAAAAGCTTGATCCTGGCATGTTAGAAATAAGGGTCATTCCTTCGGAAAATAACCGCAACAGGTCGCTTTTTTCGCACGGTCTCAAAACTTGAACCGTTAAAAAGAGAGTTATACATCAAAAGTGGTGGTTCCAAATGATGGGGGACCCGAGGGTGCCAATGTACGTGTTTAAGCACGTATAACCAATGACACGAGGCCGAGTTCCACAAGGGATAACGGTTAATCACAGTCAGCCGCCATTTCCCGACTCCGTCCCTGTGATCTATAGCGATCATCTCTCCGCTTCCTTCCTACCTCCGGAGCGGATGGAAGTGAGAAAGAGAGCAGGGGAGGGAGAGAGGAAAGAAGGGAGGGAGGGAGAGAGGAAAGAAGGGAGGGAGGGAGAGAGGGAAGAAGGGAGGGAGAGAGGAAAGAAGGGAGGGAGGGAGAGAGGAAAGAAGGGAGGGAGGGAGAGAGGAAAGAAGGGAGGGAGGGAGAGAGGAAAGAAGGGAGGGAGGGAGAGAGGAAAGAAGGGAGGGAGGGAGAGAGGAAAGAAGGGAGGGAGGGAGAGAGGAAAGAAGGGAGGGAGGGAGAGAGGAAAGAAGGGAGGGAGGGAGAGAGGGAAGAAGGGAGGGAGGGAGAGAGGAAAGAAGGGAGGGAGGGAGAGAGGGAAGAAGGGAGGGAGGGAGAGAGGAAAGAAGGCAGGGAGAGAGGAAAGAAGGGAGGGAGGGAGAGAGGAAAGAAGGGAGGGAGGGAGAGAGGGAATAAGGGAGGGAGGGAGAGAGGAAAGAAGGCAGGGAGAGAGGAAAGAAGGGAGGGAGGGAGAGAGGAAAGAAGGGAGGGAGGGAGAGAGGGAAGAAGGGAGGGAGAGAGGAAAGAAGGGAGGGAGGGAGAGAGGAAAGAAGGGAGGGAGGGAGAGAGGAAAGAAGGGAGGGAGGGAGAGAGGAAAGAAGGGAGGGAGGGAGAGAGGAAAGAAGGGAGGGAGGGAGAGAGGAAAGAAGGGAGGGAGGGAGAGAGGAAAGAAGGGAGGGAGGGAGAGAGGAAAGAAGGGAGGGAGGGAGAGAGGGAAGAAGGGAGGGAGGGAGAGAGGAAAGAAGGGAGGGAGGGAGAGAGGGAAGAAGGGAGGGAGGGAGAGAGGAAAGAAGGCAGGGAGAGAGGAAAGAAGGGAGGGAGGGAGAGAGGAAAGAAGGGAGGGAGGGAGAGAGGGAATAAGGGAGGGAGGGAGAGAGGAAAGAAGGCAGGGAGAGAGGAAAGAAGGGAGGGAGGGAGAGAGGAAAGAAGGGAGGGAGGGAGAGAGGGAAGAAGGGAGGGAGAGAGGAAAGAAGGGAGGGAGGGAGAGAGGAAAGAAGGGAGGGAGGGAGAGAGGGAAGAAGGGAGGGAGGGAGAGAGGAAAGAAGGGAGGGAGGGAGGAAAGGAGAGAATTAGTGCGAGAGACCTCAATTGCAGACGAGGAGGTTGGTGGATTGCGGCGGCATGCGATTCAATGTGAATAAAAAACGAGAAGCGGGAAGAGCGCGTTTCATTGTGAATGGCTTGGAGAGAAATGCGAGGCACTTTCGCGGATCCATTCCGCAGCGGCGGAAAAAATCCCTCTTTCTGCGAGAGAAATGTTTATTTTAAAAGCGCACGCCCTTTCAGCTTCCTTAGAAAGCTCGTAAACAAAAACGAGAAGAACTTTCCGCCGCCGTGACAAACGCGCTCAGATTTTTTTTTCAATGCGTTGATTTCAATCTGGAAGGCTGAAATGTGGCGATTTCATCGCCAGAAGTAAATTTTCCATTGTTGAAAGACTGAATAATGGGCGTCTTTTTTCTCAAATTTTCTAAGCATTTTTTGGCCTTTTGCGGAGTTGGTATAAATGCCCTCGAAAGTGGAAAGTTAGCCCAAAGATTTGGTTCACATCTTTGTTCTGACTTTCTTGAAAAAAATAACTTTCAAAATGTCCTGCAATGAATCCAAGATCAAATGTATGTAAATGTACGTAGACATGAAGTCAAATGGAGGGACGGATAAATCATTACATTTTTCCATATTAACGGGATAAAAAACGTTCGGTTTTGCTTTTTCAACGAGGTAACAGTTAGGATTTTACCCTATGCAAAAGCCCTGAACAAGGGGCAGCTATAAAATTCTCTCCACGTAAATCGATTGATCAAAATCTTCGAAAAATAATTTCAAAAACCCTTCGTCGCCTTAAAAAAAACCAGTCGGAGTAAAAAGAAACCAGAGCTTTTAAGGAGAAAATAAGAAACGATCGTCGATAAATACATGCATTTAAGCATCCCGAACCCAAACACGGTGTCCAAAGAGCGTGTCCGTTTAATGATGAGCCCTTTTTAAGAGGCGAATTTCAGTCGTCGCTTATCAATACCGATGGTGCTCTTTTTCTATCTCCGAGGCGTCGGAAATTACCCGATCGCTTCACGTCTCCTCCGTATCTATCCAGTGGGCGAGAGAGAGTGAGAAAGAAAGCGAGAGAGTGAGAAAAAGAGAGAAAGTTCGTCTTCTCAAAGTGGAATCGAAAATTTATTGGTTAACCGTCGATAATGACTGATAATTTTAACGGTTTAAACACAAGGGGGTCAAGATGGGACCCTCGGAAGTCGGTCCATGTGATGGAAAAGGAGTGTGCATGAGGAATGTTAGTTGGGGAAGAGGGAGTCGGAGGGCACGAGAAGGGTAGGGGGAAGAGGCAGAGGGGTGCGGAGGACAGCAGAGAGAATGGGCAATAAAAAAACAGCAGTATCCATGCTCGCGAGGTTCGAGTATTCAAGTTTAATGCGATTTTTCGCCCTCTATATATTTACACCTTCGTCGCTCGGGAGCAATAAAGCATCAACCCCCTCCTCCCATTTGCACTTTGAGAGAGAGAGAGAGAGAGAGTAAGCGTTCCGTTTAAGGATGCTGAGATCAAATTTTTCCCGCCTCTATCGTCGCAGGTTTACTGCATCTCAGGCGAGAAGCCACCATAAAACGCGGTATTTAATCCATTTCTTTTTTTGGAAAACGTTGGACATGCAGAAGATAATAGGCTCGCCTTCGTCGTATTTATTATCCGTTGGGGAAGAAAAATTACACCGAAAGGAAAGATTTATTATCGTGTCAGTCGGGTGATAGGATCGAAAAGTCAAAATATCGAGCGCTGAGAACTGTACGAGGTTGCGTTTTTGCATCGTAACTTCAAAAAATAGCCGAAAACCTTCAAAATAAATCCACCCATCCGAACGACCGACCGCAATCCTGCATGGTAAGCATGTAACTTCGAAACCTGAGAAAAGTATTAGCATTTTTATAGCTGTGGTGATGACTACGTAAGTTTTCAAGATCAAAGACCCTCCATACTCAGCATTTTTTAAGGTGAAATATGTTATAAATTGGAGTAAGCAAAACAAAATCTATATCGAAATAATATATGGCACACTCCGCAGGAATGTAAATAAAAACGAACTTAGTAAATTTCCACGCCCGGCAAGTGGAAGACCCGGGTTCGATTCCCGGTCATAGCAGACTTTTTTCTCATTTCAAAATTATTCCCAAATTTCCACTAGACAAAATTATTCCGACCAGTTTCGCCTTTTACAGCATCAACAGGTACCATCGTTTTTATTTACATTATGGAATATTTCCACAAAATCGAGCCTTTGCAAGTGGAATATGTTCTCTGCAGGAGTACTGAGAGATTTGAAAATAGTTTCTCATTTATTTATTTGCATGTGTTAATTCAGATACCTTATGAATAAAGAACGAGCAAGGTTCCAGAATTTATATCGGAATCTTCCTGATATGGAATGGAATGGAATGTTTAATGAAATATACTTCATTTGTAAATAAATACATGAATAATCTTTCCCTTTGAAGAACTCCGCAAATTGTTAACAAGTACAGAAAATAAATAAAAAGACTAAATTTCAGTGATAAAAATCACCCCAATTGAAGATGCATCCACATAAGACCAATTAAAGTTAATTACTGGGAACAGAAAGAATTTTGAGCAAGTTGTTCTCCAAGCAACATATAAGGAAAGGTATGTAATACTTTCGTTCCTTAGCTCAGTAACTCAGCGGATTTAATAAAATAAATACCATAGTCACTCCGAGCGGCGAATGAATTTGCTTGAGTTTTTCCAAGGAAACCCGTCGGATACCAGAACTCTGGAATGTACCTTTTGAACGACAACGAGACTAATTGCGACCGTCTTATTCGTGTTTCCCTGACAACCTTCCGACGCAATCAGAACGCGGACAAGACGGGAGTAAAAAATCGTAATCGATAACCCATTTATCAGCACAAAGCTACAGAATAACTTAAAAAATAGCAATAAAACCTCACTGTCTTGCCCAAAGGTAAATAAAAAATCGGAAAAACGTTACACGAGGAAAGACAGGAAATTTAAAAACTCGAAATTTTTTAAATAAAATCAGAATTAAATAAATTCTCGTATTGGAGCAGCATATTTTTTTGTTTAGTAAAGCTACAAAAATATCATATCATATACCATATCATTTTCTCCCATTCAACATTCCTTCCTATGTAAATAATATTAAATAGCAGAACAAATTATGATGCAATGATAAAAGTCATAAATTTCCGGATTTTATTTTCGATGCCATAATAACCCTTAAAAATGCCGAAAAATTAAGCCGTGTTAAAACTTCCCGTAAATATTTGTTATATGCATGTGATTCCTGAGGAACATTTTTACATCCACTGAAGTGAACGTATTACATGGCAATTATCTACAGATGCGCCAATGTCGTCGAATTTTGTCCTTATGGGTAAATCCAGATTTTTTTAAACTTAATTTTGAGAGATTTTCGACTTTTCAAGGCGCGAACCCCGTACCTGTGCCGAGTTGGAGCTTAAGACTTACACAAAAAAAAGACGCCCTCTTGAGAACTACTTTTTGAATTCCAAGAAACACGATAAGAATATATAATTATTCCACATAAACCCGGGTAATTGCTATTCGGGCAGAATGTCTCTCGCACCGGATGCAAGCGACGTGCTCCTGAAATTATTTGGCTAAGTCTCATTCTGAAAATCGCCGCCGGCCAACCGTTAGCGTAACTTGGTTTGATTCCAAATAACGGCATTGTTTGACCACCTTTCTGCGATGGATGCCCTACATGGAAGCCCGCGCACATCTATTCCGCGCCAGAGCGCAAACAACGTCATCTTGTCCCTCGGTCAGGAAGAATCGCCGCTGCCATTAGTTCAGGGCACCGTTTAACCCCGCCTCGAAAGAGAAGGACGGGAAAATAAATGGAGCGGCTGTCGTTCCTGACTGGTGGAAATGTCACGCCGAAACGGGTGGGCCTCGCTGGAACACGGAATGAAACAGCGCTCGGAACATCTCCCAGCGATATAATGGGGATGCTCCGCGAAAGGGGAAAACGCAGTCATTGTGGATCATTACAGACGAAACGTTTGCCGACAAATAAAAAATTCTAAGTGAAACGAGTTTCTAAGACAATAAAATTAAGATGTCACCCATTCGTCAGGGGCAAAATTTTCCAGCTCAAATCAGCCCAACGTAAGAAACGACAAAATTTGAGAAAAATGTAGAAAATGGGAATATATACTTTGTTGCAAAAAATAACTACTTTAAACTTAGAAATATAAATGTATTATTTTTTCGGAATGTTCCATAATTGAAGTTCAATTGATGAATCCACCTTTAATAGGCACGACGAGACCGATACGAATCAGAAAAGATATCGAGGAATCAAATATCGACAAGTACGCTCGATGACCTTATTAAGTCGAATTACGAGTTTATCGCATTCGTGTACAAGAAGTTAATGGACAAAAAAATACTTTAAAATCAGTAATAAATAAAATATTACTATACAGTATTGACGTTGATATTTTTTATCTCGTTATTTAATCCATTGTAATAGGCCACGAACATTGCCCGTTTATGGATGATTTTTATATAAATGAACAAATCAGAACGGTTAGTCACCTTACCTATACTTACGTCTTTTGATTACCAGATAATAATCGCACGATTAATATGCTTGTTTAGCATCGGCAGTTTTAATTTTGAATTCAATATTACTTCCTACCGGTTTGGTCATCTCGCTAAGCTGTCAGAGCAATATTAGGTAGCGTAAAAAGATCCTCAAATGCAACTTCAAGGTCAGAAAACCCAAAAAAGCGCAAAGAAGTCGTATAAATTTCTCTTTATATCTAATAAATTTAATAACTGTGTAAAAATAGGGTTATGTGCGTAAAAATATCCTAAGTTAAGCGGCTCAGAGCGACCACGACAGGACTCGGAACTTTTCAAACCAGTCACGCTGAGGAAGATTAACTCTTCAAATCTCAACGGTACCGCCTTGTTTTTTAAGACGACCAGCGATGCATTACGCATAGGGACGATGCGTTATCGGGTGTATTTAGCGATGCAAAGGAGTGATATCAGCATAGGTCGGCCCTCTGTTGGCTTTTGCCCCTAGGCGTGGATGATGCTACGAGAAAAGAATCCGTAGGGACGCATAATAAATCATGTTCGGAATGCAACCGAATGAGTAAGTACGCAGGCCTAGAAAATCGCTCTCTAAGACCGTTAGTATTTAAATGACTTGAAATATCGTTCTTCGAGGATCTAAACGAAGACGTTCTCAGCATTTTTTTAGATTATTCTTCATATTTTTATTTAAGAGGTTTTTTCTCGAGTAGCAGTACCTTTCACCTTAAGTATAGCCGCCTTCGAATCACGATTAACATGTTAACATTATAAATAAACCATAAAAAGCAACTAAGACAATTACTATATAGCAACGAGGCGTGGTAAGCGGACCGGAAAACTTGTATGGGGTTCAAATTTTAACTCAAATAAAATGCGCTGCGCTTGAAGGGATATAATGCAATATCGAGATGCATAAATTGGTGCCCAAATATTGATCGACATTTTTGTACATTCATCGTTTCTATATGATAAATCATAAAAATAGCTGAAACTTTCATTCACGATACAAGTTTGGGCAAGAATACCGGATGCCCAAATTAAAATTCATGATGAACACACGCACAAACGAGTGCTTGCGAGCTTAAAGTACTCGATGAAAACATGTTGTTTTTCTAATTCTTTCTCACGGTACTAGGAATCGTTAAGGCATTTCTTTCGTCCACCAGACTGTGACCGGGAAGAGAAAAAAAATCTCGGAAAAGTTCATTTTCGTTCATTAGAAATTAGTGGGAGAGTTTCGATAGCCCGGAAATCTCTGCGAACAATGGCTCAGTAATTTTAAGGAGATTCGAAAGAATCCACCAAGCAGCCCAAAAAGTAAGGGAATATTTTATATAAAATCGTGATACTTCTTTTTTCGTTCCATCATTCTCATTTTCGGAATTACTGTTCATTTTACATTTGATTTATAAGAGTGAATTATTCAAATTTGTACGTTGTTAGTGAGCCATTGTTAATTTAAGCGTAGCGATTATTTATGTATATTAAAGATTGATTTAAAATTACCTCAAAAGTTGACTATAAATTGCGCTCAGCTTGTGCCTAGTAATGGACAAAAATATTTCCTGGTGGCATCTTTAAATGTTTACGTAAACTTTACGCTCATTGAAATAGAGAATAATGGCCTTCGGTTGTGATTACCAACGGATTATTCGTCGTTAATTTAAAGGTATTTTATTCTAAAAAAGAAACTGGCTTCGTTTGAAATACGCATTGTGTACTCGACACTTCATTCCTATAGGAGCTATAAGCCCAATTTAACTGAAACGCCAGATTAAAATTGCCCATATCAGAATCTCTAGGATGTAATTAATCTTCATTTCATAAGACAAATGATCCACTAAACGTGTCACTTAAAGAAAGAAACAGCCAGAATAAAAGAAAGCCACAAAAAATTCTTGATTTTTTGTACATTTTCCCCATTCTACAGTAAAGAGGAATGCTTTCAGAATGTTCTTCTGACTTTTTCGAGCGAGGCGTGCTCCCGAACGGAAAATATTTCAAAGTAACCCCGCGTGGGGCCTTGTCCTACAACGCGGCTAACCCTTCTTTTATTACATCCCAAGAGAACAAGAACCCTATCCCTCGAGTCGTGCCCCGCGGAGGGTCGGTTCAGGGAAGAGATCGGAATAAGGAGGGTCCCGTGAAAGGAAGAAAAGGACCACGAATGGGTAGGGCGAGGTCACCAGGAGGAAGAAGAAAAAAAGGACACACGCCGGATTCCAAAGCGAGCACCGCCCGGGGTGCCGTAGGTCATGGCACCCACCCACCCCCGCGCCACCTACTGGCCAACAACGGAACGCCTACCCCTCCCCTCCGAGATATAATAGGACGACGCCCCCGCAAGGACACAAGAGGAAGAGCGACGAAAGGAAGAAGACAACGCAAGTGCGACAGGCGAACGTAAATCTCGCTCCACGTCGCCGCCACTCTTTCCCTCGTCCGACCTCACTTCCATCCTCGCCTTCCCTTGTGGAGCGTAAATAATGAAGACGTGAAACGTCACAAGGAGTTCCTGGACTGAATTTTACACCCGCCATTCTCTGGTCGACTTCTCGCCCCGACAAGACGACACAAATCCACAACTCACGTTCGTGTCGCGGCGCCTGTCAAGAGCTTTCCTTTCTTAAAAAGGTTATTGGGACGGCGGAGGGAGAAAGGTAGTGTTTTCGGTGACAACCGATACGTTTCAGGGTTAATTTCGTGGCACTCCCGTAAAGACTGCTGTTTGTTGAATATTTCGTCTCTTTTTCTTTTATTTTGTGAAACGGATTTGGGACGGCAAAAAAGATATTCGAAGGCTGTCGCTTAAATCCCTTTTTTCCATATATGCTCGCTCCCACGCGGCGGATGGCATTGGCTGGTCTTGCCAAAAAATAGTAATGTTGGAAGGGCACCTCTTTCCCGATTTCTAATCCTTAGTAAAATTCTCCATGATGGTTTTTGTCCGATAACACAAATTCCTATCATCTTTGCGGCCGCATCTTTATACATGCAGGCTAAGTGCCGAAGTATTAATCCGAAAAGAGTTTTGGCCCTCGGATTATAAATATACCTTTTAAAAAGACTGTCAGAGGAGGCAGGATTTCAAAAACGAGCTCTATGAAAAAATTATAATACGAAAGACAACCTACCATTATCGATGGTAAATGTATCTTTGCTTGAGATCTTGAAATTATGTTGAAAAAATTGTTCTTTGAAATCTATACATCCAGCAAAAGGAAGACATCGGGCAATGATCTTTTACCAAAGATATTATATTGTTATTACATCTTTGAAAAAGAATAAATACTCAAAAGGAAATTTTCAACTGAGGAAATAGAGCAGTAATGAGACAGAAAAGTAATATTCGCAGCTGAAAATGTATCACCGTCACGCAAAATTAAAGTGAAGAACAAAAGAGTAAGGAAATTCCCTCGACTTTAAATGAGGCTTAATTATTCACATACTGAAAACTCTAATGCATTCATAATTATGGCGTCAGATTTATACATGTGAGATAATGTCTTTATTTGAGAAAATAATATGTAGTTGCAAACCTTCCCTTTGAGATAAAATATATAAGAAAATATAAATATGGTTTTCGGCTTTTAAAACTTAAATAATACGAAGTAAAAGATGATATGCAATGAAAACGAGTAGCCTATCACTCCTCCATAAAAAGGCTACTTCTTATACCATCACAATATAATATTTTTACAGTTCATTCAATATTTTAGCATATTCAATCTAAGTTAATAAAATTCAGCACTTAATTTGGAGCAACTTCACGTTATCAAGCTAATAAAAGATGTTACGAAATATCATTATCGGGTAAATGTCTTGGATTCATTATATAATCTCTAAAGTATATGCATTCAAGGAGGTCATGTAAAGCTTAGACAAACAGGTCCAAATAAAAAAGCACCATTAGAGAATTTCCATTGGAATTTCTCTCGGGTTTATCTATCCTCGGAGGATTTCGTAATGGCTTCCTTTCAGCGAGACAACATTTACGTCTTACGCATCTTGCGTCGTAAGGTGCCATGTAGCGGAAACAATTGCGCGATAATTTTTACCCGGTACTGTAGAGCGCGGAAGAAAATTCACATGAAGATTCTCGTGAGAAAGGAAGGGATAGAAATATATGCTCGTCGAAAGGGGTTCAAATGAATATAGGCATATAAGAATTGTACTGAGATGAATTGTGAATTGAAATCAGGCTCATATACGATTACATAAGAATTAAAAATACTCGAAATGGGACGTAGGTGTCTAAAGCTGTTGTTTAATTGAAGATGGGAAAAAAATCTTTCTCCCGTAACTCACGCATTACAGAGATACAATTGGGCAATTCATTTAAAAATTTAAAAATAATAAGGCAGAAACAAATTTTCCTGTAAGTAAATGAATTCACATGAAAAGCTTAGGCTTTTATTATTGCCGGGTAGAAAGGACATTCACGGTAAAATGTTTTAAAACGCGCTTTAAGTCAAATAAATTATTTATTTTTCATTGAATATTTTCCGCAATTAAAAAGACACATAATCAATAGAATAAATGTGCGTATGCACGCTCAAGGCAAAATTGAGTCAATTATTTAATACCTAAGCAAACTCGATTATTTAATTCAATAAATGAACAATGTAAATAAACATCAGTTACCTAAATCATAGGTATATTTATTATGATATTATTCATAAATATCATAATACAAAAGGAGATAATTCATAATTTTTTAAGTTTTTCATTTTCCAGTCGTTCATTATTATTATTATTATTATTATTATTATTTTCGACGGATTTTCCCCGTGATCATATAAATCACGATTTCGTCGAATCTATGAAAAGAGAATAAGTCCTGAAAGTCGCTAATGCTTCCGTCTTTCAAGCGAGCCGACGTTCGGACACAGTTAATCCATTAACGCCACAAAGCTTCGTCGGAATGTATTCAAGCCGAACAGAAAGAGAGAAGGAAGGACGACATTGGTTCTTGCTGAAAATGCGACTTGACGGCGCGGAACGGGAATCCAAACCGTGCAATTTATAAATCAGAACACAGTAGATGTCGCTTCTGGTAGTTGAGATTATTTGCTCGCTCTCCATCTCTTACTCTCTACTTCCCTCCCTCCCTCTCTCCCTATTTCCCACCCCCCCACTCTCTCTCTTTCCCTTACCTTCACCCCCTATCTCTCTCCCCTTTCTGTCTCCACCACCATATCTCCTATCCCTTTCTATACCTCCAACACGACTTATCATTGCATCAAGATAATTAAAAATGAGGACGATGTCGCCCAATTTTGCTGAAACCGAGACTTACAGAAGAGAATTTCAAATTTACAATTTATAATACCTTGTAGTCCGCCAAGGCGAGTGGCAGGGGGTGGCAAGCACCGACCTATATACCTACTTCTAAATAGTATAGACGTTATTCCTGTTGGTCCTTCTGATGAAAGGGGAAGAAAGAGGAAGCGTACCTCTCGGTCCTGGCTCTAATCTCCTTGAACTGTTTTCTATGCTGTGGCCGTATTGATTTATCGTAATCTTCAATCAGTATCACTATACTAGCTACGTCAATAGACAAATCCTAATTTGTAGACTTTTCGAAGAGGATCATCTTACGGCGCTCTCGTCTATCTTTTTAAGTTTCCCACCCAAACTCATTTAATAGCGATGAAACACGTCATCAAGGCACTTTGACGTAACAAAACGCGCTCCTCTTCGCTGTACCATCTGTAATCCTCGCATGGATCCTACACTGCACAGCATTATTCTAAGGTTGAGCGAATGAGACAGAAGTACGCTGTTTCCTTGACGGGACGGGAACATCTACTAAAAATTCCATTAACTAACCTATGAATATTATTCGCCTTGCTCGTAATTACACACACGTGTTCCCTAAACGACAAATCTGATTTGAACGTGATGCCTGATATAAGCAAGATGAATCAAGGCCGCCGCCAAACCTACATGAAATCGTCCATTAAAAAAAGTTAAAAAGAGGTATTATTTACCAATTTAAAACAACAAAACTCCGACCTACATAACAGAAGTTAGTCCGTAGCTTAAAAAAAACTGGGCCACTAACCTCCTTGCGTGCGCATATACGCGCGTGTGAATGTCTGTGGAGTGTGTGCACGTGTGAGAGTGTATTTCTCCCTGCGGTGTAAGGCGTGGATTACGGCCCACCGCCGTCTCTCGTTTCTCATACCTCGCGAGGAGCGGAAGTGAAAATTACCATGCGATTCGATTGGTCGGGTGTTCCCAAGCAGCCGACAGGCAGTGAAACTTAATAATGCCGCTCTTCATTTTAAGAAGGGGCGAGATAAATACATCGGCCCTGGGATTTTCTTATGACTTTCTAAAACCGCAGTCTCCATAGTTTTCACGCCATTTAAAGCCGCAGAAGCAAGCGGGAACGATACAATTCTTTTAGCGGCGTGGGTTCCACTTCCAAAACTCGCGTGCACGAAATTTCTTAACGGATCTTGTAAAGGAAATAAAGTCATGCAAATATTAAATAGTAGAAATGTTTCGTTATAAAAGTTTCAGACGCTCCTTAATTGGAAAACGGTGAATTGAGATTTAGAAATATAGTAAAAAGAATTTCTCAAATAAAACCAAAGACAGTGAGTCGGTAAACCTAGATGGGATATGAAAATAAAATTTTTAAAATTAAAAAATAACATTAAAGTGCTAAAAGGGAAAAAAAATCCAGGAGGTACTTCGATTGCGGGGTTTTACGAATATGTTAAGCGTAGGGGGTTCAATTTTCGGATTCATTAATGATTATTCACTTCATTTCCATTATTTTTCAAGTGTGCCATTAAGCTTTTATATTAACTTTTGATCACATCTATATAAATATGGGATTGAAGTTAATGTTCAAGTTATTATAAAATAAAATGAGCTGTATTAAGCAGTCCTTTTTACACATTTACCCATTGAACAAATAAAATAATGGTTTCAAATATCTTATAAACTACTTTTAATTTGGAACGAAAAATAAAAAAGACTAAAAAATAACGCGACTATTTTATTTACGAAAATACGTAGAATTTCGCAGTTTATCTGTATATGATTTCGTAGGAACGCGGTTATGAGGCGACTTTGCCTTCCGGCTTGCATAAAAAATTACCTAATAAGGGACCAATGCTTTTTATGTGTAGACATGCGTCCATAAATTTAGTGATGCATGTTTCATACAATGGCAAATTTAGTCGAAAAAATCAAATTTTCAATGTAGCAAAAGGAAAGCACTTCCGGAAAATTTTCAGCGCGGTATATGGATCGCGGCGAGCGCCATCTGAGATCGGGCGCACAAAAACGATCGAAAAATAAACAACGACGCATCCTTGTAATAGATAGTGGAAAAAAGAGATCACATGACGCAGTGAACACAGATTTTTTCGAGGCGAGACGATCAATCGCTCCAAATGGCAAGCAAAATGTATTAGGATGAAAAACCAGCAATACTCTCCCGCGCAAAAAAACGCGTAATTTTTTGTTCGTCCATGAAAACAACAAAGCGGAAATTCCAAAGAAAAATGAAGATTGGCCCTTGTTATTTTAAAGGCATAAAAAATTAAAGATGACCCATAAAATTTGAACGTAAAAGCAATCGACCGAAACCTAGAGTTACATTGCGAAAAAAACTAATCACCCAAAGATAATAAGCCCATGAAATAAGCCGCGATCTAAATTCTATCTTGGGAAATCTAATTTAGTAATGACGGCTTATTCAGCCCTGTTTCAAGATACGGAAAAACTAACAACAAAGCATTCTCCAATAACTTCATTTATTCATTCAATTATGGGTAATTATAATTAAATCCAAAGCACTAACAATTACGAAGTACAAAAAAGTCTGCACCCCCTACTGGGATTAGAACTAACGACCAAATTACTAGACTTCCAAATTCAATCGCTTATAGATTTTTTAAAGCAAAGGATAAATCGACGGTCATTTTAATGTTTTCGCTTTTATAAACGAAAATTGGTAAATGCTTGATGAATTTTTGCACATAAGTCGACAATTATTTAAAATTAATTGAAATTTAAAGTAAGAATTGCTGTTTTTGTCAACGAAATTCCCGAGCATTATTCGTAATTTTTTCAAGTTTTTACTTCATTAGCAATAAAATGTGGAAAATAACTGAAAATAAAACCAGTATAACCCATGTATTAAAGCTGCCGTTTTTAGAAGTATGTATCTAGAGTTTTCTTGAAATGATATGATGCCATGACGTTGACGACTGGTTGTCCTAGCTTCGGGCTTTCGCCTACAATTACGGAAGACGTGTGATTTCACATACGGATGATTGTGCCATTTCGACAGCATTTAAATATTTCATGTAGATATTTGCGAACAAGCAATTATTAGAAACCTTTGCTTGAGGTGTCCTAGAGCATAAAAATCTGACGTAGTCACGTTTGCAGATGACAATAATAATAATAATAATGCTTTATTCATCATTAGAGTGCAGAGCCACAATAGATGTCGTCATGTATGTAGAAAAAATACAATATTAAGTAAAAAAAGGAATTTGCAAAACAAGTACATCAGAAAGTGAGTTCAGAGAAATTACAGTCAAAATACTCATCAATTGAGTAGAGGGGCTTAGAGATAAGCCAAGTTTCAATAACACGTCTAAACTTAGCATTGCTTGTCAGTCTGGCAGTAGATGCTAACATATTCAAAAGCCTGATGCTCAGGATGTAGCCATTGTTATAGGTTTTAGCAGTCTGCACCGCAGAAAATCTAGGTTATTTTTCTTCCTTGTATGATGGAAATGAATAGAGCATCTGGGAGTTAAGTCACAAAGATTTGCATTAACATACAATAAATTATAAAATATATAACGTTGTTTGAAAAGAGGTTTATAATGTTCTTGTGGGCCAGAGTTAGTCATAAATCTAATTGCCTTGTTTGTAGGGTAAATATCTGTTTAGCCTCGGCGGCATGTTCCCAGAGTTTTAAACCATAGCCTAGGTGGTTGTGAAAAAATGCATGGCAATGGGATTGACTCCAGCATTTAATTTTCGGATTAACCTCGCAGTGAAATACTTATGTATTGGTCAGCCCTGTGCTTTCTGCATCTTCCTAATGGATTCTGATATAATCTTCAGTTAAACTCCGTCAGAAAAAATCAAATAATAATTACATGAGTCTACTATCGGTGACTTACAACTACAAATTGAATAATTGAAACACAGGTACTATCGAACGTACCAAATGGCTGAAATCAAATTTATAGTTAAGGTGATTCCTGTAGCCACAATAAACCAGAAGCGTATTTCAGCTATAAAACAGCCGTCTTCAAGGTAATGTATCAATCGTCGATTCTATAAAGTTGTTTTAAGATTGACGATTTATCGCTACAGGAGTCGCCTTAATTATCAAGCTGGATACAAATTACCTTTGCTAAGTGAATATTTACCCTATCTAACTCACAGGAAAAGAAAAATAATACACCAGGTGAAGGACGGCAATAACCTTAAAGGTGTCAACAAATTTTCTCAACGCCTAAATAAATCGTTTCCTCAGCCAAAGAAATATGCCATGACTGGACAAACCGAAGCAATTCCAAGTTTTTGGACGGAAAGCGCTCTCGGATGTGGCATAGATAAGAACATTTCAACACGCCCGACGGCAACAATAACTCTCATCCCGACAGATTGGCCTCGTTATTTCGTGCACACGAAACGCAGTGATTGATGACGCTCTGCAAAAAATGCTCTCCTCCACCGTCAATTATCCGTCCCGCGTTCCTTATAATCAACCGTGTCACCGAGGACATTTTTCCTCCTCTGGAAATCGCAGGCTCCCTTTTAAAGACATCCATCGAAACAGTGATTTCAACGGCCGGAGAGACGCGGCCGTTCATTACGACAATCAAAAGAGGAGCGCATTAAATAAAGGACGTCGGTAATTAGGCGTCTGTGTGTACCTGTATGAGAGTGTGTCGAGGGGGAGGAGGGAAGGAAAGACAGAAGGGGGAGGAGGGCACTTACTCGGAATCGAAGCTTCTGCCGCAGGCATCATCCGCGCACTCTTCCAAAGCCCCGCCCACCACTCCCACGTCCCCACCGCCGCCACTCCCTCCCTCTTCATCCTCATCTTCCTCCGTCTCCTTTCCCACTCCTTCGCCTCCTGTCACTCCTCCCTCCTCCCCCGCCCCCTCTCCGCCCCCTCCTCCCTCCCTCGCCGCCTTGGCCGCCTCGGCAGCCAGCTTCCTCTGCTCCCACATGCGGCGGTACACCTTCTCACGCCTGGCGGGAAGCCCGCCGTGCACCCAACACACCTTCCACCAGTGACGACACGCCAGCACGCCACCGAAGTATGCGCCATTCTTCCGCTTCCCAGGAGAAGTGGTGGAGATTGCAGACACGTTCCCACCTCCTTCTCCATCCTCTTTCACCGTCTTGTTTCCTCCTTTCTCTCCATCGCCCACCCAATGGGGTTCCTTTCCTTCGAAATCTTTAACTTCTTCCCTGACCTCCTCCACCAAAGAGTCTTGTATTATGTTGTCGTAATCCCTGCCGCAGTTACCGGACGGAGGCGGTGGGGAGGATGGGACGGAATCTCCGAAACGGAGGTCGTCGCATCCCCTCCACGTCCCGAGGAAAGATCTCCCCGCCTCCGCGTATTCCTCTTCCACGACGAGCTCGCCTCCACTCGGAGGGGGCGGCACCGCCTCTCTGCGCCTCCTCGGCGCCGCACCCGCTACCCTAACCTCCGAGGACCACTCCGCTTCTTCCACGACCGCCGTCGCCCTCCTACCAGACACCCTGGAAGACCTCCTTCCGGGAATACCGGGAGGCGGAGAATCCCCGCCCTCGCCTCCGGAGATAACAGCATCGCCGGCGTAAGATTGCAGCGTCGTGGGACGTACGGGGGAGTGAAACCGGTGGCGATGGGAGGACGAGGGGGGCACGGGGGGGCGGTCGGCGGCGGGAGGAGGACGGTGCTTGGGCGAGATCGGGAGTCCGTCCTTCCCGGGAGAACCACGCCTCCTCCACGGACCGTGGACGCCGCCGTTTCCGCCGCGTTGGCCTCCGATTCCCATGACGGGGAAGGCGGCGGTCGGAAGGGCGAGGCAGGGATCGGCCCAGCCGTATCGGAGCGAATCGATGTCGCCTGGGTAATTCGAACACGCGACTCCTTGGTGCTCGTCGAAGCGGCGATCTTCGGCCATGCCCGATGTCCTCGCGCGCGTATTGCACATAACGGTCCTTCAGGACATGGGAGAGTAATCCCTCCGTTCCCTCCTCTTGGGGACGGACCGCAATAAAATGGAATATACCGCCATGGCGAGGGGATTTTATGGCAACAGGATTCGGTGGCACTGAGATAACATCGTGATTTCCACCCTCCTTTTTCCTCGCCTTCAATAAATTTACCGATTTCGGCTGGCCGCTGTGCGGAATGGGGATTTTAACGCATTCCTCGAGCCTTCTTCACTCGGTGGGAAACCTCAAAGAACTTCTTCCCGGAAAAATTTTTTACAACACTTTTCTCACATTCGGCCAACCTCTTGGTGGGTGATTCGCACAATCTTTTCGGCTTTTCTTTGCGAAAGAATGTGATACTTTCAAAGAAACCAACCTGTATAACCTTTACACTGGAAAAAGAAAAAATCCATAAAATGCCAAAGAAGAGAGTTTTTAAGCTCTTGACACCGCAAGTTTTGTAATTGGTTTAGATTCCACAGATGTGTATCACGGTTGGATTTATCAAATAACTGAATCGATTTGCGAAAATTCCTCTCCAATCAATGAAATCGTGAAACATTTTTTTAAAGATTGTTTAACATGTAGTGCCCATCTCTTCCAATTGCTTCCTCGTTGCATAAGTGCTTCGATCCCTTTCAAACGCCGGACGAAAGGACAAGGGATATATACTCGCGCGAGCGAAAGACCGCGGGAGAGAGACAGAGAGGATGGCGGGCCAAACGGTAGCCACCTTTCGACACCGCCCCTTCTCCACGTCTCTCCTTTTACGCGCCTCGCCAGATGGCAGTAGCAAGATGAGCAAGGAGTCAAGAGGTTAATTAGGCGCTAAATCGGCCGCACCCAAGCGATGATGGACTGCTCCCGACCAAAGCAGCGAGCAGAAGCGTCTTAACAAAATAAAAACCCTTTTCCGCGGAGAGATATAAAGTCCCTCCCGCCGCCGTCTCCAAGAGGGCGCTGTCGGCGTCGTTAAATTAACACGTCCGAAGAGGTTTTGGGAGAAAAAAATAAAGACGCTCAGTAAAAATGCTAGTATGTTTGCTCGTCACGAGAAGGGAAAAGATGTTTTCTCAAAAACAAACTCTCCAGATCTGAGAGAAACGGAAATTTCGAGAGGCCGTTTTTTTTAGACCAATCGGCGATCGGGAGACTGTTTGAGGAGGCTGCTAACGAGGAACTTGACGCCGCTATGACATTCTGAGATCGCTTATAAGTGTCAGGTTATCTCTTTTTTCGCACAGATTAATTGGAACGAGAAGTTTTTTCCGAGTGCGTCGGGATGACTGATCGATCGATGTTCGGAGGCGTCGAAATAAAAAATAATCGAACGAACCGATTCAAGGGCTGACTGAAGCGGCGAGACTAATGTGAAGCATCCTCGGAGGGAGTAAAAAGGGGGACGGCCCTTTCGCCTTTTTTATGTTTAGGGAATGGCGAAAACACGTGACAATCCTTCCCTCCGGGGAGAAAAAAAACAACAACCACGTCCGCTCCTTCCCTCGCGCTCGCTTGCACTATGCGGGACGAAAGTCGTTCGTTTTTCTGTTTATTTTTTATACGAAGGTGGAAATAGACCAAAGTAGAGAAAAGGCTTCGGAGTAAAAAAAACTAGGTTATGCTTCTCATTTTTTTGTTTATATCGAGAGAAATCCCATGTGCACATCCACCAATTGATTAAAAACCTTTCGCGGTGAAGATTTCACCGTCGCACAATCCCACACACACACACACACACAGGAGAGCACACACGCCAACCAACTGCAATCCCGAACACGTGCATACGGACCAAAATCATCCGAATGGGTTTGTGTAATTTTGAGTGAAAGTCCAAACGCGAACGAAATGCGACGTCACTGAGGGGTTGAAAATAAAAACACGGGCACCGCGATGCGGAGCGATCCCTCGAACACACTCCTATCACGCGCGTTTCCCTCGCTCACCGGGACGAGAATCGCCTCCCTTCCTCATGGACTCTCACAGCGCAACTGCACGGCAAGAGGAGCGAGTGAGAGACGGAGGGAGGGAGAGCGATAGAGTGGGGAGGAGAGAGAGAGAGAGAGAGGGAAGAGCGGGAAGGAAATGAGAGAGAAAGAGGGAGAGCCCACGGAGCCACAGAGAAAGAGAGTAAAGGGAGATAGAGAGAGAGCCACCCAGAAGGGCTGACTGGGTAGGGTGAGAGGCCTTACTTGACGGACTACCAAGCCCTAGCCATTAGCTAACTTACCCCCCACCCCCCTTCGCCCATTCCTCCCTCAGTTCCCTCCCCGACCCACACACCTATCTCCTACTCCTCCCCAACCTCCCTTTTTTGCTCCCCTCCTACGCTCCTCTCTCTCTCTCCCTCCGTAGCTCTTCTCTCTCCCTCTATCACCCTTTCTCCCTCCATCTTCACCCTTCCTTCGGCCCCTTTAGCCCCGAGGCTGACCGGTGTGCCAGTGAGCCCAAGCAGAGCCAGCAACCATGGAGAGTTTTCCTTCTCTCTTTCTCTCTCCCTCTTTCTACTCGACCAGCGGGACCTACGTACCAATTTAAAACCTATTCTAAACCGGTTTGTTAAAGGAGGGGGTGTGGAGGGGGAGGAGGTAAGGAGAAGGAGGAGTAGAAGGGGATCGAATGTGCTTTGCTTCAGTCTTGCGACGAAATTATTCCTCTTTTTATTTTCTTGCTACTCGGGTGGGAATAAAAAAATGCGTGCTCTCTCCCTTAGAGAAAGGGGGTGATTGGAGGGGTGGGAGAAAGAGGGGGTGATAAGGAGAGAGGTGTCGTGCGTGCCCACGATATGTCCCGACCAATCTATACGTTTCCACTCTTAAAAAAACAAATGAATTGGAGAGAGGGAGGAGAGGGGGAGGCAGGAAGTCCGAGTGGGGGAGAGGGGGAGGAGACCCGAAAAAAAGCGAATGAGTGTACATAGTGTCTAAAACGAATCTTGGGCGAAGCTTTAAAGATGTGTTATGCAGATAAGGAAGGCCCTTCAACTGGCTGCGTGTGCGTGAGCAGAGGGGAAATGGGTGAGGCTCCGAAAGCTATTAACGCGGACGAAATTCCTGGTACGCGCTTATGACTTCGATATAAAACTTAAATCGGAGACATAAATTTTTCAGTGTTTTTTATTTTTGGATTGCCGTATGCTCTCGCCGTTTGCTTTTTTAAGCCGTTGCTAGTGAAATAAAATATTATTTGACTCACGACAAAGATATTATTTCATGAAATCATCCGAAAATGTGTCATTTGTGATAATTTAATTCGGACTTTCTTAACGGTTTCCTAGGTCGCTGGTTTGAATCCTAATGTGGACATGGATAATAGGAAATAGCACTAAACGTCTTTTCGAGTGCCTACTAAATTCTGTTTCTAACCCAATTAAAACGATAATCTTGTTCTATATACTCAACTTCACTTATCGTACGGAAGCCAACGCATTCGTGGTTGAGATGTTGCCCGAAAAAGACTTTTTGATTTTGCAAAAGTAGCGAAAAGATCCGAAAATTTTAATTTAATTCACGCAAACCAATAAATTATATTAAGCTCTGAAAATAGGACAGAACTTTAAGAACCGTATAAGAGAGCATTGCACCCATCGATTCCAACCGCTGCTATTGCGAATTTCATGGCAAGATGCGGATGAATATAAATCACGGTGAGAGATAAAACGCCGCACAGGAGATGAGCGCAGGAGCGGAATGTATGTACGCACGAGGAACAAAGCTTAAAAATCAAACTCTCTCCAAACGAATGGACCAACATAAAAGAGAGAGCCGACGATTACAAATACAGGAAGACGAAATGAAATGTCTATAAAGGCTGGTGGCAAGGAAGAGAATGGAAGGAAAAACAGATGACTTACGACGCCTGAAAGGGTTCTGAAAGCTTTCGACGTCGCGGCAGACGTGTTTAAAAGGTATCTTTTCAGTGTGTTGGCCTGGTCTATTTATAGTCTATTCACGGATGAGGGTGTTCCGGCAGATTGCCTATAACCATTTTCCCTCTTCTCCCCGCGGCACCTACCCCCGCCCTCCCCTCCCCCATTTCCCACAGCATCAGAGGGTCCATCCGGTTGTCTTTTTTCCCGCTATCTGATGATGTGAAATGTTCAAAACATCCTCATTTTAACAGAACACCCTGTCGGGCATGTTTTACATTCTCCCTTTTCCTAGTGCCGGTTTCAGAGGGAGTGTGGAAGGACTGAGATAGGGAAAGTGGTTTTAATGTTCGCTCCCTCCCGATAGACTATCCTTCGATGGCTATTCATCCTCAGTCTCGATTTACGATTCTTCCGGACGAATACATTGTCTCCCAGCGCCGCCGTGAGGTAAGGCTCGTTAAGAAGAGCGGAATGGATATTTTATACGTCTCCGGGACACGACACCGTCTAGAATTCCTAGTTGAGAGAGGCACTGATCTATTTACACGCAGCCAACGGACTTTTTTATTTTAGCACGGTGCGATCCGATTTTCAAACGAATAAAAAACAATATCTTTTTGCTATTCGCTTGAACATCGAAAAGATATTGTTTTCTATCGTTCTCTACGATTACTTAAAAAGTATGTTTAATTTTAGTTAGATAATTTATAAATTGTTAGAGCAATTTCGATATTTAGCTGCATTTTTACTTTCTCCATATGCGTAGTATAGCGGAAAGTATTGTTTTCATGAAAAAAATCGATTTCGAGAATGCAACGGATGCAACGTTTTGACTATTTCCTCGATGATGTCTGCGTGTCTGTCTGTATGTGATAGATTTTTGTGGGCGCTCTAACTCAAAAGCTATTTATCAGGTCAACGCAAAATTTTATATTTAACATTTTTATAAAAGTTAGAAGATCTGATTAGTTTTTGGTAAAAATCGGTCTACCGGAAGTGGGTGTTTACTCTTGTCACTTATCCGTTATTTCAAAAATTTGCTTTAATATTTGATAAATGTAAAAATGTATTGCAATAAAGTTGTAGGAGATTTAATTTTCTACAACCTTTGTTTGATACATTTTTCCATATAATGCATTGTTTAAGAGATATCTTATATTTTTAGCTGCCACCACCACGCCACCTACCGAAGACTATTGTTAACAATTGACGCTTAGTTACGCCTTAGTAACGCTCCTTTTTTTTTCTTAATTGTCAACCGGAAGTAAATATTGACAACGATCCCAGAGTTAACAACATGTAATTTGCCATATAAATATGGAGAAAGTCATGTGTTACCCACATCAGTTTATTTATTATGTAACCTATTTGGAATTTTTAGAAATATTACAGATATGGAGAAAGTCATGTGTTGGCCACATCAGATTTTTTGGATAAATTATATGCTATTTTCATTAATTATAATACTCTGTTAAGCAACTTCTTTATTCTGTTTGATAATTTATATAAGGTATCGTGTTAGATTTTGGAAGGATATAAATAAATACAGTTATTAATCAAAACTTTATGCATGGATATTATCGTATAAGTTGGAATGCTAAAAGCACTTTTCAAAAAATTCTTACGCCAAAAATTCAATGCGGGTGTTATACGAGAATTTGTATCGAAAATCAATATGTACTCGCGTCACGTCATTAACGGGCAAGACATAAAGGTTGACTTCCGTATGCCCCCGTATAATATCGGATGATACTGTGATAACGGCTGTTGGTGAAAACAATATATTGAACTAAGTTCGTCAAATCATATTTTTAAAGCATTTTTGCACTTTTGAAAAAAATTGTTTGCGGTGTGATACTAATACCGTATTAGTAAACGAAATCAGCTGAATGTGTGACTTTAGAGGAGGGATTCCCAACATTTTCTGTGTGAAGAGCATCAAGATATTTTTTTCAAAATCAAGTGAGCACCATTATACTTTAGTAAAAATATGGAATGATCATAAATTAAAACAAACTAATGTCAAAGTAATTATTGAAGTTTTAATACGCTTATGAGACAAATAAATTTACAAATTGAATTCCCGAAGCACAAGAACACGATTATGAACATCTCAGAAGAGCATTGCCAGGCTGCACAAGACCACAGAGGTGCTCGCGAGCACCGGGTTGGAAACCCGTGATTTAGAACGTATGAAAAGGAAGGAAGATGCGAGATGCACTAGCTACTGTAAAGCGAAAGAAAATCTCCGAAGCTGGTCAATTAGGATAAACCCCGGATGAAAAAGCCGGACTATTCAATGTATAATTCTCTAAATGTAAGGCACAAAAAATTTTGGTTAAGGCCAAATGTGTCATGTAAAATTCAAAAAGGGCACTATGTAACTTAAAATTCATCCCATTTATGAAATAGCGCATATTATTATGATAATGAGTCGTGTGCATTCCTTTAAACAAGGATTTTATTTTACTGTCAAACAATGCTTTCAATTGCAATGTCTACGATATAATTGAACCACCAGTCTCTTGCGAGGTAGCGATACATGAAAGCGTGAGTCATCGATAACATTCGATATGCAGACGTCTTGTCGATTCGTTAAACATCGATGCGCTCGTTTTAAAATCGGATCAGCGAATTCGAACACGTCCTGCGCATCCGGCGACATTCGATACAGTTGCTCGCAACTGATGCAGTATTATTATTTTTTCTCAGAGAGATAAGAAGAAAGCAACACTTCAGAAACTGTCGCTACGGTTCTTCTTGCTTTTTTAATTTTTTTGCGAGATCGCGCTAACGCTTGATCAACGAGATCCGCGCGTGAAAAAAACATCGAACGCAACTAGCTCCACCACTCATCTACATGGGTTAACTGCGAATTAACATAGAGGGCTTCTGCACGGTGGAAGAACCGGTTTTTTCCTCCTAGAGAACGTCGTCATTCTCGAAAAACCTGCAAACCGATAACCGCGTTTCATTTTTGAGGCATCCTCTCCCAGTTAATAGCCAACGATGTTTAACTGTTCTCGGCGGCATGGCTAAACAGAAAGATGGGAAGAGCAGGAATCCACCCAATCGGAAACATTCTTGTTTTACTCATGTAAACAACGTCGGAATCTTTTCTCGGGGTGAAGAACGTTTTAAAATAAACCGCGTGCATTAAGTTACTTAGAAAGAAGTCAATTAAAGAAATTAGGAATGAAGACTTGGTCGAGCGGAAGAGGAAAGCTCCTCTCGAAGCGACGAACGGCGTAAAGACTTTTGAGTCACACGATGGCAACCCTCCAGCCATTCACAGTCGCCACTTCCTTTTCGAAAGGGAGTATAATTTACGCTCTTCAACGGAACGACGTCCTTCGCGCCCGCGATAAAAACGCCCCCTGGCGAGTAGTCTCAACGGAACACGCCGAATTTTAAAAAATTCTGTCGTTCCCTCCCTTGCCTCAAGACATCGCAATAAGCGTCCCGATTGGAATTCCGGGTCGTTTATTATTCATAGAGTTGTGACACCGGCTAAAAGCAATCGAGGTCGAATGGCTCGCACGCGGTCGGCGGATGGAGAATTACATATTTTTCTTTTCATTCGCTTAGTCATCAACTCGGCTGAAGATTTATTGGCATGGTAATTCAGCCTCTGCGTGTGTATGCTAAATACTAGAAGCCCTGAAATTCTGCCAACAGCCTCCAAAAAGAGTTTATCCCATTATAATGCGACTCGTCCAAGCTGAAGGTAACAGTTCGAATCTTCGTGGAATGACGTCAATGCATCCCAATAAAGAAAGGGACGCTATAAAAATTGAGTTTTCGATGAAACGTTTTACTGTTTTAATTGGTGTAATAACTGTGCGGATTAGACTGCGAACGCTTGAATCATTTCCATAGAAATACGTGCGTAAGAAAGAAATACCAGCCACTCAAGCAACTAATGGGATTTATTGAATTACTACGTGAAATTCATTTAAAGCTTTGCTCACAGAGCAGATATATTTGCCCGTGTCATGACTTCGGTGACCATATGTTAAAAATAATAATGAAAACCGATATGTGCGGCTTATTTTACGAACAAGCAATTCGTTTGAAAGTAATCACTTGAGAGAAACAGAATTTTTGCGTAAGGGCTTATAGATTTATCTGTCACTGACTTGAAATATTAAAAAATCGAAATGTCGACAAAAGGTAATACATAGTTTGAAATGCATCCTGCCAAAATCCAACGGGAACTGTCATTTTAAGGTATGTACTGCTTTTCCGAAATTGTTTCAGGTATAAAAATACGAAACACCCCCTTCCATATCAATTTATTAGTCCATTAGTCATTTCCTACCAAATTACTAAGACAGAATCTAAAACCGCGTTTACTCTTCCAGAAAAAGGAATTCTGCCCGTTTTAGGGATACAACAGGCCTACGGTCAAACACCAATGAAGTGTGACTTGAGCCTAGCGGGCACTCATTCTCTCTGGATTGCTTCAAATACAGGCTGTGTTTACTTAGCATAAATTTCTAAAATGAGGAAATTCCACAAAATAACGCCTATAACCGTAAACTTAGCATACATTTATTTTTAAAGGTTGTTAGTCTTGTGACACTCGAAATTATGAAGATTATCGCACTCAGCGACAAGGTTCGGTGGGTTTTAACAACCCCTAAAGTAAATTTTTTTTTAAACTTCGTGTTTATTTGGTGGGAATGATCAAGTGACGCGATTCTTGCATCGTTTTCTCGCAGCTTTGCCATATCCATCCTTCAGTGACGGAAGTACTATCCACACTGTCTGTTCTGATTCTGTTGAAATTCAGCATCTGAATTTGAATAATACCCTGCAAGCAGTGGCGGATTTAGACCTTCTGGGGTCCCTGGCACTAAACAACTGCAATCTAAATACAGTCAAACCCCGATTTAGCGCCACCGTTTGTCCACCACTGACATTGGCGTTAAAGCGGGGGTTTGCGGTAAATCGAGGTATATGCTTGCTGTATGTAATCATAAGACGGATGTTCTGTCCACAACGATTTATAGGCGGTTTGCTGGGATGGCATTATATAGGAGGCGGGGTCTGGCTATAGGTATATAATGAAAGTTCTCCTAAGGACTATTCTTAATCGTTTTTTATGGAATCATAAAAAGGTTTCACCGATTTTTAAATTGAGATATTTAATATTCAGAGACACGAACATTTTTTTTTGGTGCCCCTTACTTCATGGAGCCTCTGGCGCGCGCCAAGTGCGGCTCCCCTTAAATCCGCCACTGTCTGCAATCCACCGCAATCAATGTGTGGCCGGGGGAGAATATCAGCGACCTATCATTTTATTCTCCTGTTATGCTCTATTATTGTTCAAGAACGAGCACTTAAAAAATACTTGTCTCAGGTATCTCCAATAGCCTCAACAAGATTATAAAAAATTCTAATTTCAGTGAATTACCACTGAAGACGGCTGCTTTTTGCCGAAATGCGCATCTTGTTTTTTATTACCTTGTTATGACTTTTGGAGATATGTACATGAGACAAGTATTTTTTGAAGCCCTTGTTCTTGAATTTTTTCAGCCATAAGACGAGCTCGATAATTCTTCGTTGATTTTCTCTTATTGTCTTAGGGAAAAAGGATCCCTTGTAATTTAACTGTCCTACAATCAATTTATCGCATCTTTTCAGTGTGGCCGTGGCGTCCTACGTAAGATGGGCTCTTAATAACGTCTGATAATTCGTCTTTAAATTCTTCTAATCTAAATCTCTGCAATAGTCGATGCCTAGACTTTTCACACCTTTCTCCAACGATTCTCATCCAAGCTCATCCATTTCAGTCGTGACACTTCCTAACCTGCCATATCGACGTTTCGAGAAACACGCTCCCTTCGTTGTATTGTCTCAAACTCATGAATAAGGCCTATCTCAAACGGGTCCCATACATTACACGCATACTCAATTAGCGATCTAACCAGAGAAAAATAACAAACCTTACGTGTCTTTTCATCGCACACCCCTAATATTCTACGGAGAAATCCTAGCCTTTTACCAGCTGCTCCTACTATCCGTCGAATATGCTCCTTCCAAGATAATCATAACGAGAGGTTAAAGTATGAAATATTTTCACGCACTGACAAAATCATGGAATTATTTGTCAATTAACTAATATGATTCTCTACAAATTTGCTAATAATCACTCTAATCTCGGAATATCTTTCCTGTTTTTAAATATCACAGACAAAAATTTCGCAGATACACGTTCGATATCAGATATAGAAAAAACATTTTCTCATATTAAGGATAAACTGTTCAACTGTTTGTCGAAATATCATCGACTTTATTCACATTTCTTAAAAGTTTCATCCATAGTATATGAATTGGCTTTTATGTCAAGTATTCATATACTTTTGTATAAGTGATATAAAACACATGAATAAATCGGAAGCAATAGTTTCTCCGAGTTCAATTATGCGAGCGTTTATTCTGTTCCTACTCATGCGGTTTCTCCGCGATGCTACTGGTGTGTGTGCTTATGCAAATTGAGACCGTTCTCATTAACTTTCCAATGCAGCGTTACATGGACAATTTGGCACGGTGTGAGAGTGAGGCATGCCTTATAGCTTCATACGAGACTACTTTTAATGCAAGAATCATTGACCTTCTTACTCATTTTGGGTTACTAATCAAATAAAAGTAACCTTCAAAATCTACTTGAGGAAATATATGCAGAGATGTCTTCTCTCAGTGACTAAACAACCTTCCTACCCTACATCTCCTCATGTGTGTCTTCCCGACATCCCAGTTGGCTCTCCAAACACTGGCGTGCACTGTGACTCCTAGTTGCTACCCATACCTCATTTTACATTTCTTCTTCCTCATATATGAAGTACTACTGCAAAAACTCGTCAGTATGATGGGAAGGAATATATTACTTGTTATGTAAATTACATTTTTGTGCTTATTATTCTCTGAAATAATGCATTCAGATCTTTAAATGTAAAAATTTGTTTCCAAATAGCAACATAAAGTAACTAAACCCCCAATTCGAGGATATAGAATCACGATAGCTTAGTCGGTTAAAGCATTCCCAGTCAATTACAGGATTTTTTCTCCTTCTTTAGTGACAAATTTCAACTAAATCCTAATTGATTTGCTAAAAAAATAGTCAATGACCTGATATATCATAAACGATTTCATCATTAAAAATAAAATTTCATTCGTCCTTAAATCGTTCAAACTGTAGCTCACGTTAGTTAATTAGCTTCAGTTGCATCAAGAAACCTGTCATTATTTCTTCACAAACATATATTGCTATCTTTATAGCGTCATTGAGACGAGTAATAGAAAAAAAGAATTTAAGGTCAGCTAAGCGAATAATTAATCTTTCGCTAGTATTAAAGAATTAAAAGTGCACTTTTACAAACGCATATGTGATTAATGCCAACAATTACGTTTCCATGGCGCTAAGTTAATTAAATGGATAACAACCGCGAAAAATCGTATTAAAAACGTAATTTTTGGGCAATTTCGGCCAATATTTAAAAGTTCACAATAAGAATATTTATCTTTATACTTTCGCCACATAACTGTGAAAATTCCACGATGACGTCCGGAATATCTATAGGGCATTTTAAAGAAAAGAAAGCCCGCACGCTAGATTTTAGCTTTCCCCATGTCATTCAAATGGATAAAAGATACGCCCCTAGAATAGAACCCATGGACTCAATGTAAACGGGTAACAGCTTATAAATTAACAATGATACTTCTGAATAGTTTGTGAAAGTTTAAACCGAAAAGAATGAAAGCTTTCCGACTTATATCGTGAGCGTTATTTCTTCTACACGCGAAGAGTTTAAAACATTTCCTGGCACACGTTCGGTATATATGCGATATAGATATAAAAGCATGCACAAATACCATGCAGTAGAAGATGAACAAATCTCCTCTCAAGCTTCAGCAAAATATTTTATAATTTCCATTTCCACTTAACCTCTAATGCCTGAATTTTTTAAGCAAAAAATAATTTTTAAAATTCACATTTGATTCTTTGTTGTAAAGAAAAATATGAATAAAGCAAATGAAATCCAAAATGTAATTTATTAAATTATTTTATGGCATGATGCATTTTTGCGACAACAGGCATATTCTCGCCAACTCAGCATAAACCACTTCTTTGGATTAAGAGATGTAATTGGCTCTTATGTTCATGAAACTCGCGAAAACGGTTCTTCTTTTTAGCCAGGCAAAGATGGAAATTTCATTTTGAACATTTGTAAACTTGTTTGACATTTACAATTTGGCATTTTACACTTGAATTCTCTACCACGGGCCAATGAGCAACTCCATCAGTTCAATGTCCTCCTGCATAAGTATTGGCTGTGCTGGACCACGACTTTTTTGTATTTGAAAGACTCTCTCGATTGGTGACGATGATGGATGACCACTCTTTCTATTTGGAGCCTCTATTCCCTCATTACAAAGTGCGGCAGCATTTGCGGTCCTGAATGATAGCGTATCTATTGGCTTTTTGTTGGAATTCCATGTGATTCACAATCGCTGCGAAAGAGAAGGCAGCTATAGATAACAGCTAGGTCGACAAAATGACATAATAGCTTATGATAACACTTCCTAGACCTTATATGGACGAATGATGCAAATAGTTCAATTTGCCAAATGTCGCGAAAATGCGACCTGCCTTACAAAGACAATATTTTAAAAAAATTGAAGATATAAAATATGAATCATACATCATTAGATATTTTAAGGCTTATAAAATACTATGATAACTTTGTAAATAATATACTCTCCTTTTGTGTATAGTTTTTCCAAAATTCTTGAACCGACACCCACGCGCTTCGCAAAGAACGGCACACATATATTTGGCTGCATAAAACTCACTTTACAAAGTCAAGAGTAGATGCTATAAACTTAATTGAGCAATGCCGTGAATTAATTTCAACCGGCGATTTTGCACTTCCTAGGATAGATATTTTGTCCAAGAAAATCTTGAGCCGGTTTGAGGCAAGTTTGCAATACTCGCCATTAAGGGGTTAAAGATAACTTTTTTTACTAGTTCTAAGATGGTTCATAGTTATTTTATGGATGCGGGATGCTTTTCGATTTCGCTGCTTTCAACAATTATTGGAGACGCCGCGACAGAGGCCATTCAAAGTGTCACTGTGCTAAAGGCACAGGACGTCTCGATGGCCGACTGAATGTTTGGACATTTCCGACGTAAATCTCCATAAAACCGCACGCACGGGTAAACCCCGAGTGTCTGCTTTTATGTTCTCCATGGAAAAGTCATCCATTCCATCACTGCGGGGTGCAAAGCCATTCTCTCTCACTACTGCACCCAACCTTGTTACCCATTGAAATTCCGAAGGAATGGCCGTGGAAAAACCGACCTCCAATGCGTTTCTTTTTGTCTCGGGGGAACAATACAGTCTTGGATTACAAGTGCGAGGGAAAGCGGCAGCTGGACGAGAGCGATCTTAAAGCAAAACTCGAAGAAAACGATGCCGCGACACCTGCAGGGTTTGGAACTCTTGAAGAGAGCCTTCTTATCTTGCTGTCACAGGAGTTCCACCCATAATCCTTTAAAAACAAGTAAATCTTCCCCCGTGCGAGCAATATAGGCTCCAGTAAGACCCGCTGCGTGTCTCAACGAAGAGGGAAGAGTGACTGAGCTATTTTGCGGAGTCAAAGAAGTTGTTTTTATTGAAAGATCCTTCGCAGAAAATCTTTAAAGGGGTCAAAGCTAACAATGACTGAGCGATAAATAACAAGTGTGCACAAATGAAGGTTGACTTCGTGATTCGATTAAAACGTCCAAGCTGCAAGAAATGACGTAATTTATCATCTAAGCGCGCGATTTCACCTGATCAGAAAAAAATACTTTATAATATTTGTCATGACACGTTATGGTCGCGAAAGGTTACTAGTGGGTCAAAAAGACGAAATGTATTTTTTTAGTACTTTTCGTCATTGATGAAAAGCACTGTGTTATCTTCGTGATGTCCGTCTATCCGTCCGTTCGCATATATCAGGGAAAAATTTGCAGAACCGATTTCAACCAAATTTGGTAGCTAGAATCTTCACATTAATACATGACCAAAATGATATATTTGAACCGGATCGACTAAGCAGGGGTTCCACAATTGCAAAATAAAACTTTTCGGTAATTATGAATTTGGAAGAAATTGGCCGACTTGAACGAAATTTTGTATGGAGGCGTATAAAATAAAAATATGAAATCAACATGTTTAGTATAGATATCGAAAGTAGGACTGCCACAATACAAGGAATAATAAATTTTCTTTTTATGCGTTATGTTGAAATGTCCTCATCAATTTTAACCAAATTTAAGATTTATTATGTACACATATATACAAAATCATAATAGCATATTTGGACCGGATCAACAACACAGGGGTGACAAAATTTTAGATTAAGCTCTTTCAGTAATTATGGCTTTGGAAGGAATTGGCTGAACGGGTTTCAACTAAATTTTCTATATAAGATTTGTACAGCATACCATAATGAAATCATGATGTTTAAAGCGGAGATAAAGAGCAGGGCTACCACAATTAAAAGTAAAACAATATTTCTTTTACACGTATTTCGTGGGAACTGACCGCATGAATTTTAAGCCAATGTGGTAGATATAATCTTCATATAAATAAACAAGATGGAAAAGTATACTCCATAAATGGAATACACAGAAATGTCAAAGGTGTTCTTAATGGGAAATACGTATGAAACGGTATCGAAAGATTGGGCGATTCTCGAATTTTTATCTCCAAAACTATAATTCGTAATTACATGGTCTCGGGAACTATCTTGCAGTAAATGTTGTTCTCTATCCAAATACATTTTTTAATCTATACCTCACAGATCATATAAGAGCATGAGATAGAAATATATGGATTTTTAATTGTTTTTTGCTGAGGGAACCGTCTTTACGATCGATGTAAACAAAACATGCGATGCTTTGCTGGGGACTTTCTCGAATTTTTATCTCCTAAGCCATAACTCGTAATTATGTGGCCTCGCGGAATTTCTTGTAGTAAATGTTGTTCTCTATCCGAATAAATGTTTTAATCTATACCTTACAGATCATATAAGAGCTAGGGAGAGAAAAGTTTGGTATTTCATTCTTGCTTGACGGATGCCATTTAACGAGATAAGAGTATAAGTGTATTAAAGTGGTAATAATGATATATAAATGTCGCTGTTTTATCGGTATTGATAAATAATATTTTTAGTGCTTTTTGTCATTGCTGAAAAGCACTATTAACTTCGTGATGTCTGTCCGTACCCATATTGGTCGAATTTCAACCGAAGTTGGTATACAGAATCTTCACATAAATATATTACCAGAATGACATGTTTTGACCGGATTGACTTAGCAGGGATACTACAATTGCAAAATAACTCTTTTCGACAATTATGAATTTGGAAGGAAGTGGCCAAACCAATTTCAACGAAATTTTGTTTGAAGGAGATGCGCAACATAAAAAAAAACAAAATCAAGATGTTTAGTACACCACCTTTTTGAACTTCACGAATAATTGGTTCCGGAAAATTGACGCGAAATGCAAATTCGCTACGCGCAAGTTGAGTGCGTGATGCACGGATGTTTTTTGGGGTTCTGCAACAAACATTTCCAAGCCGCAAAAAAACACTAGCATTATAAAGTGGTAACATTTCTTTTATTAATTACGTTCGAAATGTCTAAAAAGAAAATCAAAACCTAGCGTAAGAAAGTGATAAAATTTCCTTCAATTGTTCAAAATACGTCACAAAAAACGAAACATTAAATTGATAATATTTCTTTCAGTAATCGCGTTCAAAATATGCGGCAGAAAATCTTACATTACAAAATGATAGCAATTCTTAGATTTAAATTAAAAATTCGTAATAAAAAATGAAAACTTAACAAAACATAGTAACGTTTCCTTAAATTACGTTCAAAATACAAAGATAATAGCAACTGAAAACTTTGCATTCCATAATGATGGTGTTTCTTTAAATTTTAAATTTGAGTTTCATCATTGAAAATAGCAGCGTTGGCGTGAAGTTCAAACTGACCTACAAAATAATTAAGTCGAGAGTTATGTTTATTTATTTCGAAAACTGCTAATAAAGAGCATTGTAAATATAATATAATAATATGTCCTTTTCTAGGGCGCCAAAGTTTAAACTGAATTTAGAAACAAAAAAGTAGAGGGAGTTCAGGCTTGTTGGCATCGCAAACGCATTGGGAGAAATGTAAATAATCGACGCGAAACAGAAGTTATAGCCATAAAATGTTTTGTCGCGAAGTGCAAATTCGCGAACCACAAGCACGCGAAGTTCAAAAAGGTAGTGTATAGAGCAGCGGTTCTCAACCGGGGGTACATGTACCCCTGGGGTTTCAAAATTTCTTTCAGGGGGTACAGAGTAACAAGGATGCTGACGGTGCCAACAATGCGTCGTTGCGACCCGAGGAAATTTTTGGGAGAGAAGGGGAAAGTAAAAAAAATTAGCTTAAAATGGGTGTAGAGTGAGTGAGTATCAGTACGCAAGACGTTCTTAGTATACAAAGTTTTAACATTGTAGGCAAGGGGTGGGGCGGTGAATACGAAGAAAGGGAGAGACATAAATCGCCGATTTATTTCATTGTCATTCGATCTGACGGAAAGAAATTGGCTGAACGGATTCCAACTAAATTTTCTATGCCTAAGATTTACACAACATACCATAACGAAATCAACATGTATAAAGTGGAGCTAAAGAGCAGGGCTACCATGATAAAAGGTAAAATGTTTCTGTGTTTTAGTGTTCTTTTACGTGTGTCGCTTCGACATCCCCGGGGCCTCGCCAACCTGAAGTCGTCTGATTGGTGAGTGTTCACTGGGTTTCCTCATCCCAACACCTTGTTGACATCCATATATATATATATATATATATATATATATATATATATATATATATATATATATAACCAAAATAGCATATTTAAACTAACCGCATGGATTTTAACCAAATATGATATATATATATATATATATATATATATATATATATATATATATATATATATATATATATAACCAAAATAGCATATTTAAACCGGGTCAACTAAACAGAGCTACCACAATATGTATCAAGGTTAGAATTTTTCTGTAACTACGATTTTGGACGGTATACGATTATACTATGGCGACTTTGACGAAAAGCACTTCTTTACCCCGGAAACTCTATTTGTTTTAAATTCATTAAGTTGATTTTTGGTATACGTAGGTATTTAAATATTACAAGTTTCCATACTCTAGTATTTTAAGCGGAGAGAGCATTAAAATGCTTGCGAAAGCGAACGTTCAACAAACGGAAATAAAACAAAAATCGCTTCCCTTATTTACAACCCCACCCAGTCTTATATAACTTTTAGTGCTTCTGTCATCTATAAGGAGTTATGCCCTAAAAGGAATCGAACCGCGGGACTACATCTCAGTCCGACGCCCTCGCATCTAGAATTGCTTTCGATTAACGGCTTTTTATCCTTCTTCAAATATGGTGATGCAACTTTCGAATGTCTGCGTGGCGAGAAAATAGATGCGAACAAGAATCTTTCTGTTCCCAATTAGAAAGCAATTTTTGCATCGGAAAAAGTGCGCCGACCACTTCGCTCTAACAAGTGGCAACGGGTTAGCGCAAATTCGAGCCTTAAGGCGATCAAAATAGAATGGATCAGGCATAGATTATACATAAACATTTCCACGGCTTCTCAAGACTTGCGTATATCACAGTTCCAACTTTCCCAATATAAGTTTCTGAAGTTTTGGTCCGCAGTTTCTTGGTCTGAGAAGATATGTTTGATTCCTACATTTTTAGATAAATAAATGACATAAGCATCGTCTAACGTCAAATTGCGTTTGGTAGTACTGTGGGCGCATATCCACTCTAAATTATTGAGAAAATAAACTACGTTGTTAAATGAATTCTATGCTCTTCCATATCCTAACTAACAGTCAGTGAAATTCGCAAGGTTGACCATTCGATAATTAGCTTTACAACTGACTCAGTCGATTTTACAAAATGACTGATTGTCAATTACTATAAGAGCGTTAGAATCAACGGTCAGTGAATTATCACTGAGGACGTATACGTCATAGCTCAAATACGCGTACGATTTACCCAAACACTTTCACAATTCATTTGATACGAACCATAAGCGGAGAATTCCTTAACTTGAAGATTTTATCAAGTCATAAATTGTGCTTCGTATAGTTCCATCCTCGCATGCCGATACAGCCACCTAAATTTCCTTAAAACGATGCGTCCAAAACACAGGAAGTTCTTAAGCCCCTTGTAGACAGTTTTATTTAAATTAAATTAGCGGATACCGACAAAAAAGAATAGCAAGAATCATTATAATTCACGGTTAAAAATTCATGGATTTTTTTATAATTTCCATTCACAAGTATAATTTATTCAGGCAAGAACTATATAATCTTCTAGCTATAAAAACTATGGTAAACCAAGAGCCCAATTAAACGATAACTCGTGGAATAAATCCACTGACTAAAGTAAAATTGTTTCAATCAAACTAAAAATTATCCGCCCTCGGCGAGTCGGCGGAGAATTCTGCAGTCTTTAGCAATGTCAGAAGGAATTTCACCTTAGCGGTAATATAAATTCTTTCCGCCATAATATACACTAAAATACCACCAAACTCCATTTGCAATTAACCTTTAGCAAAAGCAAGTTTACTTTGAGTTCTTGGCTTCTCCTATATCCACTGGACAATTAACTATAATTTGCAGATTAGGAAGTCGAGCGCATAATCGATTCAAAAGTAAAAACCAAAGATAATGTCCTCAGCTTGGAAAGCAATAAAAATACCCAAGTGAAAAGAACCTCCGCTATTGTGATAAAGGAAACGATTCGGATATTTTTCTGGATTTTTCCATGACTCGTAAAACCACGCATTCCGACGGCAGTCGTAAAAATATCGAAATTCGACTCTCTTGCAATTTTCAAGGCAAGCGAATTGTTGCCAATTACTCTTTGAAATTCCCGTGAAAAAGAAACATTGAAAAGAGACCAATTCCCAAACTGCGTTTCCCAAATTGGGGATATTATTTATAATTTATCAGACGATAAAACCAATTAAAGGTATGTTAAATATTTTCTGATGGTCCGACTGACAATGAGATGCGAGTTTCTCTGAGTATTGGAAAGTATGTTGAAGCAACGAACGCACTGATAATTTTAAAACATTTTATCTCATACAATTCCTAAAGAAACCTTGCAATTTCTTGCTTCGAGCATTACAATTACTATTCAATAAAGTAATTCATTTAGCAGTGGCATCATAAATGTAGTTCTTGAAATTTGCTAGATAAGTTAAGATGAAGAAGAAGAAAGGTCGAGACAAGAAGTGTTCTAGGAGTGAAAAATGGGACAACACGTGATTTTCAGTCGACAGCGAATGAAGCGAACGCATATAGAGGCTGTCATGCTCGCCCTTCCGTGTCTTAGAAACAACTTGACAGATTTGTGTGGGAATTGGCACCACAGAACAGTGCCGTGGCATGGAAATCTACCGCCTGTGACGAAAAGACAAAATGCCGCCAAATCACGACACATGGATGCATAGAGGCGGCGACAGTGCCGTAACGCCGCCCTTTGAAAAGTGCCGCCTGAGGCGGTCGCCTTTCAAACCGACCTCACACCACGGCCCATGCGGCGAAAGTAAATACCTAAGAAGTTGTTGAGCAAAATTTATTTTGGTCCATATTAACCAAATGAAATGTTCTTTAACGGGTGTCTCGTTAACGATTTCCGTATTGGAGGAATGTCTCCAGCAAATCTTAAACTTTTGTAGAATACAGCTAAAGAAAATCTTATGCCCTACAGATGTTATCGTGGTTTTAACCGTTTTCAAGATATTATTGGGAAAAAATAAATTTAAGGTTCCGCCCTAAGGCTCCTAAACTGTGATGGCAACGTATCTACGGAAGATTTTTTTTATTTCAAACTTCAACCATAATGGTAAATAGTACTGAGAAAAGCATTAATTGCACGTCTACCAGAAATTGAGACTTAACGACGGAAAGAGCCATTTAATGTTGTCAAATCTAAAAGAAAGCATTTGAAAACTCTATGCACTTCGGTATGGAGAATACATTTCCACTCTTTTTGTTGTTGGCGTTAAAGTAAATAAATTTGGCGCTTTCTGAATATAATGCCCTCAAATAAGATGTATAAAACTCCAAAGACTGGTCAACCGGCTGAGAGAACCTACAAAAATCCTGGATGATCCGGAAAAATAGGAACGCATTTTCATCCGATGGTAAACATTACAAATGTTTTAAGGTTTTGTAAGAAACGTCTTCCAGTATTACAGATAAAAAACGGAGTTTTTTAATCGTTGGAATCTTGCAGTGTACTTTTGGATGGGATGTTTCTTATTAGCACAATATGGCTATTTCCTTCAGAAAGTTACCGAAGTAAGGTCGTCCGTGAACTTGATGAATGAAAGCAATTCAGGCGTTTAATTTCATTGAGGATTTATAATACGAGTTGCCAGTGCTTGCATACTGCAAGCGTTCAAAAAATCACCATACACCAAGATATAAACTCGTAAATAAACCAACGCGACAGCATTTGAACTACACAGAGCCCATTTAAATAAGATAATAGTTTTAATTTTCTGCGAAATTAAGGCATCTATCCGGAATTTAGAAATTTTCTGACAATCGGCTTCGCGTCCAAGTTTTCCAATTTCAAGTTTCATGGCTCAGATCGCCCTTTTTAAGCAATAACTAGAATCAACATAAGGAAAATAGCTTATATGTTACACTAAAATTTATGTAAAAATTAGGATATTTTGCGCGTTAGGATTATGGTCTCATCATCCGTGCCTTTTAGTACGTATCTGGATAAAAAATTAATTTAAAATTATCACATTCTCATATGTATACGTCGTTGTCTGAAATCAAATGGATTATAATACAGTCTAAGCATTAAATCAATGCACTTAAAGTATGGAAAATCAATTCCTACTAGAGAGCCTGTGACGCTTCGCTGTCACATTAAGTTGATTTTGATTTTTTTTAAATAATTAATTTGATCAGACACATTTATTTGACAAATGTAAACTTCTTTCTTGGTAAATAGAACAGAAGATTCTATTTATTATTAGCTTGTATTAGGATTAAGGATAAGTATAATTTAATTTTTATTTTATTTTTTAATTTTCCAAGTGATGTGATAAATAAAAATAACTGACCTTGCTAAGTTCTTTTAAAATTCTTTCTTCGTTAATTACAGAATAAAGAGGCTCGACATAAATCAACATAAATATAAACAAACAAAATGACGTAATATCGTCAAGAGGCTCTATTTTAATCTTATACTGTTTAAAATGTTTTTCGCTTTGCTTAAAGTAATTAATTTAATTAAGTTTTTAAACGATGCTGCAATAAAGAATAAAATGGTTCTTTAATTCAAAGGGGAAAAGTTCACTTATTCTTCAAAAATGTTAGAAATTCAAGTAAACAAACAAAATTACGTAATATCGTAAGGGGCTCGCGAATATACACCCAATATTATTACCATTCGCTCAAATGAGGTGGTCATGGTAACTGACAATTCTCATTGTTTAAAAGTCGCGTTTTTTCGTATTAAAAGCGTATTTTTCGGAAAATTCGGAACGTAATTGGATTTTTACGGTAACCAAAATGAACTTATTTATTTTTTAACACAACCGTTTTGGTCCCGACTTCGTATCTTGATTCTAACTCATTTTTAAATGCGATTTTATAATACCCGAATCTGATTCCAATGTTTTTCTTATGGAGTGCAGGGGTGTTGGAAAAACCCCCTTAAAAAAGAATGTATTTAACGTTTCCGATTGAATTTAGCAGCGTTAAAGAACAGAAGATTTTCGCATCTTTAAAAATTATAGTTGACGAAAATAGTCCAAACAGCGGCGGAGATATAAGCTTCCCAATAGGCTATAACCAACCAACCAAAAAGTTCGCCTACGACTACGATGATTACCGTAATTAGACTATTAATAAAAGCCTTAATCTGTTGGTTGGTTGAAACACTATATGGGATTAACCATAAGAGGGATCTTAAATATACCTCTTTCACACTTGCAGACTTATTTTCTTTTCCAAAATTAAATTAGAAGTAAATGACGCACGATCTTCGGATAAGAACCATTTTAAAGGAAATTGAATGAAAATTCTTATTCTTAGCGTTGATTTTTGTAATCGAATCGAATTCGCTCACATTAAGCTAAAATATTCTAAAATTTGTCAAACTTTTGCATTTTTATTGAAACGTTCCCTTGGCGATCAACAGCATTGTTGTTCATACAGAAAATCAACGTATCTGGTGAGTCCATAATAGCTAATTTTTTTCTGATTAAAACGTTAAAGATGTTGTTAACTTAGTTAAAATCTGACTACATTTTAATATTAACAAATATAATAATACATTAGATGTAGCTCACTTCCTTCCAATACACCTAGTTGAATATATTAAGTTCCAATTTTCCCGTTGAATTTCAACGGGCAATTACACTAGTATAATATAAGAATTGAAAGGCATTGGAGTCGTTGCTATAGTATTAAATATTTTTCATTGTTGAAGACCGAAAAATATTTCATAATTTGATAATTAAAATCACATTTTTACGCAAATTCAGCATGGATTTCAATTCTGTCTTCAAGTAAAATAAACTCATTCTTTTTTCTACAGTATGGGTTATATCCCGACTTTGTATCTTAATTTTAAATAATTTAAAAAAGCAATTTTATGTAACTCTGCACAGTTTTCGAAGCTTTTCTTATGGGTTGAACTTTAGGGTCAAAAACACCCCTTAAATATAACTTTTTCTGAAATTTCGGATTATTCCAGAGGTTGTAACCAATGACCTATATTCATGCCAAATTTCAGTTCTGTAGCACTTCTAGCAGTACCTTAGGTTTTATATGATATATTATATATATATATATATATATATATATCGTATGTAAGGAGCAGCTATTTATAATGATTCAAAAGATTCCAAAATAATTAGTATCTCCCGTCGCGCATAGTTAACGATAAGTGCACGGACTTTCTTAAGTAATTTAGGCTAAACAATGATTATCTCCTTCCGTAAAAGTAAATAGAAACAGTTTTGGTAATGGTTCCTAATCTCATAAGCTTTGAAGAATTACATATAGAAACGAAATTATGGGATAAACAGAGCGGAGGCATTAAAGCCATCAGTAATATTGAATTGACTTCGCTTAAAATTAAACCTCATGATAAGAAAGTGAAACGAGGTATATTACACTCACTATTAAAATAATTAATAAAATAAAAGAAAGATTTAACCAAGGAGATAAGCAGAGAAACATACATTATGACTGCATGCAAGTGATACTGTAATGCAGTGTTTGTATTTAATGAGATACCTTGCTAAATGTTTTTTCAACCTCTTCTCCAACGAACGAAAGACTGAATGGCATTGCTAGCAATTAACAATATAAAAACAAAGCAAAACATAGAGAAGTTTTATAAATCAATTAGCTTCGCTAATAGGACATAGCATTTACTTCATTAAATTCCAGATATCTTTCTCAACAAGAAACTTTCCTTTCTTGCTTCTGATAAATACATAAAATTCCCTAAGTAAACGCTATTATCACTAATAATTGTTATCACTCTTCAAATAATATTCCTCATGTTGACCAATACGAGGACTTTTTCTGAAGACTAAGAACTGCATAAAGTGTCAACGACGTAATCTTGCCCATTCATTGCTTATTTTTTACAACACACTCGTTGAAATTAATTCGTGGGATATATTAGTGCTGTCATCGACGCTTCGTGTCATCTTACACAAGAAATATCAAGTGTATATTATACAGGGGCGCATATAAGGCCAGGCGATCTAGGCGACCGCCTTTTTGACAAGAAGAGCCATTTTTTCAAAATTTGTATAAAATCCATCGTACTGAGAAATACTTATTAAATACAGTAAAGCTATATTTAATGACATCTATTTTTTAAGCTGCACACTCATACAGTGATCTGTTGTGTAATACGTGTTTTGATGATAATTCTTAATAAAAAGAACTTGAGAAACAAAATAACACTTGACAAGTTTTTATTCAATAAAAATATAAATCAACTTTCAAATTAATTAAATATAATGATCATTTCAGAAAATGAATCTAGGAGTATAGACGAAACTGAGAAAGTCGAAAATGCAAGTGTTAGGTATTCAACAGCTCATACTGGATCCTTCTATTGAAAACAATATTATTACTGATAAATTTGATTTTAATAAATTAATTTTGCTCAATGACTAGCAACGCTTCTAAAAGCAAGTAGGCTGTTTCCTTTGTTTCCTTCGAGAAGTTCATAGAACTGCCGGTGATTTAAGCCTTTTGACAATTTTTTTGACCATCTGAATTACTACGCTCATTACTTCTGTGATCTCAGGTGGAAAATGTTGTGCACAAAGTGCCTCTTGGTGGATAATGCAGTGAAACGAAATCACGTTATGATCAAGCGTATTCTGCAAAAGTGAAACAAATCTCTTATTTGCCCCTTTCATATTCGGCGCCCCATCCGTTGCGACTGAGATAATATTGCAAATGTTTATCTCTTTTTTCTTTAAACAGTCTACATCAGCTGATAAAATATCATCTCCCCTTGTTTGGCCTATGAGGGGCAGTGATTCAGTAAGCTCCTCTTTGGGTCCTTCAGAATTAGCATATCTCGCCATGAGAACGACTTGTGCAGAGTCATCGACATCGCACGACTCGTCACAAGAAATAGAGAATCCTGTAACTGATTGAATGTCCTTTATCTGCTGGGTACTGATATCAGCGGCCATTTTTATCGTTCTGTCCCTGACTGTCATTGCTGACAACGGCATATCACTAAGTTTCTTAACAATTTCCTCTTTGTTTCTTAAATCACAATACAACTCCTCCGATATTTTAATAAAGCACTCTTCAATATATTTGCCATCCGCAAAAGGCTTACCTCGTTTGACTAACTACAAAACTTACGGCAGTTGTACTAATTGGTAATTTCACCCATTTAATGAACATGCTCGTACTTTTGTCTGCTTTGTTCTTCAACTCATCCACAGCTTTCTTTCTACAATCTCCAACCGGATATTTTTTGCGAAGTTAATGTGCTATTTTATAAAATGTCTATCGAGATTTGTTTTTTTATTGTTGGCGAGTTTTGTATTGCAAATTAGACATGAAGGTAAGCCATCGGAACTCATAATGAATGCGCAGGATTCCGTCCATTCATTTTAAAACTCTCGGTGCTCATCTTACATTTTCCTCTTCTTTGTAAATATTGTCATCCCAGAATGTAACTTAAATTTTAGTTAATTTAAATTAGTCCTAAAAACAATCTAAATACGTTAAATTTAAGCTTAAAAGTTGTGAATCTATAATAAAGAGAAATATTTTGAGAATCCATCTTAAATTCGAGTAAGTTAGCGTATAACTACTTCGTCTGAGTAGAAATAAAATTAAAAATTATTTTAAAATATATTCCTAGAGAAGGAAATAAAAAGAAGCAAGAAAACTCGATAGTATCAGAAATACTTACGAAAAATGAGGATGCAGAATAAAAAAATAGGAAGAGATACATAACTACAAGATTTCCTTGTAGGATTATTCACAGACTTGAACACATCCAAATGAGCGATGTTCACGGTTAGCTTTCATACTGTCAATGACTGCGTTAAATGAAAAGGAGACTCTCACAATCAAGAAACCTGACTTAAGCACGTTTAAACCTGAGCTCCCGAAATTTGATCCTGTGATATAAAAAAAGACGGCTATCGCTGAAAAAAGATGGTGCTACATTGTTTTTATCCGACTGTGGCTTACAGAGTATAGAAACCTCGTAGTATAAGCATTTCACTACAAAGTAGCAATTTACCGGCTGGTGACCTAACTTATCAATCGAGACCGTCAATGTCGCGGGAGAGTGGGCGTCGGGAGCCGCAGGTCATTACTCAAAGAGCCGCATGCGGCTCAGGAGCCGCGGGTTGCCGACTCCTGGCCTAGGACCTCGTCAACAGCCGCGAGAGAGTTATGTAGTTTTAACAGTCAGGAGATTATTGCGAGAGGGAATATAATTGTGTAGATTGTGTAAAATTCCCAACACAAAGAAGCGGTCATATATCTTACATGATTAATACGATCAACGTAAACTATATTAGGCTAAGATTAATCTCAACTGATGGTATCATTGGAATACAATTATTCCCGAGGGTACCTCTCGAACACTTTGAACTACGGTCGAAATCGACTTCTATTGTAAATATATATATGCAAATGAATTATCAAGAATTGGAACGCCTGCTTTCCTCCTTAAAACATAACCACATGTTTTCAGGATTCGCGAGTTGTGGGCACCGTAAACTACTAACACTCACAGACCTCGAAAACCACTTGCCTAGGGCTCTCGCAAACCACTGTCTCCTAGGAGCCTGGCACCTCATAAATCCGCGCCTGATATTATACGTATGACACGTATCACACATCAGAATAAGTTCAACAAAAGGTAACTTGACTTGAAAAAATAAACTATGAAGCAGAACAGAGTGTTGCGTCATTATTAAGAGGTTCAAATTGGATTTAGTTGGGTAAACCACGACTGAAGTCGGAAGGATACTATTTGAATATATATATATATATATATATATATATATATATATATATATATATATATATATATAAAGAACGACCACGTTGCTAGAAGACGCGATATCAATCGAATGACATAGCATTACGGAGGTGCGATTTTCCTTAGGACTATAAGGTATTCGTAAATGATACCCAAGCTTACAAGCAGGGCTGGACTGGCCCACTGGGATACCGGGAATTTCCTGGTGGGCCGTCGAGTCCGAGTGCAGGTCATTCAACCGATTTTATTATTATATTAATATGTAAAAAGAATTTATTAAAGATTAGTTGACGGTCCTGTTACATCCAGTGAACAATCTTCTGTTCGTATGACAACCCGTCAGTGACGTAACAACTTAGCTAAGGCCCACCATCAAACTTGCAGTTGCAATTTATTGACATTAAAAACAAAAATTGTCAACAAAATTTACTAACTTAAAAAAGTGGTTGGGGCCCTTCTCCTTTTCGTGGGCCCTCTCCTCAGTTGCGGGTGTTTCGGGCCCAGGTTGCGTCACTGCAACTTGCAGTTCGTCGATTTGTCTCAGTTCTATACATACATAGCTAAAGAGTGAACGTTCTTTATATAAAAGTATTAATAATCGAAAACAATTTTCTTTTTATATTTGTAAAAGAACTATTTTTCTATGTAGATAAAAGATAATTGATTATAATTTTCGGTATTCGATTTGTTAAAATTAATTTATTCCTTATACTTAGGCCTTAGCCACAATGTTAGGCAAGAAAAAAGATGGTTGGAGGAAAAAACAAATTAAAAAAAGGCTCTTTTTAAAATCGAAGCACATAAATGTCTTAAGCTTACCAACATATTTACTGATTCTGCGTCTACTTCTGCAGGTAAACTCGAAGATGCTCCATCAAAACGTTCAGTGAATGAAATAGCGATGTCAACATTACCACCACTTGATGATAAGCAGGTAGAAGCGACAGTGGCGGTGGAAAATGTGTCACACAGTGCTAGTTGCCCATTTATAACATCAGGAATAAAAGAAGAAGAAGTGACAAAAATGTATACTTTTCTCGATCGAAAAAGGAAAATTTGCCACAGTTCTTGAAATTCCATCCGATACAACCAAATTTACGTTCAAAATATAATTGAAGTGATCCTTTGGTACAATTTCGAAAAGATGGTTTACGTCGATGTTGGCTGTCATTAAATGAACAAACCGAAGAACATTTTTGTTCTTTTTGCTTAGCTTTTAGTAAAGATTCAGACCAGTCAATATTTATAAGTGGATATGATATTAAAAAAGCAAAACATATATATCAAAGAATTTCTGAACAGGAAATGTCTTTGCTTCATATAAATAATACTGAAGCATACGTATTAAAGATCAACAATAAAGACATTTTCGTCTATGTGAAAAACTTAAGTACGAGTCTGCAAATGTAAATCGACAGATTTTGCAAAGAGTAATCGAAACAATAAAGTTAATCGGTAGACGCGGGCTTAGTTATCGCAGCACAAAAGAGTCGGCATACACATTGCTAAATGATCTTAGATCATGATATTTTTAAGAGTTACTTTTACTCATAATAAAATTTGAGATAAAGATTCATATTGATGATTCAATTAAGAAAAGCAAAGACCGTCATGATGCAGTTAGTAGTAGCAAAAGCCGAGGCACTTTTATTACATTACAGCTAATTCTGTCATAGATGCCATTACTACGCTTCTAAAACAAATATTAGCCGATGAAATCAGAGATGCTCAAATGTACAGCATCCAAATTGATACCTGCCACACAAGATATTAATGTACAGGATCAGTGTTCAATTGTCGCCAGATATGTTAAAGATACTATTCATGAACGTTTGATATCTGTCGTGAATTGTACATCAACAACCGGGAAAGATCTTTGCGACTTAGTTTGCGAAGTTTTAAAAAAATTAAACAATGATGTGTCCAAATGTATTGGAAATTCCACTGAAGGTGCAGCAAATATGTAAGGTCATTATCAAGGCTTTAGTACATGGCTAAATGCAGTTTCGCCCGGTCAAATACATATATGATAAATACGCACATATATTAAATTTAGTAATTAGTGATATAACACAATTAACCACAGAAGTGATTACATTGTTTGGAATTTTAAATACATGTGCAGTTTTTATGCGGGAATCCTATTCACGAATCAGTGTATGGCGGGAATTTAGCAAATTGAAATATATATCAGTTATTGGGGAAACGTGTTGGTGGTCCAAGGATAAAGCGTTAAGAAAAATGTTCGGTAAATTTAATAGTACAAGTGGAATAATAATTTATATATATGTTCCACAGACTTTTCGCGAAATTTCCATATCAAGTAAATTTAACAGCGATGCACGTTACAAAGCTATAACAATGTTGTACACTTTAAAATGCTTTGAAATTATAATCACGGCGCAAATATTTTTAAACATATTTGAAAATACATCGCCATTATCACCATATTTACAGACAAGAGGAATGGATGCTTTGCAAGCTTTTCGCATGGTAAACAATACTATAAGTGCTCTTTCTAAAATGTCAAGAAAGTTTTATGTTTTTAGAGCAGCTACAAATTGTACAATAACTACAAATGAAGAAATAGAAAAAAAATTAGATATTATTGCTGAAACAGATTTGAAACTAGGAAGAATCTCGTTGGAGAAATTATCAGTAAAGATACAATGATGACTGCAAAAGAGAGGTATCGCATACAAGTACATCTTACATATAGTCTTTCAGTTATGTGTGAGACGCTGACGTCATCAATGGCACATTTTAACGCGTTTTTAACAAACTTCCCGATTAGGTGGAAGGTTGAAGTTTCGCAGAAATGTTTGATTCAGATATAAAAATTAACTGACAAAAAAAATACGAAAAAAACCAGAGGTCTACTCCAGTGGGCGATTTCCATTTCCCGTATGATAACACGTAAAAACGACTTTTTAAAGTGTAGGCTTTTATTATTTTGGAAATCAAAATTAGAAAAAATTGACGTACAATCTTCGAATTTAAACTGTTTTACGAAAATTAATGAAGTTTCTTATTCTATTCATCTTTTTCCGCCTACCGTTCGAAATTTCTCATATTAAACATTTAACACATAGATTTTGGGAAAATATCTGCTTTTAAGCGTGATGTTGCCTTGGCGGCCACGTCATTGTTAAACTTCGAGAATCAATTGTTGTCTCAACCCGCACACGTGTGTGTACGAGTGCATAGATTGCCTTAAATTATCGTAGGATTTTTCGCGAAAATATGTAATCCTAATGGGACTAGGATTTAGTTTGGATTCTTTTGCTTATCTAAACGATTATATAGATGTAGAGTAAGAGAAAGGGGGATTTGGGGAGGGAGATAGGAAGGAAGGGATATTGAATGGAAGGTACATACATTCATTGAAAGGGAGGTATAGAATTAGAAAAAGACGGGAGGAAAGAGATAAATAAAGAGAGGGAGAAAAAGAGAGATAGCTAACACAAGTGTCTAGTCAGAGATCATTCTCGAAGCTGAATTATATTTTGGAGAGGCTCAGAAACTTTGAATCAATCTCACTTGAAGACATTTATGTTAATGACATGCGAGAAAGATATTTTAAGTAAAATAAAAAACGAAGATGTCATGGATATAATGACACAGAAAAGTATTACATCAAAAAACTATTAGATTAAAGTGTAATTTTCTTGGTCTATTTCTTATTCTGTACGACCTATCTATAAGTCTGTTGTATTTAATAATTATTGTATTTTGTGAATATAAATAAAGAATATATATATATATATATATATCATTTTTTGAGTGTATTTATAAAATAAGAAACAAGTAGGCCTGTTCGGTCAATATTTCCCGGGCCTAAACATGTTCCCAGTCCGGCCCTGCTTACAAGGGTGAATCGTTAGGAACAGCTCGATGCGACGGGACTCCTGAGTGAATGCACTAATACGGTGCATTTCAGGACGTAGAGTAGAAAGATGACTGATTGAATCGGGATGTTCACGAGAGTTGACTATATCATTAAAGACGAGAGAGAAGGGAAGCTTGAAAGCAAAAGAGGAAAACCTATCAGCTATTAGAGAACTGTAGAGGAAAGGGAGTTGACAAGAAATGAATAAGGTTGCGGAAGGCAGGGAGATGCGAGGAGAGAGCTATAATCAAGGATCTGTCTCCGGACATACTACTCATGATGATGACGTACACGTAGGTTCAAATCGTATTACTAGCTATAGAGCTGAATCTATTTTAGAAACCCTTTTAAGTCGCATTTAGAAACAAATAAATCAACGTGCAGTCACTTCGCGTTAAATAAATAGCTATAGAAGCATAGCGCTCGTAAACAAAAACTAGTAGTTGCCCGTCGATAAATCGACTGGTTGGTTAGATTAAATATTGCCTTGGTAGTAAGCCTTCTGTCACATTACCAAGAAGCTTAGCGACTGCAAGGTTTATTTTCTTCTACAAATATCCGCTAGGAGCGCCACCTTAACATCAACCACTACAATTGCGTCGAACAGAGCTTCCCGGTCACAAAAAACCTCAATATCTCGCCAACGCGCAACGGTATGACTGATATCAATTTTATAATTTTCCTGCAAATCTGCAAGTCGAGACGTTTAATTTGATGCATAACACGTTATGGTGGCTGTTACCTTCGCTTTCAAAATCTCATTGTTTATGCTAATAATACGTATATACAGATTTATTCATTTTTACGCCATAGGAAGCGAGGCCATATCTGTCCCAAGGATTTCGCTGCTAGAGTCGACGGCTACCGGTACTTCGAAGCCCCTCCTCCCCACTCCACTTTTTAACCCCTTTCCCAATCTATCCCTCCTCAATTTTCCCCCTATACTCCCCCTCATAGACTATATATATTGTCTTTGTAACCACATTTCTTTACGTGAAGATGATGTGTCACATCGAATTCCGGGTCGTGTTGAAATATTAAAACAAAACCTTACGAAATAGTGATTGGATTCGATATAAGAGGCGGAGAAACCACATGATATCGCTGCGGAAATTTCAACGGTTGGAGGCAGTAAATCATCAAAACTACTTTTCTCGTTCGATAAATGCTCCAAAAAAAGAAAGACCTCTTTCTAGTTTACAAATATTTTTAATTGAATCCTGGGAAATTTAATTTATTCACTGGGTTGGTTTCCTTCGTTGAAGTTGATCTGTAAAAAGAGGTTTATTTGCTAAAGAAATTAATGCTTTGGTACGATTTATCGACCTAGAATGGAAAGGAAAACGCGTTAATTTTCAAGGGCCACAAAAAGAGCACAAACACGAAGCTAAAGATGGAGTTCAGCCCATTAAGAGAGCTACGAAAGCATTATGGTGACATCTTAATATAAAGAATTGATTTAAGTACCGTTTAAACCGATAATATTCAACGTGATAAACTGCGATTACCGAAGAAGTGTAAGAATCTTGGGATTCATTAGAATAATTAGCAATCTTTAATGAAAGTTAAATATTGCCTTATGGTAATTACTTCAATATAAGTCGGGAATATCAACGAATGTCTGAAAATTACATTAAATAATCATATAAGAATAATTGTCAAATTTTTCGGCGGTGTAATTAACTGGCGTAATATTATGAACAACCAACAATGGTAATTCAAAAACAAGCACTTCAATATACTTGTCTCAGGTAAGTCCAATAGCCACAATAAGGTTATAAAAAATCAGACTTGTTGTGGCTATTGAAGAAACCCGAGACAAATATATTGAAGTGCTTGTTCTCGAATTTTTTTAGCCATAAGACGAGCTCGATCATTCCCTGCTGGACAATGATAATATTAACCTGAAAATATACTGTTCTTTTCAATCGTAAATATTTCTTTTTCCGTATGAAAAAGAAAATCAGTATCCGCAGTTCAGGTCATATGCGACCAGCAATATAGAGGAACCTGATTAAAACATATCAAAAGATTTGGCGAAGGAATGAAGGAACAGAACATTCCGATCAAGTAGTGAACATCATTTATTAAGGTAACACGAGACGATCTTTTTTAACAACATCAACAACCATTTCTTGCGTCTCCTGTGATATCTCAGCGTTTCTTTCTTTCATTCCAGGTAATTAGGTAGAAACGACGAATTACTTCTATATTTAGCACGCCTCCGAATTGAGGCTACGGAAAAAATTTTAAAGCTCAAAATAAATAAAGTCTTAATTACCTGCTTGTCTAAGGCAACCAAAAGATTTTATAAAAAAGATATAAAACTAAGAGATGACTTTTTTGATGAAACATTATAATGTTTGGCTGTAAATTCCGCAAATGAAAGTGATATAAGACCATTGTATCGAACAAGTGACCTTCAGATAGCAATTATTTATTTAAGTGCTCAATTTAATTCGCCTACGTTTCTTGCCACCCAGAGATCTTGAGTTTTCACAACCGCATTTTATGTCAAGGTGAGTCGTCACCGGGGCCATCGCTCTTCGTTTGGATCTTGGGATGTTTTCCCCCACGGATTTGACAGATCTCGAAAAAATGCCTCGAGAATTATTTATAATTAAATCGATTTTAATTGAATGCGAACTGACATCTCAGTGATAAATACTGATCAAACACTACTGAAAATTCCACTGGAAAATGCTGCATCACTTTTATATTAACAAACCCATTCCAAATTAAATTCCGTGTCATGAAGATTTCATATTCTAAAGAAAAAGAGCGTATAAAATGTATATTGAACATGAAAAAAGTTATATCTTAATTTTAACTAATTTAAAAATGAAAATTTATAAAGACCTGCACCGAAGTCATGCTTTTCTTAGAGGAGGTAGGAATTGAAACAAAGGGGTTGGAAAAAGACATCGATTACTCCTCAACTGCTGATTCTAGATCCACAGAATACTTTACATGCCCATCCCTCACATAGACTGCCCTATCCTGTAAATTTGCCTTCTCCAGGTTGCAGGGTTCCGGAGATATTGCCCGAAGAGACGGACGATTTAAAAAAAAGGCCAATCATAATCGTTATACTATCTTCTTGCTAAAGCGAACATTGCTTTAGCTTTTAAGACAATAGAGCAGGGTTTCCCAAACATTTTTCGTCGCGTACCCCTCATCAATCAATTGAAAAACCCCCTTAAAAATTGCTACAAGTTATATACGTCAAATTAATGTTATTTTTCACAATTAATATCCGCCCTCTCATTAGAATAGGGGAAAAAGGTTAAAAACAACCCCTGCCCTACATAATAACATAATTAGACAAAAGGTTTCTAAGTGTCACACACTTTCACTTTTCATGATAATTTGCAGTAGGTCTCTTTTCCCAATTTCATTTGCTGTGTAACAATTTTGTAGTTAAGTGTTAGTTTTGTGCCAAGATTTTCAGCGTATTTCACTACTCCATTTATTGAAGGAATGTGAAGTTTAATCGCTATAAACTTTATGTTCATCGTTAAAAGTGATATTTTGTAAATGAGAGAAAGGAAATTACTGCGAAAAATTGAAATTATTTTGTTTTGAACCTTGTGCTTAAGAATGAGATCGTCATAGAAAGGTTTGGTTTCTGTTATAGTATTTTCTTTAGTATTATCTTCTTATTTCTATAAGAAATACATTACTGAGAATGACTGTCAACTTTACTAAGTAGTTCCTGAAAGTAGAAATAATAGAGCATAAATTGCAATTTGGACAATTTAAAACATCTGTGAGCCGAAAAAAGGTTCAAGAGTGCTCAAGGTTTATTATAAGGGATTTTATGAGTAAGTGGAACTTTTAACCACAAAAACTGAATTTTAATAATAAAAATAAAACCATCCGCCATTACGTAAATTTTTATCCCCTCGTATCTACCGAAGTACCCATAGGGGTACGCGTTCCCCAGTTTAGAAAACGCTGGAATAGAGGGAGTAACCGAGATAGTTTTAGCAATGGCCGTCAGATGACGCCACTGTTCAGTTGTTCACTTCAGAGCCTCTTACCTCTACGGCCATCGAGCGAGCGCAACACGAACTAAGCGGCCGAGATCAGCAGTCGTTTCTTCTGAGCGCCAAGGGATGTGACGGCATTCGAACAGGAGTAAGAGGCTGCTATGACGGAGAAGACGGACAAGAAATAGCTAATTTAACGATCCAAGTCGAGGAATCCACGCATCCTGTTTGCGCATCTTTTTAGCGGATTGTCGTTAATTGAAGGCAGAATTTAATTCAATACTTCCCCCCCTTAAAAAAGAGAGAGACGGCAACCGCAGGCCACACGAGCATTGAAAAGTCAAGAGATTATTCGGTCAGAACCGGGGGACCGAACGAGATCAATTTAGCTCCAGTCATTCCAATCATTTTAAATAACTTTTTAATTCGAACCTTGCGTATGATGGGACGTGACTTGGATAAAAGACGTCGCTCCGCTAGCCATGACATCCAATTCCAGCCATCATGATTTATCTGACTATTCCAATCTAGCTGATTTTCCTTAAGTGGAAAACTAGGAGCTGCGGCCACTCGAATGGATTCTTTTTTTTTCGCGACGAGAGGGATGACTGCAGAAGACGTTGCCGCCTCCGTAACGGTCGTCCTGAGCCAATCATGCGAGTTAGTTGGAACACGAATTGAAATCTAGCCATCAACGCCACCCGTCCCCCTAGATTAAGTGGACCGTGGCTTACTTGTGTTTGCTAAAGCGACAATTGCTGATTTTTTTATTGTCCGTCGGCTTTGGCAGCGTCATCGTCAGCATGACAATGATCTCGCGTTTTCTGGAAAGTATTCCAGCACCAGACTGGTTGGCGGCGGAACAGAAAGGAAAGGCGCGTTAAAAATATCACGTTATGTTTTTCATCTGCTGCCAACAGAAGGAAATAAAAATGAGAAATTGAGGGCTTCGATATCCTATGGGCGTAGGTCATTAGTTCGCGTTCCGCTTCGGTTTGAAAATTATAGGCTTTTTGCACCACGCCCGCCTCCGACAGTCGTGGTAATAAGAGCGTAATTGCGTCTTATCTAAGTAATTAGTCAAGCAACGTTTATCCCAGGTTGGTTGGAAATGAGACCTGAAAATATCAACAAATAACCAAATGATTGTGTAAACAGGTAAAATTCATAATTTACCTGCAAAACTTACCATTAAAGTCGAAACATGACGTGAAATCATAAGAAAGTATGTCCTTAGCCGCAGATTTTTTACAGGTAAACGCAGGACGGATTTAAGATGGGTCGCACTTGGTACGAGCCAGGGGCCTCATGAAGTAAGGGGCCCCGAAAAAATGTCCGTGTGTATAATCTCAGAAATATAAAATATCTCGATTTAAAAATCAGTGGAACCTCTCTATGATTCCATAGAAAAACGATCGTTAAGAGGGGGCACATAAGAAGGTAGTCGTATGGGATTTCCCTACGCATTTAGATTCCAGGGCTCCCAATTGTTTATCGTCGCGAGCTCCAGAAGGCGTAAATCCGCCACTGGGTAAGTGATCCATTTTCTATAAACTGAAAAATAAATTTAATAAACGAAATTACAGTCGAAATAAATATTTCCTCCATTCGATTTCTCCGATGGACATAGAACTAATTAATTTTCAGTTATTCCATGGCTTTTCGAAGGACGTCTGTGAGCGTTTAGAATTCGTGGGCCATATTAGGAGTCCTTAATTAACTGGCATGCCAACGTGACGCGATCTTCCGTTGTTGCTTGATAAAATATAGATTAAAGATGGCTGCTGAAATACCTGACAAGAGTGCTCCTTTATAAGGGATAACAACTGGTCTCGCATTCACTCTTCGTGATAAAATGATTTTATTTACGTTCCAACTGATTAACTGAGGAACGAAAACACCTGCATCAGCTCCTCACGAAAATAATAAAACCGCAACGGAACTCCTTTTTCACGCATGCAATGCTTAATTGCCGCAATAACATGACTAAGATGTATCGAAATAAACCTAAAAAAATCTTTTAACATTGTAAAAGTAGGAAAACCCAGGTAAATGTCATCGCATAAACTTGAAAGGAGTAATTGGATACATGGACCATCTAAAAAGACGAAAGGTAAATAAAATTACAAACAAAAGTCAAAATAGCTTACGAGGATATTTGTCGAAATAATGCAAATGGAAATACGGATTCTTAAAGAATCGGAAAATTATTTTTTTATTGAAGTCTCTGTGTTTGTATTGGATTTAATTAAGTTAATGTTTGACATGTATCATAATATATCAAATGGCATTTCAAAATTTACTTCTTCGTTTGACATAGAAAAATTTAAATGACAAACTTTAACAGAACGGTCACGATGTCAAAATTAGTACGCCTAAAACCACAGAGGGAATTTTTACGTCAATTCTGACGCAATGAAACCACCTCAGCTAAAGATCAATCCATCACACCATAGCACCATATTTTCCAAACGTTTATTTATAAAATGACAGGAATCAACAACATATTAATACTCTCCTCATCAGTATGTTAGTCGCAGGATAAAAAGCTTATTTTAAGTGCAATAAGTTTACACGTGCGTATGACATTTTCACATATATTTTCAGAAGAAAAATTTTAAATTTGGCCTATAACCGTCAACTCAACATCCAGCAAATTCAATCAATTTCAGTTTTCAACCAAAATGGGACAGCAATTCACAAGTTAAAAGAAAAATCGCCAACATTATGGAACTTTTTATTGCTTCATGTAAATTTATCTTCCGCCCAGGAAACATCCAAAGACAGCATCCTTTCATGAAATATTTTTTATGAACGCATTTCGCCAAACTGCTGACAAATTTTAAAACTCGAAATATAATCATCACATAAAACTAATATGAGAATTAACGTCCGTGCATGAAATCGCGGCCTTATTTCAAGCAACTGCTTCACATCATAGAATCAAAGGCCAGTTCCCTCGCCGAATTAAAAACAACAGCGCGAAGATTTTTATATCGTTCAGCGGAGATTTCAGAGAAAAAAATATGACTAATCAAATTCACATACAGCTGGTGGAATAAAACAATTTAGTGAAAAAAGATTTTCTACTTAGGCGAGCGATCTCGGTAAAAAACAAGAAGGGGCAAGTATTACATTGCAAGTTACAAAAGGAGCTTGTTTTTTGAGTGATCTAATGGCTCATTCTTCAAAGTTTTGATTTCACTTCCAACACGATGTAAATATTTAATAACACCGAGTAGGCTACCTCAAACGGACGGACGAAAGATGACCAGAATGTTACTCTCCCTCGCCCTTGGATTAAAGATGACACTCTTTAGTGTTGTGTCTTCGAGTTTCTTTAGCTTTGGAATACACCTTCTCAGAGACAAACCCAAAACAGAAGCGTTTATTTCCAAAAAGGGGGTAAAACCTCCATAATTAATAGCGTGGAAAGGTGAACTTCTCGCAGAGTACACTCAGTTCCCAAATGCTTTCTTTACGATTCGTATTCTTCTACAAATTTATCAAAAGCAGTTAATGTTATGATAACAAAAGGCAGGCGAGGGAAGAATTGCAGAGCAAATTACATAAGGTGCTTTTTTCTTATTTTAGGATTGTGACGTCATCACAAGATTACATCTTTGGCTGAGATCGGCGGCCTCGTAATATAGTCTATAAATTCCCTTTTAAATGCATTATATAAATTCTATGCAATATAGTGCAACCTCGATAATCCGAACTAATTAATGCAAGGGCGTGTTCGGATTATTGAGGTGTTCGGATTACTGGATGACCACGTTTTTAAGAAAAAATATTTATTATGTATATCACCAACCATTTTTTGAAAAATTCTGCCCTATAGAGCCAAGAAGCGTCACATAAACATTAAATTAAGAAACCATCCAATTAAGGCAATTATTGCAGCAGAAATATTATGAAAGATTTCATTTCAGTAAAAATACTTAAAAGGTGGAGAAACATGGAAACGGATTAAAATAAAAGGTTTAAATAGAAATCTAAACTAACCTCTTCAATTGAAATTCTGCACCGATTATGTTTGGTATGCCCGTAAGTCTCAAAATAACGCCTGCATTAAATTTCTGTAAATAAAACACCAATTGATGTACTTAGTTCAATAAAATGACTATGAGAGATCCGCGTTGATGGACGGGAAAATTGTACTCCACAATGGGCCGCGGCAGTAGGAATGAGCGATATATCGGCCCGGCGGTGTCGATATCGCTCATTCCTTTTAAAACGATGTTTCAAACGATCATCTATACAAGTGGTGAGCAACCTGTTCTACGTGATGGACCACATTGGTGGCTGCGAATTCTTCGGCGGGCCGCATTGCAAGTTGCCAATGCTTCGGCGAGCCAGATTAGATTTTAAATCGGACGTCATCAAAAGATTCTGAGGATCACATCAGTGAAAATAATGTCAAAATGAGGTTTTTAGGGTTAAAATTTCAATATTAAGTGTTTTAGTTTCGTAATTTGAATGTATAAGGTATGAATTTGGGTTAAATCACTTTTTGATCATAGCCGCATAAAACGCTCTTAAGGGCCGCATACGGCCCGCGGGCCGTGGGTTGCTCACCACTGATCTATAAAGCCGCAAGAGGCATTAGTAGTGAATATCTGTGTCCGACTTTGTTACAAAATAAAAGCTTCAAATTTCACTTCCCAACGCTCGCTTCGCTTAACCGACACTTTACACCTGATGTTGAGAAACAGTTCGGATTACTGGGAGTTCGGATTACCGTGGGTTCGGATTATAGAGGTTGCACTGCAATATGTTTTCATTTAAAAGCAGTGGGCTCCTTCTATGGCAGTCGATATTTCCCATAGTTAAAAACCATCATATATTCCCTATCACTTTGGATTAAAAGCAATTTTTCGCTCTCATTCGATATAGATTTGAATTCTGCTTTCAAAAAATATAAATCTCCGTCTTTCAACTATATAACTATATATTTTCGTGTCTCGAAGCTCTTGTCTTAATTTTAACAAATTTAAAAATAGAAATGTATACTGCCATGCACCGATATCATGCTTTTCTTATGGAGAGTGGAAATGAAATGAAGGGGTCGGAAAAAGACTCCGATTACTCCCCATCATTGGTGGATCAGTAAGTTATTCATATTAGCATAAAATAGCAATTTACAAAGTACATAAACTTACCGTATATTCTGGTCTATAAGGCGCAACCCAATTTTTTAAGAGATTTTTCATGAAAAAGTATTTAGGTTCACCAAAGCATTTAGGAAGGGCTACGTAGTGTATCATTACTACCCGTGATTAAGTCCGTATCTGGTAACACTTAAAGAAAATATTATTGCGTGATGACGGTTAAATATAACGTTTTAGATAGACTTAATTCGTGATATTAAATAAAACATATATAACTTCAACTTAATAGAAATATGATCTTTTAATCCCTTATACATGGAATGCATATGTAATAACGATACGTATGCTCAACTTTTTTCTAATCGAACTCTTTTTGGCTCGTACATAACCATTTTGATCGATACAGAAATACTTAACTTCTTCTGTTTTACCATCATCCATTTAATCACTTCATCCTCAAATTGTTCCCATGTAGGACCAAGCTTACGAAGACTGTTTCTCTTTTCCTGTCGCCTTCAGTTTTTCCTCCTGTTTTCTCCATTCACGGATCATTATTTTGTGGGGCATGGAACGAAATGACGTTCTTCTGCTCGGTAACAACATTTTTACCATATCTAGCCCTTATATAGATTACACTATCCTGAAAATTTGTCCCCTCCCAAGTTGCAGGACTCCAGAGATATTTTCCGGACGGACAGACAAACCGAACACATCAGCATTTATTTTTTTAAAAGAAAGCGCTAACAATGTGCCGAGAAAGAAAGACAATCATTTATCGACAATATTTTAAAAGAATTATGATAATTTACAGTTAAATTTCGAAAATTCCTTCTTTTATTAAGTGATGGCAGCAATCGGAAACGTCTTCTTAGCAACCAATTATAAACCGTACGTGAACCACTAACCAGATGAACGTAGAATTTCAATTAGACTCTTATGTAAATGGGGCGTTCTAATCGGTCAATATGGACCAAAAAGAAATTCGCTCGACGATTTTTGTTCTGAATCTCCAACACAAAAACTCTTACAAATCAGTCGAGTGGTTTATGAGATGGAAGATTGTCAGACAGACGGTACCTCTTAATGCGGTCACTTCAGACACTGCATGCAAAGGACGCATTAATTATAGTCTACAAGGGTTAATTTTTTCGCGATCCTCGCATTAACACGAAACGCATTCACACGACCTCAAGCACGAAGATCAAAGACCTCGTAATTCGCTTACACGTGAGTAAATAAGTTCGCGGATTACGGATTAGAGCGATGAGTGCGTAGCAACCGTCGATAAACGAAGTGAAACCGAACGGTCGTTTCGACGGTTAACCCGAGAAGCGTAAAGATTGCGTATCTGCCGAAGAGCGATGGCGGGGATGGCTCGTAAAGCACCATGTACAAATGACCTCGCACTACAAGTGGAAAACGTGTGACTTGAACTTACGACCTCTCTTGTGTCGTTCACCATCCTCTTCCCCTCCCTCGTGCCATTCCCTTCCCTTCACCCTTTCCCCTTCGCTTGCCCCATTCGCTCGGAAACCACCGGAGCCAGCCTCCATCTGAGCCTCCTATAATGTATATTCGCTGTCACGAGAGAGCCACGTCGAAGATCTGGGGATTTACTCGCTTGGAGAAGCAATGCACGCGCGCACGCAGCGTGGGGCACGCACAGCCGAGCGTGAAAAAGCTACAACCGTAAATAGTAACACAGAAATTAGAGACGCAGTATTCTTCCCCTGAGATCCGAGTTACTTTTTACCTTCTCGTGTACCTTTTGCTAGAAAAAATAACTTCGATATTTTAATGGAGAAGCATATTTTATGCGTCGTATGTTCGCAAGTGAGTCGGTGGTTTCAAAAGGTTGCTTCATGTTTTTCAGCGGCTTTCTGTGAAAAATGATTGTTTCCGATAAGTTTCCCTTTCGGATATGTAGACCAGTGCCGCCAGGGGCGGCCCGAGCAATTTTGACGGCCCGGGCGAGATAGCACTCCAGCGCCCCCCTCCGTAAATGTTTGTTGAGATATTTTTGAAGTGCATGTTAATTTATTCATCACTCGGTAAACATTATCGATAATGAAAAAATAAAGGGATTGCCATAAATATTCCAGTGTGTTCCGCGATATAAATTGGCATCCAATATTTATTCACTTGCAAGTAACACATCGATAGATGATCGGGATAGCGCCCCCAAGACTGGCGCCCCGGGCAGCTGCCCCGTTCGCCTGTAATTTGGGCCAGCCCTGAGTAGTGCTAAACCCTTTACCTGTCGTGCGCCACTTTCCGAGGCAGAATGTCGATTCGCCACTTAGCTTTTGGCGTGCAATAGATGTATACGCAACAATAATAAATCTTACCTTTTACTCACAAACATCCGATATAGCGATGTAAATCGTTTTTAAATTTTATTATCATCGTTCTTAATAATAGCTGTGGACAAATGAAATGTTTATATAAATTGTGTGAAGCACAATGCGCCATATGTTTAGCACCTCTGATGTACATGATATCTGTCGAAGTAACAAAGAAAGGAAACCCAATTTTTCAGGGTATGACCTATTATCCAGGTGTATGGCAATGTAATATTTTAGTCTTTGTAAAAGAAAAAATCGTCTTATATAACATCCAACTGAATTAATTTCCCACGTTTTTCCTTACAGCACATTATAGTATTTCCCCGAGAACGCTTCACCAAAAGCAGGAGAACTCCAAGATTTCAAAATTCAGAGGCAATATCCGACATCAGAAGAGTACTTTGTTGGAGGATGAATTGGGATTTGATAAAAGGGAGGGTCCGGAGGCGAGATTTAGCGATTCGAATAGTTAGCCCCCTCTTCTTTGACCAGCTGAAACAGTTTTTCCCTTTTCCCGTTCCAGACACTGCGCGAAAAATCACTCGGAATGAAGTTTTGTGGAGAGGTGGTGGGAGGCAATGACGCCGTGCTATTTTTAGAATCCATTCAAATCCGTGCGTGAGAAAACGGTCCATTTGGTCGCCGCTCCGCATGAGGTCGGCGGTGAGGAGGGATTTACATTTCACTTTCCGCTCACTTCTTATTCATCAGACGCATTTTTCCTCGAGGTTCGAAATTACGCTAGAAATAAACATTCCCTGCATGGGCGGAAAATATTTCCCACGTACTACTCTGCAATACGATGTCCCATTTAAGGGATGGCAAACCTATGTCACGCGTGACAATAATGGCACGCGAGACGATTTTGTTTGGCAACAGAAAAAATGATTTATTGACTGTTTCCTTGATATTTTTCCCATTTCTGGCACAATATAATGAACCACTTCTAGCGACATTGAAATTGTGTTGATAAAATAAGTGACTAATAGTAAGGTGACCAGATGTCCTCCTTTTGGAAGGACAGTCTTTCCTTTTCAAACGTTGTCCTCCCTAAACTTTTTGTCCTTCTATGTCCTCCTTTCGGAAGTTTTCAGTTTTTGTCCTTTTTCCTATGTTAAGCAATGTCATCTAATTGTAGTAGGTTGGCTGTCTATTAGGGCGGGCCGAAAAACCATTTTTTAAAGGTACGACTTTGCAATAGTCAAAAGTTGTGGGTTGTGATCCTTATTACGGTGACAAAAGATAAAAATTCTTGGGCAATATCTTGTCTGCGAAATCGCCTCAAAGTTCCATGAATATAACGCAATTAGAGGTTTTCTGAAATTTCATGTCTGCAGTGTTTCTTAGTTTCCAGCACATATTATGACACAAATATGACGCAGAGATGCCGATAAAACTGATTTCAAACTGTTTGTCTCATAATCGACAACGGTGTAGGAGGGGGAAGGATAGCATAATGGCGCCATTTCCGAAAATTTGCTAGTAAGCATTCTTCTCAAATACAGGATGAAGTCTATTGTTGATGTGGTCTGGTAAGTATTACATTTTTCTTGTAGTCAGCCAGAGATTCCTGGGTGCATCAACGATCGTATGGTTCCTCTTTATGTGAAACCACATCGGCGCATATACGCGCATTACATAATCGGTAAGTGTCCGCAGTGTATGCGAGGGATTTTCTGTCGACATGTACTCTCGAAGGATGCGACAAGCCGTCGTCAACAAGCGAGCATGATTCACGGGTCCTAGAAGCATCGCGGCAAGTTCCTTAGGACAATCTCCAGTGGCCACAGCGATGCAAGCCTTCTTCAGATAATTTTGATCTGTGCTAAGATCTGCTGCGTCAACGTCTTATATATGAGTCAATGGCCTCAAAATCTACGATATTTCGGGTCTCACAGCTGTAAAGTCTCTTGCCTACTTCAGAAAAGCATTTGGCCCAGGGGTATTTTCGTCGAGGTACTCTAGAAGATGCTTCAAGGGCAACTGATTCGAATGCAGCTGACATACGGCCCATTGAACTGGGCGGTGGAGATATTTCTCTAGACGATGTATCACACCTTTATGTCCGTGTTCTTCGGCTCACCATAGGAACCAATACAGGTAAGTGCCGGCAAACAAATATCATGATTGCAGAGGAAGTCCCAGATAGCCCGAGCTACACCGCACGCGTCGCCAAACTTGGGTGTCATATGACCGAGGAAGACCGAGCCAGGTTCTTGTATTAGAGATATATGCTCCTCCAGACGGTTTCTTTGGTGGAGTTTCCCGTACTCTGCCAGGTCTTGTACCTTTGTAGAATCTTTCCTGCCATCGAAGTATACTGCCTGGAGCCGAAGATTTTCGGGAAGCTGTTGCCGTCGGATTTTTTTCCTAGTCTTCATACGTTCTCTTCGGACCTTGTTTTTGTCAATTACTATATCCAGCTTCTCTGCCTGGAGTTTTCGGTCTACATCAGCAAGGAGAGAAGATGCCAAGTGTGCTGCAGTTCGATCAGGTACACCTCTTCCTTCACAGGCACGTGCAAATGCCTCCAGTCTTACTCTTGACTTACCACAACAACTTGGCTGGTTCCTGAGGTGTGGAGTGAACTCTTCTTCATCGTCAACATCAGGTAGGTTTTCAGGATTCTCTTCACCCACGCAGTTGTCATTGGATACAAGGGATGTGGAACCCACGGAGAAGGAAGTCTCGTGCTTAGCACACTTTCCAAAATTGCTTGCTCTTTTTCTTTCCTAGCAGCCCTTTTCTTGTTCAAGCGTGTAGTTTTAACATCCACGCCCTCGATATACCACTCCCTCGATGTTCGCTGTTCCGCCGACAATTCTCGCTCTTTTTGTGGCACCTTTATTTTGCACTTGCATTTTGAATAATCTGCACACTTGCAGGTGGCAATGTCAAAGAGCTCACCGGCTACGCAAGGTATTCAGATGTTTTTAAATAATGGTGAAGGGCTCTTCTTGCTAGCATTGTAGGTTTTGTTGAGGTCTTGGACACATTCATGATCCTTGACGACTAACTGTTTAATGCGCATACTTGTCACTATGTCAGCGATGACACTGGCTGATGGGTTCTTTCCGTCTTGCTCTATCTTCTTTTGCGTCATAACTAGGTTGAAATGCCTGACAACACAGACGCGTCGGCAGTTCTGTGTCGGGAAGCTCATGAGGCGCACCAATGAACTCCTACACGGACGCATTGGTTTGTTTTTTCGTAAGAGGCACATTAGCACTCGATGAGAATGGCGATATTCCGTAAAACTTCTCGCGCAAGGCGCTCACAGGTTTGCACGAGTAAGAGGCGTAGTAGCGGCAGAGATAGCAGTAGGTGAAATGATGGTCGTGGTGACATTTTTTACGCAAGGGTAGACCATTTTTCGAGGATGAGTTACTTAGATACACACGAAAAGTATAAAGTTGCAATGCGCGGAGAAACAGCAAATTTGCGAAAATGGCGCCTTCCCCCTCCTACACAGTTGAAATCCGTTTTATCGGCATCTCTGCGTCATATTTGTGTCATCATATGTGCTGAAAACTAAGAAACACTGCAGACACGAAATTTCAGAAAACCTCTACTTACGCTATAATCATGGAAATTCGCAGACAAGATATTGTCGCAGAATTTTTATCTTTCGTCACCGTAATAAGGACCACAAACCACAACTTTTGACACCTATTGCAAAGTGCTACTTGCAGCAACATAGGCCGGGATGTTCCGCCTGTGAATCGGCATCTTTCACCGTAGGTGCGATCGACTTCACGGCATAGTGCTTGTTAAAATATTTTTCACCTCTCTGATCTGGTTTTCTAAGCGATAAAGAACACTTTGATTCTTCTGGTATGAATGTTTAATTTTCTGCTTTACATTCATGAGTAAAAGTTGTAACAATTAATTTTCAATCATTCTACATATGTGTTTCAGCTTCTCGAGAAGCTTTCTATTTCCTTATATATATATATATATATATATATATATATATATATATATATATATATATATATATATATATATATATATATATTTCAAATAGTTTTATTTAGAATAAGCTATATTTTTGCCAGTCTTGGTAAATGGGTGGTTCGAGTATCTGCCGACAGATAATAAGGTCGCGGGTTCGAATCCCGCTAAGGGTACGGAAGTTTGTGTTCGTCATACTGGATTATATTTAAGAATGGATTCTATGGTCTAAAAATCGCCCTTAAAATAAGAAGTCGAATTATTATTATTGTTTTGCAATATTGAGGCTATTTTATGTAAATCTTAAATGCTTTTTTACTTGGATTTAGCTGGTCAATGTTGGGATCAAATTTTATCTTAAATGTGTAGAACACTTGTTATTACTGAATGGTAATGTTGAAAGTTTGTTTAATTCGCTTTTTAGCTGCAGTAATTGAAATGTATGTGATATGATTTCTTCTTCTTCATCTAAAGGCTAAGCCTTGTCGCTGCAACCATGAACTCCTGTCCTCTGCCATTCTCTTCAACATCTCGTATTTCTCAACTCCCATCACTGACTCCACGTCATCTAGGTATTTCTTTCTTGGTCTGCCTCTTCCTTTCTTCCCTAAAAGTTTCCCCTCGAAGATGTTCACAATTAATCCATTATGTCTAATCACATGGCCTAAAAATTTTGCCTTCCTTTCTTCCATTCCTCTGATCAGTTTCCTTTCTTCTTTTACTTCTTCCAAAACTTCAAGGTTTGTCTTTCTCTCTGTCCAACTTGTCTTTATCAATCTTCTCCATATCCACATTTCTGTCGCTTCCAGACGGGACCTCTCCCTCTTTCCTAACCTCCAACTTTCACTACAATAAAGTAAGGTACTCCAGACAAAAGCTTTTGCAAAGGATTTCCTTACTTCCAAATTCATATGACTGCTTGTCAGTAGGTTCCTTTTGCATTGAAAAGCTTGCTTTGCAAGTGCTATTCTTCTTTTCACTTCCTGTACGCATCTATTATCTTCAGTAATTGTACTACCTAGGTAGCAAAACTGCTTCACCTGCTCAATTTCCTGATTGTCTATTTTGTACTTTGATATTGTCCCTGCATTACTTTTGCCTATAACCATCAATTTGGTTTTCTTGATATTTATCTTTAATTCCCACTGTTTTAACGTGTCCGATAATACTTTCAGCATTTTATTCATTTCTCTTTTTGAATTGCTGAATATTACAATGTCATCTGCAAATCTAATGCAGTGTATTCTAACTCCATTTATTTTTATGCCTTTTGTCTTTTCCTTCATAACTTCTATACTTTCTTCAATGAACATATTAAACAAATATGGAGATAGCGGACATCCTTGTCTTACTCCTTTCCTTATCTTTGCTTCACTCTCTAATCCATTTATATTTATTCTTGTAGTTTGATTTTGATAAAGCTTAAAAATTAATATTCTGTCCCTCCAATCAATACCTATTTTTTTCATAGTCTTAAACAACAGTTCCCAATTAACTGTATCAAAGGCCTTCTCCAAATCAATAAACGTTAAATATAATGTCCTGTTCATTTCTAAACATCTTTCCATTATCACCCTGAGGGCTAATATAGCTTCTCTCGTTCCTCTTCCACTTCTAAATCCAAATTGATCTTCACTAATATAATGTTCTATTTTCCTTTTTATTCTGTTTTTCACGATATAAATTAAAACTTTTGAGGCGTGCGAAAGTAGTGAAATTGTTCTGTAGTTACTACACTCCACTGCATTCCCCTTCTTTGGTAAACTTATAGTTTTACTTTTTATAAAGTCATCAGGTAATTTTCCTTTTTCGTAACAATCTTTTATAATTTTAAAGAAATGTTCTTTTGCTTCCTCCCCTAAGTTCTTCAAAAGTTCTGCAGGTATACCATCGACACCTGTTGCCTTGCCTGAATTAAGATTATTAATAGCTTTATAAAACTCTTCTTTGGTTATTGTTGGGCCTAGCTCGTCATTTCTTATTTCCTCTTCATTTTCAATAAATCTACATCCATCTCCAACATCTCTTCCACTATATAATTCTTCTATGTATTCTTTCCACCGAGCACATACTTTTTCATTTTCCCATAACATATTTCCTTCCTTATCCTTAACTATTGCCGATTTAGTTCTTGGTTTGTACTGGAGAGTTTTAATTTTGAAGTATGCTTTGTCTTGCCTTCCTCCCTTTGTATCTTACTCAATTTCCTTCACTATCTCTTTGGTCCATCTCTCTTTTTCTTCTCTGCATTTGTTAATAATCTCATTCTTAACTTTTTTATAAGTTTCATCATTTCCATTCTTCCTCAACTTGTTCCTTTCTTCAATTAAAATCAGTATCTCCTCAGTCATCCAAGGTTTTCTAGGCTCCAATTTTCTCTTTCCAATAACTTCCTCTGTAGCTTTAATAACCCCTTTTTTAAATTCCTCCCAACTAAGTTGTCCATAATTTCTCATCAACTCATTTGTTTTTTCTTGGTAATTCTTACCCGTTGGTAACTCTTTCAGTCCCTGTAGATGCCAGTTCTTTTTAACTGTTCTCTTTATTTTCTTAAACCTAATATTGCATTTTGCCATGACTAGCTTGTGGTCATTGTCTACATCTGGACCTGGGTAACTATAACACGATTTTACCTGGTTCTTATATCTTCTTTTTACTAAAATATAATCTATTTGAAACCTTCTTCTGTCTGGCGCCTCCCATGTGTATCTTCTTCTTTTGGGAACTTCAAAGAAAGTGTTTGATACCAACATCTCATTCTGTTCACAAAACTCAATTAATCTTTCTCCCCTTTCATTTGTTTCACCTAAACCAAATTTTCCTACCATTCTACTATTTCGACTAGATCCAATCACAGCATTAAAGTCTCCCATTATTATTACATTATCTTTATCTTTTGTCATCTTTATAAGTTCTTCTATTTCTTCATACACCTTTTCTACTTCTCCTTCTTCTGCACTACTTGTTGGGAAATACGCTTGTATTATCACTGTATCCGTTGGCACGGTGCTCATTCTTACCATCAACAACCTATCATTTATGTGATATGTATTGCAAACACTGTTTGCCCATTTCTTACTAATAATGACTGCTATTCCATTCCTTCCTCTCTTTTCACCTCCACTATGAATTATTCTAAATTTATCACTGTAAAAATCTCCTTTCTCTTGCCACCTTGTTTCACATAAACCTAAGATATCAATCTCATTTTTCTCCATTTCTTTCTTTATTTCTTCTAATTTACCTATTTTTAGTAATGTTCTGACGTTCCAAGTACCTATTTTGACGTTTTGACAGGGATTTCGTTGGATAACGACCTGGGAAGCCCTGCTACATCCCCTGCCGGATCTTGGGTTCCGAATACCATGATCAGTAACAAATTCCTTTCTAAAACCTTCCATGGTTGCTACCCTCGGGATATCCAATAGGATCTTTAATTTTATGTAACCAATCCATCGTTTTCCGAGCTCTAAAGAATAAAGGATCATAAGTAAACTATATAATTAATTCTTTTTGGGTGTATTTTAATTTGGCGCGTAAGTTGGGAAGGGAAAGTCAATTTTTTGTGATTTTGGCACGCGAACAAAAAAGGGTTGATTTCTCTCTTCCACGCTAACCATAATTTGAGTTTATCCGAGGTTTTGAAGGCAAAGGGAGTGGAAAAATCCAAAATTCGGGTCAATGTATGCGGATATTTGCATTTGGAATGTTTGGACAAAGACTGGAAACGAATCCGCTTCACTTCGCTGTGCATCCGTCTTGGTCTGTAATTTCAAACCCACTTTGGAAAGGTCGTGAACTCCATACAGTATCACATATACTATTGTCGCTTATCGAATGGTTTGACCAGGTGGCTACATAAGATTGGCGAGAACCGAAATCTTACCCGAGGACGACGAACTAGACGGCTGGAGATGCCAACGACCGGATCAACGGTCGAATCGAACAGCCAAATCCTCTTTCCGTGACATCCGAATCGTGGACACTCGGCCTCTATTCTCCACCGACGAAGTATTATCGCCGTCGATATTTCAAAGCGATTTACCACTGGAGGATGGTAAATTTTGGGAGGACAAATGCTATTTTGGAGCCTTAGCATAAATAAACTAAATTCTACTAAGCAAAAGAGGGAAATTTTAGACGAAAATCGAATTCTTTATATAATAAGTATTGTTTATTTCTATATTGAAGGTGATTTTTTCATATTTTGTGAAACGGTAGTCCCTCGAGCCCGGGGCCCTAGGTCTGCAGCCCTGTTAGAGCATTAGTGGATCCTTTCCTACGATAAACAGCCGCGCGGAAAATCGACATTTTTCCTACGTAGTTTCTTTGTGTCGCGTATTCCATCCAGCATTCCTCTGCCGCCAGCATCGGCAGGAGGTATTCTGGCGCAACGGGAAATTATGTATTCTAGTGCCCCGTTTATTCCAGAAATCTATGTATTATGAATACATTTTTAAACGCGTCTGCTAAAATCTGATACAAATTTTTTAAAATTACGAAAAATTTAAAGAAATGCTATCGAGATGCTCTTCATTTTGAGGATAATAATTGATAGCGAAAATTTCTCTATTGCAAATAATTTATTTATAGATTTCCGGGAAAACCCTACGAAGATTTTGTCGCCCCGGGCCGCCGCCCGGATAGTTGGTATGTCAGGTCGGCCCTGCCCTGCCTCCTACGATCAACCCTCAACGTGGGATGACGAGTTAACACGCCCAACCAAATTGTCATCTGCATTAGTAATGATCATCTTGTGGCAAACACAATGAAAATCTTGCCCTAATTGAATGAATAATATAAAACGTAATTAAAGCGGAATTCATGCCTTCGATACGGCGCAGGATTTTTTTCATGTTCAAAAAAAGGTTTCCCGCATCAGTACAGTCATTTTAATCTCCAGCTATTAAAACAAATACTAGGTAACCTGTTGTAAACGGAGGTATTACGCGAATCAATTAATTAACCTATTAAGCATTTAACCAAAGTTACATTTTAAGGAATACCACAACTGCGGCCATTTACTATAAGAATTTCATTATTGTAGACCTCGTGGTTCAGTCAAAGTTCAATTCCAGTAACTGCTGGATGGAAGACCAAACAGACGAACGTAGTAAAAGAAATCGAATGCGCTTATTGATAAATGGCATCGCAGCAACGACGCGCTCTTTGAAAAAATGTCATCTTCCTAAGCGTTTCGGTCCGGCGAATCCTATTTCCACAAGTTCGCGACGGAGGGGCAGACGTCAAGACGCGGCGATAGGAAGGTGTATCGGATTTTCGCCATTCTTCCACTGTATCGAGTGTCCCATCCCGGTTGACACTAGAGAAGGCGGAAATTAAAAAAAAAATCCGCTGACACGGACACTTTAAAAGCGACCGTCGAGCGCTTCAAGGTCACTCCGCCGTCAACGCGACGGACCACAAGGTCGAATTCAAAAAAGTGTTCGGGACGCTTAAGAGGATGGGAAAAGGGGAGAAGTCAAAAAGGCATCGGTATGGGAGGGAGGAGACGTGTTACATGGAAAAAGACGAGTGGAGAGGAAGAGGGGAGGGAGGGGGAGAGAGAGAGAGGGGGAGGGGGAGAGAGGGAGGGGTAGAGAGAGAGAGAGAGGGAAGGAAGAGAGATGAAGGAAAGGGTTGGAGGGACTTTGGAACGCAAAGAGATTGAGAATCTCCTTCAGCCATGCAGAGAGATGGAGGGATGGCAGGAGAGAAGAGCCCGAGCACCTTCTTTCTTTTTACCGATTGAGTTTACGAGAGAGAGAGATCTTTAGAGAGGAAGAGAGAGAGAGAGAGGAAGCAGAGGAAGGCAGCGAGGAAAAAAGGTATAACCTGTTTACAAGGAGCTTCAAGAAAGTAGTCACCCAATGCGAGTAGCCGGATATTTTTTTCCCTTCTCGCGGAGGAGAACACCCGAAGTGCTGCCAACCTTTCCGTTTCATCGGATATCTTTCGTATCGAGTGTTTTTTATGTTTCGACGAATCGTCCCTTACAACGGAACAAAAAAATATGGAAGGACGCTTGCGTACGCAGCGCATGCAAGACATCGCTGGCGATGCGTTCGAGCCACGCCTGATGTGTTTCCTTTAACAGACTAAACAAATGCCCTCGCGACCCGTGAGGGTTCTTTGCCAGGCTCATCTGGCTCCTTGCCCGGGGAGTAGGGAAAAGGGAGAGCGTTTCGAAATTCCTGGAGTTTTAAGGATGCAAGGAGAATTGCGTGGTAAGGACGTCGCTTCCGAGAATAAAAAGCTCGACATTGCAACATAAGTCAATGTTCTTTTCCGGGTGAAAGTCCCGATTAAAGGAGCGATTTTTTTTTTTAAGCCGGCCGGTCGATAAAAAACTGCTAAGAAATTCATCGAGTATTTTTTGTCAAGCGCGAAAAATTGGAGCGGAAAAATGGAAGGGGGATCCGATCGGAGCGAAAGAATGATTGGTGGGAGGAGATAAAGCTGTCGAAGAAACGCATGACTCAAATCAAATTCCGCATCGTAATTTATTTCGTTAGGATTTGCATTTCGAGATTGAATCGGTTCGCGGATTAAAATTTCACGGAATAATAACGCAGTTTACGGCCGTCGAAAAAAACATCATTGAATGTTGCTACGTTACGTACAATGGATATAGTGATGTAAGAAAAAATTGAATCGAATGCTTATAAAATGGGATTTCATTGATAAAAAATATACTGGAAGAAATCGTAAGGCCTCGTTTCGGTATAAAAGAAAATGTTTATGGAGACTATCAAAACAAGATTTCTGGCAAAGGATAAGGTTAAAGATAATGATTTTTGCATGTTTTGAAAGAGAACACGAAATCGCTATGAATGAGCAGATTTAGAAATGGATAAACGACAAAACTACTAAAAAAATTAATGGCACGTGAATAAGAATCCAAGACTATTAGCGTGCTTCGAGATGAGGTAAATTTTTGCAAAACCTACATCCAAGTGCGTGCGGCAGCCTCACCGCTAATACGTGAATTCTTTCAATTTTTTATGGCAAAAACGATACAGGAATTCCTTTTTGCCGAGAGAAAATTTCGCTTCAAACTTCGTGCCTGCAACAGCTGCGATTTTTCGCATTTTTTTGCTTTGAGCTTAAAAATAAAAGATAACGAGCGAAATGGAGAAGGAGACGAGACGAGGGAACTTAATATTCAAAGACAAAACGAATTTCGTCGAGACGTTTCATCGCACGTTCGATAATACAACCAATCTCCGGCTAGACCACCCGTACAACATATGGCGCTGTCCGGACGAGAGGATGCCAACACAAAAGGGCGGCAGGACGTTGAACCAAATATCGAATTACTTCGATCCGTCGATTAAGATTCAGGTTTTGCGCATAAGCGCCCGGTTATCGTGTTTCCACGAACCCGTGTAAGACTTCCTTCCTTCCCAACCGCTCGCACGTTCACTCAAACTGCCGGTGATTTATCGAGGGGGACATTTTTGAGGTCGGAACGATGTAGTGAAAGTTTTTAGCGACGAAAAAGAGACGTTTGGGTTTCTAAACAAAATAAAAAACACTATCATAATTTAGGCTTTTCGTAATGAAGGTTAGTAGGCTGGCACGAGAATTTCTCCTAATTACCAGAAAACGATGTGTTTCGCTAGTAGGCAAAGATAAGTGAGACGACACCAAACGTAATGTTCAAATAAATAATACGAGCTGTGATCCAAAAAGTCTCCGAACTGATAATACATATGAAATTAATAGATCTCAACATATTCCCATCAAAAAAGCTCGCATGCCGAGTCATACACTCCTTCCAACGGCATTGTCACGCCTTGATACAGTTTTTGAAGTCCTGTTATGTGATGTTCCTCGAAGTCGTCGATTTTCGTTTGATTTGTTCCATTGACTTAAAAGTGTTGTCCTTTCAAAGAATCCTTGAACTTGCGGAATAAGAAGCCACATAAGGTAGAGCCAGATGAATGCGGCGTATGGTCTAGCTGAGTGATTTTATATTTTGCCTAAAACAATGCCTTGAGAGCATTTGGTTATGGAGCGTATAGAAGAATCCTGCGAACCGGCCACTCCCTACGAACTCTCAGGCGTCCAAGAACCTTCAAGCAGAATGCTTGTTCACCTTATAGGACAAAGTCGGAGTGAATAATGTCTTCAATATTAAGAAACATTGTATTCATATTTGGTTTTGACAAACGCGGCTTTCTGGTCTGAGTGATTCAGGAGTTTTCCATCTTGATTCTACTGAAAGACCAATGTTTCATCCTCACGGATGACACGTTTCAGTAAACTTTCTTCCTCTTCAAATTCTGGGTTGTACTTCGAGAAATATCCACCCGTTGCAATTTTTCGTCGGTCAAAACTTATGGAACTATTTTTGCCAAGACGACAAAAACACATCGAGAAAAACTTGAACAGCACAAATCAGGCATAACGCACGGTTGATTTCGTAAAATATCGGCAAAAAAGATTCAGAGACGAGTTTTCAGTGCCAACAACTTCGGATTGTTACAAAACAATCTAAAAAATCAGTTCGGAAACTTATGGGTAACATCTTGTATAGGTAATACTTTTAAGCAATAGATTTGCATATAGTGTCTCGAGGTTTTTCATGATTGAAATTCAATAATTGAAGCGGCAAGAAAACTAACAAATATCTATTAACAATAGATAACAATAACACTGTTCGTCACGGTCAGTTGGTCAAATTCGTAATTTATTAAATTTTCAAAATATTTTTACTACGACCGCAAATATTGATTATTTTATTTTCGATCGTGCATAAATACCACAAATATTCAAATCTCCCATTCTCACAGCCAAAATGTCCACAAAAAGCAGATAACTTTTTATTACCTTAAAAAGAACTGTAATGGCGAGTAATTTTTATGAAATGTCTCACCGTACAGATGAGGTTGTAAACGCGAACAAAAAGTAAATTGCAGAGCATATCTCACGCGAAAAGGATCGTTCAAACGCAAGACTTCCGTCTTAAATGCCCGTGGGCTCGGTCAAAACTTTTCAGTTTTTTTTTCTTTCCTTCCCCGAAGACCGACGGGCGTTTTCGGGCGTATCCGGCGTCGGAAACGTAAATTACATTCCCAGCGATCGAGTGGGGAGATGGGGGAGGGAGGTGGAGGAGGGAGGTGGGAAACGAAGGCAGGGGAGGGAGCTGGGAGAGGGAGGTGGGGGAGGGAGGTGGGGGAGGGAGGTGAAGAGGGATTTTGTTCAATGAAGCGAGTCCTTCCTTTCCCTCGACCACAACCTCAATTTCTGGATACCGAATCGGGTAATCTGAGGGATTCCCAAGCATTTTACGCGGCCGACGGTGAGGATGACGCCGCTATAGAGAAAGCGTGGAGCTATGCACGCGCCCCGGACCAGCGCCGAGGAAAAACATGTGAAAGTCGGATTCACGCAAAAGTCAACAAAAAAATGCCGCCTTCAAAAAATTTCTCTGTTCATCCCAAAATTCGGAGATTTTAATATTTGCCTCTGTTCCAAAACCGCATTTCGCTACTGTGGGCGCAGAGAAATTGCGGTACTCTGCGTTGCTCGAAGAATGTCATGAGTTGTGACTGACTTATTTAGGTCGCCAGGCGTTTATTCACTTTTAACTTATTTTTTCGAGTTATTTGGCATTTCGACTTTCCCTCATTGCTACATTTTGATTTCTAAAGAGCAACATCGTAAACACATAGATTTTATTACACAAATTACAATATATTGATTGCTTCGAGCATAAAATGCAACGATGCACACAATTTAAATCCCTCTGAAGCATATAAATAGGTAACAAGCGCCTTTAGTTATTCTCATTAGCATTAACTTTCCACACGTATTGACGGGTCATATATATATATATATATATATATATATATATATATATATATATATATATATCAGCTGAAAAGCCCGGCTTCACTCGGGAAAGTTTTTTCTTAAGAAGCAAACTATTTTTATTATTATTTTTATTGATATATAACTTTTGGTGTCATATTACAATAAAAATAATACAATAAAATTTGAAATTTACTTACTTTTGCTGTTGGGTACTTCAAGTTTTGAATTGCTGGTTCGGGGGTTTGCGGGCGGAGCCCTCCTCACAAAAAAAGATCCAAACTTTACCAAACGTTCCCCATTCCTTAATTGCGCAAGCGATCTTTACATTAACATTTAGTATTTTATGTATTGTATTGTAAAGTTTTACCATTAATATAATTACGCATTAACGTCTTACGTAATATTCACATGGATGCACCGAAGTCTTTAAAGCAGCAATAAAATTATGTGGATTACGTCAATACTATTAACCAAAACGTAAAAAATAAACAACATCTTGGTTACTGAACAAATGTAAGTAGATGTAATTATGTCAATACTATTAGCCAAAACGTAAACAATAACCAATATCTTGGTTATCGAACAAATGTTAGTAGATGTATGATTTATGTTGCGATAAATCATTCAATGTTAATGGCAAAATATAACAATGTTATAATATTCCTTAAAAATCATTTGACTCACATTAAAAGTATTCATAGACTATATTTAGGCATGAATCCGTTTGTACCCTTTATCTTCCTCTACGTCGTGGATTTTCCTAGCATTAATCTTTACGTGGATATCTCCCTTCGAAGAGGACAAAAATTAAGAAATTTAGCTTTGTTGCCGCCTGGAAAATAGTCATTTAAACCGATAAGTTTTGCGCCTAAAGAAGAATTTCGATCTATTTTGCATGCAATAAGAAAAAACATGAACAGAATTAAAATATTCAGTCTTTCGTGCGTGAAATAAGCCATTTTCTGTTATCGTAAGTTAATATTTAGGTATATTTATATCCACATCAGTGAAGGGCTACATGGCATTTTGGGGAATCTCTACACCATTTTCCATGCATTCTTATGGAAATAGTATTTTGTTGACCCGATGGGGTATAAAGAGATCCACGGTATGCAAACCTAGACCAAGTTCTTTCTTTGGTCCATAGGACGACCCATGAAACTTTTGAATTCGATAGCGTCAACGTTGTAAAAACGTATAAACAACATATACACAAAAATATTTATAAGATATATAATAAAATCACTATAAACCAAGATCTAAATTCGTAACTAACCAACGCGATCTCCAGAGCAAGTTATTTATAATGAATATGTTATGTAATATAGTCCATTGATTCTCATTGAAAGCATTAAATCAATGCTCTTGAAGTATAGAAAATCACTACCCATTGAAATGCATTGGAGTTGTTGCTATGGTAGTTCATATTTTTTATTGTTGAAAACTAAAAAACTTTTCATAATTTTATGATTAAAATCGAATGTTTACGAAAATTCTGCATGGATTTGAATTTTGTCTTCAAGAAAAATGAACTTCATTTGTTCATCCACAGTATGGTGCATATCACGAATTTGTATCTATTTGTAAATAATTTAAAATTGCATTTTTAGAATGCCTTGCACTAAATCCCATGCTTTTCTTATGGGGTATTGAAATGGAATATTGGGGTTAAAAACACCCCTTAAATATAGCTTTTTCCAGAATTTCGGATGTTTTCCTGAGATTGTACCGAAGGGCCTATATTCATGCCAAATTTCAGGTCTGTAACACTTCTAGAAGTACCTTAGGTTTTATATGATACATCCTATATCCTATATATGTAAAAAGCAGTTATTTATAATGATATCTATTATAAATAGCTGCTTCTGAATGAGAATATATATACATATATATATATATATATATATATATATATATATATATATATATATATATATATAGAGTACTAGTAGAATGTGCTTGCATACTGCAAGCACTTCATCTCACCTTGAAAAAATATTAATTTTTCAGAGAGATATTTCTTTAATTCATAAGATTTCTCCTCTGGACCGATTTTAGTTTTTCCTTATGGAACAATAATGGAGTAAAACAATCACTAATTTTTGCAATTTTAGGAATATTATAAATTTCCTACATTGGGTTTATAATGCCACACATTTCTGCCAAATTTTAAATTTGTAGCACATTTAGAAGTGAAAAAACATTTATCTAATTGTTTAAAATTAATTAATTTTTAACGGCAGCAACAACAATTTCATGGATACATTGAAATGTTTATTCGTTTGTATAGACTTATCTCTAAATGACTCTATCTCGCCCCGTAGTATCTAAACACTTACCTATTTGTTCAAACTTTAAGAATTTTTAACTGACAAACAAATCAAAATATCAAAATTTCTATAATCCCTATTTCGTTTTTTACCAATTCTACCAGTAAAAGAATTTCAGCTTCGTAGCACATTCGAAAATACATAAACCTTAAGAATTTGTTTAAACAATTGCGAATTTTTAGCGGCCGAATTGTTGCACTTTTTCAAGATTTTCGTTTTTTCTAGTCGGTTTTGCACAAAATCCTACCTAAGAAAAAAAATCGAATCTCCAGCTCATCTGGAAATGCCTACAAAAAGAATAAACAGACATCACGAACATCTCGGACTGCACTCAAGTGCTGAGGTTCCTACAAGCGCCAGAATTGAAATTCTGTGAACAAATTTAAAATGATTGCGTTTAAAGAAAACTAATAATTTCGGGTTTTTTTCGGGTTTTACCCGAACTTTAAAAATGCAATCGGAGGGTAAAATCTGGTAAAAATCGGGTAAAACCCGAAAAATCCATATCCTAGTTATTTGTTGCTCCTCCTCTGTAGGGAACGTCTATATATAATGATAGGCTATATATATGATGCTAGTAAAAGGTGCTTGCATACTGCAAGCATATCATCTCACCTTGAAAAATCATTAATTTTTTAGAGAGATATTTCAACATGGGAAATATTTCTTTAATAATAAGATTTCTCCTAGGGACCAAATTTCTTTTTTCCTTATGGTAAAATAATGGAGTACAGCAATTACTAATTTTTGCAATTTTATGAATGTTATAAGTTTTCCACATTGGGTTAATAATACCACACATTTATGCCAAATTTTAAAATTGTAGCACATTTAGAAGTGAAATAACATTTAGCCAATTGTTTAAATTTAAATAATTTTTAACGGCCGCAATATTAATTTTATAGATACAATGAAATGTTTATTCGTTTTAATAGATGAAACTCTAAATAACTTGAAACTTTCAGCACTCTAACTTGCCCCGTAGTATCAAAACATTTACCTATTTGTTTAAATTTTAAGAATTTTTAACTGCCAAACAAATTAAAATATCAAAATTTGTATAATCCCTATTTCGTTTTTTTTATCTATCCTATAATCCTCCTCCTCCTCCTCCTCTGTAAGAAACGTCGATATATAATGATAAAACCTAAGGTACTTCTAGATATGCCACGGACCTGAAATTTAGCAGGATGATAGGTTATTAGGTAGAACCAACCAGAAAGATCGAAAATTCCAATTTTTTAAATTTTTGTTGGGGTATTTTTGACCCCAATTTTCCATTTCGATAATTAAGAAAAACATGGAAATCTGTGCAGAGTTTCATAAATTTACATTTTTAAATTAGTTACGATTCAGATAGAAACTCGGGACGAAAACAATTCTATAGCTAAAAGAATGAGGTTTCTTATTTTTGAAGAATAAATTGAAATCGGTGCCGAATTGACGAAGAACTATGTTTTTAATCGGAAAAAGCAGATGCTCAACAATAAAGAACTTCAGCTACCATAGCAACTAGGACAATGCTTTTCAATGTGAATTGGCATTCCGTATTACAGTAGCATCGCTTTAATGCTTTCTAATAGGGAAATTCTTATCGTCCCATTGATTTCAACCAAAGATGTATACATAGGATAACGTCATAATTTTAAAACGCAATATATTTTATTAAATAAAAGAACGTTATTTCTTTCAATTATGGGGGCTGATGAACTGTATATAATAATAGCTTTAATTTAGTGCTTCTAAAGAGAATCAGTGGGTTGTATTTTAATGCAATTGATTTTAAACTTATAACGGCGTCAAAATCCAAAAACAGAAAATATTACAGAACTGAAAAAAGTGATGTCGTGTTGGAGCTGAAATTATAAAGTTATTTAGAGCTCAGTGCACATACCCAAATAAACATTTGAAAATCTCGATGAAAATGTTGTTGCGGCCTTTAAAATTTTTAAAATTTAAACAATAAATATTACTTCACTTCTACATTAGCAACAACTTTAAAATTTGGCAGAAATGTGTGGCTTTAGTACCCTACTGTGGAAAAAGTATAATATTCTTAAAATTTCAAATTTTAGGGATTATTTTACTCTATTATTGTTACATAAGGAAAGAACGAAAATCGGTGCAGAGGTGAAATCTTTAGAATTAAAAAAATATTTCCAATGATGAAATGCTGCTCTGAAAAATGAATGCTATTTCAAGGTGAGAAGAAATGCTTACAGAATGCAAGCACCTTCTACTATTTGGTGTGTGTGTGTGTGTGTGTGTGTATATATATATCGCGTTAATTGCCGACACATAGTTTTTAGCACCTTAAAATAACTGCTGCGCGTACTTCATGGGTTATATAATCTTTCGACTAACAAAAATAAACGGCAACTTGAGATTGAACCGATATTTATTCAGAATCGTAGGTCCCAAATTTCGAAATATCGAAGTGATTGAACGTTTTGAAAAAACATTTCTCGCGACATAATAGTATTTTCTTTCAAGTAAACCGTAATTGCAAAAAATAAGATATTGGTAAATCAAATGTAAGTTATTGGGTAGCAAATCTTAGATTTCGCTAAATGCATGTAGTTTACATAATCGAAGATTAATGGATTACGGAATTAAAATTGACGGCAGTCGGCGCGACTCTTTGGAATCGTTCTATAATATAAATATCGTCATCGATGACGTTGTACACTGACACCCAGCTAATAAGTTGAAATAAAATAGTGGAAATTACAGTGTTTTCTTTGTTTGTATTTGGGTTACGAAATTATTATTTTGATCCCAATCATTCTCGCCGTCGTGAGATTGGCCTAAATTTACGATCGTATTAAAATTATCGAGAGTCGGTTAAAAACATAAAGCCATCCTTCCGTCGATCGCACGGGAAACGAACATACGGATAACCTCTTGATTCCAAAGAGTAATGTCACACACGTCCTGTCGACTGAGACACGTCATACCACTGATAAACTCCATAATACCATAAGTCAACGAAATGTCAACCAGTTCAAAGATGGCAAAATAAAAACACGAAAAGATCTTCCGAAGCGCACATCCTCGCTAGATAAGAGCAAAGAACGCATGCGCGCACCCTGGCCTTCTCCTGAGACGCAATCGGTGCCATATCATCTCCTTATTTTTTTTAATAGGCGTAGAGGTAATCGCGCGTGTGAATCTCCAAGAGACTAAACCCGAGAAGGAAATAGAAAAAGCGGGTCAACGGACTGGGAAACACGTCTCGACTCCGCTCAGACGCAAAGAAAGACAGACGGACACACAGACAAACAAATGAGGGAGAGAAAAGACGAGCCGCTTACCTCCACACGTGCTGAGCGAATCCCGGACAGAGGTCACCGCAAACCGTGCATGACCTGGGAGGAGGTTGTTCTTGGGCGGGGGGCGGCGCTGGGCCGGCGGCTGTAGTAGTAGTAGTAGTGGTGACGGCGGCGGGGGTGATGGTGGCCGTCGTCGCAGGGGGCGCGGTGGTCGGCTGGGGCGGAGGGGGCAGAGGCCGGGAGAAGGGGGGCGGGACGCGGGGGCCGCACTGCGGGGGTCTCGCGCCGTGATGCAACTGCTGCTGCTGGTGGTGATTCTGCAGCGGGTGGCGGTGCTGCTGGTGCTGTTGGTGCTGCGGCTGGTAGTGAGGGGGCGGGGGCGCGGCGTGGGGCAGGCCGCGCTCTATGGAGGCAGCGCTTCCCACGCGCTCCTGTCGAGAATGGAAAAAGTGAGAGGATGTTGAACCGTTGAAAGGAAACGCGGGAAAAAATTAAATCAGAATAGGATCCCGGATATGCGACTTTCTTAGCCGTGTTGCGTAATGCGGACAGACATTTGGTGAGAATTTCCTTCGTGAAAACCAACAGAGTTATTCAATTTTATCTTAATCGGGTTTCAAAAAGTTTAAGTACAATACATATTTCTGACATGATGCTAATTCAAATTCTTGATCAAATTGATTGCTGCCTCCTCAACCTCAACAAAAGGTCTGGTTTTCCCAACGAAGAAACCGTAAGAGTTCAGCAACATTTCAAATTTACATGTGCAGACTACAGACTCGGTGATTTCATAAGGTCTCTTTCATACAAATATGAGATAAGACATACAAATGAAATTATCAATCTTACAACAAAATACATCTCGTAAACTTTGGCATACAATACCCTGTAGGTTTTTTGAACTTAAACAAATGCAACGCATTAAAAAAATACAACCCTGGAATAGAAGAACTTATACCACGTATTCGGTCCTACGAATCTCCAACACTACTTGGTCAAGACTAAATGAAATACACCACAGTCTCGACTTACGCGGATAATTCGTTCTTGGAATCGAATTTGCGTAAGTTGAGGCTTATTTTCCCGTAGGCGTAATAGGACAATCCGTTCCTGACGGACATCAAAGAAAGTTTTTGAACATAGAGAATGCAGTTAAACAGTAAATGAACACGTCTTAAATATATTAGACTAATAGCAACATAAATTAAAGTTGAAAGAAGGTCATTTAGCAATACATATACTTACCTTCGCCATATCATGCCCGATTGGAAAGAGTACATTGCCATACATTGTTTCTCGGATTATTTCTAAATCTATTATATTTTTCATTTTATAAACAATTTTAATTTACATAATATTCAACTTTTTATTAAGTTTATGATTTTGCAATTCATACAAAAAATCTTGAATTTAAATTTGAAGAACTGATCAAATAGCATATGTTTAGCTCTGTACATTTTCATCGAAGGAGCAGCCGATTTTAAAAAAGTCATACTAGAAAGTTGTAATTCACGTTGAACTTAGATTTTTTTCCCTTTTTAGTCGCATTTTGCTTCAGCATAAGCACCTATTAGCGTCGGTTTGTCCGTACGTCCGTCCGTCCGCATGTTCGTTCTCGGCTTCTACGAAAAGGATTTTTATGAAATTTGATATTAAGAACTTACAGTCAAAGATAATAAGAAAATTACAAAAATAAATCACGTAAGCCAATCAGAGGTACCACTTTACTGGTGACAAAAAATGAACTTTCCGTTATATCTCGTAAATGTTTGGTCAAATTGAAATAATTTTTAAAGAAACTTGTAGAACTAGTAACGTAGAGTATTTCTTTTCCTATATATTTTTATCGTAGGAGTAGCCGTTATCAAAAAAATTGAACAAGGAAGTCGTAATTCGCTTTGAACTTAAAAATAATCAAGCATAGCTACCTAATTGTTGTCAACCTAAATAATCTTATTGGTTACTGAAGTAAATAAGATCTGCTATAATTACAAAGTACATTTAATTCCTTACGCGTGCGTGATAGATTTTGTAAACTCAAGGAAATGGATTCTCTACGGCGAAGAAAAGAGCATAAACGTAAATATTACAACTACTGAACGCAAGTATGTTTTAAGTAATTTTCTACTGTTAGGTTGATTAAAACTGATAAGAGAATAAATCGCTGAATATAAATTGAATATTTCCCTGGAATCATTTTTGATATATCGTTTTGCAGTATTTAGTCATTAAAATTACGTAATATGTGTATTGATGCACCAACTAAAGGGGGTTAAGAAATTTTTAATAGACAAAGATACAATCGGGTCGTGGTGTTTTGTTGTTTTATGGTGTGTGTTCGGCCAAATTATATCGTATAGTTTCAAATACTCCATCGCACGAAACGCGCCTATTTGTGATACAATCTACACTTTCCTAACTTGTATAATTGTTGTCAACGAAAACAATCTTCGTGGTAACTGAAGTAAACAATATCTGCTGTAAATACTTGATTAGTTTAATTTTCTTTTGTGCGCAAGCATCATTTTGAAAATGAAGGGAAATGGATTATCTACGACGAAGAAATTAACGTATATACGTCTATTTTCTGTACGACTGTAAGTGAAAATAAATGGGTAATTTACGACGAAGGAATGAGCGTGAACATAAAGATTACATAAGCACTATTCGAGTGAGGTAGGTTTTAAGTAATTGGCCATTGTTTCATTAATTACAACTGATCAGGAAATTAGTCGGCGAATCAAAAATTCGATATTTCCTTGGCATCACTATTTGCACTTCAGTTCTTAGTCATTATACTAAGCCATTAATAGTTATATTTTCAGACATGATTACATAAATCGTAAAGAAAGCTTCTGCCCCGAATGTATGGACGCATGATGTGTGCATCTTTCCTCTCTTGTTTAATAACCAATCCGGGCTTAGGTTCACTATTGTACTCCCCAAAGCTCCGGGGTTATTGGTTCAATGTTCTTCTGCAAGATGTCACCGGGTTGGGTTAAAAGGTTGGTAGTTGGATTCGTTCCATTTTCCTCCTCCGGGTTGGATAATGTGGTTGAGAGTAGGGTTCGTTCCATTTTTCTTATTTAGCTACCGGTTTGGATCAAGTGATTGGGTTCGTTCCAATTTCCTTATTTAGCTACCGTTCACTTTCGACTTTTTTGTTAACAGCTTTCGTACGTTGCTGCGCTTACATGCAAAACAAAAGAATATCGAAAAGTTTAGAGCGTTCAGAAAGTTTGGGAAGTACGATAGTGAACCTGTTCCCATTTTTCAAATTTCAACAGCTATGAACCATTATGAACACGTCGACTCGTCACTCTCTCCGCTCGTTTGCATGCACACTCATTTCTTTGCTCATTAACTGCTCCGCTGGGCTCGCTCCCGTGCTCTCCGCTCTATTAAGGGACCCACTTAAATTGACTTTGATCCGAAACTCGGTTATAAAGAAAAGGACAGCGTAAGTCGAGACCGTGGTGCACATTATTCAGCTGTGGCGCAGCCAGAAATTTAGTTTGGGGTGGGAATGAAGAGGCAAATATTTCAACACATCATTACCTGAGAACTTGTTTATTGATTTATCTGCCAGAACCTTCGTGTAGTGATAGAAGCTAATGAATAAGGGTACTGATTCTAATTTGGGCACCTTCGATCCACCTTATTTCCATCTGACACTCGCATACTCTATGCTTTTGTTAAGATTATCTCCAATCTTGGGAGGGAGGGAGGAATTCCCGGTTGCAACCCCCTGACTGCGACACTGTTATTCAGAAAACGCGTTATGGGAATGGCAGACGGACAGGAAAGCCATACAATAAAAGTATCTGTTTAATTCATTCACTGGAATCCATCTCCTGTCCGAAGGAAAAGGTCGTGAAAAAAATAAAATTAAAAACTGAAATTTTTTCGTCGTGTCACACTCGCGAAAAGTTTGCTCTTGGCTAACTGAAAGAAACACATGTGTTATTCGATCACTGAGAGAGAAAAAACCCGTGCTTCAGCGATCCCTCGCGAGGTCGCGTGCAGGTTTCCAATCTTTTCTCGCTTCCAAAGCATCCAGAGCACATAAATCTCGAGTGTCGTGACAGATGTGGAAGCGACACGTGTTTTTGAGACGCGTTGCTTTCCACGATCTCAGGACATTTAAATTCCCAGAATCGAGGGACATAAATTCGACAAGTCCGAATTCCCAATGATGCGACGCCATTCGAATTCCGGTTTCGCTCAATTTCGGGGACCGTTTCTCGTAACGGAATCAGGTCCGGCCCAGTGTGAGATTTTTTATCATTAAACAATACTCATTCAAAGCTCTGGCGTGGAAGTTAGACTTTAGAAGGGGCATTTGTAAGTTTATATGAGGCGATCCGTGAAATCACTTTAAACTTTCTCTTTTAAAATGGATTTGATACTGAAATAAACAACCCTTTGAAAAATGTGATAATTGATAATTACCTCTATATATATATATATATATATATATATATATATATATATATATATATATATGACTGGTTTGCCGATTCGTGTGCAACTGGCTATATGAGTATATCTCACTTGCGAATAATTTCGACTTTTAAAGAGCGATTGAGATCATATCACATTTAACCCACGGATTACAACATATAAATTCATTTCCGGAGCTTACTTAGCAAATTTATCAAAGGAGTGCAAACGATTCGAATTTCACAAGAATATCATCGAAATGACATATTCACACATTTGCGAGCTCGACCTATGGGTTTTGCATCAAAGAATCCTTTCGCAGTCGGGTTATTGCGGATCAATGCAAAAATAATTACAACAAAATTTATATTCCTGATAATATTGTTACGTTATATACTTTAAAAATATCTTCTTCGTGCATGACAGTGTGTGGCTCAAACGTTTTCTTTCCACAACAAAAACCATCTTTTACGAATTCAGAATGCATCCAAGTTGATGAAACCGTCAAGATATCAAAGGCAATGGGAAGGGGAAAAATAAAACGTGAAAATTTTCGTATTTGCGACCATATCTATGAATATATAGCTCAAAATGTAGTCACAAGGTGTTAGATTGACACTCCGTTATCTCACATAGAAGAAGAATGAGAAAATTCTCAATTCAACGGGCAAATATTTGCGTCACGATCCTGAATAGGAAAAATACTTAAAAAGGTTTTGTCTTCACAAAATAAATTTGCCAAAAAAATTAACAACTCCTTTGTTCGCGACTGCCACAGTCGCGGCGACAAAAAAGCAACCGATATGCACCATTTGAATAGAAACAATGCTCATATTTGGGCCAAGTCACCTTCTTCGTTCTTTCAGACAAACGAAACACTCCAAAAGCGCGAAAGAAAAACAACGGAATGGAATAACAATACGCGGAGACGAGTGAAGTATTTCATCGCCTAGGTAGCCAAAAAAAGACACAAGCGCGCATTAAGATCAAACTAAGTGTCACGAGCGGAAGGATTTATTAAGGTGTCGCGTGGAGGAAAGGAGGGAGGACGCACACACGCACGAGGGAAGAATAGGACGGCGTATCGGCCGCGGAGAGCATGTACGGTACAAAAGGCGACCCGTTCGACCCCTCGGATCACGATCTCGAATCGATCAATCGCGGCGGAGTAACGGTTTGTCGTGTCGAACAGGCTCTCTCTCTTGCAATGGGGGAAGACGCCCAGCGGTCACCTCGAGCACTCGCTCTTTACTTGGAATAAGGGAGAGAGACCTGCCCTTAAAACAAAACAGGGATCGCCCGAGCAGAAAAACGCCCGCCCACCCGCAGCAGGAGGAAGAAGAAGGTACCATGCGCGTGTCCTCACGGCTAAAACCCATAGTTCATGGCGCCGAGAAAAACAAGACAATGCAAGTCAATTCGTGGTAAGAGAAAATTGAAAAAGGAAGACGCGGAAGTCTTTATTCGTCGAATGAAAGGCGTTTTATCAGACAGCTTCGATATTAGCTCATTACTTATTATCGGTTTCATTGATTTACGAGGTAACTACGGATAACATTTTATTTTGAATGTCAACATTTGCGATAGCGAGAATTTTAACGAATTAATGCAAATCATATAATTAAAAGTAAATGTGTGTTTCTTTGTGTGTTAACGCTGTAACTCCAAAACCAAGAGACCTAGAAAGCTGAAACTTGGCTTGCGTACTTAGGAGAACGTATTTTTTTAATTTTTCATTTAAGGGGTTGTTTTTACCCCATCTTTACCCCATAAGAAAAGTATGGGAAAGTAAGTTCAATCGGTGCAGAGCTCTATAAAATTGCATTTTTAAATTATTTAGAATTGAGATACGAACTCGGATTTTGAACAGCTCTATGTAAAAAAGAATAAGTTTTCTTATTTTTGAAAGCAGAATTCGAATATGTATTGAATTAGCGTAATTATTAACTTTTATTGTGGAAAAAAGGAAATATTTTACTGTTTTCAACAATGGAAAATGTTAATTGCCATGGTTGCAAGCTTAATGCTTTTCAATGGGGACAGATACACGAAATGTTACGATCACGTCTAATTTATGCTATTAAGGGGAATCAATGACGTCATAATGGATTATTTATTGTGTTTGACTTGTATTTTATAACAATTGACATTCGAATGAGTAATTCTCCGACTGTAATTTCCTAGCAAAAGAAAAAAAAAACAAATTAAATTTGTAATATTAATAGTGTGTTTGCATTGTTGTTACACTGTTTATAGAAACATGACATTATCGTAATTTAAAATAACGCGCATATACTTTCCTTTAAGCACAGCTGCAAAAGAGTTTTCGTGTTTCACTGTTTTATTAATTCGTATTTAGTTTCAAGGACTAAAATCGAATACATATAGTTGTTTTTTTTACAGTTTGGTTGGTTGGTTTGTATTCACATAAGTAAGAGTGTTTCTTTGACAAAGTTGCACATCTTGATTTGATTTTATTTTGCACGAGAAACTTAGTATATCCTGAAGCTCTATACTAATAAACATTACAGATGTTTAAAAAAATAACTGCCGTAAGCACATTTAAAAAAATTAATATTCATGTTATTTTAATTAGGTCATTTTTACATTGCTCTGGGTCCCGGGCAACGCCGGGTAACCTATCGCTAGTGTTTTAATAAATGAAATATGAGCTATGAAAAGGAGCAATTCGCTCAAATTATTTAGAAGTTTTTGTGATGGAAAAGAGTCTCAAAGTAAAAAAATGTGTATGGAATTTAATGAAAATCGGTATAATACATGTAAAGACAAAAGTAATTCCAAGAAAAGACTGATAAATATAATTTTTCGCTCAGAAGGATAAAAAACGCTCTAGACACTTAAATATGCTCACATATTAGAAAATTTCGCCATCTTTTGAACTTATTCACAATTGACCAATTGACTTATAAAGATAGTTTTGCTAAATTATGATAAAATTCCTCTCCTGCTGAGTGATCGATAGAGACCAAGATTTTAGAAGGGGATGAAATATCACCAAGCCGGTAAGTCGTTATCATTAATGAGTAAGTTTAGTAAGTGACATGGATACACGCCTGAAACTCGTTAGTTAATAAATAAGAGCGTAAAATGCCTGCATTAAACAAATACTGCGCAACTCAAGTCTAATTACAATGAGCAGAACTACGCTGCAGATAATATCAATTATACAAGTAAATGATTTTATACTAAAGATGATGATACGGAATAAAATGAATTAGCACAATTTCAACTTAAATAATTTATTGGGACTTATTTCAAAGTTATCTCTGCACCATCAGGCAATCGTGAGCGCGATTATGCTAATTTATTTTATTGCATATTGCAATGGCCTTACACAAAGTTATGCCTGACTAATTAATTGTAAGTTGAATTTATACTAATGATGATTCGCATGCTTGCGATTCCTAGGGTTAAGTAACAGCTCAAATCTCATACATATCACAACCCCACCATATCTAATCTAATTTCTCTAAAACAAACATGAAGGTGGACGCATAGACCGATTGAAAAATAAAATTCATTTTTTACTTTATGTTTTAAAGCCATCTTTCCATTGGCTTCTAAATTATTTCAAAGAAATACTGTAATTCTTCACTAAAAATTTGTTAATGAAACGATCCGGGTTTCAACGCATTACGCCGTCTTCAGGTAAGTATTGTACTTCATTAAAACTAGTATGGATATACTCCACTAAATTACGCCAGAAACAGCTGATATTATTTTAGAAAACCCTGAACGTCATTCTTCAAAGATTTATCGTCGGAGGATAAAAAAAATCATGGAGCCAATTTCCTGTGATCGGGGTTAAATCTCCCGCTCGAAATATTTGCTCATCTGCGAGGGTCCTTTGCAATGACAGGTGGGCGAAAAAAGCTTCAGTAATCACGCTAGTCATACCAAGAGAAAGGTCAGATATCAGTTTTATAAATTGTTTAACAGTGCATTTTTTCACAAATGGCACAGTGAAGTTCTTTTAGAGTAAACATAAGAAAATGTTCAAAAATGTTCAAAATGTTAAAGCTTAAAAACACGACGAAGAAAACGATTGGATTAACAGACTCAAATAAACATCAACATTAAAACAAGTTTACTAGGAATGTTAATACTTTCATTCAACTTTATATCACCATAAACTTCCAAATGATAAACTGCCCGAGGTTATACGAGCAATTCAAAAAATTTGGAACAGCGGTTATGTGCTTCTAAATCATTAACGCGGCGCATTCATGATGGTGACAATGCTCTCAAGGACTGCCGTGATTGATTGCACACTTCGAGGCCGTTTTGGAAAACCACGCGGCTCCTAGTGACTTGCTTTGAAGGTAGAATTTTGATCACGCCGTGTTTCCCTACGACGTAGCCAGAGGTAAATAGATACATAACCTTATGTGAGTGAGGCTATAAATAGCTTCATCGCGTCTAGTAATTATTACGTGCGCTCTCAGGCAAATACAACTTAATCAGCTATAATGTCTTCGAGAACATGAATGAAACTCGCTTTTAGAGAAGTTAATAAAAAAATTTCAATAAAAAATGGGCTGGAACCATCAACTGGGTAACAATACGACAGTGAATCATAGAAGAAAAAGACGTGTGAAACCCTGCATGGAATGTCAGGTGGACTGTCATCAAATTTACGATGCAAATAAAATAAAACGTCAACATTCACGAACGCGTGAAAATATCTTAAAACAGAGATATATCACCTGCCACTTTAACGCTGCTGCAGGAAAAAGAGACATATCAGAGTTTCAATAGATGGTTGCGACATTTACACCATCCACATTTGTTTTTGTTACGCTTTGAACAAAGAAGACAAAGATGTATAAAATCCTCAAAGGATTTTACGAAAACCTCCCGATTCAAATTTACGATTGGAGTAAAATAAAACATCAAAATCATGAAATAATATCGTAACCAGGGCCGGCCCGAGCTACGGGCGAGTCGAGCTGCTGCCCGGAACGCCAAAAATTTGGGGGCGCTATCCCGATCCATTACTTGGAAGTGAACATTTTTTAGATACCAATTAGTATCGAGAAACAGGCTAGAATCTTGATGGAATTCCTTTTAATTTTTAATTATTAAATCATTTTTACAGATCGATGAATAAATTAATATGTACTTTGTAAATACCTCAACAAACCTTAACGGAGGGGGACGCTGGAGTGGGTGCCAAAATTCCTCGGGCCACCTCTGATCGTAATGAGGAAATGTTTTCAAAACGAGAAACATAAGCCGACGATTGAACTTGAAATTGAGATGACGTGATTCTTTAAAATGACGGATATCATGGCTTTTAAACTCATCACGCTTGTTTTTTTTAAAAGTAGTGAATATAAACGTACGTAATGGCCACCGAAAAATTATAAATTTCAGGTATATTCATCAACACAAAGTTGTCATATACATAAAAACAACGGAAAAAATCTCATCCATCTTAAATTGAGAATAATTCGATATTACATTCATTTTCTAATAATACTAATGGGTATCATTTATACAGCTAATTCAATCACTAATGGCCCAAATGAACAATTTATTGATTACATTCAAGAATAAATAATGATATAAATTCAAATCATTCGCAAAAGATTACAGCGTAATATGGATTGTGTGGCGTTGTTAAAATTAAAAACAACGAGATGGAAAAGCATAATCCATAAATGCAATACACAGAGATTTCAAAAGCGTTCTTTGTGGGAAATGCGTATGAAACGGTATCGAAAGATTGGGCAATTCTCGAATTTCTATCCCCGAAACTATAAGTCGTAATTATGTGATCTCGCGGACTTTTTTGTGGTAAATGTTGTTCTCTATCTGAATGGATTTTTTAATCTATACCATACACATCATATAAGGGCGTGGGATAGAAAAACATGGATTTTAATTGTTGTTTGCCGAGAGGCCTTAGAGATCGATGTAAACAAAATATGCGATGTTTTGCTCGGGATTTTTTCGAATTTTTATCTCCGAAACTATAACTCGTAATTATGTGGCCTCGCGGCATGTCTTGTAGTAAATATTGTTCTCTATCCGAATAAATGTTTTAATCTATACCTTACAGATCATATAAGAGCTAGGGAGAGAAAAGTTTGATATTTCATTCTTGCTTGACGGATGCCAAGGCATTCCGTTACTACCGCTTCGCTGGTATGGAACGCCTAAAAATTAAAACAACAGTGTTTTAATAACACTTCGACTTATTCCATATAACAACATATAACAACGACCGGTTTCGATGAATAATCACCATCACCACCTGATGTAGTGTTATGTGGAATAAGTCGAAGTGTTATTAAAACTGTGTTCCTTTAATTCTTGCTTTTAATTTTTACAACGCCACATTTCATTCATATTATGGAATTCCACGAGTTCTCAGCCTCATCTATTAATTTTAAAGCGTAAGCTATATTTTCCATGGTGCTGCTGTTTTAGAAAATCCACAACGTATATTTTGATAATTTAGATGTATCCACTAGCCGTGAAAATGTTGAGATAATTAGATGAGCATACCAACTAAAAAACTGCCTCCTCATTGGTGATTAACTGGAAGCAGATTTAAAATATATCTAGATTATTTAGAACATCGCTGAATCGCCACTAAGGACGGAAGGTTTGCAACCTAAATGCGCATCCGGTTTTTCCAGTTTTCTCATAGCTATTGGAGATGCACAAAATACAATTTTTACTGCAACCGTAAGAGGGGATCGAGAATTGCTCACTGAATCGCAGTTTAAGTAAACAAATACAAATATTGCAATGAAAATAATTGCAAAAAATCACGAAAATACCCGCCGTAAGTCGAAGGTTATTATTAGAAGAGTATGGGCAAGCAGTTAGTTTTGAAGTTTGAATGACTTCTTTTGCTCGCCTGTTTCGTTAACAATGTCCGTGTCCCCGGCGTTTCTCGATTTTCGACGATAGTGAGCCAAATTATGCAACTCATTTCACCTACATGGAGGAAATCACACCCTTAGGTTTAAATAGATCCAAGTGTTCAATGCAGAAATTGATGTTAAAACGTAAAATTCCGCCAGATGGCACAAATATCTGCAATGGCATAAAATAATGTTGTTTCAACCGTTCACATGTCATAAATAAAGTTGACTGCGTGTTGACCAATACTAGCAGTTAAAGTTACGCAAGGATATCAATTCATACCGGAGATTCTCCATTGATTATCACTACCATCACAAGACCGGAAAAGCAATTTGTTTGAGCTCTCATTTCATTGATATGAGATTGAAAAACATCGAGAAGAGTGGGCGAAGGAGCAAAACAAAAAATTTAATTAATATTAAAAGCTCAATCGAAACGCTCTTGTGTGTTGCTTACATTTTTCGATAATCCAGAGCCATTAAAATTTTCTCGTGAGAAATGAAACACATTAAGCGATTGATATAGGACCGAGACGCAGAAGCCTCCTCCAAACATGGCTCTGATTTCGATCAATTTCCGGAGTAGATGGGTCGAATTTCAGCAATGCATAATCCTCAATCAATCCCATCCTCCCAGTGTTGGAGCAATAGGAAGCTCTGTCACGTGGAAAATATTTAATAAGCGTAAAAAAATATAGAGGTTCGGCTTTCCCACAATTACGATGGGTTTAATCCTCGGTTTAGCAATCAACGACGCACATGGAACACGACAATTAGAAAGCCAAGCTTAATAAAATTAAACATTGCACAGAAGTAGAATTGCTCCTAATCGTGTCATTATTAATGATAAATTAGGTATATCTCGAATTTCGAGAAAAATTCTATTCCTAATGTATATCCTCGACAACACTGGATTGATCTGTGCAAATCGCGCCGTTCCCGAGCGAGTTGTTTAAAAACGCACGCATAATACATACGAAGCACTACCACATAACGAGTTTTCGTAGGAAAGCAAGGAAAATAAATCCCTTTAATTGGTTAATAAACTTCCGAGTAACATCGTCGGAGAATTTATCTCTCCGCGACGGCGGAAAACGAGAACCGAAAAAGTCTCGATAAATCGGACTCGGTACGAAAACTTTTCTCCTTCGGAGAGGCCGATCACGTGACGCGCCCTTTCTTTCATCGGAGCAGACTTTATATCCCGCGAGACAAAAAAAAAACAGAAAACACGTGGCAACGCCGCTTAGGAGAGCGTGTGAGAATGAGGATGCACCAGTTCAGCCCAAATTCTCCTTCTACCTTTCTCTCTCTCTCTTACTGCCCTTTCTCTCGAAATGGGCCGGAGATACAAAGGGATCGTTAAAAGGAAACAAAAAAAGTAACCCCTTGACTCTATGGCTTTGCAGACGGAGGGAACGGGGTTTAAAGATTCGTGAGAAGTCCCGCCTTCTCGTCGACCGCAATTTGTAAAAAGGCTTGAATAAAAATTGACCATTTTCATTGTAACGGAATATTGATAGGGCGAGAGAGGAGGAGGAAGAGTCTATAAATTCTTTTTTTTTTTTAACTGGTGATTCAGAGGGAGCTTTCAAAATGATTTTCCTGTACTATAGTACGGCAACATGAAAGGACGTCTCTTATAATCCGTGAGAGGCGCAAAAAGATATGGCGCCCGACAATGGCTGCGGAAGGCCGTAAATAAGAGAAACGGAAGATTGTATTTGAATCTATGGCGATGAAGGGAGGAAAGGGGGAATTATTTTTCTATTCGTGGGTTGAACAAGTCCGATGGTTTTCTTTCGAATGAAAGTCTTTTGATCCACGCGTGATTTGAAGCCCGGGGAAGAAGGAAAATGCTTGAGCGTGCCGACAACTTTTTGCGCCGACTATTTGACATTTTGAAGGATACTTTGCCATTTCATAATTTGAAATAACGCGAGATAAAAATTTCTTAACACAAAAAAGAGTAAAAAGCGATTAAAATTTATAACTCTTCCTTTCGGAGTGGATGGCATTCACCAAACGCACGCTACGTATATAGTTTTCTGTGCTCGATTATTCCTCTGCGTTTGCTATCCTTGCTCCGTCCGAGAAGTATAGAGGAAAATACATATTTTCCTCATTTTAATTCCCTTGGATTGCTCCCTCATACTTTCCCAATTATGGAATTGTGATTACTTTTTCAAAATTTTCAATGAATCCCCGCTCTGTTTTTTTTGCAGACAAGAAATAATATGGCCATTTCGACAAAAATCGCAATTATTAAAATACGAGCAACTACGAGGCGAATGCGTTGAAATCACGTCCCTTTTGCATAGATTTTACAAAGCAGAAAAATGTCGCATATGATGGTCCGACACTGATTCGAACGATATTGTGACGTTTTACCACTTTTTAAAATGCGTTATAAAAGTTGGATGAATAAAAAAATCTTTTAAACAAAACTACTTGCAGTTATTCCATAGTCTCACGTTCAGCTATCACGCGATCACAAGAACTTGTGGTTTGCGTTGCACATGCTCTCATAAATAAATAAAAACCTATATTTAAAAAAAAACGGGAGATAATAATAGGTCATTTTCCTCCGCTAAACCGCCTCTAAACCCTGAATATGAGCATGAACGAATCCGAGCGGTTTAAACTTCGCGTTTTCCTTTGAAATGACAGCAAAAAGAAAGAACGATAACATTAAAGAGAACGTCTTCTGGGGAATGTCAATATGAGGAAAACCGGAACCTTGCATTCTATCCTCGAGTTTTTCTCAAAAAGAGTCCTCGTTTCCCAGAAACCCGCCATTAGTTTTTTTATCCCCTTGCTCCCTCGACCAACGAAACGGTCCTTGGATTCTATAAACGAACAGTTGGCGGTACCAACGCCAAAATTGTATTCCCAGAATGCAACGGGCCGATAGCGTAACTGGAATCAACGACAATTTTTCTCCATGTGTGCAATTTTGGAGTGCTTTATCTGTAATTAAGCTTTCGATTTCAAGATCCGCTCAGTTCGAGCAAGTCCTTATATCGCGGCCGTATTTGGTACGGTTTTATTGTGGAGCCTTGCGTTTCTCCTTTCAGAGAAGATTACGATCGTAGAAAATGCCGAGACCTCAATTATATAGGCGATCGGGCAGAAAGGCGAAGACAGATGAAATGAAACTTGAAGCCGCCTCTCATAAACAACTCCCCCACTTTCCCCCGTTCCCCAGGTGACGCTGCCAACATTGATTTAAATCCATTATGTTGAAAACCGATTTCCTGTTCGCTTGAGGTCTAGGCGCGTTAGAGCCTGGAATTCAAAATGGCGCCAATTAAGGAGTAGATGAGCGAACGCCCGGTCGATTTTATGCCGGCAATAAACACGTGAAAAATCCGACGGCATTGTGGGCCGACGCACGCTCCGAGTCGATTGCAAGCTAAGCGAGGATTTTCCCGAAGAAACATCACGAAAACAAGCGATTTTAATTGACTCTATTGTCGAGGTGAAAAAAATCAAACGCTCCATCTACGGGAGCTTTGAGGAACAACAATGGCTTGTTTCTTGATGGATAGAGGTGGAATAGATTTTAAATGCGCGGCCATTTAAGAACCGCTCTGAACGAAGAGGGATTTTTCAGAGAAAATTGTCGACCGCAACACCGTTTGCAGTATAATTCAAACCGCGCTGCGTAAGATGCATCGGAAATTTATCAGAGAAACGCTAAGGAGTCGGGTTTTTTTAATCTAGCCAAAACAATAGTCCAACACAAACGGATTCCTTCGAAAATTCGTCACTGCCGCACACACACAAGGCACTGATCTTTTTTATAGGCAAAAAGTTCACGGCTTTCGATTCGCTCAAAACAAATCTATTAACCTGCTGCCAGTTGAATTATGCCTAGGCACGCGCACTAAATCGTACCCGAATGTGCCATTTATATCGCTAAGACGTTTTGCAATACAAACAGTATATTTTCTCAAACAATTTCTTTGTTCGCTTTTATTGCTAAAGATTTATTCAAAAAGGTTTAGTTTTTGTTTGAATTGCAGAAATTATCCACTCCGAAATATCAAGCATGACTTAAAGTTCCGGATTCAATGGGCAAAAATTAACGATTTTTGCGAATAAATTAAATAACTAGCCAACAACCTACGTCAGACACGTAATGATTTTGAACGAATAAACACCATCAATGAAATAATGTTCAAAAAACAATTAACCATTTTCTAGTCATCGGCACTCTTTACTCGAGTTTTGAATTTACTTCCTAAAATGCTTTTAACAGAAAGTATTAAAAGTATCTCATAACTAAAAAGCGAAGTTTAAGGAAGCCGTTTCTGAGCATCGAGTAAGCGACATGTATTCCGAAGTGCGTAACGAATTCTTAATCAATGCATATGCATTTTTTCAAATCGTTTGTGTCAAAATTTTGGTTGAGCAGCTGTATTTTTTGATTAATGATTTGATGCAGTTCTATATCGATCTTTCTTTTGAATAACACGGTTTAGATTTAAAATCTGCCATTTAAAGAAATTTATTCTCGAGCGCACTAGTCAAATGCAAAAGTTTATGGAAATCCATTTGGGAAAACAAACAGAACAATAAGAATTTTTGCAATGAACCTCAACCGACAAAATGTTTTACTGTTGATACCAAAGAAATTTAATAAAATAAATATTTTTTGCTGAATACAAAAATTCTTGCTATTTTCTGTTGGCTCGAAATTTTAATTGTAACCGCACGCTGTTTTGTATTGCGTGTAATCTGTATATTGCTCTTTCATTTGTTTACATCGTACCTATGCATGCGATATTTTCATTTAATTACATTGTCTCAAGAACTAGTTTTCAGTCAAAGTTTTCTTGAAAATTAATTTCTCGATGACTTATGCGAAGACAAATCAAATACATTGATCATATTTAATGTAAACAGTTCTCCAAATAACTCTTTTTCGGGTCAGTAGCAAAGAGAATCGTCCTAGTGGGACGGAATTGGGAGCAGAAGACCCCTGCTAGATGGTATCCTTTAGATAAGGGTGCGCACCTGCTGACACATCCGTTGCCAGGTGCTACTCCCCCCCCCCCTCCCAACAACCGCCACCCCCATTCCCACGCCACGGCATTCGTCCCGCTCAAAAAAAAAGTCGGGAGTATTTTCCGCCTCCGAATAAAAAGATCTTATTATCGCCCGGAAAGGAGCTCAGCCTATTTCAAAGGAAACTCATTGCCATGACTACGCTGAACTCGCTTTACTGCTCTGGCATTTCATTGAACAAGGGACTCTTTTAAGTCTATCCAATGGCCGCCATCGATTGGATAGCATTTCTGCGCGATCGCAGGAAGAATAGCTTTCCCGCGTATTATAGCTCGGATGCCGAAACACGTGACTCGCCTACACAAATTTATTTGGTTTCCACGCAGCGCCTAAGCACTAACATTCGCACGGAGGACGGCGATTGTTGTTGCATCCTGCGCGTATAATTCTAATTGCGATTTGCATATTATCGAACATAATTTCCTCGACGTCTAACGCGCTTTCAGTTTACGACCGAACAGTGACTACGCATTTATGTGTTCTAGCAATGTTAGCGACTAAACGACATTCCTTATTAGGATGCCTTCCTTAGCACTGTGCGCCCTGCGTCGCCGTTCATTTTCGTCTCTGAAAGCGGACACTGGCGGCGTATATTCAATGCCCCGCGGGGCATTATAATCCGGTTTCCCACGATTCTACTCGTGTTCATTTCCTGGTGGTTACCTAAACGCCTAAAAGCTTTTTTCAGAATTCCAATTACGCCGGATTCTCTTTCCACGCCATCCTAAGCTGACCGTTCTCTCCGCTTAACGGCTAGTTATCTTCATAATGTTCTTCTGAGAATATTCGAAACTTCCTCGTTAGTTTTCTCCCATAAGGCCGCAATTTTCTCGTTTGTTTTTACGCATTTTGTCTGATATAATGATGCTTTTTCCGACAAAATAATCTATATAATCTATACTATCGAAACATGGCCAAGCTACCCATCAGTTAGTTCAAAAAATGCGCGACCTCGTTTACCACAGATGAATGAAATGTAAATGTTTGTAAATTTTTAGTTTTTTCCATCGAAATTTAATTTTAAAGTGTGCATGCTATTTTGGTATCCCTCTGAATATTACAAGCCACTTCCTAGACTTCATTGTAGTTTTTGTTATTACGAAGTAAAATGAATGCTATAGTAAAATGCAAAGAAAATACCAAAGTAATCCGAAAAATATATTTAAAAAGCAATTAAAAATGCAATCGAGAAAGCTTGAAACTACAGGAGGAAATAAAAAAGCTGGGAACTTCACTCGGAGAAGTTATTTTTCAATAAAAAATTGAACTCTTTGCATCTCATGCTTTTGGAATTTCTATGCTATGATTATGACACCAAGGAAGAAAAGAAAGATGGAATGGGTGGAAAGAGAGACTATTTGTAGCTATATAGATCGACAATGCAATCTGGATAATATTCTGACAACAAATTCATCCAGCATTGACTTCAAGAATTTTTCCTAATGAAGGTGGTGACACTATGGCCTTTAAAATTCCAATACATACGTCTTAATAGTTTCGAAGACTTTATTGTTACTGATTCGATAAGCCGGGAAAAAGAGTTCACATCAAGAGATAAATAATGGTTGTTTTACATGCGTAAAAATCTTGTCTAACCAGCTATTTAGCGATTAAAATGAAACAAAGCTTGATCATATTTAACGAATATCTCCGTAAAATAGTTTTAATAATTTACAATATCAAGGTTAGAATTTTTCTGTAACTATGAATTGGGAAGGTATTGGCTGAACCGATTTCAAAGAAATTTCTTGTGTAGGGCGAGTATAAAATGACAAAACGAAATGAACATGTTTAGAACAGAACTAAAGAGCTACCACAATATAAGGAAAAATAATTTTCTGATTTCGAAGGAAATACATTAGTATACGGTTATACTACGGCGAATTTGACGAAAAGCACTACTGTGCCACGGGAAAGCCATGTACATCTCTACTTGTTAGAGTTTTTCGTCATTGCTGAAAAGCACTATTATCTTCGTGATGCCCGTCCGTCCGTACGCATATATCAGGGAAGAATTGGCTGAACCGATTTCAACAAAATTTGGTAAAAAGAATATTCATATAAATACATGACCAAAATGGCACATTTTGACCGGAAATACTCAGCAGGGATGCCACAATTGCAAAACAAAACTTTTCGCTAATTATGAATTTGAAAGGAATTGGTTTAGCCGATTTGAGCTAAATTTTGTATGAAGGAGGTGTGCAACATAAAAAACTAAACCAAGATTATAGTTGCCAATTTAGTGACTTTGTTGTTAGATTTCGCGAATTTTTACTTCGTTTAGCGACTTCCTTTAGGGTTTAGCGAATCTAGAGACAAATTTAGCTATTTCTGTATTTGTACATATACAAACACATGCAATATTCAGCACAAACCAAACGAATTACTTTGATGGTAGCTTTATTAAAACATATGTTTTTCATAATATTTAAATAATTTTCAGTTATTTCCCGTTACGTATATTTTTTAATATATTTCAGACTAATTTTAAAAGATCACATTGTAATTTACGTTGAAGAATACTTTCATAAAAATGACAGAAAAATTGATTTCCATTAAAAATGAAAGAAGGTATTGCTCTCGATGTAGAAATTAGATATAAATTTTTATTAGAATATTAAATACTAAGTAGATTTTGCTCTTAATGATTACTGAACGTCTGCTTCTTTCAAGACGTGTCAAATTTATTCTGGAAGTCCAAACCAGGACTAATGCAGGCTGGTTTCCCAAAGTTGACGTCCCGATTTGATTACTTATATTGACAGGAAATGTTTCAGTTTGTGTTAGTCATTCCAAGAAATTCTCATACCATAAATACTACTTGTAGTTCATATTTTATCAATAATAGAGAAAAATTGGAAAACAAATTAATAGAGCATTATCAGGTTTAACATATTAAAACAATGTCAAAATCTCTTTCTGACATATTTTGCATGTATTTTTTTAAATAAACGAATTTAATAAATGTTACTGTTTCTACGCTAATATGTCTGGATCAACTATCCATTGCTGAAGAGTAGTCGAGCGGAAAGGAAAATAAACCATTTGTTTGCTCGTCTATGCTCAAGCCGAGTTCGGTAATAATCGTCTCCATGGAAACAATCCGACAAAATGCGATTTAAAACGCAAAACCGGTTTTAGTAGAAATTCAAGAAAATGCTATCAATTATCAAAATTCAGTGACAAGAATTAGAATCTACATTCTTTGTCCATTATAACAGTACAAAACTCGCCTCAATATCACAATTTAAAGATATTTTAAAGTATCTGCACGATGAATTTGGGATTTCTTATGTAAATCAAATAGGGAAAAAACGTTCCTTGAATCGAACCCGGGACTTCAATCTTCGCCAAATAAAATATAGTCCGGAGGTGGGCCCTGGCAGCACGAGCCTCATACCAAGTTTCATGAAAATCGTTCCATTGGTACAAAAGTTGTTAGTAGGGGACACACACACAGACAGGGCCATTTCATAAGGCTATGTTTCCTTTGGAAACCAGCCTAAAAATTGCAATTCTTTGTTATTATATAATATCAGCACATCAGCCGTTCTCCTGTTTTTCTGTTATTTTTGAAACCAATTCTAAGAGAAGTTCAGTCCGTCAATAAGAAATTTGAAGCTGAAGTGAATGATCCCACTGACAATAAGTTAGTAAATGATTTGGTACATTTAAATGATATCCTATGTCCAAAGATCGATATTTAAGAAAGTACTGAAACTGCATATTTATTTATTTAATATAAAGAAGTTGCAAGTTGGTCGGTTGACCAGGTGGCAACCTAAACGAAAGCACAGCCGAGGCACTCGGTAATATAGTCACAAATCAAATTACATAATACAAAACAGCATATTATCCATCACATTAGTTATCTATACGATACCCTGTAAAATACCCTGTACCCTCGGAGCCGAAGTTTTCGAAGTTCATGGTAGGCCTTCAAGGCTACCGTAGAGGTCCCAGGGCCCATTAAGTCCCCACCGTACCTCACTCTTCCAAGCATTCACTCTACTTCCTCCGGTTCCTTCGACACCTTCCAGAAAAAATTTACATTTTTTCTGAATTGTTTAACCGATTTAGGAAAGGGCTTAAAGATGTCCTCAGGTTACTTATTCCACTCATGAATTCCTTGATTAAGAATGACTTCTTGCCAACATCTCTTCCTTTCAGCCTATATTTAATTTTGTAACTGGTCATTTTCTCCAATGTAGTAAGGTATCTCTATCCATATGAATAAATTTTCCCATTCACCTTATTAAATATTTTATAGAACCCACATAGCCTATTTAGTTTCCTTCTAATTTGCAATGATTCCCAATCTAACAAATTTATCATTCCTGTTACACTTTCAGTCTTCTTGTGCTTCCCCGTCACATATCTGGAAGCCTTCCTTTACAAATCCATTGGATCCTCATCCTAACTTAGGATATGAATTTGGAAAGGAAATATCAGAGTGCAACTTTTATGATGAAGTAAACCGTGAAAGATGTCAAAATTTTCTAGTTTCATTTATAAAAGATCTTTGACAAAGGTTGCCAGAGAATGTTACTGCTTTGCAGTCAAAGTCTTCTTTGAGTGCAAGTGAATGTTTGAAACCAACGAAACCAGGAATACTTAATATAGCAAAAATGTTTGTCGAAGATTCAACAATTATGACTCGTATTGACATTCAGTCGAAAAAAACTACATAGAATCATGTGGACAGAAACCTCAGATACGTTGAAACTTGGCCGGAAATCGCTAACTGCCGAGATTCAACTGGCGAAAATACTTTGAGGAGATTTCAAATCTAGCTTTAACTGTACTCACATTATCCCACTCAAATGCTGATGTTGAACGTCAATTTAGTGTGGACATTGTAAAATCAGAATTACGAAAGAGAATGGGTGTAAAAACTTTAAAAGCAATTTTGGTTTAAGAAGGTATGGGAAATGTTAAATTTACGAACTGCCCGAAAGTGTTATAAACAAAATTGGTTCCATAGACGCATATGAGAATTTACCTAAAGATGAAATAAAACGTAGTCATATAAGTGGTTAAGAGTTACCCGAATGTGACCTGTGTATTAAGCGTTAATGTAAAATTTTTATTGTGAATTTTTAGTATCTCTTATTTTTCTTCTTATTTTAAAAGCTTAACCTATAAATGAAAATGCCTATTCCTTTTTACTGCCTCTCTTACGTAGTATAGGGGAAAGTATTGTTTTCATGAAAAAAATCGACTTCCAGATTTCAACGGAAATACACGTTTTGAGGTCCCCTGAACACGTTTTGACCATTTCTCAATGATGTTTCTGTGTGTATGTGATAGCTTTTTTGGGTGCTCTAACTCAAAAACTATTAATCAGGTCAACGCGAAATTTTATATTTAATATTTTTATAAAAGTCAAAAGAACTGATTAGTTTTTGGTAAAAATCGGTCAATCGGAAGTGGGTGTTTACTTTTGCCACTTATCCGTTATTTCAAAATATTTGCTTTAATATTTGATAAATGTAAAAATGTATCTGAATAAACGTTCTACAAAATTCAATGTTCTACAACCTTTGTTTGAAACATTTTTCCATATAATGCATTGTTTAAGAGATATCATATATTTTTAGCTGCCACCACCACGCCACCTACCGACGACTATTGTTAACAATTGACGTTTAGTTACGTCTTAGTAACGCTCCATTTACCTTTCTTAATAGTTGGAGCTTTGTGGCCATATCCAATATCAGAAGGTTATGGTTTGAGTTTATTTTTGTTCTGTCAAGTCTAAAATGTTCTCGCAGTTTCTTAAAATATTTATTATTATGTAACCTATTTGGAATTTTTAGAAATATTACAGAGATGGAGAAAGTCATGTGGTGGCCACATCAGATTTTTTTAGTAAGAGACTTGTAAAATTTCTACCTTATTTATATTAATGAATTAAATATCATCTTGGTATTCATTTATAAAAAAGAAGATAAGATTACTAATTAGATATAATAAGAATTATTTTGAAGTATTTATGTACTTTTTTATTTTTAACGACTTTTTAGCAACATTTCCCTGAGTTTAGCTACTTTTTAGGGTACAATTAGCGATATTTTCAAATTTATTTTGGCAACACACAATACAATTACCGTATTGTCCCGAATATAACGCGATGTTTTTTCTATAAAATGAAATTTTAAAAGTAGCCCCCGCGTTATATTCGAGTACTAGTGATTTAAAAAAAATGTAAACTCGTGTTTTTAAAAATCACCGTACATTCCGCACGGCTGTTTACGAGACACAAGATACTTGTTACATTGTAGACACATTAGGCGTACTTTACATTGTACTTGAAAAGCATCCGAGGCGAGAATATATCGAGTTGAAGCTACAAGTGTGGGCGTTTTCTTTGTAACTACCATAGCGAGTTTTTACCCATTCATTATTTAACACTGGGCGACAAAAAGAGTTTTGATCATGTTGAGAAAAGAGGTTCTTCCAAATCCCAGGTTAACAGAGAAATCCGACGAAGTTATTACATGAATTTTAAAATAGTCGTAGCTAAATCGGTGTTGTTAAATATCCACCGGAAATAAGAAATCAAGGATAACTATTATGCTTGCAGTCACGGCCGACGGGCGAAAACTGACTCCCTACGTAATTTTATATCGTAAAATGATGCCAAAGGAAAAGTTACCGCCAGGTGTAATCTTTCACGTGCAGTAGAAGGGGTGGATGAACGAGGAACTTGTGTTAGATTGATTGAAGGTTGTTTGGGGTCGCGTTATATTCGAGGTATAGTTTATTTCTTGAAAAACTTTCCAAAAATCTTAGGGTCGCGTTATCTTCGAGGTCGCTTTATATTCGGGACAATACGACAGTAAAAAATTTCTTTTTAGAGGTATTTGTGTAGAACTGTACCCATCAATTTTAACCAAATTTAATATTTATAATTTACACGTATATAAAAAACCATTATATACATAATATCCTTATTGTGTCCGTTCGTTGGTCCGCCGGAACGCTACTCTGATTCGTATTGAATGGAATCTGAAGCTCGATCGCGACCTTTTTATCGTGTTTTGACAAATTTGTTCGCGAGGTAGAAGATTGAAATGTGGTAGAAATGTTTGATACTTATAGCAAAAGCCATTTACGAAAAAATGACCCGGGTTCGACTCCAGGAGGCAATTTTATATTCCCCATAAGATAACAAGTAAAAATCACTATTTCGATTTACAGGCTTTTACTCTTTTACAAATTAAAATTAGAAATAATTGACCTACCTAAAGTTTCTTATTCTTATCGTCAAATTTCACCTACGATTCGAAATCGCTCAAGTTATACGTTTAAATCACATTTATTGGAAACTTTTAATCTTTTTAACGATATGTTGCCTTGCTGACCGTGCCATTGTTAAGCCTCGGGATTGTATTGTCGTCCTTACACTATATGCGTAGGGAAAGCGCGCTTTGAATGCTTTAGTACGAGAGAGAGAGAGAGAAGGCGCTCGAATTTTTAGCCTACTTTGTAGTTTTGTCGTTGTGTCTGTCTGTCCGTTCCTCCCTATTAACTTTTGAACCAATGGACCGATTTTCGTGAAACCTGGTGGAAATATCTTGCTGCATGGGACGAGCTCCCGAGGATAGTTTTTGTTGCGAAGGTTGAAAGTCCCGGGTTCGATTCCAGGAACTATCCTTCCCATTTGATTTACATGGGAAATCTCAAATCCATCGTGCAGGGTAATTTTCTCTTGCACATTGAAATATCTTAGAATTGTAATATCGGAGCTAGTTATGTAGGTATGTACTATTCTCTGAGGAAAGGAATAAAGATTTTAATTTTTATCGTAGAATTTTGCTTATCGATTGTATTTCTTAGAACTTCGCGTAAATACTGGCGATATTGCAGTTTTTATCACTCATTACGAGTGTTTCCATAGCAACAACTATTGTTGGACTCAGATTCGGAATATTCAAATACTTACGCGCGTTATTTTTGCAGCACAAATACGAGTGATTAATTTAATATTCCGTTCGAATGTATTTGTAGTATTTTATAACGCTAAATTATGAAAATTAGGAACACAAAGAGCTACATATCCGCGATGACTTTAAAGCTATTAAAGTCAATATAAGTATTAAATAAATGATTAAATAGAAAGTAGGCATCATAAGTTCTGTTTGAATCATCTTGTTTATAATTAAAATCGTGTTTTCATTAATTTCTCTTCAGTTAACTTCACATTGATTTTTTTTGTAATGAACTATTCTTATAGTTATTTTTGCAGTGTACCTTATAGCTTATAATTTACTGGAGTCATAAATTCGCATAGCATATATGAAACGCGCAAAAATCTATTTCTTGACATGCAGACCTTTTTTGTTTACATTTTAAAATATCTCAAGGATGAGTTATTTAGCATAGTTGTGCGAAGAAAAAAATTTAAATCTCATTCGTAAATCTCCAAAAATTGTTATAATATGATTTTCTCACGTTTTCACGCATTTTATTTATATTGGGCCATTATTGCCTCAATTGTTAAATTCTATTATTGGTCTCATATTCCTGTTTAATAAATGCACCAATCTAGCGCTTTAATACGGATTATACAAGGGGATAAAACATTTACTGAATCTATTAAGTAGTTAGAGGAAGGAAGGAAAAGAAAATGGGAATGAGCAGAAATGGAGAAAGAGGAACAGGACGTAGCACTTGTATAGAAAATATTTTATATGACCGAATCATGCGCCATTGCCAAATGGTGGAAATTCATAAAACTAAATATAACGTTATTTTCAATGGATTTCTTTAAATGATAATACAGCAAATATTTAGAATCGAATTTCTAATGAGATTGAAAAATAACATTTCATGACTTTTATTTAAATTTCATGAAATTGAGCCAATTTTCTGAATTTTTCAAAACTGCTATATTTAAAAGAAAAGTACGATCTTAAATATACGTAGTTAAAACTCAATGCAGTTCATTTATGTATTTATTTTATTTTAAGTTACTACGCATTTTCCTTTAGTGGTAAATTCACGTTTTATCCCGTTTTTAAGGGTTAAAAAGAGTTAGTAAAATAATTCAATTATTAAGTTATATTCAATAAGTTTTGAATAACTTATAATTTGCCTGAATATTTCAAGCAAATTTCTGCTGATTCTTCATACATTATATCTTATTATTATTATTTATTATTATTTCCTCTTATAATCAGCAAATATTTGGATAATCATTTGGTCTTATTCAATTACAACAAAGATAACTTTAAAAAAACTGATATGATTGTGCATGAAAGCCAAACCAGATCATAGCAAATTTTACTTATTTTTCATATCGAAAACAAAACTATTTGGAATACTTTTGTGATGCTTTAATACGAGAGGGAGGGAGAAAGACAAGGAGAGGGATATAGGGTGAGAGAGAGAGTGAGTGCGAGACAAAATTAAATGTGCCATAAATTAAAAATAGTTTTGGGTACATTAGAATTGTATAGCGTAATGTATTTCTTTGTCATACAATTTCTATTCGCCCAAAGTATTTTTACTCTCTGAAACACTCAATTATGTGAATTTTGTATGTATTGCTTATTTTGTTGTGCCTATAAAAGCTGGTTTCATTAATTTTTATTTCAATTTTAACTTCATACTGAATTCACGCATACCCGTCATATTTGACTGGAAATTACGATAGTAATAGCATGCTTGAACAGGATCAACCACACAGGGATGCCACAATTACAAATTAAACACTTTCAGTAATTATGAATATGGAACGGATGTCAACTAAATTTTCTATATAACATTTGTATAACATACCACAATGAAATGAAGATGTTTAAAGCGGAGCTGAAGAGCAGGACCACCACAATAAAAAGAAAAAATCTGATGTGGCCACCACATGACTTTCTCCATATCTGTAATATTTCTAAAAATTCCTGATAGGTTACATAATATAAAATATTTTAAGAAACTGCGAGAAAAAATTTTAGACTTTACAAAGAAGAGAAATAAACTCAAACCATAGCCTTCTGATATTGGGTATTGCCACAATGCTCCAACAATTAAGAAAGAAAAAGGAGCATTACTAAGGCGTAACTAAGCGTCAATTGTTAACAATAGTCGTCGGTAGGTGGCGTGATGGTGGCAGCTAAAAATATAAGATATCTATTAAACAATGCATTATATGGGGAAATGTTTCAAACAAAGGCTGTAGAAAATTGAATTACCTACAACTTTTATGCCAGTATATTTTACATATATCTAATATTAAAGCAAACATTACAAAATAACGGATAAGTGACAAGACACTTTCGGTTGACCGATTTTTACCAAAATCTTCTGACTTTTATAAAAATGTTAAATGTAAAATTTCGCGTTGACCTGATTAATAGAGTTTGAGTTAGAGGACCCACAAAAAAGCTATCACATGCGCACACACTCTCATACACACACAGAGAAATCATCGAGAAAATGGTCAACACGTGTATTTCCGTTGAAATCTCGAAGTCGATTTTTTTCATGAAATAGAATATTTAAACCGGGTTGACTAAACAAGGCTACCACAATATCAAGGTTATGTGTCTATGAATTTGGAAGATATTGGCGGAACCTATTTTTAAAAAATTTCATTTGTAGGGCGAGTATTGAATGACAAAACGAAATGAACATGTTTAGAACGGATCAAAAAAGCAGGACTATCACCATATAAGGAAAAATAATTTTCTGATTTCACATCAAATACATTAATATACGATTATAATACGGTGAATTTGACTAAAAGCACTTCTGTACCACGGGAAACTCGAGTACATCCCTACTTGTTGGTGCATATAAAAATGAAAAATTTTCTGTTGAAGATGATCAGAAAAAAACTTTGGAACACAAATACGAAACAAATTATGATATTTTACGTCTTTTTGTTTTACATGTAAATATTTCTTCAAAATAACTCCAACTTCAACACGAAATGGCAAGTTAAAATAGAAAAAACTGTACCAAATAAATAGAACATGGAGGCACTTGTGTTGCTCAATATTTGAAACGAACACAGGAAGTACAATTTTAGTTTTCCTCTGTGCTCATAGGGCCATTTTCGCAAAATAAACGTGTGATGGCAGGGCTGCGATGGAAAGCCGTTAAAATCCAAGGATTTATTTTGTCGAAATCACTAATAAATCAATCTTATACGTAGTTCGCTCACTCGTTACGCTAAAACAGCAAAGTGAATGTCATTGTGCTGAGAGATTGACGTAATAGGCAGTTTTTATCGTGAAATTACGAGAGAGAGAAAAAAATGTGCAACTTCAGTAGAATGACGAGGCAGTTTGACATGACACTAAGTGTCGATATCAGGAACAGGAATGTAAGAGGCCTTTAATCACACACCGTCTAGACACTTGTCAGTGATACCTGAAACAGTGCTTTTCAATAGTCGATATGCCATATATATGGTCGGTAGGAATGCGGAGACTAATTCCTAGAGCGATTGTTCTTTTACTGGGTCAATTTTCCATTCAATTTAGAAAAGTTTCTTTGAAAAAAGAGAACCTTTCCATATATTGCCGCCTCACATCCAGCTGATTTTCTACTCGCTTTTATTTGGTTAGTAATAGCCTCTCCTCATTGTAAGAGAGTTTGTTTTTTCGGTTTTATCGTTCCTCCTTGCAAACTAATAAATCCAGAGCAGCCAAATTCGCAAGGTATCATTCTACATTCAACGCTAAGGAAGTAAGATATAGTGCCGCGGGCAACGAGACAAAACTTCTTAAGTGTGCTCAAACAGTATAACGCGAAATCTCCGTCTCATCTCCATTCTACAATATCCTCTCCACTCTCATCTCTTTTAATTCAGTACTAATACGCACAGCATAAGAGACAATGAGAGGCTGAATGGTCGCCTTGTGGAGAACTCTCTTTCGTTTGTGTTGCACTGCACTGGCCGCGTAATCGCATATCAGCGAATCAAAGACGCATAAAAAGAAATTCCGGTAGCAATAAGTTTGTCGCATAACAGCAAATTCGCGTGAAGCGACCCCGCATAAAGAGAGGGAAACCTGTATTTAAACTTCTTGAGCAATATTTATAATCAAAGAAATCGGACTCGGTTAGATATTTTAGCAAGTAAAAAAATTGAGCTTAATAAAAAATGGGCGATTGTTTTTAGTGAATTTAAGTGCATTCATTGTTTATTAGGAGACGTTTTTTTAGATTAAAAGAGTAAAATTTGAACTGCTTGCCAAAATGTAGCTTGCAATGCATTTATTTCCTCGCTTATGTTTTGGTATTTCTCTGAAGAAACTAATTGAAAATAATTAACCCTCGTGTGTTAGAATATACATCTACATCTACATACCCTGCAAGTCACCTTGACGGTGGATGGCAGGGGGTGCCGCGCACCAAGTTCCTAACTAATTATTATTCACTGTTATCTATTGTGGTCACGTATTGTCCTAGGGAAAAAGGACTCCTTATACCTCTCTGTCCTAGTATCTATTTCGCGATACCGTGTGGTTAATATTTTTTTCGCCATAGAAGATGTTTAGGTGAATTCAAAGGTTCAAAGTTTTCAAATGGTATTTTGGCGAAGGTTTTAACGACACAGTTACACGCATATTGTAACAAAAGTAGAAAGTCAAAATCAAAATTTACGGCTACAGGGTTTACCTGTATCATCTAACACGTAATTTCAACTGATTGCGTAGTTAAATGTGTCTTTATCGAAAGTGGCAATTAGAGGGTAGGAGTGCTTTGCGGTCCGCATAAAGAAGAAAGCATTTTCGTGCTTACATTTAGCTAGAAAATAATGATTCCCGAAGAATTCTTCTTTTTACAAAGCATTTAATCGATTGGTCCTTCAGAAAAAAATTATAAAAAATACTGCTTCATAAGAAAATGCGATATAAAAGAGATGTAATTTAGAAAATTAAAGAAGAACCTTATAAAATTCATCATTTGTTCCCATATACAAATAATTTCGCCTCATTAATATTTCCAACCCTTGCGGTTTGTCTGGCAATGTTCACTATACTAATAAAAATACACGCGCATCTTGTCATCAGGAAGTTTCATATCATACTCGGCCGTAAAACAATTCGAAAGCATGCCAACCAACACGACGAAATTGCCTCTTAACACAGAAACCACCGACTTATAAGTACCCTTGGAATCGTCTTGTCCTATCAACCTATCCGAGTTAAAAATGATACATTACTTCCTCCATTCTCTCGCTAATATACCGAAAGCTTCTGCAAATGATTATTCGATGTCATTTCCACCACGTCGAGAACGTCACCTCTATAATAATAGGTGAGCTATGGAAGGTCTCCACTGAATATCTTATTACCGTTTCATCGTGGAGGACAACTATCATGGTCTTTTAACTCGTGAAGTTTTCGTATTTTCTGTATCTCGGAAAGTTTCTGGTGCAATCCAAAAATCGCTTTATTATCTTGTTTAATCATACATTGCAATAGTAGATCTATACAAACTTTGCCAAACTTATTCATATCGAGCTTTCTTTTTCATCTTCTCCTTTCCATCTTTTAAATTAAGCAAAATCTTTACTCTCCTGACACTTCGCCTCTTTCTTACCATCCTCCCTCCTGTGATTACCTTAAACAGTCCAATGACTGGGAAACTTAAATCATAAGTTTGCAATAACTCGAATTAAGCTTCATCCTAGTCCTGCTTTATTTATTTAATATATCTTCAGTTGTTTTCTTCTCGGCCCGCCTAACTTTCTCTACCCTCGATTAATACTTCCACTAATATCTTTTTGATATCTTGATTCAAGCACCTTGTCCTCAATCTCCGCCTTCTCATTAATGCCTCCCTTGCTGTTCCTATTCTCGACCTGGCCTCTTTGGTGCTCTCACCACTTTGAGTCGTAATACTACCAAAATCATACCTTCCACCTTTTCTGTATTTTCTCCGTTCAGTTTCATATTTATCACTGAATTCCATCTTTGAAAATTTCATGAGATTTGTTTTTCCTATTAATTTTCATGCAAAGCACCACTGCCTTGTCATTCAAGGAGTTTCCTAGCATTCACGGGCCCATTTCTGAATTGCTTACTCTGTCATTCGCGTATCTGTCTGAAAAGAATAATTACCTCCTGCTTTTACGCCTGCATCTACATCTTCCCGTGCCGCTTCTCCAGTTCTTTAGCATAATACTCAAGAGTGCTTGAGAGAGTGGGAAACTCGGTCGCATTATTCTTCCTAGTGTTTCTCAATGTGATTCACTCTCCTCTAACCTTTGCATTAATCTGCGCAGTAAAACTCGTTCAATAGTCTTTTCAAAATCCACGGACCCTACAAAAAATCCTGAATTTACTTAACGTTTCTTTCTCACCCCTAATGCGTTACTAGTGATGATTATGGCTATCCACTACTGGATAGTTTTAGCAGTTATGTGTTGGTAGACCAATCGAGTAAAATTAAACGAGATTTAACGACCTCTTTTCTATGATAAATTTGCAAGCGAATGTTTTTTATCTAATTTGGCTGTTAGGCGTATCGTGGTCAGTAAATTTTTGAAGAAAAAAGCGGAGCTCATAGAGAACGTTTAAGGATTAACTAAATGTTACTGAATAGCAAATTTTTCCCTGCTGGTTTGGATGATTGAAAACACTTCTTACTCAAACATCTTTTTCATTGCCATGCGTGGGAGTTAAATAAATTTTAAAATATTGTAGTCATATATTAGATAAAATAATTTAACTGAACAGGGCGTAACATATTTTGAAGAACAATCATGCCTTTTCTCGTGTTGCAAAACAAAACAATTTTAAAATGTCTTCTCGAATTTCCCTTGAAAACGTTGGTCACATGGAGACATACGAGAAAGTGTTTATTTTGAATTCATCTAAAAAGAAATGTTTTTGATGGATAAATAATTAATTTGAGCAGTTGAAATCAATTCATTAGCAACCAAGTGATCTGAGTCAAATGACTCTCAATCGTAGATACTGTCTCTCGCCCGAAATGACGTGACGGACTGACCAAACATTCTGCTTCCAGAGATTTTAACTTTTCAGTTGCGTCAAATTATGTCTATGAATGGCATTGGCGGGAATTTTTATCTGCAAATTATAATACGAATATATGAACTGAAATCGACGACAAAGTGAGTATTTTCTTCGATCTCAACCATTTACTGATTAATTAACACTGACTACAACAAATTCATTGTTAAAATGAGCATATGTGTGTACAGCTTGCACCGCGGTATTACGCCCGTAAAATTTATCTATTTCATTCTTTTAATAAAATCCATAATAATAGCTCTCCAATTCATTATTACTATGTAGTTTAAAAGTAAATATCGACGCAGACCGACAGCATGCGCAAATAGATTACGAAAGTGCTAAATTTACATTATCATATTATTTAAAGAGCTAAATTTCCGTTCTAGTATTATTAAAAATAAATTAGGAAAAACCCACGAGATTATAATGCCTGGTGCATTCCACTTATCTGTATTAAGATCTACGCCATGCCCCACAATCCCACGAGGGTAGTGCGTGACGAAGAGTAGTTATCGCTTAACTAACTCTTCGCCATATCGCCTTAGAGAGCATTTTAATGGCATAGATATTGTGAAGATTCGTTCAGCACCTTTGTAAACACGTTTTTCCCAGTTACAACTTAGTATTTCCGCCTGTGTTAAATAAAATTTTTTATTTGTACATATTTTTGGAAGATACGATTTTTGATGCATAAGAATTAGAAGGCTATTAGGTTTTATCTATTAGAATTACGTTTAAAATGTTCAACAACGCAAATTAATTACATGATATGTGTATAAATATCTATATGAATGCTATAAAAATTATGAGAAATATGCATTTTATTCGCTTTGGTAATGACGTTCCTAGTGGCAATTAAATGCCGCATCAATAATTTATTTTCAGACAAGACGTGCATCTATTTTTTTCGCGTCTGTATCTCACGAAGAAATTTAAAATTATTTGTGTTTTCTATTATTGCTTGAAAAACATAGAAAAATATCGACTCTTTATGTGCGTCCTAGATATTCTTTTCACCTGAATCGAGTGAGCCTGTTATTTATTATCGTTCACGAGAGAAGTCACCGTCTGTTGCGCGGATGGAAGCCCCACGACATAATCCCTTAGGTCGGCATGCCTATGACGCGTTTCTTTTTTGTTCCTTAGGCGCTGGTTGACGCAACAAACCTAGGTTAACCTGAGTGCGTGGGCCTGTGCTCGAGCATATTAGCCTTCCGTAAACAGGCATGGAGATCACAATGATTTCGTAAGAGGGTGTTCATACGATAGCGTGGAAATATGAAAATGCCGATGGAAAAAGGAAACATTCCAAAACGAATTTTAAAAAACGAACTTCCATTTTTTACCACCCACAAAAAGAAACGTTTAGAGCGTTTTTAAAACATCTATTAGTTGGCTTGCTGTCATTATTCTAACATAAATTGAACGACACGCTTCATCATTTTCACAAACAAAAACAATGAATTACTATCTACCTGTGTTTTTCTCGAGCATTCGCTGTTCACTCACGATCGTGACATCGTGACCAACGGTAAATACAACGATTTCATAATGACTACAGAGGAAATATGGTCGGAAAGCGAAACCTTGACATTAGCAAAAAATTTAGAGCGATTGAACAAATAGAAAAATCAGAAACAATAACATACCAAATGGAAAATACCATGGATGAAATTCGCGATGGAAGAAAAAATACCTTAGCATACATACACAAGAATTCTTGTGGAAGGACACTATGGTATTATATTTTTCTCATTCCGTCATCAATATTTTATTATTTCACAAAGGTTAATCTCGACTTATAAATGATAAACAATGGATGAAATTAAATGCATCAGAAGCAGTGGCGTACTCTGGGTGCAAGTGTAACGTCAGGGTCCCCTCCCCCCTTTCACCTTACACATTCTCGGAACACAGCATATTACGTATATAAAAAGAACGACACAAATGCTGGTATAATGCGTTCTTTGTGAATACGCACCACGTGATGAAAGTGTAAAAAATATGCAAATTTAGACCCCTTTGTACTCGTGGTCCCGTGTGCACACTGCATATATAGAGGATACGCCCCAGATCATCAGTTTTGAGTACAGTACCAATGAAATTGACTTTGACAACCTAGCGAACAGAGAGATATATGAAATGCCTTTGAGCCGCGTTTACTCCGATGGCAACGATTGCAAAATCATATCACAGATAAGTTGCAAATCTCATATTATAATAAGCATTATTCTAAGGCGTGGAAGAAATGCGAACGAACACACGACTGCTAATATTTAGCTAATTTTTTGTTTTGCTTATCTTGACGACGAAAGAACTCGGTAAGTAGCTTTTGTACTTCACACTATTTAGGAAAATTTGTTTGAAGGTGATGATAGATATTGTGTATTGCATTGAAAAACGTAAAAGGTGATTAATATTACGTTTATTATTTAATGAAATTTCAACAGGCATTTACTCAATAGCGTAGTTATTCACGATATCGACATTTTTATGCTTATACAGTTATCAAGAAAATACCATCATACATTCATATCTTAATTTAAAGTTTTATTTTCTGATTTAGATACTTCAATAAAATTACAACCAAGAATTCCAATCACGATGCACTAAAATAATAAATGAAAAAAATTGACATACAGCGGTGCCCAAACTACGGCCCGCGGGCCAAATGCGGCCCGCGAAGACTTTTTGTTCGGCCCGCGAAGCTAAGGCGAAAAATCAATTCAAAAAATTTAACACACAAATTCATACATTTTTGAAATTTTTCATAATGAAACTTAAAATATTGAAATGTTAGCCATGAAAACCTTATTTAGACATGATTTTCACTTAATGGCATCTCAGAATATATAGAAATTTTCCGATTTAAACTCTAATCCGGCCCGCCGAAGAATTGACAACTTCCAATGCGGCCCGCCAAGGGATTCGCAACCATTGATGTGGCCCGCCATTAGAAAAGTTTGGGCACCGCTGTACTAGTAGATTAATAAAAATAAACCAGCCCCAGTACGTGACGCACGAATTTCGGGAAATATGCAAGGATTTCCCCTTGTCCACTGAGAGTACAAAACTCATCAAAAAAGAAGCGACCAAACAAAATTTTTTTTAATGTCAATGCCGTGTATATTTTGTTTAAACCACTACATCATCGATTCACGCATATCGACTGTCATTGACAGGTAAGTGCAACAGTTAACTTTGAAGTGAAAAGAAATTTTACTACGTGCGTGAAGAATAGGCAAGAGAACGACACGACAAAGGCGATATTGCGAGTCATAAAACATTTTTTAATAAACGAAAAAATACGGTTATGAGTACAGGAATGGAGATCCTTAACTTCGAAAGCACCGCATATCTTCTTTCTCGGGTTCGCCCTCTTGATTCCGAATTCGGACCAATGGGATTATGATGCCGCAGAAGCCTCATCATCTCTCTCGCGAAACGTTGCTACGTAAGGAAAACTTAAAAAAAATTCTCATTCTCGCCTGGAATGCGAAAATAATATCTGTTTCCATGGCGCAATTCACACTTCTTTTGTCTTTTTTGCGAGAGAGAGAAAGAGACTTCTGAAACGGGACCGTAAATTTTCTAGACTGGGTACGGGAAAAAAGAGACACCTAATACTCGAACGGACGCGATTTTTTCATTGCTTCTTATTTTCCTCTTCTTCTTCTTTCGGGTGAGAATAAATTCCGCGCTTGCCGAGTCGTTAAATTTTCTCGTTCCGGTACTTGCGGCTGGTAAAAGATGGAGAAGACACTCCTAATTGTATTCCAAGAGGAGTAGATTTAGAGAGAGAGAGAGAGACAAATGTGGGGAGAGTGCTTGTAATCGCCCTGATTGGTGACACTTTGATGGAATATGCGACCGATGCGGGAAAGTTACGGATGCTGAGAGATGCAAAATTTTCGAATATATTTATGTATGCACAATCATGTCGACATCTACGCACGCTCGCATTGATGTATAATCCTACCATGAACGTAAGTCATATTTCAAATTCGACTGGGATATGTTCAATCGCTCTGTGGAACTGGGTAATTTTTTATGACTTCTGAGAATATTTAGGCGAAAATGACAAAATATTTGCGTTCGACTATGTTTAACGTAGTATCAAAAAAATACAAGAAAAATACCTCTGGGATTGAATGAAATATAAATATCCCAACTTACCAGTCAACCGATCCAATACCATTCAATTACATTCACGATTCAATGAAACAAAAAATAAAATAAAAAAGTCTACTTCGATACGAAGTTTACATATGGATATATCGTCAACATCACCAGGTCTTGAGCGAACGATACGCCGGTTGCGATCCCCTGTTCGTTGTGATATTTAGCCGATGCGTTCCGTGTTTTCGCCGTGATTAAGTTCACATGCTTGATTTATTACGCTAACTAAGCAAGATCGTTTTTTGAGTGAGCGGATCAAATAAGACCCCATCCAACATTGTGTCCGATTCGAATGATGGACGATCGCATTATAGGGAACACACGTTCCTCAAACAGCCGCTATAATCCCAAGTTCGTAATCAATTAAGTGCGCGCCGAACTAATACCTTTTGACGCGAAGAAATGTTTAACGGTTCCCTTAACAACGATGGTCATTGATAATGATGGCGACGAAAGGCGAAATCCGTAAGGGAAATATGATATTTACAAATTGAAACGCATTCCTGTTATCGCCGTTTCATCGCTTAAAGTTTATTCCGTAACCTTTCAACGATCATTTCGAAACCTTGCACGTCTTTCCTTTTGAATATAAGTACACATTAATAAAAGTAACACTTTCAAATGCCGTTCCTTGCGCGCAAAATACTAAGTTGAAAAATCGAAAAAAGCGAGTTATTTAACTACATTGAGGACAATTATTCATGCGAATTCCATATCATGTGTTAATTTCTTATGGTTTATCTCGACATTAAAAGTAATTTTTGATTGATTCATTTACGCAGATTTTCTCTTATAAGATAGAATGGATTCATCGACAGTTCTAAATATAAAATAGCCCCGTCCAGGGTTAAATCAAAAAGCTTCACATAAAAAACGTATGCTGTTTGTAGATATATTTCAAAATAAGGATCCAAAGGATACGACTAAATTGCCGTTTCTTTTCCGTTTTTTTCTGAATGAAATCGGTTGAGTACGCATATATGTGAACATAGAAGCAAAATTCATTCGTTCTATTTACATATCAGAAAAATGATATACATAGAATCTCATTCTAATTCAGTGAATGTATACCTAAGAAAAAAATATAGAGGAAAAAAGATAATTGTCAGCTGGCTCACGCCCTTGTTTCCGAGCAATTAACTCTCTGAGTTCAACATTGGCGTTGAGTAAACCAACCGTGTTATGGTTACAAGGGCTATCTAGATAATCGGCAAGATATTGCTTTACTGAGTTTTTACACCCGAAGAATTCCAATAAGGCTGCTAAATTTTCTTCTGAAAGAAATTCGACATTACGTTCGTTCCGTGCATTTCATTATTGTGCTGGATAACAACAACTTCATTATGCCTCGATTTAGTTTGTGGAAAAAGAATTCAATAATACCTATATCATTAGTGTGTTAAAAGTTTTGAATTTTTTTAAATCTTAAGGTTAAAAATAATAACGCATCAATAACAGGATGTCAATTTAGATCGAATTATTATATCAAAAGGTTTTAAAGCTTAATGTAGGCATGTAAAACGATAATAATAATCATTATAGTAAAAGCTATTTACGAAAAACTCCTCAAAAAAGTACAGGGTTCGACTCCAGTAGATAATTTCTATTTCCCATAAGATAAACCGTAAAAATCGCTGTTTCGACTTACAGGTTTTTACTCTTTTGCAAATTAAAATTAGAAATAATTGACATACGATCTTCGGATCTGGACGGTTTTAAAGAAAAATAAATAACGTTTCTTATTCTTATTGTCACATTTAGCCTACGATACAAAATCGCTCAAGTTATACGTTCAATTAAATCCTATTTATTGGAAATTTTTAAACTTTTTAACGATATGTTGCCTTGCCGACCGTGTTATTGTTAAACCTCGAGATTGTATTGCCGTCTCAACCCTTATACTTATGCGTAAGGAAAGCGTGCTTTGAATGTTTTAATATACGTGAGAGAGAAGGAGAGAGGAAGAAAGAAATGAGAGAGAGACAGGGGGGAGTGAGGGAGGAGAGAGAGAGGGACAGGGGGAAGTGAGGGAGACAGAAAGAGGGAGAGATAGATAGATAATGGTCTTTATTAAGGCGAGTATTGAGACTAGGAGGTCTATTTTTTCCAGAGAGGTATAGAATTGGAGGGAGGAGGATGGGAGGAAGAGAGAAAAGGAGAAAGAATGGGAAGTGCCTTAAATTTAATACTTATTCCACGCATACCCGTCATATTTTACGGGCAATTACGCTAGTACTATACATAAAAGCCTACTTGATATTTTTGTCTTGCTCTAACCGCTTGTTGTAGCAACAAAATCAAACAACAAAATCAAACAAACCATAGAAACCTAGCTCATTTGCATAATATTTTAGCGTATTAATTGATGTATTCTGTCATTCGATAAAATAAAATATCGATTACAGTATTATTACTATTATTTGTTCGTAATCGTTTTAGCATTTAATTTAATCCACCGCTAAGTTGAAATTTGGTTAAAACTATGTTGATTTATATATTTCAAATATTTATATAGTTAAGACTATGCTGATTTATATGTATTCTTTCTTTGTTTTAGCTGTTATTCGTAACAATGTTCTGCTTCTTTTATCTTATGAAAAGAATGTGCATGAAAGTAAATTAAACGTATTTACTCACCAGAATAAGGCAGTTATAATATAAATTTTATTTCTTTTTAAGGAATGTAAGATTTAATTAGGCTGTTTGTTGTAGCTATGAAATTAATCAAATCCTAGAAACCTCTTTGTATAATTGATTGATGTATTTTCACTTGGAAGATAAATGAGTGATTACAGCATTTAAAATCGAATAAGATTGGGTTCATAACATCAGATAATAACACAATTTTCGTTTCCGTCATACTGACGGGATAAAATTATAGTAATATTAATAAACAACTATGAAAATATATTTAATATCAGAAGGTGTTATTGACGAGAGGAGTTTGGATAATTAAAGGGACAATTTTGTTAATTAATAGGAAGGATGCAAAGACCAGCGTGTTAAACTCCAGGGCAAGGTGCGTCGTATGCCCAGCCATTAGCGACTTCGCTATGACACTTCTTATTCTCGCCGTATAGCTAACGAACACTGAAAATGCATGCACTCGCCAAGTGGACTCAAAGCATAGAATACCCGACAAACAATTTGATAGATAATTTAATTCAAGACAAAGCCAAGTTTACACGTTTTCGACAATCGATTGGTATAATGTCTAGTTACGTACTTATGTATCCTAATTGAATGCTGAAAACGCTAGAATACACAGAGGATATTCACGCTTTGGTTCTAATATGACTCGGTACATCTCTAAATAAGGAACTTGCAGTGAAAAACTGTTGATGCATACTTTACCAAGTTTTATTTAAAAACACAATTTTGTCACCCCCGTCGGTTCACCAAATTGAACTATTTGTCTTCGGATGTTTTTCTAATGTTCTTTTTTTTAGATGGATAGTATCGAAATATTTTTATGGGTGGGCACAAGGCCGCTAGTGTCCACTCTAGTCCGACTGTGATGTTAATGATAACAATAACGTAGGTAAATACTGAGGCGTAACTGGGAGTTGTGGCGCTTATGGCAACATTTTAGGAAAATTATATAGAACATAATTTTTTCGGCGTTTTCATAAAGAATGATAGCCTTTTTATTAACAACAACTTTGGCTTTTGAGTATAAAATTGATATTTATTTATGGGAAAATAACCTTTTAGACTTTTTTAGGGGAACGTTTGGGGCCTTTTGCTAGCGCCGCCTATGGAAAATGCCGCCTTCGCCATAGCTACGGCACTGGGTAAATACATACTACATAGTACGTTTCTGTACAAATTATGTATACGCACTATAAAAGGAATCCATATACCTACAAACATGCAACCAGATTGTTCATGCTCAAAACGATGTTTTCGACGATTTCATACAGCGAATGCTTTAGTTCTGGCGCAAGAGTTAAGCGTACATCAATTGAATAAAAACTGTATTGCAAAAGAAAAATGATTAATTGACGTTAGATTTGAAGTGGAAGAAGAGAGAGAGAAAAAGGGTAATTACTTCCACGAAAATGTCTTCGTGTAATATATAACTAGCTCTATAGGTTATTAAAGGAAAGCCGCATCTCGTCTTGACGTAAAAAAACCGTACACCATCTGCCTTGTGCCTATTCCGGAAAACTTTTCCATGAAAATTCCACGGTATATACGACGCTTAAAAGTTCACCGGCGCTATAAAACGAAGCACGATGCATAACGCTAAAGTAATATTTCAGAGGAAAATAGTCTCGTCAAAAGTTTAATTGGAAAAGGCTTCGTTTTATTTTAAGACGTCCTTCGTAAACAAAAAACGAATTTTTTCCCCTCTATCTAATTCATCTCCAAAGCTCGCCGTAAACTCCGCTTTCCTAAGGCGAGGTTTTTATTGCAATCCGAATTATTATTTTCCGTCCGACGAACCTCGGGAAATTTTATGTATCTCGGGGGTTTACATAGCTACGATTGTTTGCATGCCTTTTCCGGTCGCCTCGATGCGACAGGCGCTGCATGATTAATTACCTGCCTCATTGTTTCACGTAGGCATGCCAACTGCCAACGGACGCCTAAGGTTCGCAGGCAAACAAGCGCTCAGCCGGCGTCGCTCACACACTCGAGAATGCGAGCTGACTTTCAGTCCATACAATCGTCGGTTATGACGTGCTCTTTTTTATGTTTTGACGACGTCCGCCTTTTCAACCTCGATAAACTCTTCGAGTCTGAAAGAAAAAATAAAAAATAATAAACCTGCTCCCAATTTGGAACCTTCTCAAATTTCCGCGCCACTCCCACTTTCGTCACCAATGGTTTCACATGGGCTGCGTCCACCGCAGTGCCCAGCCGAGCGTGTAGTCGTCTGGGCGAGCGTGCGTGAGCCTTCGCCCACAACAACAGAAAAAAATAAACCCGCAGTCGCAACTCTACGACTCGGAAGTCTATTACTCGGAGTTTAGATCCCTCGAATTAGGGACAGATGAACCTCTATATCTCATACACCAAGAATTGACGCTATTATCTATCTTAAAAAAATCGAGAAAATTAATCAACGAGAATTTTCCGAACTCCAGGCGTTTCATTTCCCTGAGCTAAAAGTTGACATTTTGAAGTAAGATTTAAACTAAGCACGTGTGCACATGTAATTTTATTAATTTTACTTTTTTCCTTGCAATGAAATGTATAAAAATACATAGAACAAAGGAAATTCATTAAATTTACAGATCATATACAAATGAATGAAATTCAATGAGTTCATCACGAACACGACGAGTGGAGAGGCTGAAGAGACAAACAAAAGTCCTTTATAAACAAATAAAACCAATGGAAAGCAGTAGAAAATATATCGGGAATAAAAAAGGGCAGACTTCAAGATTACGGAGAGTTCCGGATTTCGGTTTTCGAAAGTCGAAAGTACTGGAATTTTCAATAATTACCATATTTTCCATCAAGTTTCCCGTTAAATATGTTCTACTTAGTGTATGCGTGTGTTTATACATGCGCACGCACACACACACACCAAACACGAGTCTGTAATTCGAGCCTCTATTACTCCAATCTGCAAGACCAAAATAACTCGAGTATGACCAACAACTGGTCAACTGAGAAAGAACGAGAACGGAATTAAATGCTGTTTCTCTCGAAACAAATCATCTAAAATTGAGCATACCTCGAAAGAAATTTCCTCGTGAAACCATGTTACAAAGATTGAAGGGTTGGAAGGTGGAAATTTTTAAAATTATCAGCCGTCTAAACATCGAAATAATTCAAAAGTTCTAAAATTTACTGAAATAATATAATTTGAAAATGTAATTCAAGGTGTAAACATGATGGAGTACGTCGAGTGACAGGGGGAAGAATACACGGTGGGTGGATCGAAATGAGACAGGATCTCTGATCTATTTGATATTTCAATGCTTTAGAGATGAAATCACGTTTTTTCTTCAAAAAACCAGATAAATGTTATTTTTTAGAATAAGACAGGAAGGGAAATTCAGCAGACGCCGAAACCTCATTTCAATTTTCCATTAGAAGATCGCGTCTTGAAAAAACCCACTACCCGATGAAAGTCGCAGTCTACCTGCAAACTTCCAATGCTTCAAAGTCGATTGGAGCATCATAAATATTTTGAAAATTTTTGATGGAGTTGTTGACGCGCCGCATTATTAAGGGAAGATTGTGTATCTTTAATGACATATCTTAATTTCAATCAGCGGAAAAGCGCATCTCGGTAAAGCGAAGGATAAATGCACTGTATTTCAGTTTACGAAGAATCATTGAATTTATAAATCAACCTTTGGTATAAGCAGAACTAGAACGCGGGGAATTATTTTTCAGATTCTAAAGACTTTCTTCAAAACTTTTAACATTTTATAGCAGTTTATTTAATGCTGCTTTGCTATTATAAAGCACAAAACATTAGGCATTTTAATGTTTGCATTTATCAGGTTTTATTGGACGTTTTTACTGAAACTGTAAAAATTGAATTTAAATCGGCAGAATCTTTTTCAAATTTCAGAAAAGAAAAGAAGTAAAAGTGCAAGGGAAGAACGAAAATTATCATTAATTTAACATTTTATATAAAATAATATTTTTAAAGAGGTGATTTTTTTCTTTTCGTCCTTCATTTTTAGCCTACTTTCCAGAATGGAAATAGGCTTATATGTAGTTTTGTCGTTGTGTCTGTCTGTCGCGTAAATACTGGCGATTTTACAGTTTTTATCACTCATTACGAGTGTGTTGCCATAGCAGCAACTATTGTTGGACTCGGATTCGGTATAGTGTAATTCCTTAATACATACACGCGTTATTTTTGCCGCACAAATACGCGTGATCAGTTTAATATTCAGTTCAATGTATTTTTAATATTTTATAACGCTAAATTATGAAATTTGGGAACACAAAGAGCATCATATCCTCGGTGAATTTAAAGCTATTAAAGGCAATGTAAGTATAAAATAAATGGTTAAATGGAAAGTAGGCATCATAAGTTCCGTTTGGATCATCTTGTTCGTTTATTGAGCTGTCAACTAGAGAAGGAAACAGCGATTTTATTGCATTAAAAATTTGACAAAATTCGCTGAATTGTTATTAATCAAATTATTTTTACGTGTATCTCAAACCAATGAATATGTATCTCAGTAGGGCAACAATTATCATTAAAGAAGAACCGAAGGCTTGTTGAGGACGTAAATAAAATTTCAATTTCAAAAGTGAATTAAAACAAAAGCGACTAAATCGCCCGAAATTCTTTGAAGTTCTCGATAATTTATGAAGGAATTTGTTTACTGTTGCTTTAATTTCTACAGTTATCGTTTGCTGTGAATGTGCTAGTTAAAAAGTAAAAACGCGAACAAAGCCGCGGATAAAAGCAAGAGATATCGCCGAAAACAATGGCATGGTAAAAAATTAAGGAATAAATGGTGTAATTAAAAAGACAGAGGGGGAAGTAGTTCAAGGCATTTTTGAAGGTCGGAAGGTACACAGAGGAAGGAAAAGATTGGGAGCTCTGAGAATGACAGGAATTTTTAGGAGAAGAGAAAGTGAACAAAGCGTGAATGAAGATGGGACACGAGGAATCGCGGGATTGCCGAAATGGTAGAACACTCCAGATGACGGTGATTAGATCTCAATTCGAATGACTTTTACTTTGCCTCCGCCATCTTAGCGATGATTCTCAGCATATGGAAGACGTAACAGTTTTTATTTCATTCTCAGGACGTCGGCACTATTAACTCTACAAGGTAAATCTTCATTTTTTCTTGAGAGGAAATAACCATAGAATGCCTTCTGCGGATAATAGGATTCCGTGAGATCAAGCTTCAATTCTTTTTCACGCCGAAACTAGTTTGCCGAAGAACTTAAGACAATGAAATAACCCTCGGTTGTGGACATTTCCGTTATGTTTTTCAACAGTAGGATCTAGGCTAATGCGACTTAGACAAAGCTGCTAGATTGTCATTCCATAATAAAGTTATTTTCCGAGATGAGCGCGTTACCGAAATTACCCGTCACGCAATGACTCGGGATTTTTAAAACCCATTTTTGAGCTTATGGTCAGCATAGCGGCTAATTTTTCTCCTCATGTAAGAAAGCCTCTTATTCCCGTCTTTGAATACAGAATAATTTTCAATGAAGAGCACGCGGTTTTATGGTGAAGACACAACGCGATGGTCGAGAACGTCGTGAGATTTGATAAGTGGGCAGTTTGGAAGTAGTTAGGTGCACAATTAGAAGCATTTGAAACTCAAATCCAAAGCTAATGCGGTGTGAGGTCAAACGATATATCGCCATTTTAATCGAACAACGTTCGTTAATCCCCATCTGGGATAAAAAGACGATTACCTATAATTGAGTTTCATAGGATAGCAGCATGATTTAAAATGGGAAAAAACGTGAAGAGGGATATTCAATCCCCATTGGCAACCTTTTTTCAGCATAAATTAAACTTTCACATATTTTAAAATCCTCGAGAAATTCGAATTATGACTGCAAGAGAATTAGAAAGACTTTTTCATAAAAGCGCTACCTAGCGTTTATTTCCTTTGCCCTGAATCAACAACAACATAGCCACAAGATTTAAGGAAATATTCTTACTACGTTAAAAAGAAAAACACTAAACCAATCAAGTCTCACGGATTTACGAATACCCTTTCCTGAAGGATCTTTTAAATATTCTGAAGTTTCGTGATTTTTCGCCTAAACTTCGTCTAGATAAATAAACGCCTAATAGGTACCGCACTAGAAACTTTTAATTCCTGGTTAAAAGAGCAATCGAAAACGTTTACATTTAACAGTTAGCTATTCGGAGAGTAGTCAAGAAATTTCTTATTTCAGATAACGCTCGCTCGTATAACCGCGCTTAACGATTCGTTTAATCGGATTCGAAGCGAAGAAAATACGATGACAGGGTAGAAAACGTTCATTGATGAATAAACTATTTAAATGGCACGCGCTCCTTTAGTTGTTTTTGTGTGGAGGGTAGCCCATTGACCGCGTTCATAAAAATAAACAAACCGAGATTATCACAGAGCAGATGGCACAACTCAGCAAGATGTTTCGGAGGTTGGCGTGATCGAAAATCCCAAGAACGCATTGACCTCAGCCGGATACGACGACAGTCGTCACGAAGTCGTGAGGAAGAACCGAATTTCGCATTAGGCGGGAAATTCCCTTCTCTCGGTTTAAAAAGTCGCCCAAAAAAGAAGAGACGGAGATGATGACCATGCGAAAGTTCAAAGAATAAATTATCGAGCTCAACTTAAGCCTTGCATATGCAACTCGGAAATTCGAGAATAAGCCTTTCAGTGGAAAAAAATTGAAAAAGTAAGGACTTAGGTATCTCCAATAGGTATAAAAACGTTGTGAAAACCCGGATGAGCATTTCGACTGCAAATCAGTAGTAATTCACCGAAAGTAGATTATAAAGATTCAATTATCCCCATTCATAGCCAACATATTCATTTCATATTTCGAATGTGATTGTCAAAGAAAATTCTAATATTTCCCACCGATATGGGTTGGATACGTCGATGGCATCTTCGCTGTGTTTGACACCTCTTCCAACAACTTGGTTCTTTATAAAATAATTCTGTAATGAGTCGACTCCTTTGGACATAAAACGGCGGCATTTCAACAAGTATGCACCCTCTGTAATAATCAACTACCTCTCCACTTTAATAAGCGAATTAAAGTCGCAAAGCACCGGCCGTCAGTGATTAATCAATCTATCTTAGATCCTGAAATAAATCTTACAACTACATAGTGGCAGACTTCAAATAATATCTCGCCAATCGACGATTCTGATATTATTAGAATGAAAGGTCTACGAATTGCCTCCGATTCCGACCAACGTGTCGCTGAAAGGGGCGCGTGGACCATCCAACTGTTTTATGGCAATCGCAGTTAACCTACATAATTCATTAACCGATCGTTCGGAAAGAAGAGGCATTAAAAATGTTCCCGTTACATAAACATCGTAGCATAAACTGGAGCTGACCGAGAAGCAGGAAATTCGATAGCGGAAGAGGGGACACGAACTAGACCTCACTCTTACGACGGCGGCAGCATCAGCAGGAGCAGCAGCGGAGATGTGAGGGTCGGAGAGAATGGGGGCGGATGCATTTTCTTTTTTGTTTCGATGGCATGGGAGATGGAATGGACCGAAAGGAGAGAACGCACTTCCTCCTCTTCAAAAAGCAAACTACAACACCCTATGAAACCATCAACCACCCTGTGTCAACTCCTCCGCACCACGCATCTAAATGAAACATCAATCACGCCTTCCCTGAAACGTAAAGTGTTAGTGCGCATGTCCGGCAAAGCCCAAGGACATTAATTATCCTTTTTAAAAAATGTATAGAAAAAAAACTGGACCGAATAAATATCCGTGACGGAAGGAACATAAATCATGCGTCACAAACGCCCTTTTTCGGAGTGTAGTGTGTGTTGTCGCTTTTTGAAGGCTGCGTATATAAGCTTTTGTCCGAGGAAAAGAAATGGTCGATTCAACACGCCGACGCGCCATTGATGTGGAAATTTGAGGATGAGAGAGCTCAGGGAGAAACACGAGCAGGTCGAAAGTTATTGCTATCTGGTGCGTGGTGTAAAGAGGCTTGTTTTTAAATTCGGATTAACTCATTAAAGGCTAGCAGTCAATATTTCGACCGTCGGATCTAATTAAATATTGAGAATTTTTTAGGATAATTGCAAAATACAGCAACAGCATAAATAGAAAACTTCTCTGTGATATTATACTCTTTTCAAGTGATTAAAAAGGTAAATACGTAAAAAAATATATTAATGATAAAATGTAATTCTGTGCAACAAAGATTTCAGATTATACAAAAATATAATTAACCCAGCAGAAGCAAATTATGGTAGCAGGTTGTTTTTCTCAATCAGTCAGCTGGAAATTATAACAAATGGAAAATCACAATTAAAGATCATGCATTATAAAAAGAAGTACAGGAAAAATTCATTGCAATGAGTCAAGCCTCGCATCAAATTGTTAGAAGATATATATGTCCTTCATGTTAATAGTATGAGCAAAGTATCGACCCAAAATTTAGCATTTTCCATGGCAAGTTTCTTTGTAGGGAGAAATGTTAACGATCCAGGACCTCAAGTGGTAAAAACTATTCGGTTTGGTGGCGGTGCCAACAGTGCGACTGAACAGGGTCCCGTGCTCTGTTAAAAATATTTGTTGTACTTATAAATTATATACATTTTTAAAAATCGGAAAAAATATCGAATACTGTCATAGTAAGAGAGGGTGCTTTATATCTTAACATTAGCTATTGAAAATTTTCGACGCATTATCGCGCTCTGTGATTTTCTGAGCCGACTTTGTCAACTCTAAAATAATTTCTGAAAAATATATAAAAATAAGAGAAATCGAATAAAGGCAGATTTTAAGATGGAGAGAGACAAACCGGAAAAATCAGCACTCTTTTTAGCATTGGCAAATAAAGCAATTTCCTTGGAACTACTGCCGATTTCTGGACAATAATAAAATCCATTTCGAATGGAAATTCATGGTCAAATAATGTTTCGCTATATTAAATCGCGACCAATTCAATATATAAATTCCTGCTGAACGCAGGTTTTGAAGGCGTCCTCGTTATAATTTTGAACCATGCTTTTGAAATATGTTATGATCGAAACGGTATCACAGAACAGCAATGGAAGTGAAGAACAAAATAAAATTAACTTCAAAATATAAGCAAGCTCTCAGCAATGCCGTATTAACTGGGGCGCAGTTGCGCCAGGGCCCCGTGATAAAAAGGACCCCACGGAGGCCCCAGACGCTGTGTGTGGTGTGGAGGGAGGGACCTGCAAGAAAATATGCGCCAGGGCCTCCGAGCCCCTCAATCCGGCCTTGGCTCTCAGTTGGCCTTACTAACGAGAATAAGATAATTTTGAGACCTAATAATCGTATATTCTTTTCAAATTTTTATTATTCAGTATATGCAACAAATAAAGTTTTTAATGACACTAGACAAATTTTAAGACACAATTACTTAGGATAAGAATTTAAAACTTAATTTATGCTTTTTAGCGAACCAAATTTAAAATTTCTTTCTATATTTTTCACTTTTTAATTTTCTCTTTAAGTTTGAAAGCTATCACGAGAAAATAAAACCGCGTTTTTCACCTAGTTAATTTTCAGCATTTTTTGTAACTCGTAAGCATCAGCTCACGATTAACATAATGATCATGATAATGGCGGCGATCATAATTTAATGAGAGAGAAACATGAAAAAAAATAGGTTTGTGAGTAGACCCCGCCGCTAATATGCCCGAACGGATCCGAACAGAATGCCACAAAAAACGGGGGAAATTAAATTGAAAACTTCTTAATAAAAAAATGAACCTCGTGATGGCCTTAATGCTCCGAATCTGTGCGGATTACACGAAACAAGAAAACTCCCACAAGAAATGCTTTCCTCCTTCGGCGGGATATTGCCAGCGAGGATGAAAGAGACTTGGCATTTCAGTCTCTCCCTTTCTTCCTAGCGCGATAGTTTCGCTCAAATCTCCTACCATAAAAATTTACGGCGATGCCACGGAGATCCCATCGCTTCCACATCGCCCTCGCGACAGGAGAAAAGGATCGAAGGAGCAATTTGAAATTTGATTTAAGATGACTGTCTAGGCGAGTGTGAAAGCCTTTTTCGCCAGATCCAGGCCTTAAATAGAGACCTTCCTTTCGCGGCAATTAACCAAAGAAACACGAGCGCGAGCCGCATTTTTCTCCCCTTTCGCCCTCGGGGAAAGGTCGGCCATCTGCGAGGCCGCGGAGCTTCAACAAAACCCTCCATCGACGTCTCCTTCCCCACGGCGAAAATCCATCGCTTTCCCGAGGGAAATATTTTATCGGCGGGATTATCGCTTAATATATATTTTTTCGAACTCTTCCGCCGAAATCGATTTATCGACCCTTTTCGGAGGATGCGTCCATGCCTGTAAGGGCATTTTAAGGAGCGTTCGAATCCCTCCATTGGAGCAATGCAACACTTTTCCGTGCCTTGACCTCTCGAACGAAGGCGATTTCACCGCAGCGGTTGACACCTGCCTCCGTAGAACCGGCAACCTCGCCCCCTCGTTCCCTTATACAACCCTTCCCATCCACCCACCCTCTCCTCCTCTCTCTCTCTCTCTCGGCTCCGGCCATTCCAAACTCCCGCCCCCCTTCTCCCTCTCTCTCTCTCTCGAACGCGCTCTCCTTCTCAGATGAGTTGCCGTTCCGATCCGACGGAGACGCTGGCCCCAGTATGTCCTCACCTCTCTTCTCTCACGCGGAGAAGGGAGGTGGAGTTGGAGGGAATGGGAGGATCGGGAGGGAGACTCACTCCTCTCTCCATCACTCTCCTCCACGCTCCCGTCTTCTCTCTCCTTCCTCTGACACGCACGCACACACACACCCCCGACCGCGCAAACCGCTTCGCCAAGGAAATCGGAAATTTGCGGATTCTAATTTGCCAGACTAAACGGCATTTGCGGATTCAGCTGATTGCGGCGGAGGAAACGCCGCAAATAAAAAAGAAAGAATCCGGCGAATACGACGGAACCTATTTCTCGATTCTCCGATCGATCGGGTGGCAACTTTTCGACTGAATATTCTCGAAATGGACTTACATTTCACGAATTTGAGGTAGGAAAGGAAAGACATTGTTACAAACCATGGAAATGGCTTGATCCTCGTTACTCTTCGTTCGAAATGGGCGATCAAAAAGCGTTTTTTGGAAAGAACTAGAAAAACAACGCTTTCCGTTCATCATTATTTGGCAAATAAATTACCTTGCGCAATGAAGTTTATCACTTTAATCTTTAGAGATGAATAAATTATTGGACTGATAATAACGATTCTAAATGGAAGTGAATAGAATAAAAAATTAGGAATCCCTTCAGAAGAATGTAAAAATACTCCAGCCGTTGGAGCGTCTGCAAAATATGCCCGCCAACCCTCTGCATAATAAAAGTAGTTGGGACTCTTGACGTGATTTATTTTCCTATAAATATAGTCCCGATTACGTATCGGGCCCTCCTGAGATTGCACGGGCACTAACTCAAGCTTAACGTTCACGCGCTTTGGTAAAAACCTTCGATATTTCTTCCTCGACGTCTCGATTTTTACAAAAATGTACTTTTCCTATCTCCGAACTAAAAAGCTTTTGGCCGCGTCTATTTCCTCTCCCTCTAGCGTCGCGATCGAGAACTCCTCTTCCTTCCCCGTCATTTTCTTTTCAAAATGGAGGAACAAAAGAGTAGGAAAAACCAAGCAGCGCTTCAAAATTCTTGGAAGCTGTCGGAGAACGCCAGTGAGAGAAAGAGAGAAAAAAAGATTTACAAAAAAAAGTGTTTCCTCTCCTCGGCGTTTGGACAGATGAGTGGAAAGTTTATACACTGAAATAGTAATGAGAGCTTTCTGACGTTTTAAACGAAATAAACGCCCTCGACGACTGTGATGACTAGAGCATTTCATACGCAAATGGACATCGCAGATTTCGCAGACACTCTCCCCCTCCTCCTCCCACTTCGTGCGCGCGCTGCAGCCACCCAAATCCTTGTTTTATTTGGCCGATGTCCAACGAAAACATTCTCTCAAGAGTAACCGAGGATTATTTTTTTTAATTTTTCGGACTCCTCGAGCGAATGAAATTGTTAATCGTTCGCGGAGAAGAAAAATAAAGAAGGATTCAACAAAACACGCCGATAATTGAAGCTCTTTAAAAAAACTGTCGCTAGCGCAACAAGTGTGATGTTGAAACACTTATCCGGTTATCTCACGATAATCTTTTGGATAATGTCTTTGTCTGGAAAATTGCCACTTTACGCGAGGTTTCGTTTCGGCGACGAGGCGTAAGAAAAACGCCAAAGGGATCAGAACGCGTCCGAAAAAAATGGTTGATATATTTATACACACACAGTGGCCCCCAAAACGCACATAAAAGGAATGCTCCTTAGATTTTGTTGCACATTGATAGAAACGCACTTTGAAAATTCTCGTTGATTACGTATTTTCAGCAGTTATCCACCAGACTAGAGTTATCTAACTACCATTTCTTGCAGAAAGAGGAAAAAATCGATGGTTAAACCCTTTAAAATTCATTTTTATTAGTGAAAATTCTTTTTGCGTTACCCAACGAGGCAGGCTTTGAAAACATCGTTATAGAGAGGGGAAAAAATGACAACAAAAATAAGTAGACAACTGAAATCCGGGTCGGAAATTAATAAATAAAATCATACTGCCTCGTTCGTCACGCAAACTTAAATTCCGAAACGGCTCAAGTGACAAAAAATATCACTTTATGGTTTCCATTGTATATTTCCTGCCGAAAATTTCGAGCGCCAAGGGAAAAATTCCGCTGTTTTTAATTGAGAACTTTTTCTCAAAATCGATATTCTTCCATCGCTGACGTGGAATTTTTTCTTTTCGAAAAAAGAATTAAAAACTCATCGTTCGAGTTGACGATAGATTCTGGGATCCCGCCCAAATCGTGAGGAAAACGATTCGGAAAAAGAAACGATAACCGGTCCTCGTGCCCGTCAAATGCCTGGAACTGGGTCTCCTCCTCCTCCTCCTTCCAACAAGAATTCTGTTTTTAAAAAACCTCCATTTACCGTTGGCTCATCCCGGCTTGAAATTCCGGCGCCGAAAATCCTAAAGCTTAATGCAGCGGCCATCCCATTGGTTATCAACTCATGACTTGCGTCAAAAGTAAACTCACATGCATGCATTAAACTCAAAAAGAGAAATATTGCAAGAGAGAGAGAGAGTGGATTTCCCATCAATGGAGCAAGAGGCGATGGAAGGATATATTTTTTATTCCAAATTTAATGTGGGGAGGGAAAAAGTAATTTCCATTTACGCTTATAAAAGTTTAGTTTTCTCTCCTTAATAATGGGCCAATCCTCTTGTCAAAAAAAATGCTACTCAGGAATGCTAAGCACGCTTGGCCAAACGATATTTCAAATTTGTCAATACTCAGAGCATCTAGAAACAAAAATACGAACTACCAAAAATTACACTTCGTGAATGCATACATTACTTTTTTAGACCTTTCCGTCAAAAGCATGACCGAGAAATCAATCAATCAATTACGTTTTCCACCCCTCGTTCATTTTTTAGTTCAACCCTCTTAGTCTGCAGCATCTAAATCCCTTATCCCTTTATCTTCTCATAACCAGAGGCGGCCCGAAGAATTTTGGCACCCCGGACGAGATAGCACTCCAGCGCCCCCTCCGTAAATTTTTGTTGAGATGTTTTCAAAGTAAATGTAACTTCATCCATCGCTCTGTAAAAATTATTGATAATGAAAAACTAAAATGAATGCCATCAAGATTACAACCTGTTCCGCGATATGAATTGGTGTCCAATATACGTATATTCACTTCCAAGTAATGCATATATATGATCGGGATAGCGCCTCCAGGACTTAGGTGCCCCGGGCAGCTGCCCGGCTCGCCCTTATCTCGAGCCGGCCCTGCTCATAACTATCTCCATCTTTTAAATTTTCCTGAAATCTGTTCTCTTTTATTCTTTCCGAATTTTTCCTAACATCCTCCTTAATATCGCTTCAACCGTACATTGACTCTCCAAACCCACCGAATTCTCTTTCTGCGTAATATAAAATTAGCCCCCAATATTTTTCCATGATTAGTAACTACTTTGCAGAATATCTAAGCATAGAATTGCCCTTATAATAATAGCCTGTAGTTGGTTGGTTGGTGATCATTTTAATTAAATCGTTTACATCTCAAAAACTGTAAGAGATAATGGTTTGAAAATTTCTAGGATTGCTTGATTCACACATAAAAAGTGATTGACGAAAGAATATTTGGAAAAACAACTCGGGTTCGACTCCAGGGAATTATTTCTATTTCTCATAAATGGACTTTTCGACGTGCAGGATTTTCTTCTTTTAGAAATTAAAATTAGAAAACTTTAACCTTCGATCTTCGGATTTAAACCATTCTAAAGAAAACATTTATCAAGTTTCTTATTCTATTCGTCTTTTTCCGCCCTCAGCTCGAAATTGCTCATTTTAATCGTTTGAATGATATATTTTGGAAAATCTTGGCATTTTAACGGGATGTTGCCTTGCCTACCAATTACATTGTTAAACCTAGAAATTCTATTGTTACTTTAATCCATATAGGATTAAGCGCGCTTTGAAGGCTTTTAATACGAGAAGGGAGAGACGGAAGGAGGGGGAAACTTGCAAACCAGAGCTTTTAAAAGGCACACGAGGATAAGTTCGGAACACCGCCAGCGATAGTTATTGCCGCTGAATTTAAATAATTTCTGAAATGATCTACAACCAATTATTTATTTATAAACATATTTCACATACAGCACAAAGGCCAATTTACAGTGAAATCCATAACATCATTACATAAATATGTACATAACTCAAGAAACAAACAAAAAAATGAAAAATGAGTAACAAACAAAAGAAAAAAATAAACTAAGGGGAGAAGAGAAAGAGGAGACAAAGATTTTTAAAGGTTGATTGAAAACATCAGAGTTTGTAGGTAATGAGTTAAGAAGCACAGGGAGGCGGAAGAAAAGTGAGCGTTTGATTACCGAAATCCTAGGTGTACTGGGATTAAGAGGGCAGGAAAGACGAGTAGATCTGTTTGGGACGCGTAAGTTAAACAGGGAGAGAAGTACAGGGCAGTCAATCTTAGAATTCAGTACATTTTAAAGTAATGAAAGATCACTTATTGCTCTAAGAACACTAAGAGACTCGAAGGAAAGCGAAGACATAACATCGTTATTGGAGGCGTTACGGAGAGAAGGAATACGGACTCTGACAATTTGAAGAAAGAAATTAAGCATCCTATCAAGAGAAGAAAGATTCGATGAGGCTGACATTGCCCATATGGAAGAACAGTAAGAAACAGTCGGTAGGACGATGCTGCAGAAATAGGTACGCAGGGCGTGGGGGTCTATTAAATCTGTGAACCTATAAAGCAGACCTAAAAGTGACATCGCCTTGTTTTTTATTTTGGTAATATGAGGGGAGAAATTGAGCTTCTCGTCAACAATAACGCCAAGATCTTTGATACAATCAACCCTGGATAAATCACAGCCATTTAATTTTTAGTTGACTTTCAACGGGTTTAGGATAAAGTTGATTTTTAAAATACTCTATCAATTGCTCCAGTCACTACAGTAACTCAATTCTATAATTCTATAATAAAAAATAAAGCGCAGTATCAAAACGCAGCAAGCAGATTGTAAAATTAAACATCAGGGACAATATCATAGCTTATGTATGTTTGTTGATTGAACTGTCATCGTGTTTGAGCCTTGCTGATTCGTCTTACGTGGTTGCTGCACCCCATGATTTTAATAAACAGTCGCAACTCAATAATTCAAATAAGTGACAACTTGATAAACCTATGTTTTCCTCATGGCATTCCTATACATTGACTTGTACTTCTTCACCTTGAACATTTCAAAATTTGGAATTTTACGCCTTAAAATAAGTTTCGAGTTATAGAGATTCTTTCGCAATTAAATCTGCATATTTAGCAAAAATTTATAAAACAAGTTCAAAAATCAACTGTCTCGCGCGTAAAACACGTAATACCAATTGGAAGATCACTATTAAGTAAAAAGAATTAAGGCATTTTGAAACAGGCATTACGAAAGTTTCACGGTGGGTAATTTCACGGCGAGTACGCTTTTTTAGACCACGTAATTCTTTTAGGAGTTTTGAAAAGCACACAGCGTGCGATAGTTCTCCAAACATCTTGCTCCGCCCCTCGCGCATGATGTCGCAATAACCAAGGATTTTTTGAGGCGCTGCGCAAGTGGGTATAACCGAATTTTGTCACGGAAAAACGGATGGAATCCATGACTTGAATGCCTCCAAGCAAGCTTGGCTTCATCGTAGAATACTTATCACCTGCACTGTCGGAATAATAAACGATAAAGAACCACCATAAAAACTCCTGTTTACCCTACTGTAACATTTTTTCACTTGCTTTCATTTTAAAACGTATTTGTTCCGTAGGCCGTCTTGGTAAAATTTTAAGTTACATACGGAAACTGCAAAGCCAAACTCTACCTTTGATCATGAATATTACGGGCTTTTTAAGTATAGGTAGGGGCGTAACTTCTATTTTGAAACCTCTATGCTAGTAAAAACATTTGGGCTCACGCCAATGTAAAAAATCGTTATAAAATTATTTTAATATAATTTTAGTTTTTGATTTCTTTTCGACATTTCAAATCCGTAAATTTCTCCTTCTACTTCGGACCATACGAGTGCTTAGGTAGATTTTTATTAAATATGACTGAAAAAAGATCTTTCATTTGATCACACAGTTAATGGCAATATCAAATATATCAGAGTTTCTCAAGCGGGGGTTCGCGAGTTGAGTAGGACATGATATATATCTTTATTAATAACTTGTTTGATACCACGCTTAACTCTGAAAAATATTTCAAAGGGAAAAAACGAGACAATGTATGAAAAGTGTATGAACTATTCATAGAGAGGGGATCCGCAGAAATAGTGAGACTTGGTAGGGGGTCCGCGGCTACAAAAAGATTGAGAAACACGTATATTTCTATATATTGATGCATCTGTATTTAATCAAAATTAAATCTAATAGTTACTTCATGTCCATAAAGTTTTCAATCTCATTTTTCAAAACAGTGTTTGTTGATAGCGAGAGAAGTTCGTCACGAAGGCCTAGCTAAATTAATATCTTATAAATTTTTGTGGATATTCTTTGATTACTTGTTCATTCAATTTGGCGAGTCTTCTAAGCATTTTTTCACCCCTCTCCCTCCCACTCACTGCGTGGGCTTGAACCCACCTCCAAGTATAGGGTATTTCAAAAGTCGCGCGAACGCTGTAAATTTCACTATAATATCTACATCAGTTGAAGTTTAAAGTGAATATGGAATTTATTGACGAGTGGTCACTTAAAACACTTGCGAAATTGATGATATGCACAAAAATATTGTCAGAAATCGCGCGTTGGACTTAGAAAAACAATTAAAATTAATAAAATAGGTTTATTACGATCCTCCATATTGTACGCACCACATATTAGAAGCTAACCAAAATTGACTTCGGAGATCAGCGTGCGGCTTGTGTCACACAAATGATACAGGATCTCCTACCTCCATAACAAGGTTGAGTCTACCATATACGCATTTTAGATAGGATATAGTAGTCTAAAATCAACAATTAAGCCAGCCCCTGCCCGAAGTCATCGCCGACGATGAAATCCAGGTATGATTTACCCAACCTTAAAATGGCCGTATGAGTTATCTGTATCATATATGTTTACATCCCTCTCGATTCAATACCTCGACGGTTTTCTGAAGTTAATCGGGTTGATGACCGACTCTGAAATTTTTCGAGGACACCATCACACTGTTCATAAAAGACAGCCTTAATTCCATCGCATTACTAATTTGACGTGGAAAGGTTAAAAACGGCGTGAAGATGTTATGCGCGGCTCGGACATGCCCATCCCCACGGAAAATTGAATCGAGTTCACATCGCCATGTCCACGTCCTACCCCGATGGATCTGATGCTGAGGCAATTTCTCATCGTCGCGATGCTATCATCCACTTCTATTACTTATGGGCTTAAAGAGTCATTAAAACATAATAAAAACTCTCTGCCTCTCTCTCTCTCTCTCTCCAAGGCCAAACAAGATGGCACCATCCATCTTAGGAAAGGGACGGGGGAAAAACCTTAAGCGAGCGCAAAGAGACTGATCGGTCGGAAACTGGTTCATCCTTGTTGTTGCAGCTAATCGAAGCAGCAGCAACCGTCCGCGTTCCTTGCGCGGGATTAATTGAAAAGACTCTGCTCTACGAAAGAGCCGTTTCAGATAGGGAGCTGCTGTACGGTATGATCTACATCCCCTAGTGTGTGTAGGTCAGTCAGTGGATCATGTTTATTTCCATGTCACATAGGTTTCGCAAGTTCCCGGGAGATCGCAACGAGCGAAGCGAAACTTGAAATGGCAAAGCAACTGCTGGATGAAATTCATTTTCAGCGCTACAAATAGTGCAATTAACCTAGTAACGTTCGCTCCAATCTTTAAAAAAATATATTAAATTTCTAGATAGAATGGATAACCTCCATCCGAAGATATTTTCATAGAAATAAATTAAACCGAATTTTAATGGGTGCTTTCTAACACATGCCAAACACCAACAAAAAAACTGGATCGAGATTTAAGATTGGGGCATCTGTCGACTTAAATTTTCGCATGCTTTCTCGTGATAAAAACCTTCCCGTCCTGCGCTAACTACGCGCCTATCGGAAGAATAAACCGGTAACGTATTTAATTTTTCAGTCGATCGTAATTTGTCTGGAAGGCTCGCAAAAGACGATCTTCGCCATGCCACCCGGTGTCACGATAAAACCGGATTAATAATCGAGTCGAGACACGTTTGACGGTTGATCGAGTATCGATTGGAATTCGATATGAAAATGTAACGGGACGAATTTTGAAATGTATCATGGGAATGACAATCGTGGCCGAAAGAATTCCGATCGTTTCCCGTTGCTGGCTTCACAGACGCGATCGATCGAGTTTTTTAATATCGATCGAACGCATAAATTACAATTTCGATTTATATATTATAACTCGAGCACATATGACTCGGATTTCTGACTACTCGGAAGAGATATTTTTTCTCCTTAGCATTCCTAATGCGTAATTTGAAGTTCTACAATTCGAATTTCCTCTGGTTCCATTTTCTCGTCTCCCTTTATGATTATAATTACAAAAGTTTGACAGAAAACCCAAACAAAAAAACGCAATCACCGTTTTATTTCTCGTTGCCAAGTTCCTTCATCATAATTTCAACAACTAGCAGATACATAGAACAATAAATTGTTTTATTATCTAAAAAAAACGTTACGCTCAAAACGAAGCGCTAATTTTTTTTAAAGGTTAGTCAACTTTTTTATGCGATTTCTTCACGTGACCTCATACGTAACTTTAACGACGCAATTAATTAGCAACGGAAAACCAGTCAAATATTACATGACGCTTTTTATACATATTTAAATCAAAGAAATGTCGATTATTACGGTACGAAGGATATCTCAATTATTTTATTCTAGTCTCTTTCAAACTCTTCTTTTAATCGCTTCAAGAATAATTACATTTCTTTTGGGGATATCTGTTGATGAAAGCGACTGCGGAAGGGCGAGTTTCTCTTTTTTCTCCGAGTCCAGGGATGATGCAGCGAGCGTCTTTCCCCTCTCTTTGATACGAAATCGCGTAATTGTCCGAGAATTAAGATTGATTTCCTCGGTTGGGTCCTTAAACAGCGCCATAAATCCTGGAATTAATTCCTTTCGCTTCCTCCTTTCCCTGCTGCGGCGAGCTTTTAAAGATTGCCCGCCCTTAGGCCAACGCCTTTCTCATCGAAATTGGGGCGACGTAACCTATGCTAACTCTATTCAAGGATATGTATTGTTTTTTAAAGATCAACAGGCTTCCATTTAAAAATCAATCTCTTTGTGCAGAATCGGTATTTTTAGAATGGCTTCCCTTTGAAAAAGACTGCGAAAAAGTTCATTTATGAACGACATCGCGTACGCGTTTGTCTAAATCACCTTGTAAGCGTCGTTTTAATACGAATTTAAATCATGAAGGCATTTTGAGATTATGGTACAGTCGGAAAAGGTTCTTATTTAAGGTATTATGGAGATCCAAGTGGTATTAAAGCTTGTGAATTAGCAGTGAAGGAAAGAAATAGTAGCATAATTAAAAAACTAAAACCGCAGGTATCAAAGCTGCCGGTGGTCGCGGAGGTCTCTGCTCAACCTTCTTAACTTTTATAAGTTTGTTGTAAATGGTTGCATGATTCGTATATAACATGATGACAGATAAGTAGAGATAAAATCGTAAAATATGTTATTTATTAAGGAACCCGACTAAGTAAAAGTATTCGCTGTCGATATTAGAGTTAATGAGCACATAGCAATATGTTTCGGGCGTATTTAATTAAAGAGAAATCGGTAAATACCGATTAAATGTTGATATCGCAATTAATTAATTATTAGGCTTGCTAAATAAATTTTTATTGCAATATTTCCACGATAACCGATTCTCCTGATTTTAATGCATATGGCAGTACAAAGTAAAAAACCGTCAACCTTGGGACTTAGGGTTTAGGATTCTTCCGATTTTTGAACTCCACATTTAGGTAAATAGCTTAGCCAATAATTATCAAATAAAGTCCAAATGGAGTAAGGAATACGAAAAATATGAAAATATAAAATGAGGTTCTTCAATTTTCTTTAAAAAACTTGATTCTGTACTCTTGCAAGGAACTTTATAAAGGCAAAGGCTATTTGACGATAATTTAAGCCACATCTTGGGAGGTTGAGTTGTTAGCGACTAGATTTTCAATAAGAGAAAATTTTTTGCCTTACATTCATTGAATATTTTTAAAATATCACATAACTTCAACAGTTTCATGTACACACTTGGGCTTTTCTGAAATAGGTTTTTCTTTAAGTTTATAATCAGACATAATGTTCTGTTGAGCTTATAAAAAGGCAGTTTTTCGGATAATTCCGGTTATTGGACTTTGTGCTGTGTTTTCTGTTGAATCTCATTGGTCAGGGCCGTGGCTTTGTTTGAAAATTCCGGGGAGAGAGCACTTCCTGTCATGAAGAATTTTTCCGCGGAGGAGAAGAGTGGGGTGGGACTGAAAACCATTTTTATACGGAGAAAAAAGACCAAGAACAATGGTTACTATAGGCACAGCGCTTTGTTGTCGAACGTCAATTGCCTGATAATTATGAGGATGTATACGGCAAGAAAGAATGGATAATGCTAATGCTACATTTATTCATATTCGTGTAACTTTTGCTGGATATTCGAATATGTACTACTTTTACGGCAATCTAAATCTTTGATGTGCCCCGTTGCTTTTGAAATTATTGGGAAGAGAAGATTATCACTGCGGTATATTACGTTCAAGCTATGACTATAGAAAAAAAAGTTTTATGAAAAGAGATAATGTACGGTAAAATTTGTTATGGTATATCAATGAAATATAACTGAAATAAAATACTAATTGATTAGACAATTATAAACCTCGATTTTTGAATTGTTTCATAGTCCCACATGTATGATTTGAAAATGCAGTATTTTTTTATCAATAAATTTTGCAATTATACTGGAAGAGATTATTAATTTCTCTTATTGTCGTAGACTATTGAGTAATGAATGTTCTACGAAATCCTATGAAACTGATTCGGAGTGCCATGTGGATAGAATCAACTCGAAAATGCGCCATGAAATAAAAGAGTGGCGATGTATGCACACGGGTTTACCGTGGTACAGAAGTGCTTTTCGTCAAATTCGCCGTGGTAATCGTACACTAATATATCTGCTTTGAAATCAGAAAATTATTTTTCCTTATATTGTGGAAGTACTGCATTTTTAGATCCGTTTTAAATATGTTCATTTCGTTTCGCAATTCTATACTCACCCGAAAAACGAAATTTCTTTTAAATCCGTTCAGCCAAACCTTCAAAATTCATAGTTACAGAAAAATGCTAACCTTGATATTGTGGTAGCCTTGTTTAGTCGACCCGGTTTTAATATAATAATTTGGTTATTTATTTACATAAAGATTATATATATCATATTTGGTTAAAGTCTATGCCGTCAGTTCTCTAGAATCACGTGTAAAAGAAATATTATTTAACTTTTTAATGTGGTCGCCCTGCTCTTTAGCATTTTGATTTTATTATGGTATGCTGTGCAAAATTTATACACAAAATTTAATTTAAATCCGTTCGCCCAATTCCTTCCAAATCCTTAATTACTGAAAGGGTTTAATTTTTAAATGTGGCACCCCTGTTTGGTTTATTCGGTTAAAATATACTAATATGGTTTTTTATATATGTGTATATTATAAGTATTATATTTGGTTAAAATTACAAATACGTGTAAAATGTTTTTTATTCCTTGTATTGTGACAGCCCTGGTTTCTATATCTATACAAAATAAAACGATTTTGTTATTTTATGTTACACTCCTCCTTCATACATAATTTAGTTGAAATCGTTTGGGCCAATTCCTTCCAAATTTATAATTACCGAAAAGTATAACTTTGCAATTGCGGCACCCCTACTGAGTCGATCCAGTCGAAATGTCATTTTGGTCATGTATGTGTTTATGTAAATATTCTATGTACAAAATTTAGTTGAAATCGGTTCAGCCAATTCTTCCCTGTTATATGCGTACGGACGGACGGACGGACATCACGAAGAAAATAGTGCTTTTCAACAATGAAGAAAAGCACTTAAAAGGTTGCAGGTTGGCTTATATGAATCTGAAGTGTAAAAAACTTACAGAGGACAATCACCCAATGCTAAATTCCCGTTTCATCCATAAATAACACAACATATACTACACAAGATGATCCAAACAGAACTTATGATGCCTACTTTCCATTTAATCATTTATTTAATACTTATATTGGCTTTAATAGCTTTAAAGTCATCGCGGATCGAGTTTTGGAACCGGGAAATCCCGTTCCCCGGAATTTACTCGATATTTCTTATTCTCGATTCCCGGGAAATTTTTTAATGATTCCCGGGAATTATTCGTTTGAATTTTGTGACGAGTCAAGTTTTTCCGGAATTGCCTTCATAGCTGTTTTTTAGATATTCCTCCGAATTTCAGTCCCAAATGTTAACCTATCAAAATTAGTTTTGATTTTTTTGACTTGATGCATGTTGTACCAATAGAATTTCTGATGAAAACGAAATATTTTTCAGTGAATGCTATTAAGTAACTGAGTTATTAGGAGTGTGATATTAAGGATCAGGTTGCGTATCTCGCTATTACTTCAATTTTAATGGAACGCTAATACAATGTCAAAATGGCTTCTTCTCGCGTCCGTGAATGTCATTAGTAAAAAAAGGTCCAAAAGTAATGGATGCATGTTGCATGAATCTGAAACTAGGAGCTGAAGTGAACTACCTTCCCCTCCTATTCTTTCCCCCCCCCCCCCCGCCCTCCTCCCCTAATCGACCAAATTAACTACTCTGAACAAGTGAATTATATATATAAACTAGGGAGATGCCCGTTGAAATTCAACAATGAAAATCACTGAGAATACGTCGAATTCTCGTGTTAAAACTGATGTTGATTGATTCGACGCGAATTCAAAAATCGATGGCAGGAAAACAGACGTTCGTTCTTTTAGGCGTGCGTTGTTTCATGTCTCGAATTCCTACGATGATTCTGTGATTTCAATATGCGAATGATTAATGTTCTACATTCAAATGTATTACTTCTCGCATATAACGCAGCGAATGTTGTTTACATTGGTTTCTATGAAAATCATTTCCCTCTCCTTCCTCCTCTCTCTCTCTCTCGTATTAAAAACATTCAAGCCACGCTTTCACCCATAAGTAAATGACAATAGGATTTCGAAGTTTAACAATGTAATTGGATGGCAAAGCAACATCCCGTTAAAATGGAAATATTTCCCCAATATATGTGAATTAAACGTTTAACATGAGGAATTTCGACCTGTGATCGGAAAAAAAGATGAACAGTATAAGAAAAACTATATTTTTTCTTTAAATCGGTTTGAATCAAAGATCGTAGGTTAATTCTTTCTGATTTAAATCACAAAAAGAATAAAAGTCTGCACTTTGAAAAGCCGATGTTTACGTGATATTTTATGGAAAATGGAAATGTCTCCCTTGGAGTCGAACCCAGGACTTTTTCGAGTTTTATCCTTGACCACCTTAAATTATGTAAATTGAGCATTACTGCCAAATTTAAAAAATGTATCTCGATCCTTTATCGAGTTATTTGCATTTTATAGCGTGACAGAGGGAGCCATGATGAGGACAGAAGGAGGCTTTTATAGATTTTAGATAGCTTTTAAACCTCTTCCATTCATTTTCTACTCTCAGTTTTAACTCTGAGGGAATTGCAATTAGGATACGTTAGTAGTTGGTCTCCTATTATCTCCACATCGTCAACATCGAAGAAAGAGCGATTGTGCAAGTGAAAGTGCGTCTCAATATTGAATCTGCTAACAATTTGTCGCAAATAATGTATCACTTATGTATTTAAGTTGTATCAATAAATAATATCATGTTTAAATGAAAAATTGTGTATTAATATTAAAAATGCAAAATCCTTCTTATTCTCGGATTCCCGGGAATTCCAGGATATTTGAAAATCTAATTCCCGTTTCCCGGGAAAAAAATATCGCCGGAAACCCAAAACTTTAATCGCGGATATGTAGCTCTTTGTGTTCCCAGATTTCATAATTTAACGTTATAAAATACTACAAATACATTCGAACGGAATATTAAATTGATCACGCGTATTTGTGCGGCAAAAATAATGCGCGTATGTAATAGATTATACCGAATCTGAGTCCAACAATAGTTGTTGCTATGGCAACACTCTCGTAATGAGTGATAAAAACTGCAATATCGACAGTATTTACGCGAAATTCTAAGAAGTACAATCGATAAGCAAAATTCTACGATAAAAATTAGAATCTTTATTCCTTTCCTCAGAGAATAGTACATACCTACATAACTAGCTCCGATATTACAATTCTAATATATTTTAATGTGCAAGAGAAAATTACCCCGAACGATGGATTTGAGATTTCCCATGTAAATCAAATGGGAAGGATACTTCCTGGAATCGAACCCTGGACTTTCAATATTCGCAACAAAAGCTATCCTCGGGATCTCGGCCCATGTAGCAAGAGATTTCCACCAAGTTTCATGAAAATCGGTCTATTGGTTCAAAAGTTAATAGAGGGGACGGACAGAGAGACACACAGACGGACAGCCAGACAGACAACGACAAAACTATAAGCCTATTTCCATTCTGGAAAGTAGGCTAATAACGATCTATGAAAAAATTCTCAACGCGCTATCTATATCTAGTTAGTTACATTGTAAATATCATCGACTGAAGTAATTTCAAGAATGATATTTTATTTATGATTATACATAAATATAGAATATACTATACGGTAATGCAGTAAACTACGTGAACAACTGAGATTTTTAGGAAACTATTATTTTATGATTTCGACTTGGAAATTAACATAACCTCCGAAAATATCGCCAAAATATTTATTTCTACTCAAATAGATCCTGACCTTGGGAGGAAAAATTTCTCACCTTTAGATTTATGTTAAAAAGCAAAAAGTCGTTTATTTTGGGTTTAATGCTAACTCGATAATATCCGTAGTTAATTCAATTTGCAACTTCGTAAATCAATTCGCACCAACCTTGGACGAATTTTCCTCGACGTAATAGATGCAAATGATAATAATTCCGACTTGTTCGAGCGTCGGTACGGTAAAAAGATCGAGTTGATATCGATAAAAAAAATTAAACACGTTTATAATATATCGCATCAGGAGTTAATTATCTAATCTTATTTAGTTAGAGATTTAATTAATTTACAGGCGTCGCCACGGGAGCCATAACATTCGATACAGCCTTTGATGACAGCAGCGGCGGCAGCAGTAACGAAGCGCGAGTGGATAATGTCGACCTCTACGAACTCAAAACGGATAAATATTTTCCCTCCCATCCAGTTCGCTAAACAAATAGCCAAACAGACGAGCGCGGAGGAAAATGTATCGCCGTAAACACTTCAAGGTCTTTTCCCTTTGGTTTTTCATTAATTTTATAGCTTTTAATGCGCGAGGAGCGGAGATATATATTTTTCCCCGACTGTCGAAAGGTCGACATTTTCACGGCATTCCAGTAGGCATTAAAGGACTCCCAGTGTTATAAACCCATATCAAATAAACCCCAGGAGGGATGCCAGGAATACTAATTATAAGAATTGCAGGAGGTAAAATAAGGGAAAATTTAATGGAAGCGAGTGGGATATCTGCGGTGATGCCGAGCATCGCGGAATTCAATGTAACACTCTTAGGCTCTCATTTGCCAGCGGTGGGCCTTCGTGAGTCCTGTGCTGACCGCTGGAAACTCGACACCTCCGTTGCTCAACGAAGGTAGCTGGGGTTTTCTTATTTCTTTTTTAATGCATCAGTTGCATCGAATCTTGTGCGTTCGGTTTCATTCTTTTACTCAGCACGAGCGACGCTCTTTTATTTTGAAAGGTGGCAATTTGTATTACCGGGTATTAAATACTCGCCGGGGCAGGTATACACAGTGTGTCATTTAGTACCTCTTTTATTTTCGGTAATTCCATACCTAGTAATTAAAATGAAAGGCGTCTGCCAACGAGGAAGTCAGCGGGCTGCATGTTAAAAGATGAATATTATTCTTAGAGCAGGCGAAATCCCTTAAATCTATTGTAAATACAATTGCCAGAGAGGATAGTTTTATATGCGCCAAATCGCATATACGTTTTACTCTAATTTTCATCTATAATACAAAATCTAGTAATGAATTACTGAGCTCAAGTTATGGTTTGTGACAAATGAATGAAAAATATTGCTGATTTTTATGACCACGGGAGTTTCCTATGTTAATTGCACCCGGCTCCCATATAACACGGGGGATGCGTTCTGAAAGAGGAGTGCCGCGTAATGTGATTCCGAGTGATGTGGACCGAGGTTCAGAAGGTGGTTGCGTTTCATACCCCTTCAGGCACCCTCCTCCAGACGCAAAATTCCCTAATCTCTCCTCGAAGCGCATATATCAAAAACAGAATGTCACTGTCGGTTATTTATAAGCTTATTTAAAAAATCATTTTGAACCTTCCATTCGTCTCTTTCTCTCTCGGAAATCTGGAATCCATCATCCCAAATTCGACCGAACCGCGTTAATGCGAACCGTAATCCGCGTTATGAATTTTTTTGATAAAAACAAACCGTATTGTAGCGAATCCGTGTTATAAGAACCCGTGATACAGGAGGGCCAGATATATTTTTCGCCAAACAGCGGCCTTCAAAACGAATATTTGTCATTTCAAATAACGAATTGTGAGTTATGTTATTAAGGATATTCTCTTCCACCCCTTTGGAGTGAGAATATGTTTACAGATTGGTCGAGTTTTTGAAATGCCGATAAAATAAACCGGGTCTCGCTAGCCTGAAAATAATTTTATCTTTGACGTTATATTTTTTTTCGCAGTAAAAACGCATATTTGAAAGACATCATGGAATAACTAATGAAACAGCTCGCTGCAAAAAATACAAATATAAAACGTGCTCTCCAAGAAGCAGGAATTGGAATGACTGCCTAACGAAGATGAATTGGTCAGTGTTTAATTAGCAGCAGCATAAAAATGGAATTTACTAGCTCGCACGCTAATAAACTGCCAAATGGCGCCAGGATATTATCCTTAGGCATATGGTGACCTGAAAGAATCTAAAATTTGCCACGCAGTTACCTTTTACTTTTGGAAATAAATTTTCTAGTTTTGATAGCTTGCATAAATTTTCAGTGAAATAACGTTACGGAGATATTTTGACGGAGTGCTGTGTTTATGCGGTTACCGTAGAAGAGGAAAAACAAAATTTTACGGACTACAAATAGAATTTATTGGTGGGGTGCTACTTTCCACACACATTATTTTCTATGATAAAATTAGTTAAGCATAGCCTTAAATTAGCCTCTTTAAAAATATCATTTATCCAAGGTATTTATTTAATTTCGAGTGACGACTTTTTTGGTTTCGTTGTCTAAAACAAAACAAATTATTTGACTAAACTACATCAAGCAGTCTTTAATTTTAAAATAGTTACGTTCGAATTAATCTTACACTACGAAAAGTTTTCATCTGAACCAAAGGGCTTTGTTTCCTTCTAAAGTAATTTTGCCTCGAGCAATTGAACGTAAAATACGTAAGTCTTTCAGCAAAGTGAAGGACGGCAAAATTGATGGTAACCGACAGTTTCAAACCAAACCATGAATTTCGATCTATGATTATGCCGCTTCCAGCTCATTTCAGAATTAAGATGAGAGAAGGAAATGACACGGAATGGATCAATTCAGACTTGTGGTTTTCAGTTATAATGTAGCCATGGGCCATCGTATTCCTTGTCATCCATGAATTTCACTTTACAGCCCGAATAGATGGAAAAATATCATAATTTTGTAGATGCCATGCCTACCATTAAGGAAGTCAGTAGTTCCATGGGACATGGATTTAAAACCACTGCTTTATTACAGGAGTGGCCAAACTTACCCCCGGAGCCGCATACAATAATCTTCAAACGTTCGAGAGCCGCATGGTACATTCTTCGCTCATAAATTTACAAACAGTAAAAGCAATTAAAATATAATCCCCGACATGCATTACGTCATTGTGTTCTGTAGTGAAAAGCGTTGACATGCCTCTGAATGGAAATTTAAAAGAGCCTCATGATAAGTTAAAAGAGCCGCGGTTTGACCGCCTCTGCTTTAGTGTTATTTTATAGGACACCAAAATCTACATTTTACCATTCCAGCACCGAATAAAGAAACCCATAATAAATTCTAATGCTGGAATGTTGCTACATGTAGACCATTTTTAGCGCATTTAATTTACAACAGGTGTGCTATTGTTGTATGATGAATGAATGAAATCCAGCCTATCGAACTAAACTTTGATATATATTTTTATGTCTCATGTCAGCCAACGTGTGATATAGACATTTTCCACAGTCATAATTAACCAATGAGTACGTTGATTGTTGACTTCAGGCAATAGAAATAAGATTTATTAGTATACTCCTACAATTCGCTCTAATTTCCAGCTCATCCAATGGCTGGAAAGCAATTGATAATGAAAAAAGCACAAAGCAGATGCCATAAATAGTGATTCAGTGCTTCACCATTGAGTACGTCTGCTTTGTACCCAAAATGAACATTTGATATGATTTTTCCAACCGTTCCGTGGATGTTGGAGTTATATTTATCATAAAATAGTATATACAACTCCCGATTTAGCGCCGCCGTTTGTCCATCACTGACATTGGCGTTAAAACGGGGGTGGCGGTAAATCGAGGTATATGATTGCTGTACGTTATCATAAGATGGAAGTTCCCCTCACAGCGATTCATGGGCGGAATACGAGGGTGGGACTATATAGGGAGGCGCTAAATCGGGTGACTGTACATAAATGAAACTAGTCACTCTGACATTTCTGGTGTTTTAAAGTATGATAATGTAAAAGAATTAAAGTTGTATGCCATTTTAATCAATTGAAATCTACCAATTCAAACTATTTCCGTCTTCCTTATAGCGATGAAACAGTTGAGTAAACTATACGCCCACAGTAAAGATAACGATTTAAGCGTGAATTCGTTGAATGTTGATTCTACACGAATTCACTGCATCTTTAATATGCACTTTGTTTATTTCTCTATTTTATTATTTATAGCAATAACATTTGATAAAACCTATTTGCTGAGCTAACTTTTTCAACCTGAAGGTTCACGTGTACATCGACAAAATGAAACTCTTTCGATTCGTGAGATTATTAAGATCCTTTATTTGTTAGAATCTCGTAGACACGACTCGGCCCGGCGGAAACGAATCACTTTCTCCCAATGCAACCCAAAAACCATTTCACTCTCACCCTTCGAATCACGGCGCATTATAAATGGTTGGAAGCGTTTATATCTGTCGAAATCGGAGATTTATTAGGACTTAATGGACCGCGATGTTTCTTCTGAAAAGTTACGGAAGAGTTGTTTTGTTTTAAGATTTAACGATCCCCATTCGAGTTAGACACAAACGAAAAGAGGAATTCGATAAGTGACATCATCCCCTCCGGGTTTCCCGGAACATGAAATCACCGCGCGGTCGCCATCGAAACCATTTTAATCCACGCACCGATCGTATTGATTTCCTCAATAGTTAACCATAGTGTCATTCCGTAACTATGTTCAGCAACAAATTACGTGCATGTATACGCCTGAGCATTTACGTATGCATTTATATTTTATCGATCGTGTTAATTTGCTTTACTGCCATCGCGGAATGTATTTCGTATCAATTTGCAATAACACAATGAATGAATTTTTGCAAGTACGAGTATGTGAGCGAGTTTGTTTGCGTTGGAAAAGATATAACAAGTGATTAGTGTCCCTGGTGTCCACCTAAAATCGTAGGTAGAAATTTTAATTTAAAAGATAGGTCTTGAGAAACTTAAAAAACATAACCATACATACAACTAATAGAATTAGGAAAGATCCACCTTTCTCACGACCTACGAAAACGAAAAAAGTAAAATTTCACGATCGGTTTCCAGGTACTTACAGAACTTGGTTCTTTGCAAACCATCAAGGTTGGTACGTGGGACAGAATATAATGGTTACCGTCCAGATTCAAGATCTTTCCGTAGCGTTCGCGAAACCTGGAAAATAGGGAATCTTGATAACTACGTGTTCCGCGCTGAAATTTCCTCGATTTTATCCTCGCGATCCTAACGTCTCTTATAACACGCAGTTCTGATAAAATTGCTCGTTTCGAGGAAACATGACAATTGGAATGCTGAGGCCATAAGACGGTCAAGTCAACCAGAAGCGCTTTTCGCCTACAGTGTAGCCATTCACAGTGCAAAGACTTTTTAAACATATTCAACTACACGATCGGCTAATTATTGTAGTCGAAATGCCTTTTAATAGTTATAGCTTCAGAAATACAAGCTTTTTTCCGTATATAATATTTAGACGCAAGCCATAAGGTGAGTTCGATAACTCATTCTTTAATTTTTTCCTTATATCTTATGAGTTCCTCGAATCCCCAGAAACCGCTCGTTCATAACGCGCATCGAAAAATCCGCACCTGGATTAATTAGCGTATTTCGCTGTGGCGAAACAGCGTGATCCGTCTGGTCAAGGAGCCGATCGGGTATGCGTCATGACGCATTCGTGTGTGGGCCCGATCACTAGGGGCCTCTTTTATTCCGCTCTTCCCCCGCTCGGCCGGGAGTCTCGACTCCCGTTCGAGAAGAGGGAAGGGCCGGGGAAAAATTGAATGCGGACAACGCCCGCCCGCGCGCGCATACCGATACGTACAAAGGGACGACGCCACTCACCATCCGACTGTCCGTCCACTTGGCTTGGGATGCTGCCACCGCCGTCCGCTCACTCTCTCTCAATCCCTTTCCAAAGCTTTCTGAAAAATCCACCGACGCCGCGGAAGGTGGGCCAAAAAAACAGGGAGAAAGCACCAAAAAAAACCCTTTGGCGGCGAAGAGAGGGGCGAGGAGGAAGGAAGGGTGCTCACATCCTCCCAGCACGGCACATTTATCAAATCCGACCGGAGATGCAGGATACAGTCGGCAAATCCAGGTGGAGGAGGATAAATCGGCTCAAAACCAAACCTTTTTTCCGGAGTATAGGTATTCGTGCACCACAAGAAAAAAAGAACACACGCGAAAATAAAGTAAGAGATGCACACGGGGGTCGAGCACTTCACGAGTGGGCTGGAGACGGACCAGACAGAGAGAGGGAGGTAGCACCGAACACTGTGGAGATGCTGGGACGAATGAGAGATCCGCGTACAGTACGCACTTTCACACGTCACGCGACTCCCTCCCTCCGGAGGGAGAGAGGTGGAGGAGGCTGGTGCTCCGCTCTTGACTTCGCCGTTGCATCTATGGCCCGAAGGTCGCGGGCGTCCCGGCCACAGTTATAACAGACGAGGCGCCGATGATGTCCCGGGAGCGAGAGCCTTCTCCCAAGAGGATTCCGATCATAATGACTTCATGTGGATCTGTGAAAGCGACGTCACCGGAGCGGGCAAGGCGACTCGTCTGAACCAACAGGTTGCAGAGCGGAGGAAAGACTCGGGGCGGTTACGGGGAGTGTGGAGGAAGGGGGGGGGGGGGCGGAGGGGTTAGAGATATTAAAGCGGGAGGGGAAGTCAACGGAGGGGAAATCAACCACCCACCCCACTATACTCCCCACCCACGCCGTATGCCGCCTTGCTGCCCCGCAGGAGAGGAGCAAACAACAAGTGCTGCCTCTTCCCACGAACTAAACCGTCCGAGCAGTCCGGACAGGTGCCCCTTTATAGTGGGGGGCGTTCTTCTCGTTGTGAGGCGAATACTTAAAAAAACAACCCTTAAGGGCTGGATAAAGCCTGCAGCATCGCGCGCCCCCAAGAAGATAAAAAAATTCCCACGGCATGCTGCGAGCGTGTGTGCTCCGCGGCGTGCATCCGCACGAGATTAAAGATGGCGTCCTTTTTTACGCCTTTGCTTTTTTCTATCAATCTATCGATAGATTTTTTCAGTTACTTTTATCAAAATCGCTATCAAAATAGTTTTAAATGATTTCTGAGTCTCGGTCGTTAAAAATCACTGAGGAATTAGATGATAAAGGGACGTCTTCACGAAAGAAAATGAAGTTTTTATTACCGCTCTACAACTTTGCTAACATAAAATGGGTTCATTGAGCTTTACTTCATAGATTTTCAGTCTTGTGTCACGCACGCTATAGCGCGTCAGATGGTAGGCGAATGCAGATTTATGTTATATTTTTACTGAATTAATTTCGCGCTCGTTTATACGTCGGCGACGTAATTGCAGAGTATATAGCACCATATTTAATTGTAACTACGACATCGAAAATTATTTTTCCTGTGAAAAAGTCTAGATGCGTGCCAACTGGTAATACGGATATTATGTTATCTGAAGAAGCGCCCCGCGAGGGAAAACAAGATTTCTTTGAAGGCTACGACATGAAAGATGCTTGAAAAGCGCTATCGTAGATGACTCGTAGGAGCGAACTGCATTTCGAATCATGCGATGTGAATCGTAAAGCATTCGAATAAAGTGAAAAGAAACATCCAGTTTAACTACCGCAACGGAGCAAATTTTATAGAAATTCTGACTCATAGAACTATAAATGAAAGTGTAGCCAAAAATATCTTCTTTGGTTCACAGGTTCGACTTTACAGGAGGTAGTGAATAAAAGGAGAAGTTCGGCGAAGGTATATGCGGGCATAAATTACGGTAAATTAATAAAGATCAGCGTCCTCAGCAATCTCCGCGGACGATTATCCAGTATGATTCGTCTCACGCAGTGAAATTCTCGAGGAAGCTTCTATTTTATGCGCGTGATGCACGATTCTCGCTTTCCGTAAAAAAGAAAGAAAAGAGTAACTGATCGGAATAAACCATTTTCATCGAATTCGATTCTTATTGTGCCAATACAGCTACGAAAATTTTCAAAGAAAACTTCAATATCTTAAACTTCATTGACCGCATGAAATTTGCGTATTCGCCATAGCAACTGTTTTTTCCATCCGTTCAAACAAAACAACATATTTCTTACATTCGCACAGCATCAGTCTCGAAATTTAACGTTCCTTTCTTTATTTAAAGGTTTCATTCCCGCGTAGGAAACAGCTGCGCGATTTACTCAGCTACTAAAAATGATGATGGTACGCGCGGATTTCTTAGGTCAAATGAGTTTCTTATTAAGAGAGAGAGAGTGATGGATTCCCTAAAAATCGTGACAACAGCTAGATGTGTGAGTGTGTTTATATGCGGTCCGGGTTTCCTGCGCGGCCATGCGAGATAATTCGTGCATGAATCACGCGCGTCGAGCGGGAGCGAACGCAAGCGAACCTTTGCCTCCGCAGGTCGAGTCACTTAAGACGTGACGCATCGAGCCTTGGGTATTAACCCGTATCAAACGAAAAAGGCTTCGTTGCGTGAGGCCTCCTATATTTCCTAAAAAGAAAATAACCGTTTCCTCCAAAGTATTACGGGACGGTGGCGTATGTCCTACATAAACCGTAAAATTACCGCGTCCTACATTGTCACCATCTTTCCCTTCGCTTATTAGGGCTTTTAAAAAAGTCTCTTATGCATTCGGTTTGTCTGTCCGTCCTTCCGTGTTTGGGCAATATCTCTTGAATCCTACAAGTTGGGGAAACCAAAATTTCAGGATATGGCGTTCTACAGGAGAGCTACGCATAGTACAAATATGGTGGATCTAGGATAAGCTGCATAAGAGTAATCGATGTCTTTTTCCAACCCCTTTATTTCATTTCTACTTCCCCATAATAAAAGCATTATATCGATGCAGGGAATTTTAAATTTGCATTTTTAACTAGGTGAAAATTGAGATAGGAGCTCTGGACATGAACAGTTCTATAGCTGAAAGACTTTATGTAAAAAAACAGAATTCAAAACCGTTTCGAATGAGAGCAAACAATAGTTTTTAATTTAAAAAAGAGTGAACATTTTATTGTTTTTAACAATGTGAGATATCAACTGCCAGAACAACGAATCAACTGCTTTTAAATGGAAACATATCATCCCATAGCATTTATATAATGCTTTTAAAATGGAATTTATAGGCTATATTACGAGACCGTTGATCTCAACCAAAGATGTAATCTTATGATGACCTCATAATCCCAAACAAGAAAAAAAGCGCCATATGTAATTTGTCTCTGCAATTCTTCCCTCACTTTTCCCAAACCGTTCGTTCCGCGGATCGATAAAAATCAGGAAAAACATTATATTCGTGTCGTTGAAGCGTAAAATTCTTGTACGCGTGTTTATGCACGTATGTAAATAAATAAAAATGTGTTTGTGCATATTTACATCTGAACGAATAGAGTATGATGCCAGCGGGGATAACGGTAAAGACGTACCCGGAGGCCGTCCAATCAAAAGGATGAGAGCTGCTATTGATAAAAAACGCGCCGGATGTGGAATTATGTTTTAAAAGCTTCAGAGGCGGCGATCTGACCTCTGGAGGATTCCTTTGATTGTACCCTTTAGACACGGCATTTTAACGACACGTTTCTCTGTTGGAGGAGGGAGGGGTTGCGAGCATCGTAAATAATGGTTAATTTTTTTAACGTTTCCGCGTCTTTCTGAAAGAATGATACGTTGCCCCTGACTCGGCTTTCGATTGTGTTCATTTAATTACCTCACCGTCGCCGTCCTTCCACAAACAAAATAAATAGCTCAGTCATATTTAACAGATCATTGGTCCGCACAAAATCCTTTGATGATCCGTATAAATTAGCATGAGATTACATAAGAATCCGGAACGATTCAATGTGTTTCAATTGAGGCGAGGGTTTCAGCTTTCATTAAATACTCTAATTCATATGGATTACAAATAAATTCCGGAGATATAAATCAAAACCGAGGGTTGCCGACCATAGAGTTGTTTGTTCTTTTTGAAATAAAAGTCATCGCGAAGAATTTATTGAATTTTTTTTGTCCGAAAGGCGTTGCTCCCCTTCTATTCAATAACAATTTATCGATGATTACTCTTCCTTGTTTTTCTTTTGAAATTCTTGGAAAATGCCATTCTCTAAAAATAACTGTTTTTAGACTACATTCTATACTGAGAGATAGATGTATTTTTAGTCCATATCTATTTTTTGCCATAGATATGCAATATTTCCTGAAAGATTACTCAATAAAAACCGAGCGCCCCAAATATTGTTTTCTAATAACAAAATAATTCAGGTCTTTCTTCAAAACTGGCTGTCTACAAATGACATAGACATCAGCCGTGGAAAACAACTCGGTTTTATAATTTTATTTCGCAAGGAAAACTTGAAAATATCAACAAGACTGTAATCATCTAGTGGCATCCGCTGAATTTATAAGCGTTTCCTAAAAATTTCTCAAATATTTTCCGGTTTAACGTTCAACTTTATTTTTTACCTCAATGCCAGGATTGTAAATGATGATAGGTGGAAGCAGAAATCCCTCGCCTTTTCTATGCTCGTAAAAACATGGACTGGTTCGAAGTTAAATAGACTGCATGTATTTCGAACACGACGTCACCAAATACGTCACTGACGAGCATGCCATCGAGTATATCGTCCATCGCACCCTTATAAAATCTTGAGAATTAAACGATCTCGGCGATGGCTGGGTCCAGTGGTGTGCGATTATCCAAAGATATGTTGCGTGCAAAATCAGTAATCAGTGCCTGCCGGTAATCTGGGTGTGTTCCCGACTCTGTGGAATGTGTGGAGAAAGCTCTCTTAAGAACACCTTGAAGAATCGATTTCATTGGTTTTATGGTTACCTGCCGATGGACGAAGCTAGTTTTCGCTACGAAATTATGTACTCGGATATTAATTGGGTTTCTTAACGCAAGTGGCACCTAACGCGTGGATTTCAGTCTTTTGGCATGGCGTGCATCAGAAAGGGGACAATCTCGATCACCAAAAACAAGTTCCGCTTGCGCCCGAGTTTCTCCCATGAATATTGTCCTCCTGAGATGTCTGTAGTTTTAAGGAGTAATATTTTCTGAGGATATATGCACATTAAAATGTTTTCAAGTGTAAATTAAGTGTGACAGAAAAGTTAATTACGATGAAATTTGTATCAAAAAGGAGATTAAAACAATGCGTTTATTGAAAAATGTAATTTCAAGTTTCGAAAGTGAATTGAATTAAGCTAATCAAAATTATATATATATATATATATATATATATATATATATATATATATATATATATCGCCGGAAATACGCTAGAATATTGCAACAGCTGTACCTATCTCCGAAGTCTACTTTCACAATAAAAATATTTAAATACAGATGCACCTCTATTTATGCAGAGGGAAGCGTTCCAGGAAAGGGACGCATAAAGAGAATTCGCATAAACAGAACTCATATTAATGTGTAAAATATAGGAATACGTTCCACAACCTCTCCTAATACCCCTCCAAGACGCACTTTTTCACTCCATAATGATATTAATTAATATTAATGATATACAAAACCGTAGCAAGTAAGATACCCTTGCCAAAATAACAGAAAGCACGTATTTTAAAAAATTTCCAGGTATCTGGTTTGCCTCTCCCTTTGGGGAGGAGAAAAAATGAACAATTGAAATGTAGATCCTCACTAGATCATCTCGTCCATGGAAACATAATTCCTCTATCTTCAGTAGTTTAACATCAGTTCAAAGTTTTGAATTTTCCTAATTTGAAGTCACCTAGGGGAAAATCTATGAACTACTTGGAAAGTCCAATCATTGGAAAATGCACAGATTGATAAGAGCTATTTAATTCAAAAAGATTTTTCAAATATCCCAAGTAGTTTAGCTACAACACCATTTCAAACTTTGGAATGTTCCAACTTTGAAGCCATCTAACGAGAAATCTATGAACTACCGGGAAAATTAATAAACTAATAAAAACTATCTAATCCAAAAAGAATTTTCCAAATATCTCTTAAAACAAAAAAGTTGATTGTCCACAGACAGAGTGTTCACATTTGCGTTTTTTATTTTAAGAAAACGTGCTAAAAATAACATAAAATACAATAATTCAAACAAAGCATACCAAAGGTGACCAGACATCCCGATTTCGGAGGGACAGTCCCGCTTTTGAGCAGCATGTCCCGCTATCCCTCAAAAAATTTAGGGGACGAAAATTGTTCCGCTTTTGGATATGTTGATGATAAATGTCCCGATTATTCAAATGTTTTTACAACAAATGGAACATAAGATAAAGCAATTCACAACGAATTAAACATCATAAGACAATCAAAGATACTTCAATAATAACAGCGAATGAGAGAGAAATAATAATAATCATAAGAACATTAATCATCCTCGCCCACAACAAAGCGGATGACGCAGATCACCAATCGGCCGTGATGCAGCTTTCACATTGGCTAATAGCATTTCGCAGATGTAAAAACAAATGACGACGTAATTAATCGGTATTCCCATTATTTTAACGTGTCGTAAAGTTTGTATGGTATCGGTATCGGCCTAGATGGCGTCCCACCGTCTATGTCTGATACAGTTTGAGAAGGAGTTTGGAATGCATCTAAGATACCGACGCTCTTATTCACTCATTTCAGAGACACAGATATCAGCTACAAACAAATGTCAGAATTAATTCAGTTTGATCTAAAAATATATATTAAAGGATTATATAATAATTTATTATGTTTGGAGTTAGAAATTCACGAGCAAGTTGGAGAAATTTAGAAGACATTGCTCTTGAAATTTTTTTGATTGTGTGCACTCCTCCAAGAAAAACATTGCTTAAGTAAAATCACACTATATTAGAAGTGTTAAAAACACAGGAGGAATGGTTCACCATTTAATTTCAATGCATAATGCTAACAATATTTTTATTTTTAGACCCCTTATTGAAGTAGGATTTTCCTTAAGTCATTTTTAATATAAAAAGAGAGGCCGACTGATTACACAACCATCTTTACCATTGTTTGTGAATTTGAGTAGAACTCCGTAAGACGTCTCAATTTATCGGAATTAGCAGCTGAACTGTAGTCGGTCGCCGTAAATTGCCTACGTTCCAGGGGCAAACAGATCTTGTCCCGCTTTGGCTGATCTGAAATCTGGTCACTTTAAGCATACCTTATGTGGGGACAGCACAGTGAGTGAGTGAGTGAAAGATAGAAACACAAAATGATAATGATATAGAAACACCTTAAGATTACTCACCAATAGAGGCAGAAAGAAGAGCACAAGTGGTGGTGATGGTGGGTAGCACGCTGTTGGAGGTATAAAGTGTCAGAGGACCTTCTTAGTCTTACCCAAAACCTCATAACAACAAATTAAATAAATTCAGGTAGGAATAGGTTTTTTGCACAATACAGAATTTGCATAAACTGAATTAACCTGCATGAAGAGAGAGAGAGAGGACTGTATGTTTCAACAAATACTTTTCTATTTTGCTCTAAAAAGAGGAAGAAAATACTTTTTGTAGATTAGTACCAAAAGCAATAAAAAAATAATAGTTCAAATATAATCTACTTTCATTGAAAAAGCTTTAAAATAAAAAAATTTCAAATACATATTTTGATTTCCTGGTATTTAGTATTTGAATGAGAAAACAATAACCACATTAAAATTACCATTCTTATACTCAAAATTAACTTTCAGTAATCAGTTATTTCATAATTAGTATCCTTAGTATTCTACCTGTGAGAAGAAAAAGAACATATGCTAGGGCTCTACAGGGCCAGCAGAATATCAGCACTGCCTGCTACCAATAATTGATGAGCACTTGTCTTACTTCTGAAGCTAAATCTTTTATTAACCCTTTGAGTGTCACGCCGCTTTTGGTGGGTATGTCCAGAAATGCCATGGCTATTTCAGCAATTTTGCATCAATCTCTAAGAAAAATCACATACATGCCATTTATTCATATTCTTGCCTGATTCTCTCAGTAATTGCACAGATGATTACAACTATTAATTATATTAAGGGAATGTTAGAGTCCATCTCTTGATTTTTTTGCTTAAAAATTTTTGTTTTGAATTTTTTTTATGAAAAAATGAAAAGTCAATTTTATATTGAATCAAGTATAGTATTTTATTATTTTCGCTAGTATATTTAACTTATTTTCATAAAGGCAAGACATCCATGTAAAACATTGCAAAAACTCGCAAAAATTATTAAAAAATGAAATTACAGAAAAATATTATTTTGCATAACTGCAATTTCAGCACTTTTTCATCAGTCTATATGAAAAATCACATACACGCTATTTATTCATATTTTTAAGTGTTTCTTTCATTAATTGCACAAATGATATATAAAACATTACATTCTATAAAACTATATACTCATAACATATTTATTTATATAATTAAAAAATATTTTGCTAAGATTATACATTTGAAAAAAAAATTAAAAATAACAAATATCTTCTAAAATATCGAAATTTTCCATCTCTAAATAACATTCGTCGTCACTTAATGAGTTTATATAACATAGCAATTCATCATCCTCAATTCTAACAGTGAAATTATCTTGGCCTATAGAAGCTATTTTGAAAGAATTGAGGTAATGTTTCGCGAAATTGAAAAAACCATAACTGAGCAAATAATCAACTAAAACCAAAAAGAAAGGAAGATGCGTGAACTCCTCTTTCGATTGATACCATCATATTTTGCCATCTGTCATTTGCATGTGGAACTATTATGAGTTTACGCTTACTCAGCATGGTCGACGATTTATCAATGTTGGCACTTCGCGCTTAGGAAACAAACAATGATATATAGTCGCGTGGCTCTGAAAGAGTTAACAAGAAAAATACTGATTTTAAAACTAACTGATAGAAAGAGTTCTGTAAGTAAATAAAAATCTGAAAACAAGCTTAATTTTCTGTGGAAAAATGCAGCTTTCTGTTGATTAAATGATGAAAATCAGAGGCATGATGTGTGGTGAGTTTGAGAGGTGACTGACTGCCTCAGGCAGTACTTTTCGAAGGGGAGAATTATAGGATTATCACCGCTGATTTGCATTTAAGAGCCATTAACAGGGGTGGCATTTCATCTAAGGTGGTAGATTTCCTTGCAATGATGATGATGTATACAACTGGGCCTACATTTACACAGAGGTTTGGTTCTTGGAGAACTCTCTGTACATTGAAACAGTGTGAAAAAACACTGAAGGTCTATGGGTATAGAGGGGTTAGATTCCAGAATAATAAGATTATATTGCCACATCAATCAATAAGAAAATAAGCATTGTGCAGCACCAAAATGAAATATATCAAAGGATAATGAATGAAAACAACCTGATAACTATTAAGCTTTTCAACAAACAATTAGTTTTATCAAGTGCTAAACATTGAAAAACATTTTAATGATATCTATGTTAATTTTAATAAGGGTGAAATGGAATGTCAGGATCAGATTCACTCTTATCGCTTGCTGTCTATTGGGAATAGTGGGTGGAGGTTAACTTGTAGATAAAACTGGTGATAGGCAGTTGTTTGGTCTTTGTATTCTTCCCTGTATGGAGCCAATGCATCCTCAATCTTCATCTTCAACTTCAAGCTCTGCTCCATGATTGGATCCTCAGCAAAAAATTTGTCTCCAAGTTCCCTGGACAATTGAAAACCCTTATTCATCATCAGTTTTGGCTTGAGAGTTACCACAACCTCATCTTCACTTTCATCATCACTGATGCATGGCTGAATCAGCACCTCCTGCTCTTTTTCGATCAAATCGGTGTTGTGGGATCCTAGTAGATCCTCTAGCTTTTTTGTATGAAGATTGTTGAATCCATCCTCCACTGCTGGGAAACTAAGGAAGTCAATTACTGCCTCCTCCCACAAATTCTTCCAACATGAGTTGATTGTGGATGGCTTTATTTCATCCAGCAATTCTATTATATTATTAATACATTCTGTGATAATATATTTTTTTCAGCACTGACTCATTGTCGAATTGGGGTCATTTTCCATTGCAATTAAGGTGTGATGGAAGGTAGTATGCCTTTAAGGTTGCTATGAAGCCTTGATTGAGAGGCTGGAGGAGTGACGTGGCACTGGGAGATAGAAAGACCACATCAGTGCTAGGATATGCAAATTTAAGGTTTCTGGAGTGTCCTGGTGCATTATCTAGGATCAGAAAGACTTAAAATGCAAGGTTTTTTGATGTTCCACATTGTGCTCAAAACAATCATGAAACTATTCCAAGAAAACCTCTGATCTTACCCATGCTTGTCCATTAGCCAGCCAAATCACTGAGGGCTGATGTTTATCCTTGCCATTTAGTGCATGGGGATTCAAGGCTTTGTGAACCAGCATTATCTTTACCATAAAATCTCCTGACTTGTTTCCACAGATGAGAGCCATAAAACCCAGAGCAGTTTTCTCTTCTTTGGAAATAAATGTTCTCCTAGGCATTCTCTTTCAGGACAAACCTGTCTTATCTGCATTTAAAACTTACTCAGGTTTGTAACCCTACTCCTTGGCCAGCTCTGGAGGAAACTTCTTGGCTGCCTCATGGTCTGCTGATGCCACTTCACCATGCATATTTGTCTGCTGAAGCCACTTCACCATGCATCTTCATGTCTGCTGAAGCCACTTCACCATGCATCTTTATGTCTGCTGAAACCACTCCACCATGCACCATCATGTCTGCTGATGCCACTTCACCATGCATCTTCATGTCTCCTGAAGTCACTTCACGATGCATCTTTATGTCTGCTGATGCCAATTCACCATAAATCTTTATGTCTGCTGATTCCACTTTACTATGCATCTTCATGTCTGCTGATACCACTACAACATGCATCTTCATGTCTGCTGATGCCACTTTACCATGCATCTTTATGTCTGCTGATGCCACTACACCATGCATCTTCATGTCTGCTGATGCCACTTCGCCATGCATCTTTATGTCTGCTGATGCCACTACACCATGCATCTTCATGTCTGCTGATGCCAATACACCATGCATCTTCATGTCTGCTGATGCCACTACACCATGCATCTTCATGATGTGCAACCTGTACCTTTTCTTGAATTTTTTTAACACCCCTTGCTACTCCAGTACTTCTTTGATAGTTCAACCAATTGTTGTTTTATCATAAAGAGTCAAGAAAAATTATAAAAAAAGAGCTAATATAGCACTCCTCATGATTAATCCTAAGATGCAGAAAAGATTAATAAAAAATATACAGGAACAGGTTATAAATTTCAGAGGCTAATTTCCTCTAGATGTGATTACGTATCTTACGCTCTGTTATCAGAAAACCCTGGGTCAAAAACATTAATGTGATATTCACTGTCTGGGATATTGGTCATTATTTGGTCAATTAATGTTACCCGAGTATTAGTAACTCTTGATGCATCATTAATTGCTACGTTGACATAGGAATCTTACAGGAGCCTTGATTTGTTTGCCTTTACTGCACATATCATCAGAAAAGGTATATTAAAGTCGCCACAAATGATAATATTTGTGCCTTTTTTAAAAAGGAAGTCCAAACACCAGGAGAAATTATCTAAAATTACATCTGTCTCCATCTGGTAATCGATAGACACAATAGCTATTTTTGGTTTCTTTAGTTTAAGGAAAACTCAAAATGTTTCTCTAAACTACTAATATTAGTTAAGTTAATTTGTTTAGTCATTAACTTATCTCTAATATAAATACAGTTTCCATCATTTTTCAATTCTGATCTACAAAAGGCCTTAGTACTTACAAACGCTGGAATTTTGATAAGATCAAATTCTTGAGATTTCAACCAATTTTCAGCAAAACAAAGCAAGTGAGTATTTTTGTAGAGATTGTTTAAGATAATTTCTGATGAATATAGCTTATTTTTAAGACTTTGAGCATTTTGAAATAATATTTCAACTTTTCTACTATGTACAAGACCCCTTATTTGAGTTCAACACTTTACATTCTGAGACAGGCTCCAGATTGACCTAGTTGTTGACTAGTCATGGAGCTATAGGTTTACTGATAGCATGTTTTAACCTTGAATGAATTTAAACAAAATCGTTAAAGCCATTTTTGAATAAATTGACATTTTGTGAAAATCAACATGAATAAATTACATTCTAATGTTGTGCTATATCATCCATCTTTTCATAGTTTCTATTCTGGATAATAGTATCCCTAAATAAGAAACATCAATTGATTTAATTTGAGCGTTTAGGTTCTAAAGTCATGCACAGATGGATGGCACAGCAAAAACCACTTTTTTGGATTCAGGGACACCTAAAACGTGAGTTTCTGTAAAAATCTGTCAATTTTTTTGTGATTACAATACTTCCTCTATGTTACTATATATATATATATATATATATATATATATATGAGAAAGTAAAAAGGGAAAATGTTGATGTTCAAAAGCTGGTAGTAATACCAAAGAGAAGATAAACTGAAGCTGAAGAGGAACTTAATCATCCTCAAAACATGCTTCTGATGTTAACTATATGGTTGAAAATTGATAGAAAAGAAACAGTATAATTCAGTTTGTAAAAGCCCAGATAACATTAAGAATTTTATTGCATTAAATTTAACTACATGTTTTAAAAAATCTCGTGTTGTGGGCCCTGCATGCTAATATTGCATAGGGGCCTCATAAAGCACTATCACCTAGAGCAGTGTTTCTCAACTGGGGGTCCCCAAACCCTTAGGGGTTCATGCGTTATTTCTCTGGGGCCCACAAAGGCATGATGCTTATTTTTATCTATAACTTGTTTGATTCAGCACATAACTCTGATTAATGTTTCAAAGTGAAAATATGACACAATGAATGAAAAATGAATGAACTTTTCATAGGGAAGGGGCCTGCAGAATTTGTGGGACTTTGTAGCAGGACCATGGCTTCAAAAAGGTTGAGAAACACTGGCCGAGAGGCCCCACCAACCACTGTTGAATAGGGGCCTCGCACTTCCTAAATCCACACCTGAAAACACAGCACTGAAAATGTCAATTTCCACTTTTGTTGCAAATTGAATTGTTGAATAATAAGAAACCTTGGTCATGTTTCACAATTTAATTTGTATCGTAAGTGGAAATTGACAACATCAATACTATTTCATCATGCAAACATTCTATAAAATGTTGCTTAAAAATATTACTTTAATTTGTGACTATATTTCATTATAAATGAAGCAAAGCAATGGTTCTTAATTAATTATACAATAATGAAGAAGTAGAATGATATGCAATGGTATGGCAGTATTGGCACCTTTTTAAAAATATTAAAAATTTGTCTATAAAAATATAAAATAATTTATATCAGCCTTGTTCGAAAACTATCACATATTGATCATTATAGCAAAGGTTATTAGTAAGGAGCACATACAGCAAAATCCTGATTTAAGAGTCCTGAATTTAATGTTTATTTTTGCAGTCCCATCAAACACCCCATTTGAGCCTTGTATTACTTTCTTCAAAATAATGCTATTTATGACCACTTCATTAAAAACCTACCTAAATTTAATGCAAGTTGGTGGTTACTACAGCAATCCTTAGGCTGCGTTCTTTTAATGTTAGAGTTGGGATGGGAAAAAAACAGAGAAAATGGACCGTCACATAGGGTGAGTTGGAGAGGTGACTGCTTTAGATAGCACTTTTCTAAGGGTGGCATTATAGCAGTGTTTCCACTGATCTGCACCTACATGTCATGAACTGGGGAGGCATTTTGTATTTTTGCCTCAGATGACAGATTTTCATGCAATGGCTCTGATCAGGAAACAACTCTTTTTTACACCAAATTTTTAAATAGTGAGGCAGAAAAAGTGTCCATTCTTTAGGATAACAGTTGTTAAGAATGTAGACAGAATTAATAAAGTGAATTACAATAATTAATGTTGTTAACCAAACTCTCAGTATAGAAATAAAAAAATATCCTTCGAAAACTTAGGAAATTATCTCTCAATCAATCTCAACTATCTGATGGCATTACTATGCCACAAATTTCATTGTTACTTTGTTTTATGGCAAAAACAAATGTTTTCATTTCTGTGATTTTTACATGTGAGTTTCTATGTGAAATGCTTGGAACACCCAGGCCCGGCTAAGTTTTTTAGTTTTTGAAAACTTAAGATATTATCTGTCAATTAATCTCAACAACCTGGTATCATTACTATGCTACTAATTTGACTATTACTTTATTTTATGGCAATAACTATTAAATAGAACAAATTTAAAAGTAATTAGGATTTTTTCTTCTGAACCAATGGAAGATCTCATATTTGTATGACTTTCCTCAGTTGAGTGTTCACTATGTGTAATAGATCATTGAATGAACTGATGGACATTCTATATAACTCAAATTCAGGGTGACTTAAGCTCATCAAAATAATAATAAAACAATAAATAAGATTTGCATTTCATTAGCTATTCACTGATTATGGGATGAATCCACCACTTTCATCTTCTACACATTAGAAACAGAACAGCTAAACAAACTTCAATCAAATCCATCACTTTGGAATAAACTGAGTGAGCACTGAGAATAGTGGTTGCTTGATGAATGCTAACTTATAGTCAGGGCGAGTTCTGATGTGAAAATCACAGAAATTAAAACATTTGATCATTAATGCCATAAGGAAAAGTAGCAATTAAATTTGTAGTGTATTGATGATACCAGGTAGTTATATTAATATGTTGATATGTTTAAAAAAGCTTAAAGTGACCATATATGGTGCCTTCAACCTGATGTATTCTTAAAATTTGTAATAAATTCATACACCCAGAAAATTATATAAGGCAATGTTGCTGTAATAAATTCAATAGTTACTTGCTGTAATAGTATTTAATCCCTATTTAGTGTTGGTACCAATTTAGTGTACAAGGGAGAGGCCAGACTCCTCCAGTTTTCCCTATCAACTGCCTCCCTCCTCCAAGTTGGCCCTATGAACTTCACGATCTCTCTGCCCCATCTGTCTTTAGGTCTCTTGATGTTTCTTGTGATCTATTCAATGATGCTAGATGTCCAACACTGATTATTTCCTCTAGTAATAAGACCTGTCTACTGCTATTTTAATTCCTTTACTCTCCTAAATATATCACAGACTCCTGTCTTCTTTCTTACCCAATCATTCCTTATGGCTGTCTCTTCAGGTGATCCCTAGTATATATCTGTGTTGTTTGCAGGCGCTGGACTATTCTTGCATTCATAGTCTATGTTTCACATTCGTAGGTTAGAACAAGCAGAACACAATCTCCTTTTTAGAAAGAATGGGATATTTGTTTTGATGTTTGCATTCCTGCCCAAAGCACTCCATACCATCTTCACTCTATATTTGATTTCTCCAACTAGTGATCCGTAGGTAGTGATGAGTTGACCCAGTAAACATAGCTTGTTACTTCTTCAAGTTATGCTCTGTTGATATATATCTTCTAAGTATTTGTGAAGGAGTTGTACATGACCTTTGTTTTATTAAGATTCATTTTAAGTCCAGCTTCTTAGTTCTTCTACATAGCTTTTCTGGGCTTCCTGCAAACAGTAGGTGTCATTAGCAAAGCACAGGTGACTCAGATGTTCTCCATTTACCTCAATACCCTTTTCTTCCCCAGTCTGGCATTTTGAGTACTTCCATTAGTGCTGCCATAAATAATTTAGAAGACATGCTATCTCCTTCCTCCCTTTTTGTCTTAAAGGCACTTGTTTCTTCATGCAGCTGGACAGACAGTATTGCATTTTTATAAATATTCTTGATCAAAGTAATGCCCATTTCTTCAACCCCTTGTTTCTTTAAGGCATTTAACACCAAAGAAGTTCGAATAGAGTCGGATGCTTTCTCATAGTCGATGAAGCACATTTGGTGGGGGCACCTATTACTCATTAGTCCGACTGATTATTTCTCTGATGACTTGAATGTGGTCCATTGTATTATCATCACCATAGGTAGTCTGTCCGTAGACAGGTCTGTGATTATTCATGGTTAAACCTGGTTCTCCATATACTCCTATTTTCTGCTGTCCTCTTCATATCTTGATAACTCTCTTTCCTTTAATTATACTCTATCTCCTCAAGTAATGTCCTACCCAGTTCACCTTCCTCTTTCTAATAGTCTGTATAATAATTCGCTTCTCTCCTACTCTTCATAGCACTTCATTGTTTTTCATCCTATCTGTCCATTTTATCTTCAGCATTCTCCTCCAAGTCCACATTTCAAAGCTTTCCAAGTATTTGATGCCATTTTTTCTTAGCGTCCATATTTCTGCCCTGTACAAAGCTTTACTCCATACATAGCATTTTATGAACTTGTATTATATTGTATGATACCAACTACAAAATCCAGCTGGTTCTCTGGGTTGAGGGAAATCAAGATAGTTTTGAAGGCCCGTAGTGAGAAACTTCCTGAATATTTTGTAGACTGCCGGGAGCAGGATGATAGTTATTCATATCTTCCTTGCAACCTTTCTTATGCAAAAGGATTATGCTTGCATGGTTCCAAGATTCCTTAAGAGGGACAAAAATCTTCGAGATGATATTGTCCAAAGTTATTTCTGCTGTGATGCCATCAATTCCAGACTTTTTCCATTCTTCATGCTTTTGATTGCATACAGGGTCAGCCAAGTACTTTTGGGGGCCCAGATGCAAGCAAGTTTTTGGGACCCTCCTATATAAAAAAAACCTCCCCTTTTGTACACATCAATGTTACAGCTTAGAGAGAATATGTACTTATAATTATAAAGTAACTATAATGATAATTAATTTAATGAAAAAGCAAAAATTTGTTTAAAGATGTGAATATATTATTTATATTCAACATTTGGGGGGCCCTAAAAATCAGGGGCCTGGATGCCTTGCATCCGCTGCATCCCTCATTTGGCCGGCCCTGATTGCATGTCTCACCTCTTCTGGAAGAATATTTGGAACCTCTACTGTGGACGATTTTCTTTCTTTGTTAACTTCCTCTTTAGCTAATGGATCTTCACACAGTTTGGTGTAGAATTCTTGTACTCATTTTAGAATTAACTTCCTGCTATGGGTAATCAAACCATCTTCTAACATAAGTTACTTTATTAATTTTGCTTAAAAACTGTTCAAATTGGGTGGTTGATGGTCAGTTTTTTCTAATTGTAATTTCGAAAAGATTGAAAGCCTGCACATCTAAAATTCCATTCTTATGTGTTACCCTATGAGAATTCCCCTGGAGTCGAACCCGGGTGATTTTTCCAATTATTTTTTGTCAATCACTTTTAGTACCTATGCGAATCAAGCATTCCTGAAAATATCTAACCATTATCTCTTACCGTTTTCGAGTTTTTTTTCCTATTATTTTAGTGCGCCGTGATTGAAATTCATGGTTGTAATTTTATTGATGTATCTAAAGCAGTAAATAAAACTTTAAATTAAGATATGAAGTCGTGACGGTATTTTATTGGTAACCGTATAAGCCAGTGGCGGAACTAGGCCGAGGCAACCGGGGCAGTGCCCCTGGTGGGGCCCGGCCTGCTACTCACTTTATAGTCTACTTTTAGTAGCTAATGAAATATTACAAATACTGAACTCAAGTGAGGTATGTTTTAAGTAATTTTCTATTGTTCGGTTGATTAAAACTGATAAGAGAATAAATCGCTAAATATAAATTGAATATTTCCCTGGAATCATTTTTGATATATCGTTTTGCAGTATTTAGTCATTAAAATTACGTAATATGTGTATTGATGCACCAACTAAAGGGGGTTAAGAAATTTTTAATAGACAAAGATACAATCGGGTCGTGGTGTTTTGTTGTTTTATGGTGTGTGTTTGGCCAAATTATATCGTATAGTTTCAAATACTCCATCGCACGAAACGCGCCTATTTCTGATACACTGTACACTTTCCTGATTTGTTCAAGTTTTCACGGTCAGGGTTATGGCACTGACACGGACAGTATTGTTGCCGTCGGACCTGCAATGTGTGTAGCATCCGCCAATGGCAATAAGATCACTGTTCGGAAACGGCGCAGCTGACGTGTAAATACTTGTGTCGGCACTGGTACCACACGGGATCTTATTTGCCATCAACGGTTTATCCAATTCAAACATATGTAGAAACGAATCAACATTACTTCAAGGTTAAACATTGTTTTTAATCCTTAGGGAGATTTTATACCAAGGTGGCTCGAGATGTTGGTTTGATTTTGATATGACGGCAACTTAAGTCACTAGAAAATCATCGTCACCTGAACTTTCATTCCAAAGTGATTCAATATTGACATGATGCGATATTTATTTCGCGCCAGTTTGAATGATATGTTGACGATTCTCTAGAAACGGGCCGGTTGCTAACCAAAGATCAAGTTCAGGTAAACAAAAACATTTGCAGAAATACTTTAAGAAGTATTGCTAAAACGTAATTCTTTCATTTTAACTCTCTGTGAATGTATGTTCAATCATAAAACATACATATGTATTGTTTTAACTCTGAGTTGCCGCGTCACATAGCCAGCGCGTTTCCGTCAACTTGGTACATATAAAGGATTACGTTTAAAAGCATGTGCCATCGGAAAGCAAATAAAGTTGACCTCACGTCAAAATTACTGTATTTATTCATGTACCACGCGCACCCCTATTTTTGGGCCAGTTCGAAGGAAGAAAAATAAATTCGTGCCGGAATAAGTTGAGATCTGGGATTTCAAAAAAAGTTGGACTCTTCACTAATTCCCCTTCTATGAAACAAGGTCCGCGCGTATACTTCGTAGAATTCTGCATCTTTTGCGAGTATAAACGTAGACACATGCGCGTGGCAGTGAATTTACCATCGACACTCAAAATTTATATAACCTGTTCAGAAATCTTCATGTAAGACGCAGACCCTTTTCCCTACCGACATTTTGGGGGGGGGGGGGAATGTGCGCGCGGTATACGAGTAATTATGGTAAACTAGTGGTACCCGCAAAAACTTTTGCAAAGTCAGTCAGAAATCTGCATGTTTAAAATCATCATCGTCAAAAATGCTCACATTCCACACGCAGTTTACTGAATAATAATAATCTTCAATTATTAACGTTGCAACGTTAAGTTTGACATTGACACAACTATAATTTCGATGCTTCATAAAAAGCGCGAAGCGAATAACGCAATTCTTTCTTCTATTTAAAGGCTTAATAAGTGTTAATTCAATCGGAGGCAACAATGAGGGTGGCCGGAAAGAGTACGAAAAAGCCATAAAATTTCGAAAATAAATGCGTCTCTGAGAAATTATTCTGTGTAAAATCAAAACATGACAAGAATAAGATATTTTATAGTTTTTGCCGTCGAATAAAGAAAAATGAAGAAATTCGGTCCATATTTACGTATTTTAATGAATGAAAGAAATAAACCTTGCACCATGAAAAATCGAAACTCCTGTGTAAACATGGAAAAATATAATCATCTCCCGGAGTCGAATCGGGACATTTCTGTAAACGAAAAATCTCCTAGTTTAGCAGCAGGGTCTATTAGATTATCTCTGCATATATCATCTGTTAAAAATTCGAACAGAAAGAAATCAATACAAAAAGTTCAAGTACAAAGCCATGAAAATCAATACGGTTGGTCACTTAAGGGGGCCCGCTAAACTTTCTTGCCCCAGGACTAGTTCCGCCACTGGTATAAGAATAAAATTGCAGATATCATGAATAACAGCGCTATAGAGCAGGGGTTTTCAAACTTTTTTCTGTGCGGCCCAGTAAAATGAGAAAATATACGTTGTGGCCCACAGCAATTTTCATTCATAAATTACATATAAATTAATAATTAGTGAATCTGCGACACGAAATTGCGTAAATTAATTAAATCTTTCGTACACAGTTTTAAAAAAGTACCTAATATTTTATACAAAGAATATATGTGCGCTGCTTGTAAACCAGAAATGCAGATCTGAATTTACATCTTAAAAATGAATCTGCATGTCATTGAATACAATATATTTAAACCCGGAAAATGGAATCATCCAAGAAGCGCGCACAGTTTAATACCAGAAAAATGAAATATTTAGTTCCTTTTCCAATGAAAATTGGCATTGATTTTATTTGGAACTAATTAGGTATTAATAAAATATTACCAGACTATTTATGTCAATAAATTATTTTTAACACTATGATGCAAAATATGCAGGAAACTTTCCTCAATTCCTTGATACTACTAGAAAGATTGAAATAATCGATCACCACTCTGTATAATTAAATTACCCTCATGATACTAAATATTTATTTACAAATTATTAAACAAAACAATATTTATGCAATGCTATTCGAAAAATGAGTTATAAATTACCCAAGGAAAATAAAAATTGTTCAGCTTATCGCAAAGTAGGGTTGGAAATTACATGATGGCGAAAATTATCTGGCAAATATGGTAGAATATAAAGAATTACCACTTGGATTTCATATACTGTATATGCGCACAAATGATTCTCTGTTCTTGTCACCGAAAGAAAAATTTTACTAACGTCACTTTCCTTCCCCTTTTCACATGAGGAAGCAGACAAAGACCTCCCAAAACAAAGTGATTTTAAGAATTTAGTCTTACAGGAAATGGTGTAAAAGAGAAGTACTGAAGATTGGTATTAATGAAAAATGGAGAAACCTTCTAATAACCATAAAAATAATAAAATAGTAAGTACTCACACACTGATCCAGGGGAAATTACTCCATGGCCGGGACCTAACACTCATGCAATCTCACACACTCTCCAGGTTCCTTTTGGAAACTAATTGTTCATGAATAAATTAGTCAAAAAAGATGAAAGTGGGTTTCCAATGATTGTCCAATCATGATGTTTGTAAAAATTTTGTTAAATAGGAAAAAAATTTTGTTCCATGTAGAATTTAGAAACTTTAATTTATTCAACGGATATCGAGGTAAACACCTATGTTAGTGAGCCACTCTCCTAGAAAACTAAGTGTAGTATTTATTGAGATGCTAGGTAAAAGAGAAGTGACACCAAAATAAACTAAAGCTTGAGAATCACTAAGTATTAAATTTTTAGCATTTTCAATGAAATATTCAGAATTCTTTAGGTCGAGGTTTAAATTCATCAACTATCCATTTAGAAATAAGTGTGGGAATCAATACATGACACAATAGGTCTCATAGAAATTCCAGGTTTGTGGACTTACGGTAAACTATGTATTATTGAGATGGTAGGATTTGAAACTGTAATCTTCTAACGTAAGACCTCTTCTGAGTTTTGGGCAATTTTTTTATGGCCCTTGGTAAAAAAAATCATTTTATTGCTAGGATTTCTTGCGAGAAGTGAGTAAGGTCCGTTTTCAATTAATTGTCAACTTTATCAAAATAATCATGCTAACTCATGACATGATGACAGCAGAATTTCCTTTCTTGGCTTTTAAATATAAAGTCTTTTAATTTTAAAATTTTGAGGAGTTTGTAATCGGGACTGAGAAGGTGATATATAATGTTGGTTTTTATACTATGTTTCAGTTGTATTTTTCAAGCAGCTCTTACATGATTTTTGGTAGTATCGTTCAGGTTTTTAATGGATGATTCAATGCATGTAATATCATCCAAAGGAGATTCTATGTGAGGGAGACAAGAGTTGAATCCTTTGCACAAGAGATTGAGTTCTTGTTTAGAAAATGTTTCTTGAGATAAGCTATGGACAAAATCAATATCATGAAAGTGTTTCAAGTGGTCGCTAAAAGATTTTGTGTTTTGTGCATGTGAGAAAAAGTCCCTGGTGTGGAGTAGTTTTGCTTAAACCCGGAGTGTGTGTGTGTGTGAGATTGCGTGTGCTAGATCCCTGCTGTGGAGTAATTTCTCTTAATTATATATATCCCTTGGAGGAGCCTGTAACCTCTAGAGGGCACGTCCCCGGGTGGCAGATAGGGGAATGCTCTACAGATATGTAGGGTAGGAGGGAAATAAAATACCTCCTGCGGACCAATAGGCAGCAGCGTCTGTTCTCCATATTAGGGGCGGCTGCAAACAGCGTCTGTTCCCCATGTTAGGGGCGGCTGAATATATGGGCAGAAGGCAATGGGAATCCACCGCCACAATATATCCCATGTATAGGCATCATGACGGAGTCTTCTTTTGTTAAATATTCCGGAGGTAAAATAGTCCCACGCTCGGATCTCCAGGGGGGACAACACGAGAGGTTCCACCTAACACAAGGAAGGAAGGAAGTTGGAAAGAAGTTAAGAATTGGCACGTGGAATGTAAGAACACTCTTACGAGCAGGGAAATTGGGAAATCTAAAGAGAGAGATGAGAATAAATAGAATGCAGTCTGGCCCACATTGTCTCGTTAACAATACCCTAAGGCAGCGGTTTCCAACCTTTTTCACTTTGTGAACCCCTTGAGCTAGCATATTTCTCGTCGTGAACCCCATGGATTAACCTTTTATCTTCAGGAACTATTTGAGTTGCAACAGTTTTGGTGGCAAACCCCTTATAATAGAGAGTAACTTTAAAAAACAAATCTTTTTGAACGTGTTTAATTCATGAAAAATGAAAAGATTATATAGCACATAGTATGTAAACGTTCACAATAAAATCAGAATCTTTGATATTGTCATCAGTTTCTAGATAATACAAGTATACTGAAAATTCAAATATAATTCTTGAAGCGTAAGAAAAACTGAAAATAAAACCATGCAACTAATTTGAAAGAAATTAAAATACTGGTAAGAATTGTAGAGGTAAGTAAGTGAAAAAAACGCCATTGCCAAATCTTTCTTGCGAACCCCTTAGATTTATTTCACAAACCCCTAGGGGTACATGCACCACTGGTTGGGAAACGCTGCCCTAAGGAGATAAAAAAAGGAAAAGATGGAGAGTGCTCTTGATGATCAAAAATAAAGGTGCTGTTCCCAATTAACATATCAACTATGGATTTAACACTGTACTGGCTCATTAAATCATATGTAAACAACCAGTTTCATTGAACTTTCACGGTGCTGATTAGAGGATTTAGCAGGATGCCTCATGTGGTCTTGGTGCCTTAGTGTCAGAACATAGTAGAACTTGAGTATATTATAAGAAAATAAAATTGCTGAATTAACATAAATAGTGAATATGTTCTTCTGTGAAGCTTTGAGCTATTTTTTCTGGATCAGAGACTATATCATTATTAAAGTTGATGGATATGGGACTGGGACTATGCTTGGAAGCTTTGGTATTGTTTGATAAGGTTCCAGGTAGATCTAATTATGTTATTGGAATTCTTTAAGTAGCCATCATTTGCAGCTTTTCTGGCATTCGATAGGCAAATTATAAAAGTTTTATATGCAATTAAATAATCGTTATGTAAATTAGGATCAATAAATTTACTTTTAAAGTGGAGATCACGTACCTGTCTTGGCATTTCTATAAGTGCCTGAGTGTAGATTATGTTTTTGCCACCAGCGGGTTTTAGTCTAACTTTGACACAGGGAAAAGCTGCATTGAAACATGTCATAAAGACATTAATAAATAAATTGAACTAGTGGTCAACTTCTTGTGCATCAAGAACATCATGCCATTATTCTTGAGAAAATAAATGAAATTTTTAATTGATATTGCGGAGAAAATTTGTTTTGAAATATAAAGAGGTTTAGGTTTAGTTGGTATCTGATGAACACCGACAGTCACATTTAGGCCAAGGTGGTCAGACAGCACTTTGAAAAGTCGCTTTTTATGGGTTATCTTACAGGAAATGGAAATCGCCTCCCTGGAGTCGAACCCGGGTTTTTTTTTCATACAGTAGAAGCCCTCTTAACCGACTCGCCAGATTAACCGACGCTTTACGCCCCTAGGTCTGAAAACTGAAATCCACACATAAGTGCGACATTTTACACAAAAACAACTAGTTTAAAAGTTTAAACCATTCCTTTCACTCTGCAACAATGCCACGAGTTGTCTCTTGTGCTAAAATGTTTCTCATTACATAGTAATCCAGTCTAGTATGCATCTGCTGTCAGTTGTCCACACAGTCTGCTGTTTGTAGTCCCACATACTAGTCAAGTTCATTGTTATTTTAGTTACAATATTTAATCAATATTAAATTTTATATATATATTATATATTTGAAATAAAGAATGTGTATATGTACTTTTCTATTGGTTCTCTGCTTTAACCGACCTTTTCGATTAACTGACTAACTGCCGGTCCCAACCACAATGGATAAGAAGGCTTCTACTGTATTTGTTTTTCGTCATTTAATTTTTATATCTGAATCAAACATTCTTGTGAAATTTCAACCTTCCACCTAATCGGGAAGTTTGTTAAAAATGCGTTAAAAAGTGCCATTGATGACATCAGTGTTACACACAGACAGAAATGGAAAACTATAAGTAAGATGTTTTATTACTAGTGTAGCATTTTTGGGTTTATTCGTGTTTTACCCGAATTTTTAAAACTCAAATTGGGAGGTAAAAAACGGGCAAAATCAGGTAAAACCCAAAAAATAAATTCCATAATTGTAATTACATATCAGTTGTACATTACCTATTATTAGACATTATCCATGTGATACCAAGTGTTGGAAGTGACCATACATCACTTATTTCCATATCCACTTTAAACTTGAACTGATGTGCAGTGAAATATACAGGGTTGCGTAACTTTTGAACACCCTCTATTACCTTTTATTGTAATAAAATATTAAAACTTGACTGAAACTACAGTGCAACTTCAATATAGCAAGACTTTATATAATTCAGAAATATACTTGTTCTCACCCATAATAGTGGAAAATGGTTCAAATAATCTTGAATTGGATTTCCTAACATCTTTGCATTCATCATTATATTTTTATTATAGTTGTCTCACTTAATCTCAAAAATACACGGGACAAGGCATAAAATTATTGGAGGGGCTCAGCCCCCCCGACGGTAACATTTGGGGGCTCGTGCCCCCTCAAGCTCCATGGATTCGGCACCTATGGCTATGTTCTATTCTTTATACTGGTTTTACAGATCTTGCCTCATGATGTTCCAGGTTCCAACATCAGAATTTCAATACAGGCTTCAGTAATTTTTTCACAAATATGTACGCATGCAAAACAACATGTTCGCTTGCTTGTGTTTATTTTTTGGCAGATGTTTTGAAAGTTAGAGCATTACAAATTAAGCAATAGAAACAACTGGTACACTATTTTTACAACATTAATAATAATTACACAAGTATTCCTGGAAAGAATTAATCTACCTACTTTCCTTTCAAACAAATTTTAATATATAATTACCACCTAAAATAAATACCACAAATTTTCGTGTTTGTAGCAGCAGTAATTTTTAATTTTAGGTGCATCGACGGCTAAGGTCATTTCACACCGTTAAATATTCTATTCAGAAAAATTCTTAAGAAAATCACAACAATCATGCCCTAGGCAGGAATTGAGCCTGCAACCTTTGGGTTAGCAGGCAGGCATGCTAACCTAGCTGGCACAACTTTCCGTTGTTATGCACCATGAAATATGAAGGGTTTAGTATAAAAGTATTTGAAGGGTCCTTGTCTGTAAGAACAGGGTGCATCGTGTGTTAGTGGATGATGACAATGAAATAGGATAATCTATATGAGATGAATTGGTATCTCATATAACCCTTGGTATTACTGTACCAACCAACCAACAGGTAGATTAAGGAAACCGATGGAAAAACAAAAGAAAACAAATCAATTCAAGATTTTCCGAGTGATTGTCCTTATGTGCGAGTGCTTTTTTCTTTTCCTTTATGCTAGTTTTCAACAACAGGTCCCTGTAGGCCATCGTCCTGCAAACTTGTATCATTTTAATTTTTTTTTCATTTTCTCTTCTTACTGACGTGTGAGTTCTCATCTGGATTATTTTATGGTTAGGAGTTTTTAATTTTAGTTGCAAACCAATTCAAGACCTACAAAATCCAAAAACAAAATTTTCTCACCAAAGATGCCATAAGAATTACTCAAGAGGAAGCACTGTTTCGTTTACAGAGCCGGTATGGTTACTGACAACTATATGTAGTATTCATATTTTTGTGGCCGTAGCCTAAGGGTACAGTTTGTGCAAAATGTTCAGGAAAAAAAGTGAGGGAAATTTAAGATATCCTCATTATGGTGAAGTTGCCACAAAAAACCTTGTTTTATGCATATTCTAAATGTTGTTAGAAATTTACATTGATGATGTTTTCACTCACCATAATGAAATTCTCAGTATAGGCTGTACTTGTTCTATTGTGGTTATGCTGTACTTGTTTTTCTCTTATCATTCATTCAAATCCTTTAGCTCTATAGTGGAAGCGCATGTTATAGTAACGTGTTTGGCCGTGTGGGGTGTAAAATACACCCCAGCAAGAGAAAGCTTCTCAAAAGAAAATTAATTTATAATTGTAAATTTTCTATTATTTTAAACCATTTTAAATGTGAATCAAATCTACAAACTCTTTTATAACAAATTATTCTCTATATTCTTATTTATAATTTCTCAATTGTCCATCTCTCTCCTTCCATATCTCAAGAATTGTTTGTTATAGAGAAATGTTGTAAATGCCATTTTAATTCTACTGATTAGAAAATCACAGAAAAACTACTTTCATGGGCATTAGCATCTTGGGATCGATTTCAGAATATATTTTACGTTTTAGCATAAGACCGTAACTCAACAATCGTTAGTTGCAGAGAAATGATGCAAATGCCATTTCCTTTCTGCTTTTCTACAGCAACGAAATCTAAAACATCCACATTGATTTATTAAAATTTTGCACAATAAAGTGGAAGTGTATTTTCAATGTTGCATAGAGATTTGGAAGCTGATATTCATTTGAAATTTGCAGCATGGTGGCACTATCATTATAACAACTGCAGAATTTGACAAAATATGAAACTAGTACCAAACTTCCTTTATAAAAAGTTTCTAAAATCTATTTTGTGAATGCAAACAAGAAACGAGAATGAAGAAATTGATAATAAAACAACACCTGAGAAAATTATAAGGGTGGGGTGCTAATTACATTATTTAGAATTTTTGGTTCTACTTGTGTTAATATATGCATATAAGCAGAGCCGTCTCTATGACTCGCAGGGCCCCGGGCGAGAGGGTTGCCGCGGGGCCCCCTATTTATACAAATGAAATTTCTCATTTAATTACAGAGCCTAAGCTCTAAGACCCGTGGGGCCCTCATAGGCGTGGGCCCCTGGGTGATTGCCCACCCAGCCCCCCCTTCAGACGGCTCTGCATATATAAATTAATATTTATGCCATAACTAGTGTAATTGCCAGTCAAAAATGATGGGTATGTATGGATAAAGTGTAAAAACATAAAAAATTCCCATTCTCAATCCCTCTTCCTCTCTATCCTTTCTTCCCATTTCCTCTCTCCATTTCACTCACCCTAAAAAATAAATGCCAGTGGTGATGAGGGTAACAGACTCGCATGCATAGCGCATTATTTAAATAGATTTTAATTTATATTTACTTTTTTATTAAATTATTTTTAAGACTCAGCTAATACCTCATTCAGTCATTTCTGTCAGTCAGAATCAATAAGTCACAAGGCTAATGTAATTAATGGTAAATAAATGCTGCCATAGGAAAAATGATTCAATGCATCAAACAATTTGTCCAAATATAACTTTTAAAACATTTGGAGGCATTATACATTTTGCATATAGAAGCAAGTTTATAGCAATATAAGATATAATTCTGGTTTATGCAGTAAGGAGTAGTTAGTACTGAGTTTTTAAGATATTAATATTTGTAAACTGCCAACTTTTTCATCATGAAAAACCCAGAATGTCTAAAAACAGAAATTTTTCAAAGATAAAGGAAAGTACAAGAACAATTTTCATAAAAAATTCTAGCTATTAATTAAATTCTACTAAATATTTTAACTATAAGAATGCATTTTAAATACTCTTTACTTACCCTTGCTAGAAATTAATAAACAAATTGAAGCCTTCACAAATTCTTCACCTATTTGGATAATCTTATGGAAGTGGGTTGTAATTGTTTTAAAGCTCCAGATTTAAACTATAAAAAGATTGAAATATAAATATACTAGTAGTAGTTGGTGCTTGCATACTGCAAGCATTTCATCTCAACATTAAAAAACATTCATTATTCATCTTTCATCACAACACATATATTTTTAAATTTAAATATTTCACCTCCGCAGCGATTTTCATTTTTCCCTCATATAAAAATAATATTTTAAAACAATCCCCAAATGTTGCAATTTTAAAAATTTTACACTTTCTTCATTATAAGGTTCTAATGCTACACATTTTAGAGAAATTTTAAAGTTGTAGCACTTCTAGAAATAAAATAATATTTTTCTAATTGTTTAAAATTAAATATTTTTTAACGGCCGCCGCAATACATATATGTTGAAATTGAAATGTTTAGTTGTGCAAATTTACTACTCTGTAAATAATTTGAAAATTTCAGCATACTAACTCATCCCGTAGTCCCTAAACAGTTATCTATTTGTTTAAACTTTAAGAATTTTTAACTGCCAAACAAATTAAAATATCAAAATTTGTATAATCCCTATTTCGTTTTTTTAAGAATTCTACTTATGAAAAAAATTTCAACTCTGTAGCACATGCGGAAATATATAAACCATGAAAATTTGTTTAAACAATTGCGAATTTTTAGCGGCCGCATTGTTGCACTTTTTAAAGATTTTCGCTTTTTCTAGTCGGTTTTGCACAAAATTCTACCTATGAAAAAAATTTCGAATCTCCAGCTTATCTGGAAGTGCCTAAACATTAGTATCCTCCTGCTATATATCATTATACATCGACGACTCTTACAGAGGAGGATATAACAGGAGGATACTAATGTCCAGCCCAAACTACAAGAGCTAGAGAGCTGAAAGTTTTGGTTTTTGTAGATATGATGGAGAAACCTTCAGATAAAATGAGACTTCTTACCTAAAAGACATGAGTTCGACTCCAAAAATTCCGAAAGTTGCGTTTTTTCCCATAAGAAAAGCATTGCGCTATTTTTGTAAATTAATTATGGGCACTTGCCGGTAAGCTAGAAAGATGAAATTTCCAGTGTTGCTAGATGGTCGCAATATCTATTAGGAATTATTGTCACTTTTGCTTACAGTGTCTTGGGTTCGACTCCAGAGACCCCGGAATATCTCCCATAAGTTAGCATGGGAAAACGGAATCCAGTGTGTAGACCAATCTAATAAGTTTAGGTAGCTGAAATTTTGCAAGATTATAGAACTTTTCTCATAACCAACTATAAAAATCGAAAATTTTAAAATTGTGAATTTTAGGGGTTTTTTAAACCCCATTTGAACATTAAAGTTTAATAATTTTTTAGGTACTACGGGATGAGCTAGGAAGCTGCAATTTTCAAATTATTTACAGAACAGTGTATTTGCACAAATAAAAATTTCAATCTCTCCATATATATATATTGCAAAAACCGTTAAAAATGTTTAAATTTTAAACAATTAGAAAAATATTATTTTACTTCTAGATGTGCTACAACTTTAAAATTTGGCTGAAAGGTGTAGCATTAGTACCCCATAATTGAGAAAATGTAAAATGTATAATATTGCAACATTTGGGGATTGTTTTAAACTATTATTTTTATATGTGGGAAAAACGAAAATTGCTGCGGAGGAGAAATCTTTAGAATTAATAGAATATTTATAATGATGAAATATCTGTCTGAAAAATTAATGTTTTTTCAAGGTGAGATGAAATGCTTGCAGTATGCATGCACCTTCTACTAGTATATCTATATCATATGTTATATATCGACGACTCTTACAGAGGAGGAGGAGATAACATATAACAGGAGGATACTAATGTTTAGGCACTTCCAGATAAGCTGGAGATTCGAAATTTTTTTCATAGGTAGAATTTTGTGCAAAACCGACTAGAAAAAGCGAAAATCTTGAAAAAGTGCAACAATGCGGCCGCTAAAAATTCGCAATTGTTTAAACAAATTTTCAAGGTTTATGTATTTCCGAATGTGCCACGGAGTTGAAAATTTTTATAAGTAGAATTCTTAAAAAAACGAAATAGGGATTATACAAATTTTGATATTTTAATTTGTTTGGCAGTTAAAAATTCTTAAAGTTTAAACAAATAGATAACTGTTTAGGGACTACGGGATGAGTTAGTATGCTGAAATTTTCAAATTATTTACAGAGTAGTAAATTTGCACAAATAATCATTTCAATTTTACCATATATGAATTGCGGCGGCCGTTAAAAACTATTTAAATTTAAACAATTAGAAAAATATTATTTGACTTCTAGAAGTGTTACAACTTTAAAAATTTGCTAAATTGTGTAGCATCAGTACCCAATAATTATGAAAATGTAAAATGTTTAAAATTGCAACATTTGGAGATTGTTTAAAACTATTATTTTTACATGAGGGAAAAACGAAAATCGCTGCGGATGTGAAATATTTAGAATTAAAAATATATGTGTAATGATGAAATATGAATAATGAATGTTTTTTTATGTTGAGATGAAATGCTTGCAGTATGCAAGCACCAACTACTATCGACGACTCTTACAGAGGAGGAGGTTATAACATACATATAACAGGAGGATACTAATGTTTAGGCACTTCCAGATGTGCTGGAGATTCGAAATTTTTTTCTTAGGTAGGATTTTGTGCAAAACCGACTAGGAAAAACGAAAATCTTGAAAAAGTGCAACAATGCGGCCGCTAAAAATTCGCAATTGTTTAAACAAATTTTCAAGGTTTATGTATTTCCGAATGTGCCACGGAGTTGAAATTTTTTTTATAAGTAGAATTCCTTAAAAAACGAAATAGGGATTATACAAATTTTGATATTTTAATTTGTTTGGCAGTTAAAAATTCTTAAAGTTTAAACAAATAGATAACTGTGTAGGTACTACGGTATGAGCTAGGAAGCTGAAATTTTCAAATTATTTGCAAAGTAGTAAATTTGCACAAATAATCATTTCAATTTTACCATATATGAATTGTGGCGGCCGTTAAAAATTATTTAAATTTAAACAATTAGAAAAATATTATTTTACTTCTAGAAGTGCTACAACTTAAAAATTTTGCTAAAATGTGTAGCATTAGTACCCCATAATGGAGAAAGTGTAAAAATTTTAAAATTGCAACATTTGGGGATTGTTTTAAAATATTATTTTTACATGTGGGAAAAAGGAAAATCGCTGCGGAGGTGAAATATTTAGAATTAAAAATATATGTGTAATGATGAAAGATGAATAATGAATGTTTTTTAATGTTGAGATGAAATGCTTGCAGTATGCAAGCACCAACTACTAGTATGTTATATCCTCCTCCTCTGTAAGAGTCGTCGATATATAATGATATGCACTTAATATAATGTGATAAAATATCTTCATTTTATATTTTTAAAGTTGCTATGAATAAAAATACTAATAGAAACATTCTTCTAAATCAAATAAACCAAACAGCAAAGCGTTTTAATATTGCTTAAAGTTAATCACGCTTATGCGAAAGGAAGAATGTTTTTTTTTAGAAAATTAGTCATAATGTGACTAGTAAGCTAAGATATAGAAATGTTTCAAATGTTACTGTACTATTTCATATTTTTCCACTGAACAAAATAATAAGCATTGTTAAACAACTAAAAGGATTGTTTTTTAGAGGTTTCCAGAGAAATTTTAATTTTGTCAGTCACCGAGTTAATAATTCTACAATAAAATAACTGCTGTCATATAATTATTGTTTCCAAATAATTTGGTTGAAACAGTTATAAATTAAATTTCTAAACTGAAAATTTATAAAAATAAGAATAAAATTTCATTGTTAGTTACATGTTAGCTACTTGTGGATTAATTAAAAACAAATACGTAATAGAAAATGGGTTAATGAAATTCAAAACAAACTGCGCGAGATCAATTATGTAGAACCAAACCTTTAGATACATTTGAATGAGTCAAAATTATTTGTAAACTAATGAAAAGATGGAAATTAATATAAAATTTCTCAGGATCCCGCTACTTTGTTTATAAAGTTGGCGGTTATGTATCATATAATATCATTTCACATTTGTTTGACATTCTTAAAAATTGATAATATTAGACACTCACTGTAAGCTTTTAAATAGTGTAGAAAAATATATTTAAATGGTTATTCATCTTAAAAATTTTTAAATATGTTTAAAATTGAATTATATCTACTAATTTATTATGCATAGACATTAATTATCAAAGTAGCGTAAAATTTGCCAGTTAGAATTCTGGAAATACTGTAATGGCGCCACTGTATACTTTTATATAGAATTTTATTCTTGCATACAATGGTTATTCCGCTTCACGTTCCATATTCAATTACGATGAAGGTTCAAGTGAGGAATGTAAGATGGCTGTGAGAAGTACAAACAATGCCGATAGAAAGAAAATTTCGGGAGTTCTACCGAAAAGAGATAAAAATCCAAGAAACGCAGTTAACCCTAAGAAGAAACAGGAGCATAATGAAAAACCGTCAATGGAGTACCCCAAACGAAGTGTACATTATGTTCTCTCAGTTGTTTTTCTTGGTAAATATATAATATGATTTAATTAATGCGTTTACCTTGTTGAATTTATTTTTATTAGTAAATTAAAAACATCTTGCGATTGATGAATCTGTCAATCGCAATTCTCGCTTTTGTATATGTATCTTTTGCCAATGTCGTTCTCAATTGCAGTGGGCATATTAACCTTAGAATATATTAGTCTTCATCGCATAACTTGTCATTGCTTTAATTCATCGATTCTACGCATTTTACAGCGTTTGGGTTCTCTTGTTTAAGCATTTATCATGTTTCAACAATGTTTGAAAATGACCGGCATTTTTCACATCTGTCAACCTTGGAAAGAGAAATGACTTTTCGGACGGAAATGGTATGTTTTGAACAATCGTTCTACAAAGCAGCGTTAACGTATATTCGGAGTTTTTATAAAGCTATTTTACCTTTCAGGGATTATATTATTTCTATTACAAGACAATTGTTGAGGCTCCTACTTTACTTGATGGAATCCATTTAATTATGAATAATAATGTCACAGAATATCCTTTGGTAATTAATACTCTTAAAAGGTTCAATCTGTACCCTGAGGTAAGTTGAAAAATGTCTTCGTTTCGTTACACCTTTTTCCCCTGTTTCTATTACATCTTTCATTCCTTTTGAATTTGATTTTTAAGAATAAGAAATGGATGAATTACTAGCTAATTATGCTAACGGGAATTCAAGCCCTCACTGATAAGGAAAATTTTCCAAACAGCTGTTTCTAGGAATCTTCTATCGGGCCTTTGATTGGACATGCAATACACTTGGACTAGAAAACAAATGGTGCTGGCAGGTAGAGCGTGGCGGAGGTCTTCCTCCAGTCCTTAGTTGTGAAGGTTTGGGTGACCCAGCATACTTTTATCTTACTGGAGTTTGGTTTATGGCTGGACTGTCGGTTGCCACACTATTTATTTTTGGTATTCAATTAAGGTATGATATTCTATCCCTCACCCTAATTTATCATCCAATTTTCTGTTGTTTTTATTATCCAGAGACATGAAGCAAACATTCCAATATATATTATTTTAAATTTTGCTTTGGTATGTTATTATGTGGTAGCTCAAAAACTTTTGGCTCAATCGATGTTTTAGTAGCGTGACCTCCTTTAGCCAAAAAACGAAAGGGGCGACCTGTGAACGACAGTGACTGAAGATGCCCACATTGAGGACGAAATGCATTGGGTTTTATAATCCTTTCGTTTTTTGGCTAAAGGAGTTCACACTACTAAAACATTGGTATGTTATGTTAGCACTCATTTGATGTCATTCAACCCGGGACATAAAAGTAAAAGAGTCATTTAAAATTCTAGAATTTATGCAGGAAAATAGAGTAAGACTTACCTTTTAATCTCCTCATCTTTATTTTATTTACTCAGAGAACATAGTAAAAAATTTGTTTGTGTCAGAGTGCAATATATTGTTAACTCTGAAATTAATTAATTTTTACCAGAATTTGTCATAATCTTTCATAAATTGCATGTCTTTATTTTGGAACATTATTACTGATCATATGTAAGCAAACCCTAACAATTTTTTTTTAATTGTTTCAGTGATTCTATAGGTGGAGGTCTTATTGCTGTAGCCTGTTACTTTTATAATCATGGTGAAGTACGTGAACATATCTGGTCATTATTTAACATTTAATTCTCAACATATTGATTGAAATTTTGCAATTAGTATCCATAAGCCAGGCATAGTAGAGGGAGGTATAGCATATCTGCCTCCTAATGCTAAGGCCATTGATATTATATTTAAGAACTAATAAAAATAAATAAATAAAAATGTTTAAAAAGTTTATTTTTTGAGTTGCTTAACCCAGCTATAGAGATCAGTATTCACTTATTTTTCAAACCGAAAATTTACACTTGCATTCTTTTATTCAAAAGAATGAAATAGTGCATTGAATGTTAGTGTTAATTGTATTTGCTATCAATCCAGTTAGTCAAAAAATGTAATGATTGCATAAAAGTTTGCTGAAATTTCACAGTTTTGGAAATCTAATGAAAAGTTATTTTGTGTTGCTTTTCAATGATTCTCTGTTTCGAAAAATATAATTACCCAATGTTCAGTTGATTTTAAACGGACTCTTGTTTCATTATATCAGTGCACACGAGTACAGTGGACTCCCCCCTTGAGGGAGAGCTTTTGCTATCCATTGCTCCTGGTCCAGATGCTACAAGTGACCATATGCCTCAAAAACAATGGGGAACCATCGATGAAGCATGTGAGTGTAGCAGTTTCTTCAAAGAAAAAATATAGTATCAGATTAAATGTATCAAATTAGGGTAGCACAAATTTCAAACCTTGAAGATATTTTGGTTAAATCCAGCTGCAATTTATAAAATTAGGATTATGAACTTGTTGAACTGTCTTAAATATTAAGTTAACATAATGGAGATTAAGTGAAGAGTGATAAAAGTATTGATATCTGTATTATTTGTTAATGTGGCGTGACTTTTTTATATTTGCAGATTGTAACCATAATGATTTCTTCAAACCTATGCTTGATAACGTGGCAGTTTTCTCAGTTTGTTTTGGCAACACAAGCTGTTATTCTATTTGCTCTTTACCTTGCTGGTATTATAAACCATCACCCTATTTTGGTTTACACTGTTGGAATGGCGGTGAGTCATATTGCCTATGAATCAGAACACTAATTTCATAGTGAATTACTTAAGCATTCATTTTATATTGATATGCTAATTTTGAGAGAAATTATTTGTAAAAAAATGAGTTTTGTGGCATGACATGGTAATGCCCCAAATGTGTCTCTCATTTTTACATGAAAACATCCTTATTTTTGCAATTCTCTTGATGTGAGACTTGCACCCACCTGTTTCTCCTCATCAGGTTGGTATTCAGCATTCCATAGTACTTCTCTGTGGGAATGAACTTCTGGCATGCTCTTTCCTTGTTTGCCTCTTGGCACCCATTCTCATATTATCTGTTGTGGTGGAGCGCCTGCAAGGATATTGGTGGCCTGCAAAGAAGCCACAGCCTGCAAACACTGAAGGAACTGAAGCTTCAACAGCACCAGTTTCACCATCTGAATCTCAAGACAAACCAAACAGGGTCCCAATGCTTTGGTTTATAGCTCGTGTAGTTTTCGGCCTTCCTCTGGCAGTTTTAAGTGCCCTGTTGATAAAAGACAAGCTGTCACAAGTCATGGGCACAGAGGATGATGTAAGTTGCATTTTGATTCCATTTTTCATCTGTGTAAATTCCCTACGTTTGTGTTTGTTCTCCACCCATCCTAGAATACTCGGTTGATTGATTGCTTGAATTACTGAATTTTATAAGTGTTGCAAATAAAAATTGAAATCTCAATGGATAAATTATAATCCTTCACTGTATGCTTATATCTACCAATCTATGCAGTCAATGAATCAAATAATGGTAGATCCTTAAGAAAAGAGCTTGTTATTTCAATTTTTGCAAAAATAGTTACAGGCTTAACAAATTTAATGACTATTAACCGCTTCCCTGACGATTTTTTTTACAATATAGGATCTAAAAAACATCATAGTTTTTATTGCAATTTCGAAAAAATCATAATGATACAATTAAAGAAATGCATTCATTTTTTAACAGTAAATTTTAATAAAAATGTTATCGAACTTTAAAATTTTTATATTATTGATAGATACGAGGTACTTGAACTCGATTCATATTTAAAAGTTACATTTCTTTGGTGCAAACTACAAAATTAAGAAAAACTTATGTATAAAACGTACTTATATACAACATAAAACATTTCTATGCAATAAAAAATACATATATATGGTGTAAATTATATATACACTTATGTAATAAACATGAAACAATAAAATAATATACAATAAAAATAACTAATAATAGGTAAAAAGTACTAAATATTAAACATAACTAATTCACATATGTAACAAATAAACTATACAAAATATACAACATTCATATATTTGAACTTGAATGATAAATTCTAAAACACGGCACCACGCATAACGGAACATTACACGTCGCACAGTAGAAACAGCTCTCTTTCCTTATCCGCTTTCCCCGGGCGTCTCGCTTTCATCCACACAATGCACACTGCTTCGTGGGGTTCTTCTTCTTTTCAGTAGTAGTAACAAGGTAACAATATAACAACAAAAACAAGAGAAAAATAAAAATGCTACGGAGCACAAACGGAAGGAAAACTGCTAGACGTATTCACTCGAAAGCTCTACGAATAACTGACCCGAAAAATGTCTTCGAAAGGCCGATCCTAAAGGGTGCATACTTATCTCGAGGGGCATCACCAAGGAGGGGAGGCAAAGGACCTTCCAGGAACTGAGGAACGAAAGAGTAGGTGGGCAAAACCCTCTCAGGGCGAATGACCTAGCAATGGAAAGAAAGGGTGGGTGGGGAAAACCCTCTCAGAGCGAATGACCTAGCAATGGAAAGTGTCCTTGGTAGGGTAAAGAACATCTGGAGTAGCAATTGAAGCAACTGGGTTGTAAAGAGAAATTTTGGCATCAGCGGTGCAAATGACCATGTGAGTTCAGTACTTCGATATTTCGAAGAACCGGCTTCGAGAAACCCTCCGAGAGATCTAATCTGTCTCTCTGAGTGACCTCTAACGGTCGGAACGTAAACTACTACGAAGGATCGAAAAAACTCTGTTGCGTTTCTAAAGGAAAGGAAAAAAATACAGCGATCCGAGTATACTCGGGCTTGTCAGAATTTGACCCTCGCCTCGACCCGAGTATACTCGGGGTAATCAGGGAAGCGGTTAACAAATCAGAAGAAAAACTTGGAATGATGAACAGAGAAAATATTTAATACAATACAGTGTGTCTTCTCATTAATGTCACTTTGATTAACGTTGATTCGCATTAAAATTGTTCAAAAATTTCTACCCACATTCAAATCAAGTTCATCCATGATTTGAGTTAACTAGTAAAAACTCATTATTCTCTATCATTCGTATGACTACATTTCACCGGAATAGTATTACGTAGTTCCTTTTGCTTGTCACTTAGTACTTTTGTGGAATGTGGCCTTTTCTGGTTTTGGGCAAATTAAAATTAGTTTATCTTGTACTGTTTATTTTATGCCATTTGCATGTTAATGTATGGATTTATTGATTTATTTATGTTCTCATACAATTCATATTACATGTGGGACCATATAGCTCCATAAAATACATTAAAATGCATTATATATTGCCATTTTATGTTTTGAGAGGTTTTGAACCCGAGATTTTGGAACTGATTATTAGGCTGGTTTCCAAAGGGAACATAGTCTTATGAAATGGTCCTGTCTGTATGTATGTGTGTGTCCCCTACTAACAACCTTTGCATTAATGGACCGTTTTTCATGAAACTTGGTATGAGGCTTGTGCTGCCAGGGTCCAACTCGGGGCTATATTTTATTTGGCGAAGATTGAAGTCCTGGGTTTGATTCCAGGAACATTTTGTTTTGCATAGGAAGTCTCAAGTCCTTCGTGCAGAGATGTTTTCTTGAATAATTTAAAATATTTTTAGATTGTGATATTGGAGCGAGATTTGTACTGTTCTAAGGGGAAAAGAATGTAGATTCTAATTCTTATCACCGAATTTTGATAATTGATCGTATTTTCTTGAATTTCTACTAAAACATAGCGTTTTTGCATTTTAAAACGCATTGATTGATTGATTGATTGATTGTTGCCATGGAGAGGATTATTACCAAACTCAAGTTTGAGCATAGACGAGTGAACAAATGGGTTATTTTCTTTTCCATTCGACTACTCTTCAGCAATGGAGTTGATGCAGACATATTAGCATATAAACAGTAACATTATTAAATTCGATTATTTAAAAAAATATATGCAAAATATAATGTCAGAAAGAGATTTTGACATTGTTTTTAGTATTTTAAACCTAATAATGCTCTATTAATTTGTTTTTCCAATTTTCTCTATCATTATAGTTAATGGTTTCAGGCATCTCTTGGTGGATTACTGAAACATTCCCTGTCAATATAAGTAATCAAATCAAGACATCAACATTAGGAAACCAGCATGCATTAGTCCTGGTTTGGACTTTTTGTATTGTATAATATGGTTCTTATGGGAAATATTGATTCATTTAACGTTGTTTCATTCTATGTCGCCATTCTCAGGAATGAATTAACGATGTTAATGGAGGTCATGCTGTATAAATTTAGTTATATGAGAGATATTTGGCAGTGTCCTATTAATTTACAAAATTTAATAAACTCTCTCACTCATACCATACTTTGATGTTTATATAAACACTGTGATGCTGCAGCACCCAGTTTGGAAACCATTGCACTGTACAATGTGATGGTTTTGATTCTATTCACTACTTAGAATGACTGATGTGCTGCTCCAGTCTGATTTTATGATTGTCATATGTGTGTGTGTGTGTATTTATATTAGGGATGGGACGATCGGTTCTGCCGGTTCTCTCAAGAACCGAAATAACCGGAACCAACTGTTTAAAATCCGGTTCTTCGGTTCTGGTCCTTATTTTAATAAAAAACGTGGAAAGATGCGCACATCATGTGTGTATATATGTGCGGCAGAGGCGTTCGTTACGATTTATACAATCATGTCACAAAATAAAAGTGAAATACTCCTTTAGCCAAACAATTAGATGGTACAAAACCCAATGCATTTCGCCCACAAGGTGGGCATCGTCAGGGGTAAAACCTGTTTCAACAGTGACTGGGAGCCAACTTGAAACAGGTTTTACCCCTGACGATGCCCACCTTATGGGTGAAATGCATTGGGTTTTGTACCATCTAATTGTTTGGCTAAAGGAGTATTTCACTTTTATTAATCTTAGCCAAAGTTATTGAGCTACTATCAATTATGTCGCAAAAGATAAATATTAATGGCTTAGTATAACGTCTACGAAATGAATGTCAGTAGTGATGCCAAGAAAATGTCAAATTTTTTATTCACCTACTAATTTCCTAATCAATTGTAATTAATAAAACAATCGACAATTAGTTAAAACTTAACTCATTGAAGTAGTAGTAATGTAATCTTTATTTTCACGTTCATTCCTTCGTCGTAAATAACCCATTTCTTTTCACTTGCAAACGCTGTCTAAACATAAAAAATAGACTATTTACATTCATTTCTTCATAGTAGATTATCCATTTTCCTAATGTTGCATGTGCATGAAATAAAATTAAATTAATTAGGTATTTACAGCAGTTATTGTGTACATCAGTTGTCACGGAGATTGTTTTCATTGACAACAAATAAAACAGGTCCTAAGTGGATTACGACTTTCTCGTTTGATTTTCTTGAAATCGGCTACTCCTTCGATAAAAATGGAGTGAAAAAACATACGTTATTTGATTAGTTCTACGAAGTTCTTTAAAGATTTTTTTGTTATAAGTTATATTGTATGAGATATAAAGAAAAGATAATTTTTTGTCGTCTGTAAAGTGGCACTTCCGATTATGTCACGTAAACTATTTATATAATTTTCTTAGTTCCTTTGCCCCTCTGTCCTAAATACCAAATTTCATCAGCATCTCCCCAAAGTTTCTGAGATGAAACATGTGGACAGACGGACGGACTTGAACTGAACAAAGCATTTTTTTTTATTTATTGTAAAGAACGCCTAAAAATGATTGTGTCTCGGAAACAGATGCTAACCAAAAAGCGACCGCCTCACTCCTCCATATTTTTCCATGACGGCATTCGATTTTTTATATATATGTCGATGATGGTTTTTGTTCGTTGACTATGACGTAAAATAAATTTTTATGCTGGATGTGCTACCAATTTCAAACGAGATGTGCTAGTCTGAATTTCCTTTATTTCATGAGGGAAAAGAGCTTTGTTGTGTGTACAAAAATCAGGATGACGAATCAGTTCAACGAAAGATAGTTCCAAAAAAATATCTATCAAAAACATTAATGATGGGTTTCGAACTTCTGGTATTCAATATTTGGTTCACAGCTGTGTGATTTTATTATGTAAAAATTCAAGCAATATTTTGAGTCAAATCCAGCAGTTTGAAGGGTTACTATAACTTATTAACAGAAATAAGTTTTATTTTGTTGTGTAGTAATTTTGAATAGATACCCCACGGATAATTTTTAAATTTAACCAATTTATTGTGAACCTTAACAATAAAGCCATGTCGGACATTTGGAACAACTTCAGAATTGACAGTACAAATGACAAATATGCTATATGCAACTATTGCAAAGCTAGAATTTCCCGTGGTGTATCAAATAGCACTTCTTACCTAACAGAACTGAAACTGAGAACCGGGATCAGATTAATATAACCAGAACCGGGAAAAAGTGAAACTGTCCCATCCCTAATTTATATATATTCTGTTTGGTGGTTTAGGGCATTTGAATGTGAAAATATTACAATATTCTTAATTTTTTTCATGAATTGTAAATAAAAATCAGTTTCTTTTGTCTTATAGGCACACATACTAGATCTGCTTCGCTCCAAGTTTACATCTTTCAAAAACTTTCACACAATGCTGTATACTTGTTCACCTGAGTTTGACTTCTTGAGATTTGAAACTATAGAGAAGATTTCTTGGACCCTGTTACTTCCTGCTGCTTTGATTGCCATTCTGAGAGTTTTTGTGCGGGGGTTTGATATGTCAATGAAGAAAGAAGACAGTGATTGTAAAAGGTGAGTCATTGCTGCTATTGATTTTCAACTAAAATAATCATCAAAATGAAATTAAAATATCTTTATTCTTAATAAATATAAATAGCTTTCCTTTTTTCACTAAGTTAACCCTTTGACAAGATGATTGAAAACTAAATATCACACTCCTTGGGTATTTATTTTCTATATAACCAAAGTTATCTCATCACCCTCTTATTGACCTCACCTTAATTACTTATTATTCCTATTGGGGTAGCACTATTGTTTTTTAAGAGTAAAGATATAATTTTACTTTCATTGCCCATAGAGAAAGAATTTTGTCATGATGAATTCCCAGTTAAATGGTTAAAGAAGGAAAACAAATATTGTGCCTGATTAAAGAATTGTCATTTTTTTGTAAAAATATTTCAAAAATATTAGCTATAAAATCAACGAATAAATATCATGTAAATGGAGAGTTTTATTTTATGTAACTGGAGAAACTTTAAGCTAAATTATAAAACATGCAATATTAGCTTATCACATGTTGCCATGTATTTTTGTATAAGATCATTTTATTTTTTAAATATAATACCATATTTATCCGAATTAGCAAATGAAATTGCAGAAGTTTTCACTTTGAAAGCATTGATTGGCCAACTTCATCCCTTCCCTAAGTCCCAAATATTGATAAGTAGTGGTTCCACCTATCGTTATTTTAGAGAAAATGTCACTACGACAAAAGAAATTATTTTCATTACCTGTCAATCCGTAATGATCTGTAGGTAATTCTGTTAGCTGATCAGACTGTCCAGCTTGCACAGCTGTTGATTATATATAATGCTATCGCATTTTAAAAGTATTACTTACATAAATCAAACAGGTGTTAAAGGTGTTTCAACTATCTACAGAATGTATTCCTTGATGTGATATTCCAAGGCATAAATATTGGAAGTAACAAAAATACAGATAAAATAAATTATGAAAAGAATATGTTAACTGAAAATCTGGCGATAATTACTTTTTTATACAGGCATGATTCACGTTGCCATTGTCAACGGCATCTGAATGATACGAATGGAATTTAAATAACATTCATAAATCAAAATTTTCAAATTTAATCCAGTAACATTTTATACATATTTAAATTACGCCTACAACTATAACACACAAAATATGATGTCACCGTTTCATTGTAAATTGATAGCTGTAACTAAATTGTTCGTACATTACATATTTCTTTAGAATATTACAAGATGATCCAAACAACTTATGATGCCTATTTTCCATTTAATCATTTATTTAATACTTTTATTGACTTTAATAGCTTTAAAGTCATCGTGGATATGTAGCTCTTTGTGTTCCCAAATTTCATAATTTAGCATTATAAAATACTACAAATACATTTGAATGGAATATTAAATTGATCACTCGTATTTGCGCAGCAAAAATAACATGCGTACCTATTAGAATATACCGAATCTGAGTCCAACAATAGTTGTTGCTATGGCAACACTCTCGCAATGAGTGATAAAAACTGCAAAATCTCCAGTATTTATGCAAAATTCTAAGAAATAAAATCAATAAGCAAAATTCTACGATAAAAATTAGAATCTTCATTCCTTTCCTCAGAGAATAGTACAAAACTCGCTCAGATTTTACAATTCTAAAATATTTTTATGTGCATGAGAAAATTACCCTATACGATGGATTTGAGATTTTCCATGTAAATCAAATGGAAAGATTAGTTCCTGGAATCGAACCTGGGACATTCAATCTTCGCAACAAAAACTCCTCAGGAGCTTGGCTGATGTAGCAAGAGATTTTCATCAAGTTTCATGAAAATCGGTGTATTGGTTCAAAAGTTAATAGGGGGAACGGACAAACAGACACAATGACAAAACTATAAGCCTATTTCCATTCTGTAGTAGTTCTTCATTTATACTGGTGCATCGACATCGAGGGTCATTTTGCACCTTCGTCAAAGGGTTAATATTTACAATTTAATGATTATATATACATATACACACACATATATATAAATAAATAATAAAATAAAAATAGAAAAGAATAGAATTTAAAATCGTTCGAAAAGTCCAGCCTCCGTTAAAAATAATAAAACTTCATTCATCCTAGTTGTGTCATCACCTAGGATGTCTCTTATACATCCCCTGATATTGCATTTCCTACGCAACTCAAGGTATTTTTGGCATTCTGTCAGGAGGTGTCTTATGGTAAGAACAGTGTCGCAGTCATCACATCGAGGTTGTACACGTGGGGTAGTAAAAAGGTACGAGTGGGTTAAGGCACAGTGGCCTATCCTCAATCGCGTGATGACCACCTCCTCCCTTCTACTAATCCTGACAGATGATTGCCATGCACCGGTACTGACCTTGATTGTGCGTAATTTGTTGTTTCCGAGGTTTTGCCATGAGGCTTGCCACTCCTTCTGCAGTGCGCCACAAAACATCGCACGAAGGTCTCTCCAAGGCACGAGATCCATTTGCACCTCTGGGTTTCCCAGGGCATCCTTAGCAGCGACATCAGCTGCCTCATTGCCTGCTATACCTACGTGGCTCGGCACCCATACGAACTTAATTTGCACACCTCGACTCTTCAAGATGATGAGGGAGGAGTGCACATCCTGGACCAAAGGATGTACTGGATTATAGCAGGCAATGGATTGTAATGCACTCATTGAGTCGGAACATATCAAGTGAGATATATTCCGACGTTCAATGCTCTCCAGGGCCAGCTTAATAGCTGTGAGCTCCGCAGTGTGGATACCACATAACGGATTAAGCTTGAACCCGGAGGATGTGTGCAGGGATACAAAGGCGCATGCGCATTCTGTTGAGGACTTCGACCCATCTGTGAAGATAGGTGCGAATCCTGGACAGCGTGACAGGATTTCGGCGAATGCAACCTCGTGTTCTGCAGGAGGACACTCATTCTTGGGCCTTCGAGCTAAATCAAATAAGATTTCTGGCCTCGGGGTATTCCAAGGAGGGTTACGCGGAACTTGCAATCTATAAATCTGGGGTAAAGTTAAATTATTGCCTATAATATAATTATAAAAACGAATACCAAGGGGCTTCAGGGCCCGGGGTCTTCTGTTAAAAACGTCCATTAAACTACGGTTAAAAACAATTTTAAAACACGGGTGCGAAGGAAGGGCTAAAAGTTTGCTGACATAACTGCACATCAGGACATTCCTCCTGATTTCCAACGGTGGCTCTCCAGCATCAGAATAAATGCTGGGGATGGGACTGGTTCGAAAGGCACCAGTCGCCAACCGTAGTCCGGCATTGTGCAGTGATGTCAGTGTACGCAGATAAGATGCCCGGGCAGCACCGTATATAAAACAGCCGTAGTCGAGCTTGGACCGAACCAATGCCCTGTAAAGGAGAAGCATTGATGTTCGATCCGCACCCCACGAGCGGCCAGTCAACGCTCGTAATACACTGAGCGACATCCGGCACTTCACCTTAAGGGATTGAATATGGCTTCGCCAATTTAGTCGCTCATCAAACAGAACACCCAGGAAACGCACCGAGTCCTCAAAATTCAACTGGTGGTTGCCCAGCCGAAGTATAGGTTTGGGGAATATACCCCTGCGCCTATTAAAATGGACACAACATGTTTTCTCTTCCGAAAAACGGAAGCCATTTCGGCGGGACCACTCGTGGAGACGATTGAGCGTAATTTGTAGCTGCCTCTCAGCCAGTGCTACCCTTGACGATCGACAAAATATTGCCAGGTCGTCAACAAACAGAGAGGCTTCCACAGGTGGTGTGATGGAATTTACTACGTCATTGATCGCTATTGCAAACAGCGTTACGCTTAATATGGACCCTTGCGGAATTCCATTTTCCTGAGGATATGTGTCGGAAAATGAGTTTCCAATACGGACCTTAAAAACTCTATCCGATAAAAAATTTTGAATAAAAGTAGGCAGATTGCCTTTAAAACCCCACGACCTAAGACACTTTAAAATTTTAAAACGCCATGTCATGTCGTAGGCCTTCTCCAGGTCAAAGAAGACCCCCACAACATGCTGGCGATGGACGAATGCCTCTTGGATGAAGCTGTCAATCCTTACCAAGTGGTCGACAGTACTCCTATGCTGCCTGAAGCCACACTGGATGTTGGAGAGAAGATTACGGTTCTCAAGACACCAAACTAGCCTTCGGTTCACCATTCTCTCCATTAGCTTGCACAGGCAGGAGGTCAGAGAAATTGGCCTGTAGTTCCCGAGGAGAGTCTTGTCCTTTCCCTGTTTAGGGATCGGGACTACTATAGACTCTCTCCAACTCTTGGGAAAATCTCAATCTTGCCAGACTTTATTAAATGCATTCAACATCTCTCCTAAGATAGAGTTCGGCACACATCGCAGGAAGGCATTGTGGACACGGTCCATTCCTGGAGCGGTGTCCCTCAGATCAGCAATGGCTGACTCCAGCTCCCACAGTGTGAAGGGGTCATTGTAGCTAGCTCCGGCCAGGCCTGGTTCGAAGGGGCGGAAGCCTCCTTCTTCACGACGCTTATGCGACGCGAAGGCCAGATCGTAGTTGGCCGAGCTACTTATGGAAGCATAGTGATTTCCAAAAGCCTCAGCTACTGTGGCTGGCTCCATCACAATGGACCCATTCACAACAACAGATGGGGTGCCTGGGAGATGATAAACACCGGAGATACATTTCACTTTCCTCCAAACCTGTGCAATAGGTGTTCGGTGGGTGATCGAACTGACATACTTCATCCAAGAGTTCCTTTTTGCAGTTTTCACCACCTGACGAGCCTTCGCTCGCAGGCGCCGGAATGCCGCTAGATTCATACATGTAGGGTACTTGTTAAAAATGCGTAGGGCCTTCTTTCGTTTCCTGATTGCTTCAGCACATTCATCGTTCCACCAAGGCACTGGTGGACGACTTGCCTTGACAGCTGAAACAGGAACGCTCTTCTCTGCAGCATGAACTACTGCATTACGAAGGTCCTCTACGTTTTCAACGCCACTACGAGTCGAGTTAAAATTAAAATCAAGGTTCTTTTTAAAATCCTCCCAGTTGGCTTTCTTTAAAAGCCATTTCTGGGGGCTGTTAAAATTTTCACAAAAAAAATTTTTACGGATAAGAAGGGGGAAGTAGTCACTTCCACAGAGATCATCATGGACTTGGAGTTTAAAACGGGGAGCAATACTACTGCTGCAAATCAATAGATCTATTGAGGAGTATTCTCCTGTAAAAGAGTTAAAACGAGTCTTTTCTTTTTTATTAATTAAAATAAGATTAAAATTTGTTAAAAACTTTTCTAAAACACGCCCTCGCCGATTAGAACCACTCACAGTTTCTCCCCAAAGGGTGCTATGAGCATTAAAATCGCCCAAAAGGACGAATGGCTTGGGTAATTGCTCCACCAGATCCTGCAGGATCCTCATGGTGACTGGTGCCCACTCCGGAAGGTATACATTACAGAATGTAACCCTCTCCGGTACAGCTACCGTCACAGTTAGGGCCTGCAAGGGTGTCTGCAAGTCTACCCGGGAGGTGTATAGGGTCTCCCGGACAGCAGCAGCAACACCACCTTGCGCTCGTCGACCGCTAAGGTCATCTAGCCGCAGGATGCTGTACCCCTTCAATTTAGGCGTGTCGGTAACCTTAAAATGAGTTTCTTGTAAGAAAATACAGGACGGGTTAAAATGTGCAATTAAAACCTTCAACTCCTCTAGATGTTTAAAATAGCCATTCAAATTCCATTGAATGGCAAACATAAATATATATTTAAAATGATAAAAGTAAAAGACTCGCGATTAAAACCCATCTCTGTGGAAGGGAAGCTTATCGGTTAAGCTTCAACTTCCTACCCTTCTTCTGGTTCAGGAGGAGGATTTTGAGTTGGTCCTCCTCCAACTCGCCTTCCTCCATCTCCTCCTCGCTTAGTGCCATCGCATCACGAGGAGGAGATTGTGGTGGAGTTATCTCACGTCTCAGGACGTGAGCTTTTGTCTCTGTGTCATTTTCCTTTGGAGCAGTCTTCTTGGAAGATACCACACAGATGGTTTTATCCACATCCATGGATGTGGCAGTATTTTTCCCTGTTTTTCCTAAAGATTCCTCTACCTTTTTTTCCGTTTTTTTCCTTGGTTGCTGTCCCTGATTCTCTGTCTGTATTCCTATGCTGGCTGTTTTAATAGGAGTAGATGGTGTTGCTGCCGTTGCCGCATAGGACCTCGAAAAAGTTGGGGCTACGAGCACCTTATACTTCTTCCGGGCCTCAAAATATGGGATCTTCTCCGTCACCTTGATCTCCATGATCTTCCTTTCTTCCTGCAGCTTTGGGCAATCCCGCGAGTAGACTGGATGTGGTCCACCGCAATTGCCACAAAGGGCAGGAGAGGCACAAGAATCCCCATCGTGCTTATTCTTGGCACATTTTGGGCAGATAGATTCGCCCTTGCACCGAGGTGCAATGTGGCCAAATCTTTGGCATTGATAGCAACGCATGGGGTTCGGAATGAAGGGTCGGACTGGGCAAGACTCGTACCCAACGAAAACTTTTTCAGGAATTTTGTCACGTGCAAAGGTGAGTACCACCGAGGTGGTATTCATGGTCTCACCATTACGTTTAGTCGTGAGTCTACGACAGGAGATGACCCCTTGCGAAGCCATCTCCTTCGTTATCTCGTCGACTTCAACGTATAAGAGGTCATAACAAGAAATTATGCCTCGGCACGTGTTAAGGGTCTTATGCGGCTCAACGGTGATTTCTATGTCGTGAAGCTTCGTCATCGACAGCAACTTCTGGCTCTGCTTCTCTTCAGACGTTTCTATCAGCAGAGTACCGTCACGCAACTTTTTAACATTAATAGACCCAGGAACAGCATTGGTCAAAACTTTATGAATTAAGAAGGGAGATACCTTGGTGAGGTTCTCTCCCTCCTTCTTACATTTCATTATCAAATACTTGCGGCATGTGCCGACAACCATATCTCGCCCATCCGTTTCCGGACGGGGTCTTTTGGGAGGAGGTAGTCCTTTCATAATAAGGAAAAATTTTCATCTCTTGGTCTCCCCACCCACCACGGAGCCACACATTTGGGACGCCACACCGCAAACCGGTATGGTCGCCAGGGCTAACCAAGGGATATAGCACCCGCAGCTAGGCTGCCTGCTTCAGGTTAGGTCTCAGCACCCACTCCACCCACCATACATGGGCCTCCAACCCCATGCACTTTCGACCCCCCTCCACAGACCTCCATAGCCCAAAGCACTCGCCACCGGAACGCCGAAACGTGACGGAAGCCGATTGGCCAGGTGTGGCTAGCACCTGACCGCCCGTCTACAGTGAATCTGGGGCCTAAGTGGTGTATTACTCCATGGCCCTTCCAAGGCATCCGACCTCTTCCGGAACCAAGGAGCTCAACCACCAGGATCCCCTTCTCCCCCTTACGGGCCGCCGTGCACGGCAAACACACGGGTGGATTCTTAGCCAGATGTTATGGCTTTATGCACAGATAGTGAACCCACCTACTATCTGGACACTGCCCTCGGCAGAAACTGGGGGTTTTTTAACGAGGTCTGCTCCTCGCCTCATTGGTCGCCTCTTACGACCAGCAGAGGGGCTGCGGGAGTATTCTCAATCCCCCTACCCGCAGGGGGGTATTTCCATTCTGGAAAGTAAGCTAAAAAGGGCGGTCTGTAATGGAGTTCAAACTTTTTTCCAAAACTGAGGCTTCAGAAATAAGGGGGAGGACCATATTTGGTCTAATACTGTATATAATGATAGGAAATCTTTATGTACTAATTTAAAGTCAAGAAAACGAAGTACCATATTTACTCATGTAATACCTGCACTTTTTCCCTTACAAGTTCCCATCAAAGAAGGAGATGCGGACATTGCACGATATTTGTCCCTTCATCTTTTGTGGGCAAGCAACCCGCGAAACATCTACTAACACTGCATGCCTGGCATGAGATGAGTAGGCACAATATGCCATGCATTTTATTTCCTTGATTTATAACCAAAGTATTTTTTTAATGCGTAGAATAATATAATAAGCACGATAGGTATGTATCGGTTATTTTGTAAAATTCCTTGTCAGCTGTCGGTAGTAAACCTAAATCACGTAAATATTCTATGTAAATAGAAGAGTGTCATTCATTCTCATAGAAAAGGTGATGTAAGAGAAATAAGCAACTGAATTACATATATTTTTCATTAAAACAAACAAATTCTGTTAAATTGCCTTTTAATTCGTGACATGCTCAAATCACATTTTACCATAAGTGCATTTTCTTGGGTTCCTTTTATGTTACGCAATCCTAAAAAAATATATGTAGAGCTTGTTTGTGGTGTCGGTGTGCAGAAGGCACTTGCATGGTAGGACGAGTCCATCCTTGAGACAGGACTGCCTATAGGGGAGGCCATGTTTAGCCGTGGACAAAAGATGCACGGACCTATTCTCTGGAGGACAAGAAGGTAAGGGAGAGAGGAGCACAAAGGGAGAATTAGACATCACAACAGTTTAGGTGTTTTCCCGCCAAACCTTTTAAGGGAGATTGTTCTTGGTATCGGTTCCTCAGGCAGGTGGTCAATAGACGAGAAAGCTCCTTTGGCACAAAATATAAAAGTACAACTTTCTGTTAAATGTATTATCTAGATCAGGCTACCTGATACAGATACAGTACGAGGTCCAAATACACCACCCTGGTGAGGTGCATCTTTGTGCCTGAAATTTCTTTGTCCGTGAGGATAAGAAATTTAAAGAATTGCGACTGCATGCACTCTCACATTCTATGAATACAAGAAGTTCCTCAAAATCTTATCCACGCCATCACAGGTCTAATGTATAAATGCATATATAACAAGAGTGGAAAAATGCACACATCATGCATTCATACATACGAGGCAAAGACGTTCTTTATGCAATCATGTCAAAAAAGATAAATATTAATGGTTTAGTCTAGTGTCTACAAACTGAATTGCCTGGAAATGCTAAAGAAATATCGAATCTTTGATTCACCAACTATTTTCCTAATCAGTTATAATTAATAAAACAATCGACAATTACTTAAAACATACCTTACTCGAATAGTATATAGTAATATAATCTTTAAGTTCACGTTCATTCCTTTTTCCTAAATTACCCATTTCTTTTCACTTACAAATGCTGTGTATACGTAAATAAAACATATTTATGTTAATTTCTTCATCGTAGATAATCCATTTTCCTTCATTTTCCAAATGTTGCATGCGCAAGAAAAAAATTAAACTAATTAGATATTTACAGCAGATATTTTTTAAATCAGTTGTCACAAAGATTGTTTTCATTGACAACAATTAACAAGTATGGAAAGGGGTACTCCATGTCGGAGTATACAGAGTTTCCAAATGTGTTATTTGCGATCAACAAATTTTAGTAAAACAGCCCAATACCAAATTTCATCAAAATATGTCCTGCGGTTCTCCGGTTGAAATGTATATTGTAAACTATATGTAGTTCTTCATATAAAGTGACCATCATTATTGTCTGATTTTAGCCAAAATTAGAATTGGTTGTCCAATTTTACTAAAACTCCCCAATACCTTTTCATCAAAATACATCAAGCGGTTCCCATGTTGAAACAGAAACATTGTAAACTAGATGTAGGTCTTCATGTAAAGTGGTCATAATTGTTGTCCGATTTTAAACAAAATTGAAATTGGTTGACCAATTTTACTAAAACTCCCCATTACCAAATTTCATAAAAATAAGTACAGCCGTTCCTGAGTTTTAACGGACAGATGAAAACGACCTCCCCTGTATGCGTTCACTTCGTGCAAAGAACATATTAAAATGTACTGATCAAAACATATGCTATTTCACTAATTCTACAAAGTTGTTTAAAGACTTTTTTCTTATAAGTGATATTGTACAAGATATAAAGAAGTTCATTTTTTGTCACCGGTAAAGTGGCACTACCGATTAGGTCACGTAAACTATTTATATCATTTTCTTAGTCTCTTTGCCCGTGTCCTAAAAACCATATTTCATCAACATCTCCCCAGTAGTTTCTGTGATGAAACATGCAGACGGACCACCATAAGGCATTCTTTTTTCCTTTTGTAAAGAACGCCTAATAAATAACTGGAATATATTTTGGTGGAAACTTTTATTTATTATTTTATACATGACAAGATATATTTAGGTACTGTTTAATTACAACCAGTGGTGAGCTGGACCCGGTTCACACCAGTTTGCACGAACTGTTTGTTAAAAAAATTTTTAAAATAAGAACTGGTTGTTAACTTTTTTGCTGGATGCTGAAGAGAGCTCTCGGGCTCTCAGCGGAGACCACAGAAAACTTATGAGGTCAATCATGCCAAAGACGAATGACTCCGCCTACATGTCTTGATTGGCTAAGATGGGTCGGAACATCATTTTGCGCTTGAATGTTCTGAGATGAAAATTGCAACCATTTGTTTGTCTATTATAGCTTGACAGCCATGTGCTCTATGTAATTAGTTGCCTTTGATTTGTTAATCCGTGTGCTTTCAGTGTGTTGGTTCGTAAAATTTTATTTTTTTAAATTATTAGACCCTCATAATGAAGCATCAAAAAAGTATTAGTGATTTGTTTCCCAAAAAAGTGACAAAGTCAGTAGTCAGTAGTTCTAGTGCTGCAAATGTCCAACCATCTGAAAATGTGTCTTCAGTTGTCAAGTCAGTAGTCAATAGTTCTAGTTCTGCAAATGTCCAACCATCTGAAAATGTGTCTTCAGTTGTCAAGTCAGTAGTCAATAGTTCTAGTGCTGCAAATGACGAAACATCTAAAAATGTGTCTTCAGTTGCACTGGGAGAGGATTTTCATGATTCTGAAAATTTAAATTTATTGCCCGATTGTTGGAATTCCGAGCAAGAACAATATTTTCTAAAAAAATATGATGGCATGGTAATTAAAAACAAAAACTCGGCTGTTATCATTGTGCGAATAAGTCACAATTAGGAATCTTTAAAGGAAAATCTTTTCATAATTCTTCTGAATGGCGAAAGTGCAACATTACCGCATGTGGGTTCGAGAAAAAAGTTCAGCAAGCTTCATTACGAAAAATAAATGAAAGAACATTTTGAATCAAACTCTCATACTAATGTTGTAAATATACTAAAGAAATCAAAAAAGGAAACTTATTAAAGTTTTTGATAAAATTAATGAAAAAGATATTGAAATGACAAGTAAAATTTTTAACATAGTTTACAGCTTAGTGAAAAGAAACAGACCAATGTCAGACATGGAGGACGAAGTAGAACTGCAAATTAAGAATGAAATCAGTATAAGGAACTGCTTGCATTCGCGATATTCTGCAATTAGAATTGTAGAGCGTATTGCTCAATCAATAAGAAATGAAATTTTCAGTAAAATTAATGAAAAAAGTCAAAAATTTGTATTATTATTGATGAAGCTTCAACAACTTCAAGCAAATCTGTTCTTGTAATTTTTCTAAAATGTGAATTAGTTGATTGTTCACCAACAATTTTTGTTGATATGGTAGAATTGGAAGCAACCACTGCAGAAAATATTTATAACGTGTTACAACAATGATTCAGGGTTTGACACAATATTTAAAGAGGAATTCGATCGCATTTTGTTCTGACGGAGCGAGCACCATGCTTGGAAGAAAAGCTGGAGTTGCTACAAGATTAATTCAAGAATTTCCAGAGGTTATAATTTGGCATTGTTTGAATCATCGATTACAACTTGTTTTAGATGATGCTATAAATGAAATAGGCCATTTCAAGATTTTTTTGGACAAAATTTATGCCATTTTTCACCAGTCAAATAAAAGTCAAGTGGAGCTTAAAAAAATTTTTGAAGAACTATATATTGAAATAGTCAAAATAGGCTGTGTTTTTGGTCCAAGATGGGCTTCTTGTAGCCTCAAATCTGCTAAAGCGGTCTGGAGGGCTTATACATTTTTCTCTAAAGGTAAGAAATTTTCTGGCATGGAAAAAAGGTTGAAAAACAAAGCATTTATAAGAGACTTGGCATTAATGATTGACATTTTGGATGAACTTGCATTATTATCAATGCACTACAAGGAAGACAATTGAGTTAACAAATGCAGATAAACTCATCAAGCGTACAATTCATTTTTTAATACAATTAAAAGATAGTTTTGGTATGCATGAAAATAAAATTAACGAACTGGCACAAAGTGATGCTTTTAAATGTATCGAGTTTGAAGAAAATGTTAGATTTAAATCACTGCCACAAGAAAAAGTAATGGAGTGCATAATTGATAAAATGAAGGCAAGATTATTAAATGAACAACACATTAGGTATAAAAAAGATAACTTAGGTCCCATTAATAATACATCTAAAATTGTTGAATTATTCAGTGTTATGGACCCCACTTCATGGAACCTTGAAGAAGTGAGAGTCCCTTGGAAACTTGGAGAAGAAAAGATTCACGAATTAAATAAAGTCCTAAAATTTGAAATTGATTTAAACGATTTTCATGACTATGTAGAAAATAACATTCAATTGAAAGATCTTCCTGCTCCAGAAACAATAAGGAAAGCAAAGCAAATTATGAACACAACTGCAATAAGTTCTGCAGAGGCAGAAAGAGGTTTTTCGTTGATGAATAATATTTATAGTGATAAAAGAGCAAGTTTAACAACTAAACACATTTCATGCTTTATGATCATCAATTTGTTGGGGAAACCATTAAGCTTATGGAACCCGTTAACATATGTCAAATCATGCATGAGAAGTTATCGAACAGCTTTGGATACCAGAGTTCGTGTATCTAAAACAACAGTTTGCGGAGAAAACCATGAAGCCATTTGGAAATTATTACCGTAATAAGTAATAATAAGGTATGTAAAAATGTTTAAATGTTTTTGAAAACTTAAATTTAAAAGCATAGAAGTACTTAGGTATATTTGTGCTTTGCCTAATAATTCATTATTGCTAAAGTTGACTGAGCAATTTAATTTATCTATGTAGATAAAATGATTCATTGGTTTTAATTAAATAATTCTTCTTTTCTGATTTCATTAGAAAAGTCTTTATTTTCTAATTAACTATACTAACCAATTGTCATGCAGTTATTGATACCTAGCTAAATCATAAAATACAGACACTTGAAGAAGGTAAATAGCGAGATAGTTAATTTAGTTAAAATTGCCAAAAGGTGAGAGAGGTTGTCAATTTTTGATTGCCAAATTCAGAATTTTTTATTAAGAATCTGGTGGTTTAAATTTTGGCAGCTCAGGGAACCGGTTGTTAAAATTTTGGGAGCTCAGAGAACCGGTTGTTAAAATTTTGGGAGCTCACCACTGATTACTACCATTATTTTCAATTTTATCATTACAGCTCTTCACTGGTTTCCCAATCACTTTAACTTTCTGAATTTAGAGTTATCATTACTTCGTCTATCTCGTCCATAACATATTCCCTTTAAATATACTTTTTCTCTGTTTTTTTTACTTTTTCAGAAACACTTTTCCACTCATCCTCTGCAATCGAACTATACTTTTCCTCAACTAACACCTTGACATCATTGATTTCAAATGTTGTGTTATGTGATGCCACCCAGTTTTTCATTTGACCCCAAATGTTTTCAATGGGATTCAGTTCTGGGTGATATGGGGGTAATCTGTTTTATGCCCGTGTTGGGATAATATTTGATCCACTGCAAACACCTTTCTGCTTGGTCTTTGGGTCTTAATTTTGTTGTAAAGCTCGAGCTTTGTATCTTATGCAGAATATATTATTCCGCGGCTGTCCAGCCAAGCCTTAATCTCCTCTTTTTACTTTTTCCATATACAAAGTATAGAGAAATTATTGTTTTTATGAAAAAAATCAAATTCGAGATTTTAATGGAAATACATGTTTTAAGGTCCCCTGAACACGTTTTGACTATTTCCTCGATGATGTCTGTGTGTCGTCTGTATGTGATAGATTTTTGTGGGCGCTCAAACTCAAAAAATATTTATCAGGTCAATGCAAAATTTTATATTTAACATTTTTATAAAAGTTAGAAGATTTGATTAGTTTTTGGTAAAAATCGGTCGACCAGAAGTGGGTGTTTACTCTTGTCACTTATCCGTTATTTTGAAATATTTGCTTGAATATTTGATAAATGTAAAAATGTATTGTAATAAAAGTCGTAGGAAATTTCATTTTCTACAACCTTTGTTTGAAACATTTTTCCATATAATGCATTGTTTAAGAGATATCTTATATTTTTAGCTGCCACCACCACGCCATCTACAGACGACTATTGTTAACAATTGACGCTTAGTTACGTCTTAGTAACGCTCCTTTTTCTTTTCTTAATTGTCAACCAGAAGTAAATATGGACAACGATCCCAGAGCTAACAACATGTAATTTGTCATATAAATATGGAGAAAGTCATGTGTTGCCCACATCAGTTTATTTAGAATTGCTGCTTGGCGGGCGATCCAACTGTGTGTTGTGTTATGCAGCATTGTCCATTACGACTACTGAATTCCAGAGAAGATTCTGTATTAAATGAGTATTCACCCATTTCAAGTAACTATCAGTGTTCATTTCACCATGGTACTCCCGTTTTTAATCCGGACTTAAAAATCAACAAGGCATTTGGAACAAATCCAAACTCTCCACCTTGTAAAAAGAGAAAAAATAACAATTAATGCAGTTCAATTGAAATTTTAAGTGGGGGTTTTTTAAATTTGAAATTACATTTACCTGCATGAACTATGATTAAAAACTGCCCTTTTGAAGTGGGTGACTTCAAACCATCCTGTGACCATTCATAATTTTTTGTATGCGACGAATGGATAAATGTTTCGTCAATATAAACTATAGTGCATCTTTCCTCTCTGAACTTTTTGAGGGTTCTCAAATATTTTATCCTAAGCAAATGGATATCATCGTGCTCCATAAGAAATTGCCGGTTGTCGGCTTTCTTCTTCCACCTGTTTTTGGAAAACCATTAAATTTTTTAATAATTCCTAGAATTAACTATATGCATATTATTTATGAACAAATTCATACCCGAATCCAATTTTTTCAGAAGTACATGAAGAGAAGTGATTTGTCCTGAAAAACCTGTGCTTTCCTTAATTCTCGGTAGCAGAGCTCTCAAAGTCAGTAGCGTGGAACTGATGGATGATTTTCCGCACAGCTTGTACTTCGAAATCGTCTGCCGAAGTTTTCGGACTGTTTACTGTTCTTTTTAGGAGTAGAAAACGGAGTCCTGCTTCTTCAATTTCCACTGCCTCCTTTGAAATTCATTCCAGAGAACAAACTGATATCCCACAATCTGCTGCAACTCAGTCGCGGACACACGTCAGAGGAATGCGAATTCCTCCCACTACTTCCTCTTTCATAAACTTCAGGACATTATTTATAATTTCCCGAGCCTGGCTATGAATAATTTTTTTATTCCCTACCTTGGAAGTAGATGGAAGTGTATCCATTATAAAACAAAGAGAAATTGCAAAAAATAAAAGGTGAAAAGAAAAATAATGCATGAACAGCAGCAAAATTTAATGAAAATGATAGTAAGCAATAACAAACATTAACAACAACAACGATATTAAGCAATTACAAAGAATAAAAAATGTTAACAATTATAATAAAAAAAGAATAAGAAAATGATAATGGTATTAAACAGTAACAAAAATTAACAATGTTAAAGATAGCATGTAACATGGGAAATGTCAGCCTAAGATCGGTCTCAAGAAGAGTGTGATAAGGAACATTGTGCTGCCTTAAGGAGAAGTACCCTTCCCCTCCAGGGTTCCCGCACTTATGATGGACTCGTCTGAACCCAAAATGTGCTACTGCGCATGGCTATGATGTTGACTTTCCCCTTAAAGGTTCCCCTCCCAAGTCTTTCCCTTCCCCTCTCACACGTCGCCGACTGCCACCACTAAATGAACAAGCAATACATACTTTTATTACTCTGTATAAAAGCAAAGAACACAATCTTGCGATGAAAATGTGTCACTAAAGAGTTGTTGGAGTTGTTCTTTTGTGCTTTCTGAAAGCTGTAAGTGATACATTTTATCCACAGAAATGTGAGAAACGCTTCTATGTAACTGGGTCACAGTGAGTCTGGTGACCAGTTTATTTTTGGTATCGTGTGATCTTGGAGGGATTTGACTCGTGGATTTATTTTGAGCATAATAGTTTACATTTATTTATGTAAAGTTTGCTCTTTTTCTAGGTGAATAATGGCTGAGTTAGCATAATTTTGCAAAATTAGCAACAATTACTCATTTTAAATTAAATAACTTGAGAATGTGCAACAGATCATAATTGAAAATTTCTGTGGATTGAAATAGGTTTTTGAGTTGTCTCCGTGTAAAATAATGGCAATGGATGTGAATTTTTCACGTTTACATACGTGAAAAAGTATAAAAAATAATTTTTTTAAGTAATTTCTTAAATATTTGCTTGTTGCCATATTTATATCATCAAACTCGGTATCAGATAGATTATTCAACTGATATTGCTGTAAAATATCAAAATTTTGAAAGTGTGGACACTACACGAATTCAAGTTTTTCAGATTTTTAGCTCTAAAAATGGGGGTGTGGGCATTACACGTGTGCGGGTGTTAAATGAGTAAATACTGTATGTGAAAATTATTTTTAAATAATTATTTATTATTAACTTATTGGTGTACAACAGCTTCTAAAAACTAATTCTTTATGATGGATAATCACAATTTTCTAATAACATTTGCAATAAAAAAACTTATTATAAATTCAGTGAGATATACAAAATATCATAAATATTTCTTGTATATACTTGGTAAAACATCAATATAGTGTATTACCTTGACATGTTCCTAAAATTCTTCATGATTACGAAGGTCTTGGATGATGCTTGTCCAGCGCAAAAGTAAACAAAAACGGAGTGTTATTACAATTCAGCGGTGCCACCGCAGCTTCAGAAGCATAACTGTAGTATAGGTACCAACATCAGAATAACAAATGACTAACGATCGCGAAAGTTCAAGTTGTCGTGAACCTAATCTAACCCAATCCCAAGCAAAAACCCATCCAAAGCGAACTCAACCCTCCACATCTCAACTGTAACGTTAATAACTTTCAAACTTCCGATGTTAACGTCACTGCAAAAGACTGGAATTGTGCCATACCAATGTAAAAAACAATAAAAGTGAAGAAGTGAAATAGAAATAAAGTTAATAAATGTATAAATAACAACAACTTGTCTTTAATTAGAGTGGAATGACTATCACTGAACAGAGAGTGAAGTACGAATGAAGGTAAGTGAGAAAAATGCTGGGACCATAGCATTTAGAAGCATTATTTTAAAAATTTTCAAAAATTAAAATTTTAGTCCCGGGATGCCAACCATGCTATATCAAAAATGCGCTAAAAGAACATGCACGAAACGAGGCATACCTGTATTTTTAATATTAAGACTTAATTGCATTCCGGATCGTAAGTTTGCAATGAAAAATTTTAGTAGATACAATTATTTTATCACGTGTTTCATTTGTTTAAAAAACATTGATTAAACAAGTAATCATACCCCCTATGATTCTATGACAACTCGTCGCAGTCAGTTCATCATGCATCAATTCGTCTCATAAAAAATGTCATGTGTCAATACATCGCACGACAAACTCATCGTGATACACCATGACTGGTGAATGGCAGGGGGAGATACTTTTCCATTAAATACTTTCTCTTTATATTTCTATAATACCAGAATTACACGAGACACATTGGATGGTGTATGTCAAGGGGTGACACCTAACCAAAAGTGTATCCCTCTGCCATACACAAGTCGAGGGATGGTATGCATAAAAAAGTAAAATCTTTTGCTTTGAAGCAAATGCTATGTATACCTGGACCTTTTACTACAATCCAACGACCATAAAACCCTCATTAGGCCATTTTTAGCCAACCCACACATTCAGTTCACCCCTTAAATGGATAGACCTCATGCTGTTAAAAATGCAACAGAAATTAAAAATTAATTTTTATTTGTAATAGGTATCAGGAAATATATTCAATCAATTCTCATCTTCACGCTGTCTATGTGCATATTTTGATCGAAATTCTACAACCAATATTAATGAAAATCGAAATAACCTTAGAGCCTGTCGTCCAAACTAATCAAATCTGCCAAAGAAATTTGTTTTCTTTGTAATTTAAATTGTATGTTCAACTTAAAAAGAGAAAATTAAATAAAAATGTGTTTTGCCGGTGCATCAGTAAGAACGCCTTGAGGGGCATGTTCTGAATCTGAAATGTACCCTGCAATCCATTCCAAGCTGGTGTGTGTTAGGAGGTATATAAAACCAGCCTACTTGCAAGCTGACAACTGAAGAGTTGCAGAGATTAGTTCTAATTGAACAATTAAAATTAATACGTATTCAAAGTGAATATTATAGGAAAAAATGTTTAAATTAGACTCCAATGCAGAGGAAGAAAAATAAAATCACTGATAACAATTAAAATTTGAAATCCCAATTATTTATCCTATTCATGTAATCTTCCATTAAATATTAATTCAGCAAGTTCACGTCTTTTTTGCTGGCCTCTCCGATGCACTCTTAGAGCATCATTAAGGTCATCATCATATAACACTTCTTTGATGAAATTATCTTCAATAATTTCAATGAAATCATCATCTTTATCTCCTAAATACTTTGTTATATTATGCAGAACACAATAACTTAAAATCACTGCCGCTCGATTGACCAGAACAACGTTCAATTACGGACCGTTCTTTCGTCACTAAGCAATTGTAAGCCCATTCTTGCTGTGTTGTAGGGTTTCTGAATGGAGTCATTAGGCAAGGTGAGATTCCATAACCTTCGTCTCCCAAAAGCACTGCTTTTTTAAAACCTTGCATTCTATCAAACACCTCGCCGTTTTTCCATATACGCGAATTATGCACTGACCCAGGCCACTGTACATCAACACTAGTAAACCATTCCCTCGAATCACATGTAGCTTGCACATTTATCGAGGAAATACCTTTCTGGTTCACATACTCATCTCCGTGGCATGCTGGTTTCGGTATTCTTACGTGAGGGCAATCAATTGCTCCGATTGCAGAAGGAAAGCGAAATGTTTTTTGCCGCTTAGTTTTTTCTTTGGTAATATTTACCCACAAATGTGATCTGTCACAATTTTTTCTGCGACAAATTTCAACGACCTGGATACAGTGCTTTGATGCACTCTAATATCCTCACCAATGCCAATCTGGTAGCCTGGATCTCCAATGTATCTTAAAAAAGTCTTCATTTTCTGAAGTGGAGATGGCGCTCCCCCATATGTCTCTACAACGACCCCAAGGAAATGATCACTGAGCCATTCCAAATTCTCTTTGCTAAATTGACAAAGTTTTTAAAAATCAGTATCACATGACTGTCTCCTTTGCTTATAAGTTTTTACCTCGTGCACTCTCAAGAATGCTGCCATCTCACACAAATCAACTGCACCACACTGAACCCAGGCTATGATTTGCTTCAAGTGAAAGTAAATGCTACGGCTTTATGCATACCATTCATAGTAAAAGCAACGAGCGAAGGAAATGTAACTCCGTGAAGGAATTGCTATGATGAAAAGCTTTTGCTACAAAACTTTATGCATGTGAATCATAACAATTGCTACAAAATCGAAGGAAAAGCATTTGCTACATTTTTATGCATACCACCCATGGTGTCTCACCTTCCAATTTGTCTCCCGACGAATTTGTCTCACAACGAAATTGTTACACAACTTATTTGTCTAGCGATGTATTGACGCGGGATGAGTAGTAGTTTGCATTCGTTTTTGCAGAGGAACATCTAATAAAATCAACAGCACATGCACATTTTGTAAGCATTCAGCAGCAATAAACCCCTTCAAGAGTGCTGCAAATCAAATGCTCATAATTCGGGAACCATTGCAAATCGAACACATGTAGATATAACATATTTCACTCAAAATGACCTCTGGATTCATCTCCTGAAGTTATGACCTTTAGTCATGGGACATATAAAAAGCACAAATTGTGTACAGAAAACCCAGAATTTTATTTTGATATTTTCCAGCTTATTCATTGTTCATTGTTTAGATTCACAAAAGTTATTTTTTTCATACTTTTATCTATCACAAAGAGTAGTATTTGCATAGGATGTGGCATGTATGATTTTGTTTTTCTCAGTCACCTCATTAATTTGTCGTTTTAGGCGCAAATGGAGTGAGATTTGGCAGCCTGATGTCATGTACAACATATGTCAACTGTGTGTGTTTGCATTATTGGCATTGATGGTGATGCGACTTAAACTGTTCTTCACTCCTCATCTCTGCTTGGTAACTTCACTCCTTGCTTCAAGAAAGGTTTGTAATTTTGATCTATAACCTGTAAATTTTTTGCAATTAATTTAATATTTCTATCAAAGTAATAATAATATCTGGGTAATTTAGGCATAATATTGGTGTCAAATGTTCAGTTCTGTCCATTTTGTTTAACTGGATGTCATAAAAATACATAATTAGTTTTTATTTAAACAAGATAAAAATTCAAAGTTCATAACACAAACTTAACAATATAATTGCAGATGATGGAATCGGAGAAGGTTAGATTTTTTTGTTGTGTAATTTTTCAGGTTTTGCATTATCCAAGCTCTTTAACTGGGGTTATCATCGCATTAATCATTGTTTAATTCATGTCTGTGATATAAGTGAATTTGCTTCCATATCTTTGATTATCATATGCTAAATATTTTAATTTACCTTGATTCATAGATAAGATGTTAATCATAGAAACTAAACATTATTGATGAAGTTTTAAGGAGTTCTCTAGCTATAATTTATGATGTAGCAAGGACCACAATAAAAATAAATGAAAAATTTAACCAGATAAGGGGAAAGTTTTTCCTTACCAGGAACATATTAGGTCAAATACTCCATGCCAGGGACCTTTGGTTCACATACACAGTATCCATACACACGCACTTCCTTATAAAATGCCTATAAAATATGTATTTAGTAATTCAAGATTCCATCTACAATAGGCCGGTGAGTAGGATGCCCTAAATTCAAAGTGTGTGTGATTGTGTATTTGGTCCCTAGTGTAAATTTCCTTAAACTGGCATGCAAGTGACTATAGGTATATCGCAAACATAAGAACATGCGCGGATTTTTGCCATGCACAGAGGAGAAGTTCCTCCGTCCTCGGTCATCTTGACTTCCCCACCTCATTACTAGCCCATCCTTCTCCTCCTTAGGTTGTCAGTTCTCACTATTTACAGTTGCTGCTTAGATGAAGTTTTGCAAATAATTGGCAACAGTGTAATTAGAAAATGACCGAGACAGTGATAGTTTGTGCGGTAAGGAAGGGTGAGAGGGGAGGGTTCCAGGTGGAGTGAGGGATTAGGCCACACCTACTGTGCACCCAAAATGTTCTTTTGATCGCGGTAGACCTATACTTCATTTTCTTATGTCTATAAAGTTTTTTTTATTATTTCCTTAGCATGTAGTACTGTGCTTTTTATGCATGACTCAAAAGTCAATTGTCAAATACAAAAAGAAGACTTGATATTCATTGTACCTAAGTACACATATTATTGTATTTACTCGCATATAAGCCGCACCCTTGCTTTTTGAGACTGAATCTAGTGGAAAAAAGTTCCAAAAATAAGCTGCGCTTCAAAAATCGCGATTAGGTGTAAAACATACTGGGTAATTACTAATATGTATCATTAACTGTACACAGATATAAGTAAATTTTGGTATTATTTGTAATAATAAAGTATTTCAGTGAATTATTTGTAACCGATCAGCAATTTATTTTTCACGGGATACATATTGCCAAAAATCTTGGAATGTGCATTTTACCCAAACATGCTGCGCATTAAAAGCAATGAAAAATCATGACTTTTGAACTGAAAGAAATGCCACCGAAATGTTTCTTATAATAGAATTATTGGAATACGAGACTAAACTGTGATGATGCCTTGATATCTGTCGAACTACGGAATTTTTCTCGTGGGCCCTTGGCGCTACTGTAGCAATTGCCTGCAAAACTGACGTTTGTAACTCTGTCATCAATAATAATACATATTTCTTTTCTTTTTTATTTGTTTCAGTGATTTTTATGTTTTTATACATCACATACCGCGCATTGAATTGCCCAGCCATTTAGCAAAGTCATAGTGAATTTCAACGATTATCTCACATTTTTAGATTTTGTTTCCTCGCATATAAACTGCATCCTCATTTTGGAGATGAAAATTTTGGGGCAAAAGTACAGCTTATATGCGAGTAAATACGGTATTTCAAGTAATCTACCAATATTCCTTATCTTATTTAATTTTCATGCTCGAAATTCTTAACTCTTGTACTACCTTCATATGTCAACACATTACTGTCTTTCTAAAACATTCAGAGTTATAAAACTTATAATAAACTCAGTGGAATTTATGGTCTAATTACAGTACTGGCCTATCATTCGAAATGTTGAGGTGCATTGGGCTTTGTTAGCTGTGCTAGTGAGTGGTATGAGTGCCCAAGGGATCAAAAACATTGTTGAACAAAGGAATATTATAGGTAAGCAATTTTTTAATGCATAAGCATTTTGTTCATGAGACAATGTAGGGTAGGACAGCTCTTTCATGGCTTTTACTTATAGACAGAGTAATTGTTTGTGAATAGTAATCCATTATTTTTTATAAAAAATAGGAAATTTCATTTTGATTCAAATGGTATTCAAAACAGAAAAGCTGCTTATTTAAATTTGTATACAGGCAACTCCCAATGATTTCTTCTTTTTAGAATTTGGAATACTTGGGAAATTTGAACGCCTTAATAGCTGTATTTTATTAAGGCAAACACATTTCAAAAGAAATTTTTGAAAAAGCTCATCAAATACAAAAAATGAGTTTTATGCCTCTCCCTTTGTGGAGGGGACAACACGCACTGTAGGAATGTAGATCCTTACTAAACCTTCCCAATTTCAAAAACTTCACTCCTCTAGTTTCAGTAGTTTGGCTACAATACCATTTCAAAGTTTTGAATTTTCTCACTTTGAAGCCATATAAGCGTAAAATCTATATTATATTATGAAAATCCAATTGTCGGAAAATTCATAGATAAAAACTATCTAATTCATAAAGAATTTTCCAAATAGATCTTGAAAAAAAATGTTGATTGTCCACAGACAGAGTGATCATATTAGCACATTTTTTCCTTTTAACCCTGCACAGGCCACGTGGCGTCTGAGATGCGCCAGAAGAGTGAAGCCATGGCATCTAACAGATGCTGCGTGACCTGTGCAGGATTAAGAAAACCTGCTACAAATGAGTGCCATAACTATTTTAATAATTTTGGAATTATCTGTGGTTTTCCATATTCTCTGCTTCTGCTTCCCATCATTACTGCAGATAATGGGGAGTAGCCTGTATTTTTATTTTTGAAATTTTTATAATTGTTGGTCATTAATTTCTCACTAGGGTATTGCACAATTAATATAATTAAGAAACATGTACTAAGCAGCTCTTCTCTCTTTGAGTAAAGGAGAGTACAGTAATGTTCCTCTTGAAGAACTGATAGAATGGGTTCGTACTGAAACAAGTCCTCAAGCGTCTTTTGCTGGCCCAATGCCAGTCATGGCCAACCTCCTCCTTTCTACCAGCCGACCGATTGTCAACCATCCACATTATGAAGATGCTGGACTTAGGTTGGTATCCCATTCCTTTTTATCTATCTGAATTTTTTAGGTCTAACTTTTATTGGTTATCTATATAATGAAATTTTGAATATCTGTATTTTATTTTTCAATCACTTATTTTTAAGGGTGTTATTTAACACTTTACATTGCTTATTTTTGTTATTTAGTTAAATTTAAATCATCATTTCAATGTATTGTGATTATATAATGTTGCACTTCAAGGGTTTTCAAAGATATATAAACAGTACCGTTTTGACTGCTGCTAGTTACCATTCAACAGTTATTTGGTTAGGCTCATGTAAATTTAAAACATTTACAATAAATTGGAGAGCTTGAACTATTAAAAAAGTCATCTGTGCCAGGGTTTTTCAAAGTCTGCACCGTGGCCCATTGGTGGACCGCAAAATGTTGAAAATGGGCCGAAAGGCCTTCGTCAACAAAGCATATAGTGCTTAGATGGGTAAAATGGTTATTACCAAATAAACCGTATATCTTCCTTACAAAATTTCCCACCTATTCCTGCTGTTAGGGCACTTGTCATTGTCCCATCTTTCTCAAAAACTGACCTACTGCAGCACCATCTACTTCCTCACTATTTATTTTCCTGGAAAATGCAAAGCGTATTTTCCGAAGTTTTATTCTCAAAAATTTTATATCATAGGATACATTGCCTTGAAGGTATTGTCCAGAAATTAATCTTTGGTTCAAAGATAAAGTTATATCAGAACCCTATGGTTAATTACAACTAATACAAAATGGAGAAACCTCCTAATAAGCATAAAAGTAATTAAAAGGAATCACTCACATGCCAGTTGAAGAGAAATTACTCCACAGCAGGAACCTAGCACACGCAATCTCACACACACACTCCGGGTTTAAGCAAAACTACTCCACACCAGGGACTTTTTCTCACATGCACAAAACACAAAATCTTTTAGCGACCACATGAAAGACTTTCATGACATTGATTTTGTCCATAACTTATCTCAAGAAAAATTTTCTAAACAGGAACTCAATCTCTTGTGCAAACGATTCAACTCTTGTCTCCCTCACATAGAATCTCCTTTGGATGATATTACATGCATTGAATCATCCATTAAAAACCTGAACGATACTACCAAAAATCACGTAAGAGCTGCTAGAAAAATACAACTGAAACATAGTATAAAAACCAACGTTATATATCACCTTCTCAGTCCCGATTACAAACTCCTAAAAATTTTAAAATTAAAAGACTTTATATTTAAAAGCCAAGAAAGGAAATTCTGCTGTCATCATGTCATGAGTTAGCATGATTACTTTGATAAAGTTGACAATTAATTGAAAACGGGCCTTACTCACTTCTCGCAAGAAATCCTAGCAATAAAATGATTTTTTTTTACCAAGGGCCATAAAAAAAATTGCCCAAAACTCAGAAGAGGTCTTACGTTAGAAGATTACAGTTTCAAATCCTTCCATCTCAATAATACATTGTTTACCTTAAGTCCACAAACCTGGAATTTCTATGACACCTATTGTGTCATGTATTGATTCCCACACTTATTTCTAAATGGATAGTTGATGAATTTGAACCTCAACCTAAAGAATTCTGAATATTTCATTGAAAATGCTAAAAATTTAATACTAAGTGATTCTCAAGCTTGAGTTTCTTTTGGTGTCACTTCTCTTTTACCTAGCATCTCAATAAATACTACACTTAGTTTTCTAGGAGAGTGGCTAACTAATATATATATATATATGCCAGCGTATAAGTCGACCAGACATATAAGTCAAACTCAAGTTTTCGGATTGTAAATATATTCGCCGTATAAGTCGATCTCCCACTTTTTTGCTAAAAAAACTTCGAATGAAGAATACGAGGAATTTTATGGTTTTTAAAACCTAAATATAACCTTTTCCAAGAAATACAATGTCGATTTTTGAGTTATTAAATCATTTGTTTAATTCAAGAAAGATCAGTCATATACCATATTGCCATCTATTGGCAGAATATATTTCTACTTATCCTTCGTTCCTGTAATTGCAAATAGATCATTTATATTTTTGAGATTCAGTAATAAAAACAAGTTAAAATTTTAATTTTTTTTTAACTATTAAAAATAATTATCGTAAATCTTCTAAAATAAATGACAATATGTAAACAATGGAACAGCTGATTCAAAATGGCGATCACCTACACGGTAAGATCAAATGTTTTCGTAAATATCAATGTTTTTAATCTGTTATTTAAGGGTCACATTTTATATTCGACGTATAAGTTGACCTTAAATTTTTGGAATTTTTTTTGAGCTTCTAAGGTTGACTTACTGTATTTACCCAAAAGGAAGACGACCTTGAATTTAAGACGACCCCTAAAAAAATTTGGTTCACTTACAAAAAACTTTTACATATATGTTTGACAAGCTAACATTAAGAGGATGAATAAAAAAAAGTAAATTTACTACTTACACCTCCCTCTCCTCTGTTTCCTTCCCTTATTCTTGCTGGCCTGTTCATTCATCACAACTTACCGTATCTGCCCGAATAGAAGCTGACCCCACGAAATTTTCCAACATATTTTGGCAAAAAAAGTATTTTCGTAAATTTTATGCTTAAGTGTACCAGACATGCACGCACAACCTAGAATACATTATATCTATATAATTATATAGGTTCCATGTAAAGTTTTATTATGTATTATTACTGTTAATTATAAATATAGTCAACGCCGTTGATCACACCTTACAATCAAATGTAAGTATATTTATTTATCTTACTGGAATTCAAACTGTTGCGCATCGAAAGCTGTCATCGAATTTGGCGTGATCGTATACTTAGTCATTATACGCAATTTTAATAGATTCTATGAAAGAGGTTTCCAAGTTTTATTATTATTGCTGTTAATTATCAGATGAATTACAGTTAACGCCGTTGCTCACACCTTCGAATCAGACGTATCTTATGTTAGCGGAATTCAAACAGTTGCGCATCGAAAGTCGTCATCAAATTTTGCTAATATCGTCTGCTTAGTCAGTATACGCAATTTTAATACATTCTATGAAAGAGGGTTTTAACATGCATACAAAAATGACAATGGCTATAGCAAAATATAAAATAAACAAGAAAAATTAATATGAACTTCTTTTATACTGTCGGCTCCTAACTTTAACGTACCTGCCATTTAAATGATCCGTAAAAGCTACGACGTCTGCTACATCTGAACTTTAAATCGATTGCAGCACCAAGAAGTGCAATTAAAACAAAGAGTTGAAGAAGCTTAGTGTAGTCAGAATTTGTAAAAACCTCTAATAAGACCGGTGTTGGTATCTTAAGAACTCGTTGCAAATTATGATCAAAACGAATTTTCAGCAGCGTGCAATCATACTATGAACCTGGTGGGTTGTTAAAACTCGATTGTTTTATATACCGCCCTTTCCTTTGGATAAGAACCCACTTTTAACTACGTGTTAAAATATATAAATAACATTCAATAGCAATTTAAATTACAGCTCCGGGCAACAGGAGGTATGCTATGGAAACAAGGCATTTTTCAGCGATGGCATCGTACGAGGATGCCAAATTTTTCCTCAGGCCCGCATTTAAGCCGAGGGTGATTTTTTTCACGATAGATTTTGACAAAAAGTATCGACTTATATTCGTGCAGATACAGTATTCAAATTCAAACAAGTTGTCTTCCATACCGTCCATGGAATTTGATATGCAGCATTTCTTGAACCCTATTGGGATCTATTTTTTTCCATGCTGCAATGATCCAATTACAGAGAAGTGGTATACTGGGCTTCTTATTTTTTCCTGTAGGAGTTAATGCATGGTCCCCTGCCAAAAGCCTTTCTGAATAAAATGACTTGATGTAATCCTTAAAGGGCTTCGTCACTACAACATCTAGCACTTGAATTTATGATGTCATACCGCCTGGTATAACTACAAGGTCAGTATTCATACCATGAAGGGTATTTTGAACTTTCTCAGTAAGGTGGCCTTTGAACGCATCTAAGACGGGCATTGCTCTCTGCCTTAAAAGTGCCTCAGGTCATCTATTCCACACTATGCTTAGCCAGTCCTTCATTGAATCAGCTGACATCCATCCTTGGCCTTGAGATTTAACAATTATTCCATTTGGTAGTACTTCTTTAGGCACTGTTTTGCGTTTTAAAATAACATACAGCGACAACTTTGTTCCGTCCGCTAATACAGCATTACAGTAATGCGCAGTTTTTCATTCCTCGAAGTTTTTATGATGACATATTTTGCACCTTTTTTGTTTATGATGCATCATACACACACCATCCATTACTAGCTTTAAATTCTTGGTGTGGAATGTTTTGCGATCATGCTAATTCTAGGGCTTTCAATTTAATGATATCCTGTGTCACCAGTTTACCGTCCATTCTTTGAATATGCACAAAGTTTGCAATTTCCTCTTCTAATGCATGAAATCGGCATATCTTTTAACAAAAACATTGATATTTGATTGACCTTTGCTAAATTATTCACATTTTCGTAAAAAGAAAGATGGTTTGTCTTTATAATTTTTATGATTTGTCTCCAAATGGCAGGTTAAAAGGTATTGTTTCATGTTGCTATTTGCCAATAGTTTACCACAAAAGACACATTGAGGTTTTTTTCCATTTTTTTTACATTTACCATAAAACCAAGATCTTTATAAGACTCGACATATTTTCGAGGTTTATTCGGTGTTGATTTCTGAGCTGGTGGTTCTGCCGGACACTGTTTATTGACTTCTAATTGTTTTTTCAGACTGCCAGTATTCAACCAATGCTCCATAATTTAATTTTTATAACCCTAAGAAAAAATATATTTATATTTAATTATGAAATCATTTTATTTTGTTTTTACTATTATCAAAATTACTTGATAGATATTTGTTGAAAATAATTTTTCCATCTAAAAAACTTTTTAAATAATTCCATATATATTTTTTTAAATATCCATTATAAAATATAATACATGTATAACAATATCGCATTGTACCTCGCATTTTTCTCAAAATGTTGTTTAAAATGGGCTGTACACCTTATATGAAGATTTCTAAAAAGGATATATTACGATTATCGATAATAAATTCATTTAAACAAGCTTGTGTCTAGTTTAACCAATTTAAACAAGAAATACAGAAAACATATACTTGCTTTTATCTTACCTAATTTGCAAGAATTAAAACAAAAGTAATCTCCTCTCTTTGCCAAAAGTGGAAACCTCTCTTTTGATCCCACTGGGCACTGGAACTTTAAATTTATATTTAAACTCAGTAATTACACTTTAAATATGACCACAGATAAAATTGCACTTTATAAAGCGTGCAACGTTCACAAAACCACAGGTACTTCAATATGATAAACTCCCAGCACCAAGCAACCCCTATGCAGACAGAGAATAGTGCCTTGCGAGATTCAATGTTTATGACCGAAAACGTGAGAAAATGTATGCTACATTACATTTATAGCTGCCAAGTAAATGCAAACATATTAATATTGGTACAAAATTTTATTACTACCTTCTTTTGATGACTTTTTGTAACTAAATTATGTATCCCTTGTTTTGTGAAAGAATTTCGATACATTTAGGAAATTGTTTTTTCTTTCTCTCTTATTCAAAGAGTTCTACAAATCGTTGTATCTACACGATTGAATAAACATTTACCCACGGCAGATTAGGCTTCATTGCTTTTATCTTTAGAGCTGCGAACCACTTCAACGTTTATGCAAACCACTTTTGACTTTTGGTTCGCGAACCCCCTTTTGAAAAACACTAGTCTAAACCATGTAGGTGTGTGTTTTTTGTTATGTAAATGGTGTGAGGTATATGATTATTTTGAGAGGGTCAATAAAAGTGGTACAACTAATAACACCCTGTGTAACAATTTTTTGTCATAGAAGCTATTGCATATGGCCACTTTACGCAAGGTTCCCTAAATGTTTGCAAGAAGTACTGCAATTGGCCCCTAGTTAATACTATAACCAATAATTATATTAACAGTGAATATTAACATTGCAAATTAAATCACTGTGTACTTTTCTATAATGAATTTATCCTAAATTTTTCAGTAATTGTGTGGAAATTAATAACAGTAATATAATTAGGTGGGTATTACAATACAATTCTATTCACTATTGCTAGTAGCATCGCTGTAGGAACCAGGAGAAGCCATTATATTAGGCGTTACATTGGGTGTGGATAATAAAAACAAAACTTCAGTTGAAAATCTGTGACTTTTCTTTCTAGGAAGTGGATCAAGTCTCGAAATAATTGGATCAGAAAAGACTAGTAATAAATGTAACATATCCTCATTTGTATTTCTTCATGGTAACTTTCAGGTGTGTCCTTATCTATATTTTTTAAAGTCCTTATTGTGGGCCTTCAAAGCTTCCTCTGTTAACTGTCCAATGGGCAAAATTTGTGAATTGATCACCTCTGAGCCATGAACTATCATCTACACGAAATATCTTTTTCACTTTTGATATGCGGCAAGGAGTACTGAGAGTAGCCTTTTCTATAACCTTGGCTGTATTCCGACATTGTACAGCTCTCAAGATTGCTTGAATTGCAAAAGACACCTGTTGTATACTGCGTGATTGCAATCAAATTTCAACTTTCCTCCATTTAGTTTTGTCACTACTTTCTGAAAATGTCTTTTTAGGATGGCCATGGAGTGGATTTCGATGGTGTTGGTTGACTCTCTGTACCAACAAAAAGTAGCTCCTTGTCAAGCCACTTTCTGTAGTGTTGAATGAATCGCTCCGAATTACTGTGACAACTTTTCCACCGCCTAGAAAAATCACTCATAAACAAAGACAGTTGTCTAATTATCAATTTCTGTACATTTTAACAACAGTGTTCAATATTCATGCTCTTTGATATAACATAATAGAATTTGTCTACAGTCACCGCTTAATAAACTTTTGTTACATTTTGCACACAACAACTCGTACAGTTCCTTCCGAGTGATGAGTCGCCGACATTCTGTAAACAATATATTATTATTACAGATGCACTCGGACGCAGTTAAATCATATGGCACCTTAAAGAGGAAAACAATGGGACATATATAAAATGTTATCTCTGCGCAGTGACGTAAGATGTGTTTTAAAAGTCTTATGTAAAAAAGAATAAAACTACCCTACATTATTTTAGGATCATTAATTATATGCATAAAACATTTATCAATAAGAGTTTGCATTAAATAAATAGGTAAAAATAAAGTACATACCTGGCACTACAATATTCATTGTAAATTTAATATTTATAACTTCAAAAAACTGCACATATGTCTGTTCAAAGTGGGCATACAAACAGTACTGACATGGGGTTATGTCACCCGCTATTAAGTCTAGCGGAATTGCAAGCTTGCCACATCATATTATTGGTGTTACATTGCATTCTGAGCTCAAATATATACCATATGGGTATGCAATAACAAAATTTTTAAAGTAATCAACAGTTTTATAACATTAAGAAATTTCCTTCTTGTCCCGCTAAAATCCTACTCTGACCCATTGTGAGGCATGGTAAATGGTGCAGAAGTGCAGTAAGCACTCAAAACCTTGTGAGTTTAGCAGTTGTACATACTCATTAGAATTGCTATCAATTCAAGGCATACTGTTGTTCATTGTGAATGATGATCTCATGCAAAATAATTTTCTTCCTAAGTGATGTTTGACTAAAAAAATTACCACAAGAAATGCAAATACCTATGTTAACACAATGAAAGTGTCTGCATTTGTTACATCTTCCTCTGTTTAATGCACTCATGAAATATGAAAAACAACTGAAGGGTCAAGATAGGTAGAACCAGAAATTAAGACCATTGCTGAATCACCGATCATAGAATCCCATGGCGTCCACGTATTGAACTTTTTACACAAACAACCCCTCTATACACCAAAAATAAAGTCGTAGCTGTAAAATACATTTCACTAAACAAAAGTGTTCGTGTTAACCGATTACTTGAGTTCTTGGTTCCTGAATTTTGTTTGAAGTTCGTCTTAAGCAAATTTCGTGTTAACCAACTCGCATACGTTAATCCATACATTCAGTGTCGGGGACAATATTTGTTCATGTAAACTGAGTATTCATATTAGCCGAGTTCGTGCTAACGAGGATTTACTGCTTAACTGCATTGAGATATGTTTTCAAGAACTTTTGATTTATTTTAGGGTTTACATTTTGTTTTCATAGTTAAGTTCTAAGGAAAATACAATGATACATTATAATAACGCAGTTTGATTGCTAAATGTCAAGTTTGTTGAAACATGCTTATGCATTAAATATTTGGAATATTTATGTGAACATTCTGAAAAAGCGCTTTTGGAATATGCATTTGCAGTTCTTTTTTAACTTGTTTACATTTGCACTGGCCAATCACCATCCAAGGTTCAATTTTCACATCATTCATTCAATTGTGATGCGCCATAGTTATTTTGCTTCATTTCTATTGCCAAATAAATATTTCACAGTAAATAGGGGAAAAGTAATTTAAATTAATCATTAGTAACACAGAGGAAGATTGTTTATCTGAAATGATCAGTACCTGAATAATAATTTTGGATAATAGATTTGTTTGGATGTTGGATGTCTCAAGCCATACACAGTTCATCAAACAAAAAAATTTTTAGTAAGGTATGACAAAAATAAATGATGCTATTAACAAAATAAATGCAGTGAACCTTTAGGCACAGTTTGATTCCAGCATGAGTGCCTATTTGCTTCGGTCTGTCTGTACACATGTTTGTTCTTGGCTTCTACCAAACACATTTTCATGACATTTGTCATTGAGGACTTCTAAGCAAAGGCAATTAGAAAATTATATACATAGTTCACATAGCCTAATCAGGGGTGCCACTCTAATAAAAAGAAACAAACAAAGTTGTAATTCACTTTGAATTTTGGAAATTTTTGGCATGTTTATTTAACTGTTGTCAATAAAAACAATCTTCCTAGTATCATAGGATACATTGCCTTGAAGGTATTGTCCAGAAATTAATCTTTGGTTCAAAGAGAAAGTTATATCAGAACCCTATGGTTAATTACAACTAATACAAAATGGAGAAACCTCCTAATAAGCATAAAAGTAATTAAAAGGAATCACTCACATGCCAGTTGAAGAGAAATTACTCCACAGCAGGAACCTAGCACACGCAATCTCACACACACACTCCGGGTTTAAGCAAAACTACTCCACACCAGGGACTTTTTCTCACATGCACAAAACACAAAATCTTTTAGCGACCACATTTCTTTTCGTGTCCATGCAGCATTTAGTAAACAGATGAACCTGGATTATCTAAGCCAAAGAAATGAACATAAATACTTTTATTTATCTTTTGTACACACAAAGTGTTTTGTAAGTGAAATGAAATGGGTGATTTATGATGAAGGAATAAACATAATCATAAAGATTACAACTACTTAGAGTGAGATATGTTTTAAATAATTTTCAAATGTTCGATTAATTACAACTGATTAGAAAATAAATCAGTATATCATAAATTTAATATTTCCTTGACATCATATTTCTTCCCTTGTTTGGATCTCTTCGTTATTTGGATATTCAGATTAACTATCTTCTACTGTAATAACGAATATTAAGTAAATATTAATAAACTAACATCAATAATATTCATGTGCATTTAAACATTTGTTTATTTAATTTATATACAAAGCAAAACATGTGCTATCGTGAACAGATCTCTATTAATCCTAGAAGCGGTAACTGTTGATTTTTTGACACTTAGGCTTACCCTCTAACAGCAAGTGTTGATTTTACAACACTTTGGAAATCATTTAATCCTTATTTTTGTGTGCATATAGAATTACATGCTACTATTTGTGATACTAGAGGCTACATGGGCTATGTATAGCATTTTCATTTTCTACTATTTGCTTTGTTGGTTTTTAGTTGATGTTAAGAAATGCATTGGCTAAGCTTTTGTAATAATAAATATTTTTATGAGTATTTCAAGGTAATATAATGTATTGATATTTTACTTACTATATACTGGATACAAATTTATCTCCCTTTATAACATGTTTCATAGCAAATGTTATTAGACAATTAATTTTCATTTTCCATCATAAAGAATTAGTAGTAGTTTTTTGAAACTGTTGTACACCATTATGTTCATCATAAATAATTAATTAAAGATAATCATCATAAACTTAGTTTTCTTAGCCTTACAATGGTATATTAAATGCCATATCATTATACAAGTTGTGAGGTTATTAAAATTCCTGTCTAGTAAAAATCATTTGGGTTAAGTACTACATTATATGCTGTTTGTTTACTGCAAAGATCCTTCAGAACACATCTCTTGCACTAAGCGAGGCATACTTGCATTTGATCCTGTCCATGACCCATCAAAATAGCCCTGACAAAACAGCCCCATCAAAATAGCTTACAGACAAAACAGCCCAAGATAAAATAACTCCGTCAAATTAGCCCAAATTTATTTTTATTTTTGTCTGAAATACCAATACGTGAATAATACAATATTTGTTAAATTGGTCAAAAACCAATACATAAGTAATACACTATTTGTCAAATTAGCCAAAAACCAACACAAGTAAAACAATATTTATTAAATTTGCCAAAATCCAATACATAAGTTGTACAATATTTGTCAAATTAGGCAAAAACCATATCAGCAACAGTTGTTGGATTCGGATACGGCTGTTGTGTGCACTTTCATGAAGCTGTATATGTTGGCAGATGACTTGACGCTTTGAGTATTCCATTTGTACAGTGTTGAATTATTTGTCTGGGTTATTTGATGCTGCATACTGTTCATCTTCGCATCTTGGTGACATTTCACTGCTTCATTCTTTGCTAGATCAGGTGCATGGCTGTGCTCTATGATAAGTGTTGCATCATTGTTGAACACTTTCAAACGTCCTTGATAGGTTGGCCCAATGCACCTCCATGATATACTCTCATCATCATTTATTCTCACCTTCTGATACCTAAATCCATCATTTAACAATAACTTTTCCTTTCTGTGATTCTCTTTTTTCCATGTATGATCGACTAGATCTTCATATATAAGAGTTCAAGTCAATACTGACACGTACGTGTCGGTTTCTTCCATACAGTACAGTGGTAACTTGCGGTGGTCATGAATAGATGGCACTAGTTATATGTTTGAACCTAGTTGGGGCTATTTTTTAGGCTGCATTTCATTGAGCTATTTTGTCGTGGCTAATTTGACAGGACTATTTTGTCTTGGACTGTTTTGCCTGTATAGAAAGAATAAATATAATATATAATTTGGTGATCCTAAGTTGATCTCTGATGCTTTGCAAATAATTAAACAATTTTGGTAAATCTAATGTTTGGTAACATGACGGCGGCGAGACAAAACTGAGAGCAAGACAGATGCGCAATATGGTTACTCTGTAACATGTAAATAAAAAACACTTCATCAGTTATTCATGGAAAGGCAATGCCTACCTCTAAGCATCACAGATTAAATTAGTGTTGCCAAAGTATTCATGGTATAAAAATTATGGTAACGTGCATATAACCGGGACGAAGGTAAACAAGGCGATGCTAGTGCTGGCGACGCTGAGAAAGCAGATAAATGGAAGACACGTAAATATAACATTTCGAGATTTGTAATCTAAGGGGAGAATATTCTTTATTGTAACGTCAGCAGCACTAGCATCACTTTGTTTACCTTTCACATCCTTTCCTTCCACGTTCACATTTGCCCTCACTAATTTATTTAACTACGCATTCATACCTACATATTATGGATGTTTGAAACTTACAAAATATAATGCTTCCCCACATGGTTGGTTCGGTTTAAGGATTGTCTTGGTTTTCCTTCCTCATTCACATTTGCCCTCACCAAGATATTGTACTACATACTCATACCTACATATTATGGAAATTTGAAACTTACGAAATATCACACTTCGCCACCAGATTGGATTGGTTAGGGGTTGTCTTGGTTTTCCTTCTACGTTCATATTTGCATTCTCTGAGGGGCAGGTTCCTCCATTCCTCTTCCAAAAACTTGCAAAAGATGGATTTTCTAGGACCACATAGTACATCTTTCCGCCACTTTATCGTCAATTTCGGCATCACCTATCCTCTGCAGTCCAACGTCAACTTTGTTCCCTGTTCTCCTTTACAAAAATAGCTTCTGAATGAGCCCCAGGACGAAATACAGTGCAACCTCTATAATCCAAACACACAATAATCCGAACTCCCAGTAATCTGAACTGTTTGTGAACATCAGGTGTAAAGTGTCGGTTAAGCGAAGCGAGCGCTGGAAAGTGAAAATTGAAGCTTTTATTTTGTAACAAAGTCGGGCAAAGATGTCTACTACTAGTGCCTCTTGCAGCTGAATTGATGATTTTTGAAACATTGTTTTAAAAATGGAATGAGTGATATATCAGTGCGGCCGGCAGTGCCGATATCACGGCCCAGTGTGGAGTGCAATTTTCCCGTCCTTCAATGCAGATCTCTCACAGTCATTTTAGCGAACTGTAGGTTTATTTATTGGTGTTTTATTTGCAGAAATTTAATACATAATAGATTCTTGCCTCGTTATTTTACATGAATCATGATTTTTACTCTTTTTCTGTTAATGAATTCAGGTGTTATTTAGAGACTTACAGACATACCAAACACAATCGGTGCAAAATTTCAATTGAAGAGGTTAGTTTCAATTTCTATTTAAAACTTTTATTTCGTCAGCTGTGTCAGCAGGCATATAAGAACCTAGTGAAAATAATAAAACAAAAGAAGACGTATGACTATTTACTTTAACAAGATGTAATCATGTATGTATATATAAATTTTCAGTTTTTACTGTGGAAATGTATCTACTATACATTATAATAAATATTTTTTTTTCTTAAAAATGTCATTTACTTAGAAACATGCCCTTGCATTAATTAGTTCTGATTATAGAGCTTGCACTGTACTAACATAGGTCTATCCTGAGTCATTCAATCTATTACAAAGGCGTATACAATGTAACAACTTTTGATATTATGCGGTAGCACTGTGGGAGACATCGGACTGCTTCATTGCTACTTTAACACAATCTAATTATATAGGACTAAAGGGAACTTAATGGATCAACACATATTGAATACAACAAAATTCATTCTACTACACCTGAAAATCTGTAGTCAACTTATACACGAGATATATGAAAAAACAAAGAATTTTATGGAAAAGTCGTGGGTCGACCTATGCATGAGATCAATTTTTACACGAGATATACGAAAAAACAAAACTTTTTATGGAAAAGTGGGGGGTAGACCTATACACAGGATTGACTTATACACGAGTATATATGGTAATTCCATATGCAATGTATTAGCCAGTATTAATGTCAACTTGAACTAATTTCCACTTTCTGTTGTAATTTTAGAGAGAGGACCAAGAAAGTTTATTCTGTGTTTAGTCGCAAGACTATTCCAGTTGTGTACAAAACACTTTTGCTAATGAAAGTTGATTATGTGGTGCTAGAAGAGTCTTGGTGTTTTGGCGCAAGCAAGTAAGTTCTGACATATGAATGTAAATGTTGGTTAGCGGAGAGATATTGAAATTTATAATTGCATGATAAAAATAATACATAGAAACATACATTGCAGAACATTTTTACAGAAATATAGTTGCAAAAATGGTGAAAAGAATTCATTGTTTTTAACTCTTTGGAAATAATTTTAAGAAGCCTTAGAAAGTGGTTTATTTCATTATAAATCTAGCATCCATATTATTTGGCAAAGAAAATTATAAAAATCATTAGTGACCTTAAGGGTGAAAGAGAAAATTTTGAAAAATATTTATAATGTTTTATTCATGCAACTGAAGTATTTGACAAAAAACTTATTTCAGGCATGAGATGGTCGAAAAGTGGCCAAAACATGCCTAAATTTCTTTTGCACTTAAATGTGTAAGTGTATAAACATACATGCATATGTATGTAAATCAACGTGACTACATACACACTTTCCAATTTTAAGCAATTCTTTTGTTTATTTTACTTTTGAATAACTGCAGGAGTGGGTGTAGTATGACTGATTTATGGGACATTGAAGATCCAGATTCAAAGGACAGGCCACCGATATGCCCAGCACTCTTCCGGAATCTCCCTGACCCGTTCCCTTTCCGTAGAGTCTTCATCAACGATGACTATGCTGTGCTGCAAATTGCAAAGTCTGCTCCACACAAAATGGAGATGAAAACTTCTCGCTACGTGGAATTAGTTTCACCTCCACTGAAAGAATATGGACAATAATTGAAAGCATTCCAAGGGAATGTTTGCTAAGATCTCAAGTTGAGTCAACGGTGGATGTGTCAAATCACATTGTTTATTTATAGGTAGAAGAGTTGCCATGTTTGGCTATCTGGTGAGACTTTTGAAAAGTATGTCGTGGGTTTACTTTTACAAAATTGCTCTTCATTAAATCTCATCATCTCAGTGTGTGATGTCTTGCTCTTGATGCAAGACCTTTCCCCAAGCTTGCTTCCTACCTGTGTGCATTTCTCTTGGTGTTTTGATGTGATGTGTTGTATTAATTTTGCCTTTTAGAGCAATGTAATGCAAAGCGCAGGAAAATGGGAGGAAATAAGCTATACGACTAACAGGGTGATAAAGAGTAAACAGGATTTTTTTATAGGTTTCTTTGCAGTTGTAATGTTATTATGCATTTTCAACTGATTCATTTGCGAACAGTTGAAGAAAAGAATCTGCTTAGAAACAGCTAAGATTAAGATCTGAGGTTGTGGTGTAATAAGTTATGTGAGTACTTATTCAATGCTGTTGCATGATGTTCTTGGAACAAAAGAAAATTGTTGTGTGTGGCATAAGGGCAGTTTTAACGTAATATCCTAAAACTGTGTTCTTATAGAACTGACTCATGGTGCAATTAAATTAACTTGTAAAAATATATCCGAGTCTCAGAGAAGCAGAATCACTCATTAAAATTTTATAACTTTACAATGAATTGTATATTGTTAAAAAGAGTAGCTTTTCTATTTAGATATTGACTGATTGCAGTCAATTTTGATCATATTGCCATCAATTTTGATCATGTTGCCATCAGTACAGAAATGCACCCTTTTATAAAGATCATGGCCGATGAAAGAAGAGTGCTTCAAAGAATGATCTGAACTTAAAATTTTGATGGGCACAATGGGCATTTGTAACTTCAATTTAAATCTTACAGTGTGTCCTGTAAATAACTGTATTTTATGTATTAATACTTATTGTCCCTTTATATTAAAGGATATGTTCTATAAAAGTTAAATTTAAGTTATTTATTTAAATTTCTTTTTTTGGAGATATAGAAAGATTCCTCAGTTAAAACTCACCGGCAAACCTCTGCTAATCTACTTTCTCCCTCATTGCAAGATGGGAAATTATATTACATTATGCTAAAAGTGGAACAAATTTGCAGCATTAGATTCATTACTGGAGAGGTTACTTTGAGTAAAATTGGAAACAGTTCGAACTGTTTAGAATTTCAAGAGAAATATTGGCATCCATGGGAGGGAATATATTAATTGCTACATTTTATTTGTTTTAGGATAAAGTGTACAATACTGAAGAGCATTATTAAATTAAATTAAAACAATTCTTTTGTATGGCTTTACAAAGGTTAATGGTTTTTCATAACCTTGTTGTGGCTATATTGGAGATACCTGAGATAAGTACTTTTTAATCTTTTGATTTTTAAGTGCTTGTTCTTGAATTCTCAAAAGACCCAAAAAATTAAGTTGTGTAAAGTAATTAGGAGACTTTATTTTTAAAATATTAGCACTACAGGATGATTTCTTATTCTAGATCCATGTAAAATACCTAGCTATATCTCAAGACATAAATCAGAGAGAAACGCGAAAACTTTTTAATGGTTAGTTTGATGTTACACAAAAAGATAATCTAAAGAAATACAAGCTTAAATTTGGAAGGTGACCATCTGCACGATGAATATGTAGACATCCTTCTCACTGCATGTTTTCCATCATAGATTAGCATTTGATATTACTTCAAATCAACTGTTTTGTGTATCAAATTCATGTCTTGAGATATAGTTAGTTTTCATAGTTCTCAAATAAAAAGATCATCCTTTATTTTTTCATTGCCTTGTTTTTTCTTCATGACTATTTTTGAGTAAATTAGGTAATTGGGATTTGAAGACTCATGATTCTCTGGTGCTTAAATGTAAAATAATGTATATATTATGTATGTATGTAAATAGTGCATTGCTCAAGATGGGTAAGTTACCCAGGCATCTGAGCACTTCAAAACGTTATGTACAAACTCATTTCCCAAAAATGTATGCACTTCTATATGTTTTTATGAAGGATTGACATAAATAGTGCATCAAATGTGTATAAGAAAAGGTGTGTTGCTACCTTGCTTGTGTAAACATTCCATTACATCGTAATTTGGCTCTGCCACTGTCAATAAGAGTTGAAGGAAAATATTTGTCAAACAGTTTCGAGCATCAGGATCAAGGAGCTGATACATGCCCAGCAGCATCTTTAAAAGGTCCAAAGAGTGCTTCAGAGCTGAGGTTCACCAATTGGGGCAGTTTCAGCTATGGGCATGCAACAAGTTTGCTAATGGGCACAGTGCACTCAGCTGCCAATACATCATCCTCAAACTAGTCAGTCAGAGCAGAGTCAGCAATAAGATGAATGCTCTGTATAACAAAAGATTATAATAATAATATTCTCGAGAAAAAATAAATCAGGTAAAATTTAGCTAATTTATTTATAAAGCCAAAACTTTCAAAACATGATTTTACAGTTGTTATATTTTATAATTAAAAAATATTTTTCTTGATTTTTTATCTATGAATTTATCAATTGCCTGTTTTCTTATTTTGTTGTTACCAAAGACTTCCTGTTCTATTGAAATCAGTGCCAATGAGTTCATCCATTAAAGTATTGTAGAACGTAAAAATGTTTTGATAAGTTGTAGTTTTTTGAAGAGGGTCCTTTACCACAGGCAGCATTAATGGGTACAGTTAAAAAGATTCTGAGTGTGTTCCTTATGTTTGTTAATGCGCATTGTAGATTATGGTCTCCGACAAAATTGAGAACGTATAAAGGACTCAAAGTTACTTTTCATTTAGGGGAATGAGATTCTGAATATTTTTTATTTCTTGGAAGAGCTGTTCTCCTTTGATATCAGATTCTGATTTATCAGTCAATTCATTTTCCAAATTTTTACATTTTTGGATCAACTCAGCGTTATTTGGTAATTTTTCAAATTATTATTAAAGTATTAAAATTTTTCAGAAAAGTTTTCTATTTGTGAGAAGAACTTATTATGAGTGTCATTAATAGCAGGTGTGATGTCCAAAACTTCTCTTTCAAATGTCTTTTTGGGTCATCGTTTTGGTATTATTCATATATTTCAGCACTCAACTCCTCATCTTTTTCCCTAGCATTTTTTTTCAAATTCTGATTCTCCACCTATGTCATCAGCAATGGTTTTACCCGAATTAAAATATTTTTTTAAACTCATTTTTTTATAGATTCAACAAAATGTTTACAGTTGAGTAGTTTCCACAAGTTAGCTAATATATAAAGACAATACACAAAAATGATGAGCAAATAATGAACAACAAAAACCAAGAAAAGAACAACAACGATGAACAATCAACACACAACAATGAAAGAACCACAAAGGCAAATAATAAAAGAGATAACAAACAAAACAAGTAGTTCTGGAAAGAACTAATCCTACTTTCCTTTCAATACAATTTTAATATAAAACAAGTAAGGGTGTACACAGGTTTCCCATGGCACAGAAGTGCCTTTAATGAAATTCACCATAGTGTAATCGTATACTAATTATTTGCTTTGAAATCAAAATTATTTTTCCTTATATTGCAGTAGACCTGCTTTTTTGATCGGTTCTAAACATATCTCGTTTTCCCATTCCATACTCACCCTACAAACGAAATTTCTTTGATATCCGTTCAGTCAATACTTTCCAAATTCATAGTTACAGAAAAATTCTAACCTTGATATTGTGGTAGCCCTGTTTAGTTGACCCCGTTGAAATATGATATTTTGGTTATTTGTTTATATGAAGATTAAATATACTATATTTGTTGATGGAATAATATGATCTGAAGATCCTATGCAGACAGGCATAAGTTGTAAAGGTGGGAATAATTTCGAAACGAGAAAAAGTCTGCTATGACCGGGAATCGAACCCAGGTCTTCCACTTGCCGGGCGGATATTCTACCTCTGAACTATCGTAGCCAACATAGCAGACTTTTTTCTCGTTTCGAAATTATTCCCATACTATATTTGGTTAAAACCCATTAGGTCAGTTCTCTAGAAATAGTACTTGTAAAAGAAACATTTAACTTTTTACTGTGGTAGCCCTGCTCTTTAGCTCCGCTTTTATCATCTTGATTTCATTCTTATATACAAAATTTAATTGAAATCCATTTGGTCAATTCCTTCTAAATCCATAATTACTGAAAGAGTTTAGTTTGTAATTGTGGCACCCCTGTTTGACTGACTCAGTGTAAATATGCTAATATCATTTTGTATATGTATATATTATAAGTTTTAAATTTGGTTAAAATCGATGTGGAATGTTCAACACAAATACGTGCAAAAAGAATTTTTTATTCCTTGTATTGTGGCAGTCTGGCTTTCTATATCTATACTAAACATCTTGATTTTGTTATTTTATATTGCACGCCTACTTCATACAAAATTTCATTGAAATTGGTTGAGCCAATTCCTTCCAAATTCATAATTACCGAAAAGTTCAACTTTGCAATTGTGGCACCCCTGCTTAGTCAATTCGGTCCAAATACGTCATTTTGGTCATTAATATATGTGTACCAAATTTAGTTGAAATTGGTTTATTCATGAAGAAGATGTCAGGTGTGCATGCACACTAAGCTTTTCCAGTTCTTTTTATTTGGCTTCTTTTTGTCACCCGACTCCCAATGGTTCCCTGTGCGAAGTAGGGGTGGGATGAGAGGGATAGTTGTAAATGTTGAGATTGTTGTACGAAGGAGAGAGTTCTTAGTGCTCACACTGTGTATGCAACGTTTTTTTTAAATGCATTTTTGACAAGGAATGGCAGGCAGTGAAACAGAGGGATGGGAATAAATATGAAACTTTGGAAATACTGGGAGAGAAGGCTGTAAACAGTAGATTAAGCATTCAGTCACTGTAACTATTTTGCTAAGAAATCTGTTGCATTTTCTTGATGTCTGACTTTTTTTGTTTGTTCATCGTTTGTTGTTGCATTTATTATTCACATTTGCGGCTTTTTGTTTTTTATATATATTGTTGATTCTTCATTTTTGGTTGTTTGGGTTTTGTATTTTTATTTATTTATCTTAGTGGTTTTTTGTTTTTTCTATATCAGTGATTTGTAATTTTTGGTTTCTTGGGAGCTATTGTTGTTCATCACTCCATTGCACGTATGTAGTTGTTATTCATAACCAGTTTTCTCACATGGCAATGTCAAGAGTGGGTTCATTTGACAGTTTCAAAATACAAGTTATGCAGACGACAAATAAGGCATATTACCTACATTTGACAATACACAGCAGCAGTGGAGCTTTGAAGTGCTGTAAACTGTTGATATCAGTAAAAAAATATTGCTTTACTCTATCCATTTCATTTTTTTGTACTCGACCACAGTGGTCATTAAGCCAGTTCGGCTGAATTGGTTGTCAAAAATGTAGTAAGCTGCTGAACTGGTTGTTAAAAGGTTGTGAATCTGCACATTTCTCAGTGGGCATCTAATAGTCAGGGCTGCTTAAGGGTGACACCAACATATACACTTTCAAATTAGGAATTAGGGGTGGTCACAAGCCTTCCTTAATTTGCAATGTATGCCAGCTACTGATATCAAGCATCCTTTGGCCCCTTTCCTATTTTCTTTTCTCAGTCCTTGCCTTACTTTCCAATCTCTCCTGAACATCCTGCACCTTTTCTCTACTGCTCTCATTTGCAGAGCTGGCTAGGAAATCCACAGGGCCCTGTGCAAAGTGTGCATTCAGAGCTGCTCGTTTCAAAAGTTTTTAATAGTAAATTTTAACGAATTTATCTCTCTTACTACGAGTTTGATATTTTTTTATTTTTATAAATGCATTTACTTTATAAGTACAACAAATAATTTTTAGAGATCACAGGGCCTCTATAAGTGCGAGGCTCAGCGCAATCCCACTGTTGTCACTGCCAAAAAACCGGCTCTGCTTATTTGTCTCCCCGTGCGATCATCAAATGCTTTAAGGGGAGAATTTTGCTTAACATCAGCTACTGTGGCAGTATTTGACACAAGAAAGGTTTTGGATGGAGAATTTTTTGTTTCCTTTGATTGGATGCAGCATGAGCTCCATATTTGGACCTTCCAAAACTTGAATAAGATACATTCATTTTTCTTGAAGAGGGAATTATAATTCATAATGGATTGGTGTGAATGTTTATACGCCCAAAGAAACATTTTACATACATTCTCTATAAATAAAATTTTAATGTTTTTCTTTGATTATGGTGTAGTATCAACAAACTGATATTTCAAAAGGTTATATTAACTGTATCTGAAAACGTAATACCTTGCTACAAAGCTGGGATGTTGTGAAATTTCACTTATCTTTGAAGGGATGCCACCTAAAACATTTTGCAAACCACTGATGTAATAAAATTAGCCTTTCACTTACTGAAAAATGTTTCAAGAAGTTTTAATCATCCCCTGAAGGTTCCCAGACAAAGATAGTTCATATTCATCACTGCTGATGCTAAATTTTGCTGTCAGCATTGAGTCTTCTTCAAGTGCAGATTTTATTCATCATCATGCTGCTGTCCGAAGACAGGTTTTAGCTGAATCGCTGCCTCCATCTCTCTCTCTCCCTGGAAGCCTCTTTTATACCTCTATAAGTACTATATTCTTGCTTTATCTTCTCTAATATTCCTATTCTTTTTCTCTCTTCCTCCGCTAATTTTGCCTTTTTAAGAACGTCCTTTGTAAACAGTCTTCTCAATATGTGCCCTATCCAATTTGCTTTTCTTTTCCAGATTGTTTTTATTAGCATCCTTGCTTCTCCCACCATTTCTAATACTTCTTCGTTTCTCTTCTTATCTGTCCATTTCACTTTCATCATCCTCCATACCATCTCAAAACTTTCTAAATATTTTTCCTCCTTTCCGTCCATGTCTCTGCACCATAAAGAGCTATGCTCCATATGTAGCATTTTGCTAATTTCTTCCTTGTTTCTAAATTTATTTTCTTGCTTGTGAGAAGCTCCTCATTAAAAGTTGCTTTTGCCATTGCAATCCTACTTCTGATGTCCTGTGTACTACTTCCATCCTGTGCTAAAATGCTGCCAAGATATTTGAAACTACTTACTTGTTCCAATTTTTGGCCATTTACCATTATATTTAATTCTTTGTTCCTTTGAAACCACCATGACTCGTTTTTTTGGCATTGATCTTCATTCTTCATAATGGAATTAAAAACTCAGCCATTTTGAAAACACCAAAAATTTACCAACAAACAATTTTTTGTATTTTAGGCCAAGCTATTACAAAAAGTTGTACTGCCTTGGCTTGTCAAATTCAGATTTTGAGAGATTATAATATTTTTTGCTATTATTAGTGAAACAATATACAGAATGCAGAATTTACAGTTGGACACACTTAAGAAAGAATACTGAAAATGGCATTATTTTTCTTCCTCAATATCTAGTTATACTACTACTATGCAGACATGTCAAGCCAAGCAAAGGCATATTACTGGACAGCATTTCATGAACAGCTCTTGAAGGGTTAAGAGAATTTATAGTCATTTCCCTGTGAAACGGAAGAAGAAACTGGACTAGCATTCAATCTGAATTTAATAAATAGTTGAGATAATGCTATTGCCTTTATTCTACAAAAATGCTCCCTATTTTATATATGCCAAATAATTCACCATAAAAAATCATAAAATCTGTCAATGTTAAAAAAAAATATCCAAAAAATTAAAATAATGTAAGTAAAAATAATTTTAACCCTGGTTAACATTTATTTTCTACCAAAAATGAACTAATAAAGGGTCGAGAGTGAAAAGCTCGTAACATGAAAAGGAAGGACATTTCTTATAATAAAAACCAATACAAATCAGTAGCTTTTGTTCATTATTAAAATCCCAAGCCTGATAATTTTTCTCCTTATTTAGAATTAATGCAATCATTCTTATATGTATTTTAAAATTTAAATGATCTTGGACCTTGCATGCCCATTTGAATTTCAATAATGAAATAAATTTAAAAAAATTTATTTTAGGCAGAGAGAATGAGCGCCTTACCATTAACAATTTTATTTGCTGGAGAAGAACGATTATATAGCATTATTGACAGTACAAGTGATACTACATAAAAGTTGATAACATCTGCCAATTGACTTCAGCATATTAAAATGCAGCAATTGTCCAAAAAAAAATATAGAATCTGTACATAAAATGGAGATGAAGTGATGATGTTTGGCTAATTTAATCTATACACAGCTACAATTTTTTATGATTAGAACTTAATATAATAAAATATAAAATAATTGAGATTTATCCCTACCTTACCTTTCAAATCATTAAATTAAAACCAATATTAAAGTCAAAAATATGTTATTGTCACCAAAACCCCAATTTTTATAATTAGTACATAGTACATTTTTTCTCAAAATCTGCTACTTAAAATAAAAATACTGAAGCAGAAACATGTTGTGCCATGGATGATTTCTTTCCACTTTTACATAAACTATGAATTCCAAAGGTTTATTTTCTTAATAAACCAGAGCATAATACTTTCTGGAAATTTTGTACAAGGATTAATGATTACTATTCACAATTCTGTAATTTACATCAAATATCAACTCTGCCTCTCCTGAAACCTTTGAAACAGAACTAGATGTTTAATTATAAGTGATGAACAATATTTCCAATGAAGAAATTAACAACTCCAGCCATAAATCCAAAGGTTCTACCAAACAATATCTTTATTGCCTTCCTCCCTAATTGAAAGTCAGCCATCAGCTTCTGCTTAAGGCACCATTTCACACACAGCATATACAGAGTCACAACTGGATATCACAAATATCACTGCCACTGCCCTCATAAATGCTTCATATGATTCAATTCTCCATATAAGGGTACTTCCAGTCTTTCAGTGGAACAAAGGTTTCCTTGATGGACTGCGGTGAAGTCCAACGAAGTATGTAATGGGGACCTCCAGCCTTATCATTTGTGCCTATAAATGAACATATTTTTTGTTTCAATTTGAAATGGCTGCAAGCGAGGACAATGACCCAAGTTATTACTTCCAAATTTAAAAGATGTTGTTCAAAAAACAGACAAAATCAAGAATGCTAAACACCTGTGCAAACTAATCTTACCATAATAAATGTTTCGAATCCTTACATAAAATGCAAACAATAAGCATGATTAATACTTAAAGACAGATACATATACATACACATAGTTAAAAAAATATTTTGAAATGATTGAAATAAACTACTTTTTCCCATGCCTTTTTCAGCACCAAAAAATTAATAATTTAAGTAAATTTGAATGTTTGAAAAAATAAATATTGCAAGGTGAATTTGAAAGTTTTTTACATTTTAATCAATAGGTTAGTTTTTGAGTCTGATAAAACAAAATATAAAACCATTATTCCCACAAGTTTAAAATCTTCACTAAAACAGTTGTCAAGGAATTATTAAATGATATAATAAATGTAATAAAAATTATTTCCCTTAAAAGCAACTTTGATGACTTGTAATTCCTCCAGACATGATTGTAAAATAGTTGATTTATATATTTCCCCAAAGAATCAATGCTTACCAGAGTGTCTCCCTCCACCAAACGGTTGTTGCCCAACAACAGACCCAGTTGATTTGTCATTCAAGTAAAAGTTCCCAGCAGTCATTTTTAGTGTCTCCATGGCATGCTCTTGGAATTTTCTGATCAAGAAATTAAAAAGAAATTTTATTGTTTAAAATGATGCCTGTATACTTAAGCACTGGCATCCCATTTAGAACCTAGTTTTAAGGAAAATGTTAACAAAGGATAATTATGACAACAAAAAATCAATTCATAACTCTACTGCGAAAATTTTCCATTTAAGCGATCAACACACATTTAATATTTAACATAATTTATGACTTCATTGCCAAAGAAAATGATATAATCCAATGAAAACCTCAATAAAAAAATAGAATAAGTCAAAGAACCCTGTGAAGCATATATACAATGGTATTTTGCTAAGATAAGATGCATGAAATAGTCAAAACAAAATCCTTCAATCCAAAACACCACTCAACACAATCAGTAAAATACCACATGCAAATTTTTCATTAAAACAGAAAACTAATGCAGCAAATTAAATATAATCTTATGTACGATTGTAAGGAAGAATAACAAAGTGAGCAAATTTATCATGAATTAATCTATAAAATTTATTTTTTTCAGGGAAGACATCAACATTTATCACATGTATAGTGGCAAACAATAAAGTAAAATTTAAAAGTGCCTCTTATGAATCTGGGATATCTGTACCATTATAAAACTAACATGGAATTGAAAGGCAAGCCTTAAAATCAAAATATATTCAATATCCTTAATCAAGTACAACAAATATAAAATATACAAAGGTGAGGAAAATGAGGCAGCAGTAGATGTGCAATTAAGCTTCACTTCATTTAGGTGTGAGACATATCAAATCATTAATTAATGTTTTGAGTATTGAAAACAAAAGTATATTCTGCAAATGCAAATAAGGCAGGTAATTTTTTCTACTACAAACAAGGCTGCAACTTCTATAAAATTCTCTTTCAGATATAATACAATGAAAATGCTTAACTATTGGCATGCACTTAGTATATATATTATATTTCCACTGCTTTCACAGCATCATTTTATCTACCTTTTAGCCCCAAATCTTCATTTGTAGCAGTTGAATATTTTCATTTGATAAAAACTAGATGTTCTATAAATTATTAGATTAAAACAAAAGCAATACAACTATTATGTTAAACACTCCTTCTTTTATCCAAAGCTAATACATACTTCGTAATGGTAACAATAAACCATTTCACAATAACTCTTAACCCTTCAGTGCCGGGATCCGTACATGGTACGGATCTAGGTTTCTTTCCTTGGCGCCGGGATTCGTACCACGTACGGACCCTTGCCACGACTCTTTTAATTTGCCATATTTCGATTATAAACATTTCTAATAGAATGATATTTTTGTTTAACACTGAGGAATGATTTTTTATTTGAATTCTATAAATAGAATACGTTTTGTGAACTCTTAAATTGACTTATATAATTTTTTTTAGTGTACATGAATGGAAACTGCAAAAAAACTTTCTCACATCTCTTTTTTATTCTTTACTTTATCAGTTCGTAATATTTTCTTTTATTAGAAATTAATCACACGGATAATTTCTTATAGTTTTAGGAATTTAAACAATTTCTTTTGTTCATCTGGCTCTTATTAACATTATAAAAATTGATTTCAAAAGTTACGATTTTAACATCCAATTTTTTGTCTACTTTAAAATATATAGTATATTAAAATATAACTGTACTTTGTAAAAACTAAATGGACAGATTATGCAAATAACTAAATAAACGTGTGTATATTCATGGAACACAGCTGCACTGGAGTAGGCTAGTATCGTAAAGAGGCAAGAAACGAAATGAAAACGGTTCGTTCTCGAGCATCTCTTTCTCAGTGACGGAAGGGACCCTCCCTGTTTTCTTCGTGATATATCTTCTGATGAATAGCACTTTTCTCATCGTGCTCTCATTCTAATATTAGGAACACTTCATATTCTCAAGACTAAACAAACTCAAGGCAACAAATCATTGTATATTGGTGCCGTCATTGTGAAACCTCAAGGATGTAATTTCAGTGAAGATTTTGTGAGCTAAGCTAAGTGGTCACGGAATGGACGATAGGAATACAATACTTCTCTTTGTTAGGCGTCCAAATTACAGTATAGAAGGCATACATCTAAAATTAGCCGAATCCGTCAAATACTTAGGTGTCATTTTTAACAAGTAACCTCTCGTGGGACACACATACGAAATATATCCGGGAAAGCTAAGCAGAAACTAGGATTCATCAAATGGATAGTAGGTAAAAGCGAGGAAAAAGTCAAAGAGACATGTTACTTTTCTTTAGTTAGACCGCTGCTAGAGTATGCGTCGAGCATATGGGATCCGTACGAGAAAGGATTAATCGCCGAGTTAGAGAAAGTGCAGCGAAAAGCTGCTAGATTCATCAAAAATTGTTATGATAGAAATAAAAGCGTTACAGGCTTGATACAGGACTTAGGATGGGAATCACTAGCTGAGCGCCGATCACGTGCTAGGTTAAAACTTCTTGAAAGATTTAGAACGAGTACTTTCTCCAGCGACGTCAAAGAAATAATAAGAACTCCCACCTATATCAGTAGAATGGACCATCCTCGTAAAATAAGAGAGATAGCCTGTAGGACAGAGAGATACAAAGGCTCATTTTTCCCTAGAACGATAGCTGAGCAGAATAAAACTTGCGATCAAAAGTAACCTCGCGTAAGGGCGTAAACCAAGGCCTAATTCTGGAGTTTTCCCCTTGGTGTTAATACACCCCCTGCCACACACCCTTGCGGTGGCTTGCAGGGTAAACTGTAGATGTAGATGTAGAGATGCGATAACATTCTCTCTCTCTCTGAGAGGGTTAAATGTAAGAAGGGACTACATAGTCTCAATTTCGCCCTAATAAAGTCGTCTGTCTGTCTGAGAGAGAGAGAGTTAATAACCAGGCATAGGCTCCAAAGAGTCTGTGTTTACAAGAAGCCAAGAAAGCAAAGGCAGTAGACCAGAGAAGCAAGCTAAGACTATACAGAGAACTTCAGCGTGTGATATCACAAAACGTCGAATATATCGATGACTATTTCCGAAAAAATTGCATTCAGGAATCTGTAACATTTCAATTGGCATGGTCTTTCATCTTCACAGGTTATTAACGTAAAAGAATATTAAGATATTATATTGCACATTTAATACTAAATGCAGAATACTATACAGCCGTTGGTTTCAAGATTTCATTCATCTAACATATATAGATGAAAATTTATATTTTTTTAAAAGATGGTACTTATACAATCTGATATTCTGTTTAAATACCAGCCGGCCATATGATGCTGTAGGATTTAAATGCCTCCCGTCGCTGAAGGGTTAAGCAAGATTTCATTTAAGCATAAGTATCAGTTACATATTTTATAGAGTAGAATTCATATAATTTTCTAGGAGTACAATTTAAATAAAAGAATGTCTATCAAAATAACATTATAGACAGACCTAAAAATAATAACTTCCACTTCAACTAAATATACAGCCTTTCATTACAAAAAATGAACAACATAAGAAAATAAGGCTTAAAACTTTACCCACAGAATAAGAACTTACATGGTTTGTATACAAATAGACTAACAAAAACACTTAATATATGATAAGCACGTTTATAAAACACAGAAACTCACCTGTCTTGAGCAAACACAGCTCCTGTTAAGGCAAACGGAGTAGACTCCTCCACCAAAGACAGCGTCTCTTCCACGGCACCATCTTCATACACGTAAACGCTCAGCACAGGCCCGAAGATCTCCTCCACCATCAGCCGGTCCCTTGGGTTGCTAACCTCGATGATAGTGGGCTGCACGAAATACCCCTGCCTGGGGGGAGTGGGGGCGGCCGTGCTGGCTCATCTCCTTGTACGACGACCATTTCAGAAGCACAGTTGGGGCCACACACTGCACACTCACCTGTTGTCATACTGCCCTCCCCCGATTACTTTATTTCCGCTTGAGTTCTTGGCGTGGTCTATGTATCCTCGGATGCGCTCGAATGCCTTGTCATCAATCACTGCACTCATGAAGGAGTCGAACTCGGTCGGCGGTCCCACCTTCAGCTTGCTACGTAGATCCAACAATTTCTCCTTCACCTGCGAAGAAATTGCACTGTGCTATGAGACCATAACCTAATGACCAAAGTCTGACAACCTATAAGAAATGGAAACAAACTATTAATTAGGATGTTTTTGTATTTTGCATTGAAGTAATATATTCCTTCATAAATTGTTCGAGTAAATGTGGGCATAATGAAGAATAACTTGAATTATATTGCAGGAATAATCTAAATTGTTTCTGATAAAAAGTTGTTGAATTTAACTCCCAAATTTCAAGTTTCTACAATTCGAAGGGTTAAATAACAATAACATGAAATTTTTTTCTATAAATGGTACAACAGAGAAGAATAATTTTCATGGCAAAATACTAAAACCAAATAAATTGTCGCATAAAAACAATCACCATACAGCACCTTAGAAGGACGAAATTTTCCATGCATACAAGTGCATCATAAAGGTTATTACTTTTCATTTTTTCAATTCTCTGCTGAAAAATGAGATTTATACATACCGATGGCCAAAGTGAACGTGGAACATACATTCTAGAACAGGCAGAGCATTTCTGGCCACAATACTCAAATGCTGATCGTATTGTGCCATTTGTCACGCTCTCTATGTCTGCCGAAGGGTGGATGAAATGAAAGTTCTTCCCTCCACATTCCCCTATTAGACGAGGGAAATTCTTATATTTTGCTATCTTCTGTCCCACCTGAGTCCAAAGTCTCAAGAAGGTCCTGGCAAAGGAAAGTTGCGGATAAAAAGGTCACCAGAAGTAAAACACCTAGCAGCAGACACATGGCATTGTATGCATAATTTTAACAACTTCACTATAAAGAAATTGTGCGTTTTTCCATATCTTAACTAGATACCACCCTAATAACCCTGACTCACGGTACTGATCCAGTAAAGTTGATACCAGCAAGTAGAGGAGAATCAGTTATGTTATCTCCAAAGACTGGCCCATCAGCGGGCACAAAGTTAACAACACCGGGAGGGACTCCCACTTCCTTCATGACCTTGAAGATGGTATAACAAGACAAAACTGCTGTATCAGAGGGCTTCCAAAGCACTCCATTTCCCTGTAAGGATTGGAGACAAACAAGGATACATAAATACGACATGCAATGAGAAATGTAATTTGGTTTCTGCAGTTAAGTCGGTCAAAAAATATAAACTCGGATCAGATTACATAAATACAATTACTCAAAGAAAGAGTGCACACAATAAAATTAAAATAGACAAGATTTAAAATAGAATATTATTTTTGACATTATAAAATGTTAAACAATGAAAGAGAGGGGGAATGAAAATCAACTGTACTGATTAATCAATAATGTTACAGTTTCCAAGTAAAATAGTATCTGATATGATAAATTTAGAACATATGCCTTTTAAGTATTTGATGGGTGGCCAAAAAGGCACATCAAAAACTCACATTTTTAGGAGAGCTTTTAGGAGTTTGTAAAAAATCCTGAAAAAATTGTAACAAAGAGATTCTTCGAGCCTTATATCTTAAGAAGTGAATGAGATTGATTTATACCCTTTATACTAGTTGAACAAGGTGAATTTTTTCTATTAGAGACAACAAAAGCCAAAGCCGAAAAAATGGCTTGTACCCTTTTGAATGCCTACCAAAGACATAATATTTAGTGAAACTGAGCAAGTGGCATTCATTAACTAACCATCAGTGCAGGGGTGTATGACAAGTTCCCTCCGATAGCAGTAAAATTGAAAGGCGCTACAGCAGCTACAAATCCCTCCAGCCCACGGTATCTTAGGGAATTCCTTGTCACATTTGGATTCTCGCTGATAGGATCGTACTTCAAGAGCTCTTTTGCAAAGTAAGCATTGAACCTTAAAGTAGATATATAGCATATAGAAAACTTTTGAAAAACGAAATTACTTCAATTTCATTCATTAGTTTTAAAAATATATTACATTAACAATGACTTTCATTGGCATCAAAAACTTCTGAATAGCAGAGGCATAAAAATATTAGTGAATCATATTATTATGATTAATATTGAAATTTTTGTTTTTAATCTCAGAAGTCTTATAGAAATATTCAGGGGTTCAAATTACATTAGCTTTACTAAATGATCAAAATAAAGTTGCTTCTTCTGCCTTTTTCTAATGATTGGAAATGCCGAATTTATTTGCATATAAGCCTCACCCTTGTTTTTTGAGAATGAATCTAGGGAAGAAAAGTTTCCAAATATAAGCCCCACTCCAAGAATAGTGGTTAAGTCTAAAACATTCTTGAGAACAAAAAATCATTAATATATACATATACCTGTACCTAAATATTTATAAATATTAATATTATTTATAATGATTAAGAATTTCAGTGACTTATCTGTAACTAATTGGTAATATATTCATATGGCAGGATACAAAGCACAATATAGCCAAAAGAGATATGTGAAAAACACAAGATGCAAAGTTCTTGATCTGAACACGCTGCACACAGCAAATGAGAAATCAAAAGAAATTACAAACTGAAGGCAAATCAATCAAAATATCTCTCCCATAATAATGACAGAATAATAGGAATATGAGATCAAACTGTTCACAATTCCTTGTCATCCAAAAGACTACAGCATTTTTGCACGGGCCCCTGGAAATTCCTGCATTGATTACGGCAAAAAATGCAATAAGTATGCCATCAATAATAATAACAATATTTTGTTCACTTTTTTATTTGTTGACATGAAGATATAATGTTTTTGTCATTGACTGCCTTTTGACTCATAAGAGCGATTAAGCAAAGTACTGCTTAACTTGAACAATTATCTCACATTTTTTGACATTCAATTTTTTTCCTTTCATACATGCGCCATGCTCATGTTAAAGTTGCAAAATTTGGAAAAGTGTGGCTCATACATGGATAAATACTGCAATTTATCAGTCAATGCGAAGGGTAAAAATAAATTTTAAAGTAGAGTTCAGGGGCTATTCTTCTTCCAAATTAATATAAATCCAACAGATCACCCGAGAAGCATAAACCCTACCTGAAGAAATCAATCAGTTCTGCTGCAGAATCAATCTCAGCCTGCACAATAGTCTTCGACTGCCCCAGCATTGTAGCGGCGTTTAAAGCCATTCGATACTTGGTGGCCATGAGATCTGCAGCACGAAGCCACATCTCCACTCTCTCCTCCAAAGGAACTCGGTCCCATTTCACTCTTGCTTCACTTGCTACCTTGATAGCTTTATTTACTACATCCTGAGAAACACAAAGCAACAAAAAAGGTAACATTAAGCACCTCAATTTTCATCCATAAGCACAGCAATGCACTCTGCCCAGTTACTATCCCAAAGAAAAACTTGACACAAACCATTCTCTACTTGATCACCAAATAATACCTGCAGTCTGTTTTTGTACCACCCCTCTATACTATTCACCGAAAACAACTGATCAAAAATTAATTCCCTGGATATTAATGTGGTACAATAAAACAGCAAAGCTTGGGGCTTTGCATCCATATTATTACTCGATATCAAGCTTTAGCCTCATATCACACATTCAAGTTAGCATATCAAATTGAAATCTCAAGTTCTAAAGCATCTACAGATAAAAATGAAGAATACTCACTTTCACTGCACTAAATAATGAGCTTTCTCTTATAAACTCAAAATAAAATACATCTAGCATAACATTTCTATTATGGTGGGATTACATCTCATGGAATACATTAAATAACATATATATAGAAATCTTCTAATGGTAAAAGCACTTTTGGCAAGAATAATATGATATGGACATTCTCTTCCATGCAAAAGGATTGAAAATCTCTTTTTAAAAATCATTTTGTGCATTCAATTTGTTTCCCTACTTTAAAGAATTCTTAATACGGATTACATTTTTTTTTAATATAACTAAAATGAAACAAGGAAATCTTGAACAAGAAAGGTAGCTGTCAAGTGATTTTGACCCATTTTCAAAAAGTAGCTAATAATCAACTATTGATGGACGAACAATATTTCTAATTATGGCAATGAAATTTATAAATAAAATTCACATCAACAGCTTAAGATCACAGGTGATCAAGTAAAAAGCATGTTTTCACAATAAATGCTGCAGTTCATTTGTCTTGAAAAAATTGTCATATCTTTATTAATGAATAATTCTTTTTGTCCAAATAAATAGTGCAAAAACACTCAATCCAATGCTATTAATGTAAGACATTCCTCACTACTTCGCCTATGGTAGCTCTACCATCAATTGTCTACTTTATCCATAATAATATTATACGAGTAACCGTAGTTTCATTTCTTTAGCTACACATCTTCCTTTTCACATTAATAATTTCTATGATAACATCAATGTACGAATTGTATTTTAAAAACAAAACAGTTAACAAGCAAAGAAATTTATTGAAGACTAAAAAATTACAAACCTACATACTCGACGTTAAATCTATTTTGATGGAAACACTACAGCAGCCATAAAGAGATAATTGAATAGGTACATAACTAATAGTCAATAATACTAGAAAGGTTTTCATAGCAGATAAAAAACTTACCGGAGTTGCATAGTAAAACTTCGCTATCTTATGTTTATGGTCATGAGGCTGAAAATAAGCACATTAAAATACTTAAGAAAAATATTTGTAAGAGAATGAATGCGAATACTTCCATACAAGATTGAAATAAACTGACACAACGAATTAAGACTAACCATGACTTGGTATCTAACTTCTTTCGTTCTAATTTCTTCATTGCCAATAACAATAGGTACATCCTCACAATTCGAGGCGATACTTTTTAGGGCTGTTTCCAACTCTTTTCTCTCTTTACTTCCCTTCAAATATGCTGTGACAAAACATTATATTATAAAATAAAATTTATTTAATAATATTACATTCTAAAATATTCACCATACTTACTTAATACGGGTTCATTTTTAATTTTGAAATCATTTAATTTTGGTCTTGGTACCACAGAACTTGAATGACGAAATGTAAACCTAAAATTATACCAAAAATAAAGTAACTTCCTTCACCATCTGTTTTGAAGTGTAAAACACATTGTCCTAGTCGTTATGACACGACAAGACACTTGCTATTGTTACGCGTATTTCACGCTACGTAAACTCGTTTGAAAACATCACATACTACTGTTGATAACAGTAAATACTACTTTCAAGTTCAAAAACAAACATTATCTTCGTGAACTCTTAATAGATAAGCCATAGTCAAGATACCGACACCACGACCTTGAGAATTATAATCTACAAATAGATTTCATTATAAATACATGACTAACCTTCGAACGTTTGCAAAAGTAGATCTTACACCCAATTTAAACATGATCAAAAACTATAATTTGGACTGAAGGGTGCAAATCGTTCGGTGGCCTACTTATACCTAACGAACAGTAACGCTACCAAACACGTTCTGCGCATCTCCAAACAGCGCAACCAAGCGCAACTCAGCAGTCATTGTTGGAGTTTTAGTTCGCTGATATCCGCCAGAGACGTCTAGGCAGGGAAAGTGGTGTAATCAATGAGGAGTCGAAGACAGCTTATGTTCATAAAAAAGTTATATCAAAGTCATAAGTTTCTCCGATTAAAGTTTAAAGGAACTACATGGAGTAAATGTATATGATTGTACACATCGGATTGAGCGTAGAGATTAAACTGCGGAACAATTAGCCCTGTTTCTATGAGCAAGTAATGGATAGAAGAAAAATATAATAAAGTATTTTAGCTGTTCTTAAAATTACATACCGAAGTAATTTTTCGTGGGTATTGTGATTTTTCGAACAAAAATAGGCTAAATTGTCTTCCAGATGAGGAAAATATATTTAAATGTTGAATTTTCATTCGCTTATTTTACCTGATAACAGGATCGGCTTAACCTATAAGCGACTTCATCCGGCTCCGCGCCGCCTAAATAATTCACCTTCAATATTTTAAATAGGTAGTTGTTTTATATTATTTAGCTTTATTTTATTTTATAAATATTTTGCCTATTTTCGATAGTAATTGCCATATACTTGGCTTTCTGATCTTATAAAAGGTCCCGCAAACTACTCGTACACACAAATATTCAAACCAGTCAGCGCATTGAAATTGACTATTAAATAATTATAAAAATATTTTTTTCTTTGACATTTAAAAAATAATTCTTACTTAACTGGCGCATCAGATCCACATTCATTTATAAAATCTTCATGCAAAAGGTAATTATAAAATCTCGTAATCTATGGCTGATTTGGAAATTCCCCGCCCCTAGGCCAAATTATATTTTCTCTCCTTTTTTGGCGCTTTATTCTTAAAATATTCTCTCATGTATTCGGTTTCTCTGTCCATCCGTCTGTATGCGGTTCATAATAACCTAATTTATCAAAAGTCTGTGTAATATTAATTTTTTATTCCCGCCCTAAAATCCTGTTTTTACTGCCGCCTCCAGAAATCTCGCCGCCCCTAGGCCATTGGCCACTTTGGCCTTATTTAAAATCCGCTACTGCTGGTAATGCTTGGCCAGAAAGTAGAGTTTGCATTTCTGTTTTCTATAGCTATTTCCTTGTGCATTTTCCTGAGATAAACTAACAAAATTATTAGAATTTGTCATAATTTATTAAATGCTTTCAATCTAGACAATTTAATTTTCAAATAATTTAGCTGGTATACTTGAGTAGTTCTATGAGCGTCATTTAAAATTATAAAATGTTTTTAATTTCCTTAGGCGTAAAAAATTCTAAAGCCTCTTAATTAAATGTAATAGCCACGAATTTGAGGGCAACTTTTGATACAATAAATTTTAATGGTCGCCTTAAGTGTATGTATGCGTCAATACAACACTCAAGGCTGAATTTTAAAGAAATTTCTTTGCCTTGTCTTATTCTCTCAGTAACGGCAAAGATAACGCGTAACACTGGTTTTTATTTTTATTTTTTTAATATTTGAGAGATTTTCGTCTATTTCCCAAAGATAACAAAAATTAACAACAACATTATCGAATGTCCTATAAGTATACAACATAAAAGAAAAATACCGATAACTTCATTCCCCTTTTTTTGATCCTGCAATTAGTCGACTTATATTGATGGTCATTTTATCGTATGATGCACATTAATTCTTATCGCTTTCTCTCCGTGAATCACTCGCATTATCTAACCGTCACACTGAAGCGTAAATTATGCCGTCTGGTGCGAATGATTCACTTGAGGAAGCCTAAGCTTCTAATCTGCGCAAAGTGCATGTGTGACTGCTCCCACCGCTCGTCCTTCGTTCTATTTTATTTATCTTTCCGCTAGCAAATCGAAGAGGCGAACTCCTCGACCCCATTTTATGTGTCCTTGATTATCTCCCAAGGTCCGACTTACACGAATATCGGCCACCCCCTTTTATTGCTTCATTTAGAATTTTTATTTGTCGTCGTAATGACGTCGGAGATTAAGTTGCTCGCGTGAGCACTGTTGCTATCTATGACGAAAAACAAAAGCCCGGACCGCGTGATCCACCCGCGTACAAATATTCTCAATTACTATTTTTAGCATGTTTTCCTTGAAAAAACGATCATGCCATCTTTATCTTTATACCGCTTTATCTTTTTTGAAATTTTCAGAAAATTTATTGGAGCTGATCAAGTCATAAAAAATTATCCGAATGTCATACGTTTCCGCTCGAGACACTGTTTGCTGGAAAATAAAATGTTATTCTAGCTAAAATTTTATTTTAAAAACAAACATATTTTCAAGGAATTTAAGGCATAATAGTTTTATATAATATGTTGAGAGGCCTGAAATTGGCATAGAGGAAAAGACATTTTTAAAATGTCTGGAAAATTCTTAGGCTGCTTTCATGCTGGTTACTCAAGACAAAACAGACCGCGCTTAATCAAGATGAGCCAGGATTTTATAGAGTAGAACCCAAAGCCAGGCGTCTGGGATTTCACTCTCATCGAACGAAATAAAAACACGTGACTAGTCGGGTCTGGTGCTTTTTTTTAAGGTTGAATCATGCTTTATTTTCGCTTGTCAGTCACAGTCATATCCGCGTGTTAGATACGTCGGAAGTTTTGGGGCTGTTTGTGCTGCTCAAGGGAGACTATTTACATCCCAAAGATAAAGGAGCACCATAACAAAAATACAATGAAAAATTAGCGGGTGGAAATCTCAGATCAAATTAATATGACGAATGCGTATTATTTCATTCCTTTAGAAAAGAGCATAATAAGATTGAAAGCATTTGGGAGTACGTGTCATGAGGTTTGTTGTAATCTTCGTCGCCTAAGAAGGGTCAAATCCTGGAGTTTTAGCGAGTAGGCAAGGCTCCAAAGGATTGAGTTTTTTCTCAAGCATTTCTGTCCTTGCTTTATCGTAACTGAGGATACACAAAGACGCTCTTCCTCGTTGCGTTAATTGGTGGCATAGCGGGAGGGCAGGCGTGATGGGATATGCAGGGTATGCTACGCATAGGGCTCCCCAAAAGGAGAGGAATTTTGCTTGGACCATAACTTATCGTCGTCGATAACTGGCACAGTATATTTATACACATCGATACATATAAGTGGGCTGCGTTAAGGGGTCAGGTGCGAATACGAAAATCATTATCTAATTGCCACAGACCAACTTCTCTGCTGTCAAGAGAGGTAGCAATTATGTGAAGTTAATTTTTACACTTTCCAACGGTCGAGCTTTGTCAAGTGATGTGTCATGGGCAGTGGCGGATTTGGAAATTTTCCGCCCCTAGGCTAAATTGTTTTTCCGCGCCCTTTTTGACAAATTTTTCCTAAAAAAATCGCTCATGTATATGGTTTGTCTGCACATACATCCGTCTGCGGTTCATAATTAATTCATCAAGTCTGCGTAATAATATTTTTTTATTCCCGCCCCTAGGCCATTGTCTACTTTGGCCTTATTAGAAATCCGTTACTGGTTATGGGGAAAAACTGGAAGCGTCCAGCTTCGGACGTTCTGTAACGTTTTGAGCGGCAGGAAAAGATTCAGATTCGGACGTTCTGAGAAGTTTTTAACGGCCGAGGGTTAAAATATCCTTGCCCTTAGCTTTGCTTGTTCCTTCATCGAAGAAGATCGATAATATTCTGCTACTTCTTAGAGCATTCAGCGTCTTGCTAGCAAATATTTATCAGGAATACCTACCTAAAGAGCTGGAATACTATTCAAAAAGATTAAAAATCGTAATAATGAGCTAAATTCAATATTAATGAAATGGAAACAGTATGAAGAAGTGGAGATGTACACGGGTATTCCGTGGTACAGAAGTGCTTTTATTTATTTATATTTATTTATTTATTTTGGTCCAAAAACAGCACATTGGCCTTTACATTGGATACACCCAAAACAATATTTTAAAAAATATATATATAACAAAATACCTATACATATCAAAATATATATAAAAACAGAAATTAACACACATAAGATGGATGTAATGAAAATAAAAATTACAGAAACAAGACAGCTTTTCAGAGACATTCGCCACCTGTGGAGGCACGGAGGAGCGAGGACCTACATGTAATATATTATATATATTTCGTCTAAATATCGGTGCAGAAAGTTATATGCAAATACATGTATAATGAAAAATAATTTTTCTTTGTATTGTGGTAGCCCTGCTTTTTAGATTCGTTCTACACATGTTCATTTAATTTTGTAATTCTATACTTGCCCTACAAACGAAATTTATTTTTGAAATCGGTTCAGCCAATACCTTCGAAATTCATAGTTACAGAAAAATTCTAACCTTGATATTGTGGTAACCCTGTTCAGTCGACCCGGTTGAAATATGCTATTTTTGTTATTTATTTATATAAGGATTATATAGGCATACCATATTGGATTATCATTGCCGTCATTTCTCTAGAAATACGCGTAAAATATTTTACTTTTTACTGTGGTAGCCCTGCTCTTTAGCTCCGCTTTAAACATCGTGATTTCATTATAGTATGTTGTAAAAATCTTTAATACAAAATTTAGTTGAAATTCGTTCAGCCAATTCATTCCAAATCCATAATTACAGAAAGAGATTAATTTGTGTGGTACCCCTGTTTGGTTGATATAGTCCAAATATGCTATTATGGTTTTGTATATATGTGTACATTATAAATATTGTATTTGGTTAAAATTGACACAAATACTCGTAAAAATAACATTTTTATTACTTGTATTGTGGCAGCCATGCTCTATATATCTATACTAAACATCTTGATATTGTTATTTTATATTACACGCCTCCTTCACGCAAAATTTTGTTGAAATCGGTTAAGCCAATTCCTTCCAAATTCATTATTACCGAAAAGGGGTAATTTTGCAATTGTGTCACTCCTGCTAAATCGATCCGGTCTAAATATGTAATTTTGGTAATTAATTTATGTGAGCATTCTATGTTCCAAAATTGGTTGAAACCGGTTGGCCCAATTCTTCCCTGATATATGCGTAAGGACGGACGGACATAAAGAAGATAACAGTGATTTTCAGAAATGACGAAAAGCAGTAACAAGTAGGAGTGCCCACGGGTTTCCCGTGGCACAGAAGTGCTTTTCGTCAAATTCGCCGTAGTATTATCTTATACTAATGTATTTGCTTTGAAATCAGAAAATTATTTTACTTATATTGTGGTACCCCTGCTTTTTTACCCGTTCTAAACATATTCATCTCGTTTTCCCTTTCTATACTCGCCCTACAAACGAAATTTCTTTGACATCCGTGCAACTAATACCTTCGAAATTCTAAGTTACAGAAAAATTCTAACCTTGATGTTTTGGTAAACCTGTTTGGTCGACCCGGTTGAAATATGATATTTTGGTTAATTATTTATATGGAGATTAAATATACAATATTTGGTTAAAATTCATTGGGTCAGTTCTCTAGAAATACGCGTAAAAATATTATTTACTATTTAGTGTGATAGCCTGCTCTTTAGCTCCGCTTTAAATATCTTGATTTCACTATGGTATGTTGTACAAATCATATATACAAAATTTAATATAAATCCGTTGTCAATTCATTCCAAATCTTTAATTACTGAATGAGTTTAATTTGTAATTGTGGCACCCCTGTTTGGCTGATTCAGTTTAAATATATTAATATGATTTTATACATATGTGTATATTATAAGTATTAAATTTGGTTAAAATTGATGTGGGCAATTTAACACAAATAATTGTAAAAAGGATTTTTTTATTTTTTTATTGTGGCAGCCTTGTTTTTATATCTACACTAAACATATTGATTTTTTTCTATGTTGCACACATCTTTTATACAGAATTTCGCTGAAATCGGTTCGGCCAATTCCTTCCAAATTCACAATTACCGAAAAGTTAACTTTGCAATTGTGGCACCCCTGCTCAGTCGATCCGGTCCAAATATGCCATTTTGGACATTAATTTATGTGAATATTCTATGTACCAAATTTGGTTGTAATCGGTTTTGCCAATTCTTCCCTGATATATGCGTACGGACGGACTGACTGACATCACGAATGCAATGACGAAAAGCACTAATAACAGAGGTATTTGCTGGACGTTTTATAATAAATGTAAACATTTTAGGGGGTGAAGGATTGGGCGATAGGCTACCGGAGTTAGGTAGAAGAATGGAGGACTTGAGGACGGTTCGGGAAATAGGGGGAGAGAGAGGTTTAAAAGACTCAAAGAATCAGAAAAATAATAATAAAAGGCTATGATGTAAGTCCGTTGGTCTGATTGTGAGTGTACGCGAATAATTCAACCAAGGATGTAGATAGAAAATTGAAATTTGTCAGAAATTTATATAATGAGCTAATTAGAATTTGTTTACATGGTTGACATGGTAATTTAAAAAACAAATGTCCGTTGCGGCACTATTTTGAGGGGGAATATATTGCACTTCCTCCGAATAAAACTAATATATTTTAATTTAATGAACAATATGTGGACTGAAAATTAAAAAAATATATAATTCACATTATAGTACGTTCCCGAGAGTTGAAATAATTTTGGCCAGCTAAAGTGGTCTAGCGTAATGCTTAACAAATATATAATCTTTTTGAATGTAAGATTTTTATCTAGGCATATCACGCTGAGAGAGATAGCTACATTTTTGAGGGAAGAATGAGAACGTGAGAGAGAAAGGTAGGAGAATGGGAGGGAGGAAGAGAGAGAATGGGAAGAAGAGAGGGTGAAGAATAGGAGGGAGAGAGGGATGGAGAATTGGAAGAAGGAAGAGAGAGAGAGAGATAAAATACGAGAGGGAGACTAGGAGAGAGAGAGAGAGAATAGGCAGAGAGAGAGGGTAGAGAATGGGAGGGAGACAGAGAGAAAGGGAGGAAGAATGGGAAGTGCCTTAATTTTAATGCATAATCTGCACATACCCGTCATATCTGACGGGCGATTACGCTATTTAATTAAATAAAAGCTCAAAAGAGGTGAAAATAGTAGGAAACGTGAAATATCCTGTCGCATTAACAGAGAAAAATGAATAATACGAATCAAATTTAATTCGATTTGAACGATTTTTCGAGTGAACTAAAGAAACATGAGAAAATATATAATCTCTCGATGTACTCGATCTCCGAAAGCGATCCTAGATAAAAATATTATTTAACCCCTGAATCAACCGTCTATAACACAGTTTTCCTCCCATACACCTTCCCCATGTTTGCAACAGTTATCAGACAGATAAACGTATCCTAGTTACCATATGAGGTGATCATTGTTACACCTCTTATCTTCCGATAGCTTTGGACAATGTTTTCTTCTGAATAGTGAAAAAAACTAAAGACTTGATTCCGACTAAAAATAACAAATATAACACGACGAGAAAGAATTATACATGGTTACATAAGGCGCCTTTTTAAAAACTGAATACATTTGTTTCGTATTGATCAAAGCCAAAATGTATTCGTATCTTACTTTCTAACAGCTGGTCATTTACCGAAATTTTTGTTAAATGAGAAGGAGAGAACCACTTTGTAAAATATCCCACATTATTCAAGAAAACCAAAAACGACCGGTTTCAACTATGATCTAGTCATCGTTACAAAGTGATTTATTTAATTTAATTAATTAATTAATTTAATTTATTTAATTTATTATGGAGTTCCACAAAGTTAAGGCTTCGTCCGTCGAAAATTTGGTTGTTTGAGTTTCAGTAGTTTGGCAGACGTCGTCTAAGCCCACGAATAAAAACATAAGCGTGTTTTTTATATTTTTCAAAAATTATAAGAAGACCAGAGTGGGGCGTGATTATGAATGGAAGGTCAAAGAAGCGAATGAAAAGAAGCATTGTAACGGTCCCACCAAGAGTATGAAGAGAGGATTGATTGGGAAAAAGAAGCGTTTTTAAAGAGGAAAAGAGAAAAAGGAGTAGCTAATGCATTGATTCAACAGGCGTGGTGGGAGGAATGGAGTAAAGAAGAGACTTCGATTAAAGCGACTGCAATAGACTAGCAGGCATAGACGTGGGGAAGAAGTGTGGTTCCAGACAAAACGGCGTGGAGGAAGAAAAGAAGAAAAAGAAAAAGGTTGTAAGAAAAAGGTTGGGAATAAAATAACACTCAGTAGAAATTTTAAAAAAATAATAATTTAATTTTTAACAACTTTTATGTTAAACATTTAAAAGGCAAAATAAAATTTATATAAAATTTTTAGCCTCGCAAGGACCTATTGAAAAACAATGGCTCTAGTATTTTCTACGAAAGAAAACTTCAATAAGATATGTGCATTGTTTGATCAAAAATTTAATTTAACTCTTTAAATGTAGTTATATAAATTCTAAAATACATTTTTAACTATCTTATTCCTTCTTTTGTGTTACACTATAAATATACACACATACGTGTATGTGTGTTTAAAATTATCTACTTATATCATTAAATTTAAATTTACGAGTGATGCAGCTTCATATGCCGACTCAACGTAAACCGAACCTCTCTTTTTGCATTTGCATTTAATTTAACAAAGCGTCATTCGCGGAAACTAAAGGAGTCGCAGAGATATGCCCTTTATTCGTTAATTGGCTTGGACATACACACGCTCCAGATAGCGAAATCGTTTCGCCCTGATAGACATTGAATTACGGTCCAACGCCAACGCAAGTCTGGCTGCGATCTTTCCGGAGGATCCACATCCTCAATCTAATATAAATTGACAAAGGGGAGGAGTGATTTGGGGCTGTGACGGACGTAAGGAAAAAAGAGACGGTCGGATTTCGACCGAAACGAATGACGCAATACGAGTCGTAACGAGAGAGAGATAAATGGTTATCTCTTCACCGCGAGCTATCGAGGAAACTGGAAATTGAAGGAGATCTACCATTACGAAGAGAATTTAAAGTGTTAAGAAACGTGTTTGTCTTCACGCACGAAGTCATTTAACGTATCCGACCCTAAGACATATATGTAGCTTTAAGAGCGCTTATAAGGAATCGCACTTAAGATCGTGAATTGTGTGCGAAGTTCCAAAAGTCACATAAAGGACTATCTGTACCACTTATATGATATGAAGGCAAAATAAGGCAAGATCGATAACTCCTTTTTGAATTCATGTTTTAAAGGTTACGAGTTGCGGTTTTTAAAGCGCACGTCGATTAGAAGAAGCACTTGAAGGAGGCCAAGTTTCGTTCACATGAGCGCTGTCCATTATGACTTGGAAAAAAACGCGAAAAAATGACGCCAGGCCGCTAATCGATTACGTATTCACTGCGTGCTACTCTCCTGACTTAATGTCTCGTATCTTAGGAAAACAATAGCGTAAGTCTTTATCTGAGACTTGGCTAAGACATGGAGATTAAGGGCTTTTGGCTGCCAACGTCAAGTTGTGTTACGAGAGGAATAGAATAAATGACGCGGCTAAATTATTCGTAAATTCCAGATGAGTGTTCGCACATACGATCATGGGATTATTGTCGCGTGATACATTTTGGAAGCATATTCTGCTTCCCATTGATATTATATGAAAGCAATGAAGATTTGGCGATGCTTCAATTCCCAGAAACCTAATTCCAAGACTGCCGCTGGCATTTTCCAAGTTCCAAGAAACTTAGTGCTGCAAAGGATTTCCATTAAGAATGCTGCACGAGGGGATCTTTAGTGATAGAAATAAAAAATATTCACTAATAACACGTGACCACTAGAATATTTACATCAAATTGGTGCTTCGTCCCTTATTTGAATGAGCTGCCAAAAATTATTACAATTTGTGAAGATGGATTTAATCGTTAGGAAAATAAATGTCCCAATCTAAAAGCTAACTTTTATAATCTCTACTGAAAAAATAGTTAGCCACTATACTGCCAACTTAATCATAGCAACCGAGTTAAGTTAGTGTAGGTATGCGTGCTGCTGTCTTTCTTGTTATAAGTTCACATCCATTCACTTTTTGCACAAGCAGTTTTTATAGTTCTGTGAGGGAAAAAATGTAGTATCTCTTCAACTCACGATCCCGTCTGATTTGGTAAACAGACGAAAAAGTAGACAGTAGTGTCGCTGAAACCTACCACTCCATTCTACACAGCGTAGGTAGTGTTGTTTAAAACAGTTGAAAATGATAAAACTCGAGGTGGGACAGAAAACATTTCCTAAAAACTGTCGTCGCCAACTCGTGAGTTGCTGGAATTTCGAAGGAATTGCAAAAACTGGTCTCAGTTTTGTCGAAAACGACACAATTGCTGTTTTATCGGCTTGGCGTGGATCCAGCATATGAGAGGAAATTATACGATGCATAAAATAATCTTTCATTTCCTCCTCCTTAGGGTGGGGCAATTACGTGAGTAACGCCGTAAATAACGAGATGTATTTTTTTAAAAATTCAGAATCGCAGGGATCCATACTAGTTTCAGCGAATAATAATCGTAAATACTTATCAATTATTCGCCGTTTTTTCGTAACCTTTGCTCATAACGCGTTCGATATTTTCGATTTGGACAATATTAGCCAACTTATAAACTGATCAAAGGCGTTGACGACGCTACCGCAACAGAGGTCATGTTTTAAATTTGGATTCGACGTTTGGGTATACTGACAGTTAGAAATTAATGAAGAACGATCCATTTCTTGATAGGAAAAATCAACGCTTTATAGAATTAGTTTTCGCAACTGTTCTATACGGCGTCGCTGTCGTTATATTTTCTTCTTTCTCTTTCTCTCTCTAAGGATTTCCGAGGAATAGCGTCACGACTAGATGAGCGTTGCTATTTTTAGTAGTATCTCCCAATCCCCAGCAAGGTCGAGGATATACGTTTCCGCTTTCCCTCCTCAAACGAGAGGGATGTGGGAATTCGCTAATCGCCCATGTCATCAACGAGCCAACAAGTGTGATCCCCTGTTGCCCTTTCGCATAATGCGTATCGACGGAGTTGAGCGAAGCGTCGTTAAAAATTGTTTCTGCAGTCCGTCTTCCAATCCGAAGGCATCTTAAACTGATTGGAATGACATAGCGGACGGAATGATATGAAATAATTCCGATTCGCTGAAAGTAGTGCGTCAGATTTCAAGATAAGAAAAGGAAGACCTTTTTTAACACAGGCGAGAGGGGAAAAATAATCCGAATCGTAGAACTACCAGTAGACATGTGAAAATGCTTCGGATGGTTGAAAATTCGAGCTCTATAACTTCGAAAGTATTATGAACCGTGTTTTTTAAAACTTTTTCGCAGAAATAACGAGTTGCGTCATTATTTGTCTATCCGAGTTCCATCACCTTTATATGTTTTTAAATTTTTCCTTCCGCAACATTCAAACTAAAAAAGTATTTAATTCTGTAGACCTTAAGTTTTCAAACCTAAAAATCCTTTGCTATTTGATGAATGATTTGATCTCCTCTTCCTTCCGAATGGGAGAGGAGAAAAATTCGGAAGTTTCAATTAATGCTCGAAAGTTCATTGCATAAAGGATATAATTTGACAAATCATTAGATTCAACCTATCAGAATATTTCGGGCAGTTTATACAAAATTTGTTACCGCCTTTTGCTTTGGCGAGGCAAATTCCACCTTGTATTTTTAACTTTCAGCCCAACAAATTTTATTTTTGGGATACGGTTTGGAGGTATCAAAGTGTTTATATTTCTTATATTTCTCTTAAAACTATTTGTAGACACTTGCTCAACCGTATAATTCAGATTTTTTTTAAAAATTAACATTACATATTAGATGAAGGATCAATTCACCAACTACCTATTATTAATGTTCCTTAACATATAAGAACATGTTAAATCACTGATTAATGTAGTCAAAAATGTTTTCTATTTCGTTATTAATAATATTAATAATACCCAAAGTCTTTAAGCGACCGAGGAAATAGACATTCTTACTCCAGATACTAACGTAAGTAACTCCCATTAAGTTCCTATGGAAATGACTGAAATCATCCTACGTCTGTTGGCTTTACTTATGTCATTTATTTGATACGCCAATTCATTTTTTCAATCGCTCAGTCCCTGATTGAGAATTTACAAATAGAATGAAAATTATGAGTCTGATACAACGAACGTCTCTGCTTCATATTGTTAATCGATTTCTTGGTAAGTTGGGCAGCATAAGATGCCATGCGGATTAGTCTCCTATGAACGTTCGACGTGTCTCTTGAGAGAAGATGAAGGTATTTATATAGCTCCGTTACTCCAACTCCAAGAGAACTCGCGGAATATTGTGCAACCAAATTAACATGCTCCTCAGGTAACGGTCACTAACAATGTACACCTGCAAACCATAAAGCCTCTCCTCTCGGTGGCTTTGGTAGTGGAGGTATTTACCGCGATTGTGCAAATTACTTTCGCTTCGTATGCTGTACAGACTCGCTTTCACCTGTAGGTTTTATTTATTTGGGCCCATACGTACCGGAAGCATTTGCATTAATGCGAACGGTTATCTACATTGCTATTCGTAAGAACGTCTATATCACGTAGGTATTTTCTTTTAATTTTTCTCTGTATCTTCCTTACTGTTTTATTTTCATATTACCCGTTCGCTGCTAATTTAATTTTTTAATTTCCCGATGGAACTGAGAGCTCATGAACACGGCAAATAAATAGTATCTCTTTAGAGTAAATTCCAACCAATAAGGGGGGATTGGCACAAGACTTTTCATATTTGAATTTTTAAAATTTATTAGAATAGAGATAGTTTGAATAGAATAGAACGAAATCGACATTTTAAAAAATCCACAGCCCCTCCATTTTGTTCAAAAATATGTTTAAATACTTAAATTTTACGTTTGTTGAAGAGAAATTATGGACTAAGTATCTCACGAGTCTCTTTTTTCTGCTATGGATCGTTTATAAGTTTCTCGTTGAATTGTAACGGGCATTTACTCTAGATATTTAGTCAACAAAGACATTCTTAAAGCAGGAAGCCTTGTTCGTGCTGTCGTCGAATTTTATAAAATGGACTTACCTCGTGCTCAATATTTAGTTATCCTCGCTGATGGTGAGGATAATAGCGCGTAAATTTTGCGCACCACGGAGAACTGTACGTGACCAAATGTCAATGTGCTTTCCTTTAAAATGTTAGTTTTATACTACATACAAGTATAATAATATCGTTATGATAATAACGCGCAATTTTTGCGTACCACGGGCTGCTAGTTAGATTTAAAATAGCTCCCGTAAAACCTTAGAAGAAATAGAGTTTTACAAGATTTAGATTGTTACTTCTGAATTTTATGCAAGAACATATTCACCCGTCATGAAATAGATAACGAAATACATTCCAGGAAAATTGAATAAAGGAAGAAGTTATTTTATTCGGTCGCAAAAAAGAATGTTTGAAATAAATTGTTATGATGCGTTCTTTTAGCGAGCGTAAATATTTGTATTGCGGCGGGAGTAAGTTATCCCTTTTGGAAGGAAACTATCCACAATTTTGTAAAAAACACAAAAACCAAGGTTTAAAAAAATACTATGAGTTACTTTCGCCGTGGTGGATAGCGAGTCGTTCGTTAACGTAAAGAGAGCAGAGAAGTGGACAACGAGGCGATTGGTCACCTCAATTGGTTAATAGGGAAAATACGTACATACAGGTGTATACTCAAAATTTAATGGAAGAATACAGCCCAGTATTATTATGAGGTAATATGCAAGCAAATCTCAAATCAATTGTCTGCAGTTAATCAGTGCCAATAATCATTTTGGAAAAATTATGCCTCGCAAGTGACATACATCATTTGCACACATGTATATGTGCATACTTCCATATTTTAAAAAATGATAATTTTTAGAAAAAACTTTCAATACGAAATTCGGAAAGAGGAAATGTTTATGTTGAACGTGCACATTTCGTTCTATCGCTATGTAGCAAGTTTAAAATATTTAAAACAGTCCCATTTCCATCTTCCAATTTTCATTCGCTTTTCCGCAAACTCCATAGAACTTTAATCTGTTATCATGTCTCTTTCTATTATTCTTATACTTGTTGAATTATAAAAAACTGCTTTTGTTTTCGGATTGCCCTACCTTTCGTTAGGCGGCGTCGGCCAAACTAATGAAGCCCAAGTAACCATATTTTCAGTGTATGATCCGATATTTTAAAAGTAAGATACGGCAACATTTTTGTCACTGATCAAAGTATAATATATGCAATCACTTTTGAAAAAATCGCCTTATGTAACCCAATTTAATTCTTTCCTTACGCGTTGTATTAATTTTTTTGGGAAGAATCAAGTCTTTTGTTTTATTTCCACTATTCAGAAGAAAATATTTGACAAGTTAATCGGGAAGTTGGATATAGCGTATTGGTCCGAATATAGGTCGTATCCCAAACATGAGAACTTTTAGTAAGGAAAAAAATATATATCTGCCTATGGTACTAAGAGCGCGATTATAGGCCGCACTCGGGTTTTATAGAAGCCAGATTTGTGGAAAAATTGCGGCCTATATTCGGACCAATACGGTATAAGAGGTGTAACGATAAGCAACTCATACTGTAACTAGGATACGGTTATCAGTCTGATAAGTATTGCAAACATGGCGAAGGTGTAAGGGACGACAAATTTGTGTGGTATAGACGGTTGATTCAGGAATCTTTTCTGGATAAAAGTAATATATCTAGGAACGATCTCGGGTTGATATCACATTAAGAGCTAATATCTTTTTATTTTGCTTTCCTTTTCTCGAAAAATGGTTCCAAGAGCTATGAATCTTTTAGAAATTAAAACAAACATGAATTTACAATAAAAATGTATACGTTCTTCTTATATTTTATTATTCGAACCTCTATGATAAAATAATAAATAGCCTTTTGTTTTTAATAAATTGTAAGGCGGTTCTATAAATAGTGAAAGATATTTATTAGCCTTTATCCAAATAATATTTATTTGTGATAAAAATTATGATCACATTTCAAATAAAGGAATTTCTCTAAGAGAATTACAATAATATAATTTATGCCTGCGGTGCATACATTTTCCTACCTTATACTGGACATACATTAAGCTGGAAATGTTTACTACGTTGACAGTTGGTTAGAAAAATATTCAAAATTTCTCATATTCTCTCACTAGTTTAGGATTCAGAATAGAACTAGGATATTCCTTGCTTGGTGTTTACGAAAATGTGTTTTTAAAATACTGGAACGTACTTTTAACTTAGCCTCCGATCATACCTAACTGATAAACATGTCTGCAAACGTCATTCATTGGGCAATGCAATTTTTACTGATAAACATGTTAAAATATAAGTATGGTATCGAGACTATGTAAATCTATTAATTACAAAGAAAAATACGTAACATTGAATGAAGTTACGCTGAATGATTTTTAAGTGACTCATATAAAATACAAAACGGGCTTTGTGGAAATTACATTATTATAAGTTGAAAATATACTATTCTCCTATATAGTTCATTTATTATCTTCAACAAGTCTGGCAAAAGGCATAAGGTTATGATAAGGACCGCCATATTTCTTTCACAAATTATCCTTCGGATGATTTGGACCTATGACCTCCATGATAAGTAGTAATGTGAATTTCATAGTGAAAATTAAAGTTTACGAGAGATTAAGGCCGAAATCATAAAATGAAAACTCTTGCCCTATATAAAGCTTGATTAAAAAAGAACTGATCCAATTTTCTACGACGAACATTAGGATTTTTTTTCTTTTGACGTTAATAACTGTTCTTCTTGAAATTGGTCCTTCATCTTAAGAACCAAATACCGGCTTTGATCTATAAGACTACGTAAACAGGTCCAACAGGTAAATGACTTATGCTTATTTGTTGTCTTGAATATGATTAATTTATTAATTAGGAAAATTTCCTTTGTAAAGTGTAATGCCTATATGACGAGCGGTTTTAATACAATACTACGTAAATTGTAGGAATATTTGGATTTTATAAGGAGTAAAGTATTCATATTATTTGGGTATGAAGAATGACTGCAAATTTTTGCTGCCCTCCACTAAGTCACAGGTGGAACATTTATCAATAATGTATACCAGAGGTTCTCAAACTTTCAATTGTCGCGACCCCCTAGAATATCATGCGGCCTCCTTTGAATTGTAAATAGTAAAAATAAGAAACTTTATTGCAAATTTCCTTATTCTATGTAACTATTAATAACTTTTATCAAATCGTATTTTCTAAAATTCTCTGATAAAATTTTATTATTCGTGAAAACTTTATTTTTCGACATTTCATCTTGCATCCAAAATAATTTTGCGGCCCCCTGGGGACCCGCGTCTCACAGTTTGAGACACACTGCTGTACATATATCAAGAAAAAAAATCGGTTATCCAAGACAGCAATCCAGGAAGAATCATGAAGGAAGGCGGACAACTATGGTCTAGAAGTGGAGCATATTGGTTGTATTTTTCAGAAGCGTCGTTCTAAAGCAGTGGTGTCCAACCGTTTCTAACTGAGGGGCCGCATCGATGGTTGCAAATCCTTCGGCGGGCCACATTGGAAATTGCCAATTTTTCGGCGGCGGGCAGGCGGACTCTGAGGTGCCATGTAAGTGGAAATCGAGTCTAAATATAGTTAAAATTTCAATACTGAAAGCTTTATTATAACAAATTTCATAATAATGTATATATGAATTTATGTTGGGAATAATTTTGAAACGAGAAAGAAGTCTGCTATGACCGGGAATCGAAGCCGGATTTTCCACTTGCCGGGCGGATATTCTACCATTGAACTATCGTAGCAGATCAATTATCTCGTTTCTGAACGCGGATGTTTTCTTGCTTTTCTGCTACGATAGTTCAATGGTAGAATATCCGCCCTGCAAGTAGAAGACCCGGGTTCGGTTCCCGGTCATAGCAGACTTTTCTCGTTTCAAAATTATTCCCAACATTACAGCTTATGCCTGTCTGCATAGGATCTTTGTATCGCTTTATTCCATCAGTTTCATGAATTTATGTGTTAAATTTTTCGGATTGCTTTTTCATCATACCTTCGCAGGCCGTACAAAAACCCTTCGCGAGCCGCATCCGACCTGCGGGCCGTAGTTTGGACACCTCTGTTCTAAAGTATATAAGAGCCTTTGATTAATACTGTGGGAGACATTTGATATTCGTTTGGACATTCAGATTATTTGTTTGTTTGTTTTTTTATGGCTAATCAATCTCATGGATTATTATAGCCACTGGTATGGCTCAGTAGACTTCAGACTAGAATAAGGTTTATTTTACATTAAAATAATACTCTTCTATAAAGGAACAAGAAGTTCAAATCAGGACTAATGCAGGCTGATTTCCCAACGTTAACGTCTCGAATAGATTACTTATATTGACAGAAAATGTTTCAGTATGTGTTAGTTATTCCAAGAAATTCTCATACGATAAATACCATTTGTAATTTATAGCTTATCCATGATAGAGAAAAATTGGAAAACAAATTAATAGAGCATTATCAGGCTTAAAATACAAAAAGCAAAGTCAAAATCTCTTTCTGGCATTATATTTTGGATGTATTTTCTTAAATAAACGAATTTAATAAATGTTACTGTTTATACGATAAAATATGTATGTATGTAAAATATGTCCATTACTGAAGTGTATGCGAACGGAAAAGAAAATAACCCATTTGTTCACTTGTCTATGCACAAGCAGAGCTCGGTAATAATCGTCTTCAATACGATTTAAAACGAAAAAACGCTATGTTTTAATAGAAAATACGATTAATTATAAAAATTCGGTGATAAGAAGTAGAATCTACTTTCTTTTCCCCTTAGAACAGTACAAACCTCGCTCCGATATCACAATTTTAAGATATTTTAAAGTATTAAAGAAAACATATCTGACTTGAGACACTAGGTATGTGAAACAAATAGGGAAAAAACGTTCTTCAATCTTCGCCAAATAAAATATAGCCCGGAGGTGGGCCCTGGCAGTGCGAGCCACATACCAAGTTTCATAAAAATCGGTCCATTGATCCAAAAGTTATTAATAGGGGGCACACATAGATACACACAGATAGGAACATTTCACAAGGCTATGCTTCCTTTGGAAATAAGCCTAAAAATCAACAGATGACTAACATTTAGTGCTTATAGCAATTTTCAAGAGATACGAAATCATGTTTTCCTCCACATCAATCGTAGCACTATAGCGCTGTGCAATGAACTAAAAGCTAACATACCTTCAACAGTTTTATTTTTATGAATGGTAACCTTTATAAATATGACGCAAAGTGTATTTTTACACTTTTAAATGCATGTTACATTCGACTTTGGCGAGCCATTGTTGTAGCTAAAATACCTTTCTTTTCATAAAATTTTATCTCAAAGGACTACTACTCGATTTTAATACATAACGCTGCAGCTTTATTTTATTATAAATATGTTAAAGATGGGTCGATTAAGTCAAATTAATCTTCAGATATGTTTATTAAAAGTAATGTTTGTGATACCAGATGTTTGCATTTCGCGGTAACAGTTTCGCTTTTCAAATGAAAGCGCAATACGTTTAATTTCCATTAATTTTTATTTATATGCCAGCAATGCTGTCAATTGGGGATGATTCTGGACCACTGCAAATGAAAATTTTATCCATTTAAAACTGAAGTAAAAATACCAGGAATTCGTTAGTTGAAATGGATAGTAAAGAGGCTGATTCATTAAGTAAGCTTTTTCATTCTTATAAGGGAACCGTTCTCAGAATATATCTTGGCAATTTGTTCCAGTTTCTCATTAGAGAACTTATTTCCTATTTATTATATTGAAATTAGATTGTTAAATTACAGAAGCATTTCGTAATAAAATATAGAATGATTATCGTAACGATTATTACTGAAATATCGATGAATATTGGAATGGATCGCATGCGAACGTTTACTATTTCATTTTTTTGTTAAGCTGGTAACATTAATATAACACGCGCAAAAGTGTTTCTAAATTAATGCATAACCGATGAGCATTTTCTCTGAGATACTTGATTCGTAAGTTATTGTTTTTAAAAATTAAGATCGCCAGAATGAGAGCAACAACATAAATGCACCTCCATGTCGGAAGTCATCAGGACCACTTCCTTCTCCATCGATTAACTACGATCCAGTTCTCACCCCTTCACTGTCTTCTATTGCACCATGCATCTTCTGTGATGAACACTTTGAATTAGAAGAGGATGGAAAGGAAATTTCACTCCTGCAACATATGTTTTTTCAGCACAGATTGGTGATAGCAGACTCGCAACATATTCCGAGTCTCATAAGGTAAAATATTTCAAATTAGCTTAACTTTTGGAATCATTTTATCTTCTTTTGGATTTCGATTTGATAACATCTTAATTGTAGCTCTTGCTAGAAAAGTTAATTTTCCATCGAGCTTGGAGTTCTTTTTTTATTGTATTTTTCCTTAGTTATTGCAGCTACTGGAAGGCAAGGCTTGCTTCCAACCCTCCATCAGAATTCTTCTTTGGAGTCAACGTTGAGCCAATTCCTGATGCACCAGTACCAAATCAGACTGGTTCTTACTATCTCCTTTCAGACCAACTTCCTGAAGACAGGTTGCTTCGAGAAGGTCTGCAGAAAAAACGTCTGGTAAATATTTGTACTTGAAAGATTTCTTTTGTTTGATGACTGCATATGAAATACTCTTGCATCTATTCAATTGTGTGTGAAAAAATCCGAACATCTCATAATTCCAAAATTCAATTTCTTGTTGTGAGGAAGTTGTTGTCTTCATGATTTCATGGTTTAAATATGGCTGATATATATTGCCTTAATTTTGCGTATAATCTGCTGATCTTTATTGTATTTTAAAAAGTTTGGCCTTGCATGTCAATTTATGCATTGCATTGACATTTCAAAAAAACTAAAGATTTGATGGAAAGCCACTTCATAAAAAATTACAGGATTTATTATTCTCTGTTTTAGATACTATGTTATTGTTGTTTATTTCTCAGCGTTTCCATCAAATCCAACCAACCTAACTATATTCTTCTTGCACTTATTTGAGCTTAGAGCCAATGTTTCACCACTTATGCATGTATAAAAATACTTCTAAAGTATATAGTTATATAACATTAGTATTGTTAAACTTAAAAAGAAACTTTTCGAAATGCTAATTCTGGAATTGTTTGTAAAATATTTTTGAACTGGTTATTGGTATATTTGTGCTACAGAATTCAATACAGATATCTTCATTGTATGCAGTAAATCATAATATAAAATAGGAAAATAATGTTAATCATTTTATTCTATTAAATAAAATTGGCTGAAATGATTTTTACAAGAGTAAAGAAGTGGAAATTAGTTGCACTTTCTGCTTCCCATGAATGTTAGCAAAGGGCTTAAGAGGTCTGCTATTTTTTTCAGCAATGGGTGCTCCAGTGGCAAGAGTGGGAGAGAACAGATGACACCTTTGACAGAACTTGTCTTTTCTGCAAAGATAATTTTTCTGGTAATGATACACTTTTTATTTGGTAAAGAGATGTGTAAAATAGCCTAGTATTAGTGAATATACAGGAATTTCCTGCCTAAAAGACACATAGATTTTATGTAGGTCCTAAACATGTCTAACAACAAGCCGTTGTATTGAATATGAAACATGGTCTTAAAAAATCTGATGTGGCCACCACATGACTTTCTCTATACCTGTAATATTTCTAAAAATTGCAAATAGGTTAAATAATAATAAATATTTTAATGAACTGTGAGCAAAATTTAAAGAGTTTACAAAGAACAGAAATAAACTCAAACCGTAGCCATCTGATATTGGATATAGCTCTGAAGCTCCAACAAATAAGAAAATAAAAGGAGCGTCAAGTGTTTACAATAGTCTGCAGTAGGTGGTGTGGTTGTGGCAGCCAAAAGATTTAGTTTAAAAAATACTCTTTAACAGTGGGGGAAAATGTTTTGAATAAAGGTTATAGAGAATTATATTTTCTACAACTTTTATTCCAGTACTTTTTTACATTTAGCAAATATTAAAGCAAATATTAAAAAAACGGAAAAATGACAAAAATAAACAAACTTCCAATTGACCGATTTTTACTCAAAATTAATTAGTTCTTTTGCCTATAACAAAAATGTCAAATATAAAATTTCGTGTTGACCTGATTAATAGTTTTTGAGTTTGAGCACCCACAAAATTCCGGTCACAGACATCATTGAGAAAATAGTTAAAACGTGTTCAGGGGACCTTAAAACATGTATTTCTGTTGAAATCTCTAATTCGATTTTTTTCATGAAAACAATACTTTCTTTATACTTTGTATATGGAAAATGGAAAAATGACAAGAGTAAACACCCACTTCCGGTTGACTGATGTTTACCAAAAACTAATCAGTCCATTTCCCTATAACAAAAATGTCAAATATAAAATTTCGTATTGATCTGATTAATAGTTTTTGAGTTAGAGCACCCACAAAATTCCGGTCACAGACATCATTGAGAAAATAGTTAAAACGTGTTCAGGGGACCTTAAAACATGTATTTCTGTTGAAATCTCTAATTCGATTTTTTTCATGAAAACAATACTTTCTTTATACTTTGTATATGGAAAATGGAAAAATGACAAGAGTAAACACCCACTTCCGGTTGACTGATGTTTACCAAAAACTAATCAGTTCATTTCCCTATAACAAAAATGTCAAATATAAAATTTCGTGTTGACCTGATTAATAGTTTTTGAGTTTGAGCACCCACAAAATTCCGGTCACAGACATCATTGAGAAAATAGTTAAAACGTGTTCAGGGGACCTTAAAACATGTATTTCTGTTGAAATCTCTAATTCGATTTTTTTTATGAAAACAATACTTTCTTTATACTTTGTATATGGAAAATGGAAAAATGACAAGAGTAAACACCCACTTCCGGTTGACTGATGTTTACCAAAAACTAATTAGTTCATTTCCCTATAACAAAAATGTCAAATATAAAATTTCGTATTGATCTGATTAATAGTTTTTGAGTTAGAGCACCCACAAAATTTCGGTCACAGACACCCCCACAGACATCATCGAGAAAATAGTCTAAACGTGTTCAGGGGTAACATGTATTTCTGTTGAAATCTCGAATTCGATTTTTTTCATGAAAACAATACTTTCTCTATACTAAGTATATGGAGAATGTAAAAAACGTGCTAATATGGCTCTGATTCACCAATGTAAGGAATGAGGTGCAGTGATAATATTTGAGGTTTAAGAATGAAAGCATCTTCATTATTCTTCATTTCTCTTGGTAAAATCATTTATTAGTAGCTCATCAATTTTTACTTTCTCCATATACGAAGTATAGAGAAAGTATTGTTTTCATGAAAAAAATCGAATTTGAGATTTCAATGGAAATACATGTTTTAAGATCCCCTGAACACATTTTGACTATTGTCTCAATGATGTCTGTGGGCAGAGGCGTAGCGAGGGTATGGCCAATGTGGCCGCCGCCATAGGCGCCAACTCAATGAAGGCGCCAAATCCAAGATTTTTTATATATTGACTGACAGTAAGAAAAAATTGTTATTTTGAAAGGAGTCACTTGAAATGAAATATTTCTGTTTTTCTTTCTTTCTATTATTTTCATGAATAAAAACGCGAGCACATTCAAGTGATGGGAGTCGCGAAGTTAGTCTTACAGGCGTTGCTTTGTCAAGTAATTAGGTTTGTAAAAATAGAAGACAAAACAATTATTGATTTTATTTCTACAACAGAATAAACAGGAGAAACACTTGCGAATGAGATTTTAGAAAAATTAAAAGAAGATGGACTTGATGTGAAAGACATTTGAGGACAAAGTTATGATAATGCAGCTAATATGTCCGGCAAGTACAATGGTATGCAGGCACATATTTTAAAAGAGAATGATACTGCTAAATTCATACCTTGTGCTGCACATTCCCTCAATCTTGTTGGAGTACAAGCAGCAAGCAATAATATTGAAATGACTTCATTTTTCTGCACAGTTCAGAAGATTTTTAATTTTTTTGTTTTCTCTACTTGGAAATGGGAAAAAATTTCATCAAAATTGAAATTAACATTAAAAGGACACAGTGAAACTCGATGGTGCTCTAATTTGCAATCTCTATTACCACTGAAAAACCAGATTAACGAAGTTATCGAAATAATTGAAGAGATTGCTTGGGATTCATCATTTGGACCAGACAGTATCAGCACAGCAAAAGCCCCTCTTTACCGGGTTAGATCATTTAAATTTGTGTTCCAACTTTTAAAGTGGGAAAAAAATTTAAAACAAATAACAATGGTAAATATGCAATTACAAAGTAAAGATAAAGATGTTTGTCGTTTTTCTAAATTGTTAAATGGTCTTGTGAGTTTTTTTTCAAGACTAGAATTAATGCGTTCGATGTCATTATATCTGAACGTATATCAACTTGTGGCAAATTAAATGTTAATCATGAACTACCTCAAGAATGGAAAAGCAAAATAAAATTATTATCAGGAGAGACATAATGAAATTACATTTTCTAATGAAGAAAAATTAAAATATTTATTTTTGAAGTAATAGATACAATTATTGTCCAGCTTTCAGAACGTTTTAAAAGTATTGAAGAAATATCATCTCTTTTTTCCTTTTTATCTGGAAAAAAATTGGCTTTTATGCCATTAGAAGCACTGAAACAGGCAGCAAAAAAGTTGTGAAGTATACAAAAATTTAGATCTAATACCATTCCTAAATGAGCTGGAATGTTTCAAACAGCAATCTAAGATGTTATTTGTCAATTGAGAGTCATTGGAATATTTTGAAATTTTGGAAGGAATGGTGAAATGGGATTTGTGTGAATCCTATTCAAATATTATCATGGCCTTACGGCTCATTTTAACATTGCCAGTGTCAGTAGCCTCAGGAGAACGAAGTTTTAGTAAGTTTTAAATAATTAAAAATTATTTGCATTCAACAATGGGCCAAAATCGTCTTTCCGACTTAAGTTTACTTTCAATAGAAAGTAAATTATTTTGCGAAACAGATTTTGAAAAGATCATTGACAATTTCGCAAGTAAGAAAGTGCGCAAAAAGCAGTTGACCTGTAAATAAGACAAATAATAAATTTTATATTAATTTTCTTTGCCTTTCAATATTATCCTTGTGAATATAACTCTATAGTGCCTTCTGTTTCCTTATGGTAACATTGCAGATAATTCTTGAATAATTGCACATAATTACTGTTCCCGTGCAATTAAAAGAATTTCACAACATAAAAGGGTTCAAAAGAGCTACGAAAAACAATCAAAAATACAAATAGGTATGTGTAGATGCATGATTATATTATACGAAGGCGCATTTTACGGCTCGCCATAGGCGCCATATTTTGTCGCTTCGCCTCTGTCTCCGGGTGTCTGTGACCGGGATTTTGTGGGTGCTCTAACTCAATAACTATTACTCAGATCAGCATAAATTTTTATATTTAACATCTTTGTTAAAGGAAGACGTGCTGATTAGTTTTTGGTAAAAATTGGTCAACCAGAAGTGGGTGTTTAATCTTGTTACTTATCCATTTTTACTTTCTCCATATGTAGTATAGAGGAAAGTATTGTTTTCATGAAAAAAATCAATTTTGAGATTTCAACGGAAATACATGTTTTGAGGTCCCCTGAACATGTTTTGACAATTTTCTTAATCAGGTTAACGCAAAATTTTATATTTAACATTTTTGTGATATTCACAAAAACTGATTAGTTTTTGGTAAAAATCGGTCAACTGGAAATGGCTATTTACTCTTACTCACTTATCCGTTATTTTGAAATATTTGCTTTAATATTCGATATACAGGCATACCTCCCATAACAAAATAGATGCGTTCCTAGCATCCGCTTCGTTCTCGGAAACTTCGTTGCCAGAGGTAGATTTAACATGTAGTAAATGGGGATAGGTTCCAGTACTTTGTTAACCATATCGTAGAAGATGTATATGGCTGAAAATAATAAAAACATGTATGTAAAACAAATGAAAAGGCAAAAAAGCTTTTAATATCTCTTGCCAGAGACTTTACATGGAACTTTAATTGTTATAATTACCAACGTCTTCACCATAACTTGGCAACGGTGAATTGCAGACCTTACTGGGGGTTAGTAGTGCTGGGATCTCGGGTTGATGGACTTCGGAGTAGACGATTTATTCTTAAGGAATGCATCAAGGGTAGATTGTCTTGATTTGTTCTTCCTTTCTTGAAGCATCTCACGATAGCCTGCCTGACTCTACTCGTCGTATCGCTTGCATCTTCTCAGCAAGTGAGATGGATTTTCGTTTCTTCTTAGGTGCACTAGGATCACTACCGCTCGATGGTTGTTTGGCTGACATTAGGGTTGCTGTTAAATTCACTTAATTAAACCCTAAAATATGGATTAAAATTCCAAGTATAGCTTTTGAGGAAGTGTTTTTTACGAAACATTTCGTAAAAGGCTTCTGAGAAAGTACGAAAGCAATGCTCACTGCGCGACTGACGACTTAGAACTAAAAAAGAACGATATTTTCCTTGGATATCAGGGACTTCTTTGAAGGAAGAAATACATAATATAATCCCAAGACACTTGAGACCCTTGAAATTGTTTACGGTGAATAGAGTATTTGACGACTCCTGTGCATACATGCAGCGATGTATGATGTGTCTCACCACGTCCGTGTAGTAGGGGCTCCAATGGGGCGTATTTTCTCTCTCTCTTTCCCGAAAACCTCTCTCACCAAAGATAGCCTCGAAGTAACCTCCATACTTTCACTGCCCGAAACAGCATTAAAAATCACATTAAAATACCATTTTTTCTGTTTTTGTTTTTAGATTATTTTTTGTATTTCATTAAAAATATGTTGTTTTATCATCCTGCATAAGATTCACAACTTTAAGCTGCAAGAAAATCACTCCAAGTTTGTAATAACAAAAATATCTTTGTTTTCTCCTGCGTTCAAGTATTTTTAATACATTTCGGCGCAAATTTTGGAGTAAAGTGCTGACTTCATAAAAAAGGAGCTTCGTTGATGGAGGTATGCCTGTATGTAAAAACGTACCGGAATAAAAGTTGTAGGAAATTTAATTTTCTACGACCTTTGTTTGAAACATTTCTCCATATAATGCATTGTTTAAGAGATATCTTAAAAACTAAATATTTTAGCTGCCACCACCACGACACCTACCGACGACTATTGTTAACAAGTGATGCTTAGTTACATCTTAGTAATGCTCCTTTATAGATTCTTAGTTGTTGGAGCTTTGTGGCTATATCAAATATCAGAAGGCTATGGTTTGAGTTTATTTCTGTTCTTTTTAAAGTCTTAAATTTTTCTCTGAATTCCTTAAAATATTTATTATCTATGAACCTATTTGGAATTTTTAGAAATAATACAGGTATGGAGAAAGTCATGTGGTGGCCAAATCAGATTTTTTTTAAATATTTGCGTTAATATTTGATAAATGTAACAGCGTGCTTAAATAAAAGTTGTAGGAAATTTAATTTTCTACAACCTTTGTTTGAAACAATTTCCCATATGATACATTGTTTAACAGATATTTTAAAAACTAAATTTTTTAGCTGCCGCCAACACACCACCTACCAGTTGTAAACACATTACGCTCCTTTTTATTTTTTTTCTTATTGTTGGAGCTTCCAATATCATAAGGCTAGAGTTTGAGTTTATTTCTGTTCTTTGTAGTCTTTAAAATTTTCTTGCAGTTCCTTAAAATATTTATTATCATTTAACCTATTTGGAATTGTTAGAAATATTACAGGTATGGAGAAAGTCATGTGGCAGCCAAATCAGATTTTTTGTTGTTGGCTAAGCCTCACTCTCATTTTTGTTTTTTCCTTAGCTACTGTTGATGTTAGTTGTGATTTTTTACATTATCTTGAAATGATATTTTATATGGCATTTTAAAATTTTCGTGGTTATCAAAATAATGTAATGTCAGGCATGACTTTATCAATCTCTATCAGGAGAAATATCTCAGCATCTAAGATATCGACTATGAGTTTTCCAAATGAATAAGAGCTGGATGGACAGGATTTTACTGCATAATTAAGATTGAGTCATCAAATTACTGAAAGGAGATTAATTATGAACTTGTTAATGTGTAAATGTGGCCTCATCCAGTTCATTTATGCTTCTTGATTAAAGAAAATAATTTGCACGAATGTTTTATTTCCAATTTTTTAAAACACAGTTATGATAGTTACATCTTATTTTATTTTTATAGGGATATCTTTCAAAGATATTAATTTTAAACTTTATTTCTGAAAATTAAATGTGTTGACATAGTAAATTATAAAAACTGATTTAAGTTACATTTTTCTTTTATCATTTCATTCTTTAGCTGAATGCAATTAACTCAAATTGATATTCCTATTCTCTACCTTTTTTATTAAGGTAAAAAAGGTCGCTCTGGTTTCCTGGGGCACCTCAGCTATAGCCATAACCTCCAGTTGGGTCATCCCCATAACTTAGTGTTTGTAGATGCTATGTTAGATAAACTACATAATAAGTTAAATCAGTAAGTATAAGAAATTGGAAGAAAATGATTTTGTTCCAATTTTTTACGATTTTCATGAGTATTTCTGCTTTATCATTGTTATAATCAGTGACCTATTCAATTGGAGTATGAATGGTAGTTAATATTTGTCATAACTTTTGAAAAAAATTGAAATATTGTAATTCTTTTAACTTGTTCTATAAAGTACCTACAACGTATCTGCCCGAATATAAGCTGACGTTTTTTGTCAAAATCTATAATGAAAAAATCACCCCTTGGCTTAAATGTGAGTACGAGAAAAAATTTGGGGTTAGGGTTAAGTCTTGTAGTCACCCATAGATGGCAGCACTTCTCTCATTGCCATCGCATTCAAATGATAGTACTTTATTTTTGGTAAAGTAAATATTTGACCTACGAAGAATATTAATGAATAAATAATAAAGCTAGAATATTGAATTTAGCAGTACACGTGTCTTGTTGCCATTGTTACCCGTTCTTTCATTTCTAAATGCTATTGAATATTTTCTTTTGTTTCTCAGGGCTATGCATATGAATCATTAAGAACAGTTAGCAATTTGTATTATTTTTCATTATCCATTAAAAGAAGTTCCTATTAGTTTTACTTGGCTATTGTAGTTATTGCTATAGCCATTGTAATGTTTGTATGCATGCTTAAACCTCATTCATGTAATCTATTAAAATTGCATACATTGATTACGCAGACGAGTACGCATAATGTGATGATGGCTTTTGATGCTCAACTGTTTGAATTACGGCAAAACTTTACATGGAACGTGTGTAATTATAAAAATGCAATTCTTTATGGCAATGTAAATGCTAATTTCATTGGAAATATACTTGGATTAAAAATTATCTTGGTGAGGTCGCTATTGCATTTTTTGATCTTTTGTGAAAATGAAGATGAATGAAATTATCGTCACTGAATGTGGAACATTATTCAACAATACAAAATTATTAATTGGTGTAATATTTCAAAATTTTGACAACTAAAAACCATTTCCCACTCTTTTCTTCGACCTCAAATAATGTATTCTAGGCCGTGCATGCATTCCTGGCACACTTAAGCATAAAATCTATGAAATTTACTTTTTTGTCAAAAATGGTGGAAATTTTTGAGAGTTGGCTTAAATCCGGGGTTGGCTTCTATTTGGGCAGATATGGTATTTTATCATTTGAGTAATTTTATGCTAATGAATTCATCATCAGACTAATAATTTTCTTCATATTACAGAATGATATGCATTTATTGTAACAAGAAATTTACTGATTGGTTTGTTCTTAAAGAACACATGCGCAAGAAGCAACACAAAAGGGTGAATCCTAAGGATCCAACTTTTGATCGCTACTATATAGTCAACTATCTCGAAAGGGGCAAAGGTTGGCAAGAAATTCAGGTAATATGTTCAGCCTTAACTTAAAATACCATATTTCTCGGCATATAAGACGCACTTTTTTCCAGAAAAATGATCCCCAAAATCAGCCTTCGTCTTATATGCCGAAGATAAGATTATTACTGTTCTCAATACTGACACTAACAAGCACACTCATCCCCAAAATGGAATAATTGGCAGTCATTCATTGCAAAAACAATGAAATATACATTATTAATAATTAATAGTGAAAAATTTATTAATATATACGGTAATATCTTATGCAGTGTGAATTCCAAGGACACATTTTTATTATTATGCTTCAATACATGTCCGATCACAGTGATTACAATTTTGGTGCATTTGCGATGTTTTAGTTCCTAATGAGCTCACTGTTTACAGCATGATTTATGCCATGGAACAGTAGAATTCGTGCAAATGTCATAAATATTTTTTACGTGTCCAGGAGAAATAACGATATGTCTATTGAGATCGCAATGGCTACAAAAGGGAAAAGATATGCCTAAGCTATTAGTTATAAGCTTCAGGCAATTCAGTATGCAAAAAATGCACGGAAACCGAATACCAGCACATCATTTCGGTCTGCATTCCACAGAAAAAAATGATTCGTGAATGGAGGAAATGAGGAAAAACTGAAGCTGATTGGATAAGAAAACATAGTCTTCATAAGGTTGGTGTTAAATGACCACAACTAAAGGAGGAAGTGATGGATAATATAACAGAGGAAGTTTGGTATTGCTGTATTGATCAAAATCGTTATGTGTGAGGCAAAAAGTGTTGCAGAAGAAAAAGGACTAGTTGAGCGTACATATCGTTATTACATATGCATTCCATTTATTATTTACTAGCTCGAGTTACCCGGCTTCGCTCAGGAAAGAATTTTCTTTTAAGTAGCAAATGATTTTTATTTCTCGGGGTCCCGCGCTATTGGTGCCACCAAATTTCTCAAATGTGTTATTCAGAGAAGAGGTTCATACAGGATTTTAACTACCACCTAAAGAAACCATTGAAAAATTTTAGTCAGGCTTACGCTCATGGGTGTATCTCAATGGCGAATCCATCATATAATCAAGGCAGACTGCTTTTCCAAGAATATTATGAATAGAATTAAAATATTCTGTCTTTTGTGAGTAATATAAGCCATTTCCCGTGATCGTAAGTTAATATTTAGGTATATTTATATCCACATCAGTGAAGGATTTTGGGGTTACTCCACACCATTTCCCATGCATTCTTATGGAAATAGTATTTTGTGACCCCATGGGGTATAAGAGACCCCACGGTCTGCAAACCTAGACCAAGTTCTTCCTTTTGTCCATAGGATGGCCCATGAAACTTTTGAATTTTAATAACTTCAATGGTGTAAAAATGTATAAGGGACATACAAACATACATATATACACACATTCATTTTTATATATTATGTTTTATGGTCGCCATTTTGTTTCAAGATGGCCGATACAATGTTCTATGTCTATTCGACTTTTATGTAGTGCTAGAAGCTATTTAAAGTTTGTTCCATGAAAATCTGTTAAGTTTATCCAGAGAAAAGGGTGTTTTATGACCGCCATTTTGTTTCAAGATGGCAGACAAAATTTTTAATAGCCTGTTGTAAACCCCCAGGCCATACTGTAAACACTATGTAAATTTCGTGCTGATCTGTTCAGCCATTTTCAAGTGATGCCTAAACAAACAATAACAGACAGACAGAATTAGAGTTTTATTTATATAGATTCAATTATATCAAAATATCATCTTGAACTTAAGTTTAAGTAAGTACTATCGGTAAAGGGTATCTAAACATGTGACATGTGCGGCACACTCCGACAGCTTTAATTAATATGACTGCTGAGTTAATGCAGGGCACATTTAGCTATACAAATCTTTAAGTAATTATTTATGTTTTAGATCATCCCTATTTATTTTATGAATTAAGTTTATCTAAAATGTTATATTTAACTGTTATCACTCCGGAATATTCTCTGTAATTGTTGCTGCATATGGACTTAATCATAGCTCGAAATGATACACGATGTGGCCCTTCATAAATGCCTTGGTGAACCAAAATACTTTTTTCCTGAAAAATCTAAAAAACCGGGGTGCGTCTTTTATGCTGCGAAATACGGTAGCTAAGTTATGAGGAATTTGGTAATCCCATTGTTATGATTTGTTGCAAACAGTTGTTGAAAACCATATCTTGCTCATGGTTATTAAAAGTATTTGTTGTTTTTCACAAAGTGATGCTGTCAATTCTGGTGAACAATTCAAATAAATCAGTTTCTTCAGCATTGGATTTTTCTGCATTAACCTCTAGCCGTCGTATTTTTTACAATAAAAAATTTTGACCAAGGTCAGAAATTAAAATTCTTTTGTTTATTGCACAAACCAATAAGTAGGAATGTCAGGCCATGTACACCACCTTTTTGAACTTTGCGAGCTTGTGGTTCACGAATTTGCACTGAACAACAAAATTTTTTATGGCCATTACTTCTGTTTAGCATCGATTATTTCGTGATGATAGCAAGCATTAACTCCCTCTACTTTTTTGTTTCAAAGTTCAGTTTAAACTTTGGCATCCTAGAAAAGGATATTATATTTATAATGCTCATTATTAGTAGTTTTTTAAGTAAACAAATGTGATAACTCTCAACTAAATTATTTTTTAGCTCATTTTGAACTTCTCCGCCAATACTGCTATTTTTGATGTGAAACTTTAGTTTAAAATTTAAAGAAATGCAATCATTTTAGAATGTAAGATTTTCATTTACTATTATCTTTGTATTTTGAACATAATTTAGGGGGATGTTATTTTGTTGTGTTAGGATTTCATTTTTTATTACAAATTTTTAATGTAAACCTAAGAATTGTTATCATCTTGTAACGTAAGATTTTCTGCCACATATATTGAATGCGATTACTAAATGAAATGTTTCCACTGTAATGCTTCGTTTTTATTTTTGTGACATATTTTGAACAATTAAAAGAAATGTTATCACTTTCTTATGCTAGGTTTTGATTTTCTGTTATGCATTTCGAACATAATTAATAAAAGAAATGTTACCACTTTTTAATGCTAGTGTTTTTTTCGACTTGGAAATGTTTGTTGGAGAACCCAAGAATACATCTGTGCATCACGTACTTAACATTCCATTTCAGTAGTTCATCAGTTTAAATTAAAGAATTTCCTTGGAATGAACAAAAGAAGATTGAATATCGCAATGTGAAAATGCACTGGAGTTAAATTGTACAACTGCCAAAAGAAGTGTAATCGCTTTTTAATGCTGGGTTTTTATTTGCTATTATGCATTTTTAAGATAATTAAAAGAATTTTTTTCACTTTATGATGCTAGGTTTTCATTTGCTGTTACGTTGCTGTAATGTTTTCTTTTATTTTCTGTTAAACTGCATTATTTATGGTAAAAAATTGAATTTTTTAGGTTGACTGGGAACTGTACTCCCATAATAACATTGCATCTTATGGTAAAATAGGATTTGCACTTAGCAAATTTGCATTTTGCGTCAGTTTTCCGGAAGCAATTATTCGCAAAGTTCAAAAAGGTGGTGTAATGACTTTAACATTGACTAGCAAAGCATTGCATCTAATTAAAGACTCTTTACAAACCCATCTAGTAGACAGTTTGTTACAGTTTGAGTGCTTTTATGGGGGCTGTCTTGCTGATGGTTAAGTACGGCAATGGGTTAATGCCTATATTTATTAAATTCATTTTTGTTTTCCTTTTTTTTAGCTGCTGCTTAGCCTCACTTTTGCAATAATTTTACTTTGCTAACTTGAAAAAAATTCATCTGAGAGAATTTCTCATTTGACTAAAAATGTTATGTTGTATATTTGCAACATTCCTTACCTAAATATGAAATTTTCATATATTACTTATAAAATTTTTAATGTGTTTAAATTATTTTATTATTCTCCTTTTACTGAAATGCAGTGAAATCTTTATATAACATATTTCAGCATAAGTTTTAATTTTAATATACGCAGTGGTGGATTTGGAATTTTCCCACCCCTAGGCCAAATTCTTTTTCCACACCATTTTTGGTGCTTTTTGCCTAAAAGAATCATCGCTCATGTATATGGTTGGCTGTCCGTCCGTCTGTGGATTATAAGAGTTTAATTCATCAAAAGTCTGCATAATATTAATTTTTTTATTCCTGCCCTGAAATCTTGTTTTATTGTCGTCCCGAAATCTCGCCACCTCTAGGCCATTGCCTACTTGGGCCTTATTTCAAATCCACTTCTGAATATATCATATCATAGGCTATGTCTGTCCATTATTATTACTGGTTAAACCTGGTTCTCCACAAACTGCTTTTCCTAATCCTCTCCATTTCTCAGTTTCTCTCTCTTTCCCTTTCAAGTGCTCTATCAGCTGAAACGTTTTTTTCCCTCTTTATCATCTCAGCTTTCATTTTAATGTCTTTAATCAAGCTCTCTCTCTCTCCTCTGGTAATATTCTATCTAGTTTCGCCTCCTCTTTCTTATACTCCATAATTATTCACTTTTTGATTCACATTAACATTGATCAAAAATTATTTTCCATATTCAAATTAACATTGTGATTGATTTGAGTTAACATCATCCTGGAATAACTGAAAAAAATGCACAAAAATTACTGCGTAGATGACTTTCCAGTTGCAGCATATCAGACTAATTGAGAGGGAAAAATTTTTGGATTGATGTATTTTAATTAAATTTGCATTTTCTAATAAAAGTTTTATAAGGGGAAATACAGGCATGCCTTGCATAGTGCAAAAGAGGCATTTCAAGACATCTGTGCACTATCCAAATTTGCGCTAAAAGAACAGTTTGTATCATAGCACTTCATCCAGTTGATTTTTATTCTTCAGAAATTTTACTATTTTTAATTTGCAACTAAAACCTAAATCAGATAAATATCTATATAAATGGAAGTGTCAGACAGAAAAGGTGATGTAAGAGAAATATACAACTGAATTGCATATATTTTTCATTAAATATAAAGGAATTCTGTTTGATTGCCTTGTAATTTGTGACATGCTCAAATCATATATTACCTTAAGTGCATTTTTTTGGGTTCCTTTTACATTATGCAACTCTAAATGAATATTTATGTACTTTTATTACTCTGTATAAATGCAAAGAACACAATTTTGCAATGGAAATGTGTCACTAAATAGCTGTTGGAGTTGTTCGTTTGTACTTTCTGAAAGCTGTAAGTGATACATTTTATCCACAAAACCATGAGAAATGCTTCTATGTAACCAGGTCTCGCAGTGCATCTAGTGACCAGTTTATTTTTGGTATTGTGTGATATCTGAGGGATTTCACAGGGGAATTTATTTTAAGCATGAACAGTTAGCATTTATTTATGTAAAATTCACTCTTTTTTAGGTGAATAATGGCTGAGTTAGCATAATTTCGTAAAATTAGCGAAAATTACTCATTTTAAATTAAATAACTTGAGAATGTGCAATGGCTCAAAATTGAAAATTTGTGACATCAAGGGACTAGACTCCAAAATAGGTTTTTGAGTTGTCTTTGTGTAATATAACGGCAATGGATGTGGATTTTTCAGTATCACGTCATAGCAGAGCATGAATAACAGCGAATGTCAGAACAGTGAAAACAAAAACTGCGAACGGACAAAACAGCGAACGTCAAAACAGCGAAAAATCGGAATGTAAAAAACAGCGAACGTCAAAATGGCTGAACACAGTTTAGCAAAAGTCAGTATTGTAGTTATTATAGGTAATAAATAATTGCTGGTTATTAAATTTTAAATAGCCAGAAATGTTAAACCAGAAAATTATAATTATAAGTGAATATTTCAAAAGTGCGCTGAATTTACTGGAATTACTCAAATTAACATAAGAAACGAATCCTACATCCTATAGAAATATTTACCAGATTTTTGAGTGGTAGTAGGTCATTTTAAAAGAATGACATTAGCTAGGTTTTTATTGGTTTCATTATGAAAAACTTTTTTAAGATTTATTATTATGGCTCCAAATTCGTTTTAAAAAATCTTTTCGTATTACTTAGATCTAAAGTAAATTAGTTATTACAGGTATACATAATGGGCAACTATGATATAGAGTGCACAAAAGAAATAGCAAATATGTAGTTAATGAATAAAAACCTATATTTACATTAAGAGTCAAAACTAATACATTTTCAAATTACTGTTAAAACATTACAAAAGTTACATGAAAGTACGTTTTATTTGATGGTGTTTCAAAAATTGTAAGAAAAATATTACAAGAGATAATGAATTCAAAAAGCCTTATGCTTGAAGATGAAAATTTTGGGCGATTCCTTTCAAGAAATCTAATCTATCTCGATTGTGGTAATCCTATACGAGACCTTTGATATGTTTGTATGTATCCCGGTAAATTTTTCGAGGGTTTTTTGCCAGAAATATATTGTTCAATTTTTACTTCATGAACATTTTGTTCTTTTTGTAAGCATTCAATAAATTTATAGTTATACTATTTAAACGTGCCATCAGCAAACCAATGCTTGCATCGCGCCAACAAATCCAAGTTCTGGTGAGACAAAAAAAAAGAAGAATACACTCGTCTGATGGTCCGCTATCATGGAGCAAGAAAGGATGTCCCTTAACAGTTTTAGTGAGTTCTTCTGGAAAATGTAGTTTTGCGAGGCATTTTGGGTTTGAAGGCGGAAGATTTTTATGTTTGCAAGTCCGTTGGATCGTGCATTTCAGAGGAACTAAAAGCAGTTGTCCATAAACAGCTAATGGTAACAAGCATGTGGAAGAGGCAACAATCCGACAAGTAGCTTCTTGCATCTCTCCAGCTCTTTCTCTGATATCGTTGATTACAGATCTTGCATGAATCTTCGAAGAATCACCCACATGGTTATGAGTAGTATGATTAATAACTCTCCCATCCATAACACTTGCACATCCGCAACATTTTTTACTAGCATAATCAGTGCATTTCCAATAAGTAATGCCCTTGTGTTCATGTTCTCGATGGAAGGTGAATCCGTTATAAACTAGAAGATCGTAACCGTTTTGACTCTTCACATAATCTATCGCCATCCCTCTAAAAATAATCAAAATAAAAATATTTAGAAATTGCATAAAATATTGCATTAATTAAATAAATTAAGGTGTCGAGACACATAATACAAAATCTATAAAATGTTAAGTTTCGATTAAAGTTATGTAATTTTAATATATTGAACTCTGAAACTGATTGGAATACTAAAATATGATATGTACATACATTTATCAAATCTTATTGGGTAATTTAATTGTAAAGTAAAAGTAAAGAACATTAAAGAAAACATTGACAGTAATGCAAGATAGGAGATATTTAAAAACATACCTTCTCAATATACGTGAATTGAAATAATACAATGCACCAGACCAATGAAGACTCGACGTTACACCAGCAATTCCACATTAAAATGGCGATATGTTCGTTGGTTTTCTTCTTTTAACACTGGAAGAATTAATTTTATAAAGGCGTAAATACCAAGTCAAGAGTCACTTCATAGGCAAAAATCGCACCTCCTTAATGCCTGATTAATACCACAACAGTAAAAGAGAGAACTTTAACAGAAGAATGTTACTCTGCACTCCTTAAATACTTCCAGGAAAGGATAGAAACAAAATAACTTCTCATTAGACAACAAGTAATTAAGAGCATAGCCAATGGTAAAAGAAAGGGAAGGGATTATTATCATGGGCGTGGGCAGGTGGAGGCAAGAGGGGGGCAGTTGCCCCCCCCCCCCCACTGGAAAAGTGGAAAAATAATCCCACGAACGAGATCGAGTATGCAGCAGAAGTATGGGACCCTTATGAGAGGGTCCGCATACTTAAGATGGAGAAGGTTCAGAGAAGGGCTGCCATATTCGTGAAAATAAATTATGATGCTAGGCAATTAATTGAGGATTTGGCCTGGTGATGGCTCGAGGATCGCAGACTACAGGCTAGACTGAGGCTATTAGAAAAGTATCATTTGGAAGGATTAGCTAGAGAGGTGAATTCATTAAAGAGCCCACCTATATTGGTAGAAAGGACAATGGAAATAAGTTTCGCGAGATCGATTATAGGACCGAATGATATAAAGGATATTTTTTCCCAAGAACAATCAGGGAAAATAATCGAATAATGAGGTTGTAACTGAGTTTAAAGTAATTGAGGAGTGCTATGCACCCCCTGCCATCCACCGGACTAATAACTTACATTGTATGATGTAGATTTATCTTGCACGCGAGAACCGTGAAGCAGCGCTCTGCAACCAGAGTGACGAAGTGCTACGCTGGATTTAGGCGAGAGAAATAAAGGAATTTGTAATTCTTGAGCTACGAGTTTATTGTGTATGACATTCTATTTATTATGCTGTATTTGATCTTTATGATGTTCCTAAAAAAATTCGAAAATTATAATTTCTATCTCAAATCCATTGAATTATAAAGATTTTGGATGGACTTGATTACTTACTTTTCTGAAATATTCGCATATAATTATAATATACTGTATTATCCCCTGCCACACGCCATTGGTGGCTTGCAGGGTATATATGTAAATGTATTTTGCTATATTTAGTTCAGCCATTTTCACGTTCGCTGTTTTTTACATTGCCATTTTTCGCTGTTTTGAAGTTCGCTGTTTTGTCCATTCACCGTTTTTGTTTTCGCTGTTTTGACGTGCGCTGTTTTGACGTGCGCTGTTTTGATGTTCGCTGTTCTGACATTCGCTCTTTTGACGTGGAACCAGATTTTTCCTGTTTACATACGTAAAAAAATATAAAAAATAATTTTTTGTAGTCATCTCTTAAATATTTGCTTGTTGCCATAATTATATCATCAAACTCGGCTTCAGATAGATTATTGATCAGATATTGCTGTAAAATATCAAAATTTTGGAAGTGTGGACATTACACTAATTACAGTTTTTCCAGATTTTTAGCTCTAAAAACGGGGATACGGGCATTACACGTGTGCAGGTATTAAATCAGTAAATAAGGTGTATGACAATTATTTTTAAATAATTATTTATTATGAACTTATTGGTGCACAACAGCTTCAAAATACTAATTCTTTACGATGGAAAATCACAATTTTCTAATAACATTTGCGATGAACAAACGTATTATAAAATAAATGAGATATACAAAATATCATAAGTATTTACTTGGTAAAAAATCAATATAGTGTATTAACTTGACATTGTCCTAAAATTCTTAAAGATTATGAAGATCTTTGATGATGATTGGCCAATGCAAAAGTTAACAAAAACAGAATATGAGTGATATTATGATTCAGCGGCGCCACCACAGCTTCAGGCACGTAACTGGTGCCAACAGCAAAATAACATCATAATAACAAATGACTAACGATAGCTAAATTTAAAGTTGTCATAAACCTCATCTAACCAAATCTCAAGCAAAAACCTATTCAAAGTGAGCCCAATTATGCATTTCAACAGTAACATTAACAACTTGAAAACTTCCAATGATAGCGTCACTGCAAAAGACTGTGGATTTGTGGCAAACCAATGTAAAAAACATAATAAAAGTGAATGAGTGAAATAGAAATAAAGTTAATACATGTATAAATAACAACAATTTGTCTTTAATTAGAGTGGAATGACTATCACTGAACAGAGAGTAAAGTACGAATAAAGGTATGAGAAAAATGCTGGGACCATAATAAAGGACCATAGCATTTAGGAGCATTATTTTAAAAATTTTTCAGATATTGATATTTTATTCCCCAGATGCCAACAGCACTACAGTGGAACCTCGGTTTACGAACTTAATTCGTTCTGTAAAACTGTTCGTAAACCGAAACAATTATTCACATAAGAATCAATGTAAAATGGATTAATCCGTTCAAGACCCCAAGAAAATGGCCCTTTATTATCTTTATTTTCTACTTCATGCTTGAAATCCTATACAAAACAATGGAAATTTATAGTTTTAACTGTAAAGGAATTGGAAATAATAAAACAAAAAGAATAAACGTAAAAACAAACTTTATTTCAACTTATCTTACAAAATAGTAAAGTGTTATTGTTTGGAAGGGGAGTCCCCTTCCATGAAAACATCGGGTGCTTGAAGTTCATCAGGTTTCTGTCTCACTAAAAACCTATCCAATGAGATTTATTTCTTCTTGCTTTTTATAATGTTGCAGAAATGAGACATGACATTATCATTGAACAGATTTATAACGCGATTTGATAAAGTTTTATCGGGGTGATATCTTTCCACAAAACTTTGCACCTCACTCCATTTCGCACACATTTCGTGGATCGAGGACCTAGGAACATCTTCCATTCGTTCATCAGTCTCTGAAAATAATATTTCCTCTGTCACCGTCTTTTGCTGCTCATTAAGAAGCTGTTCCAGTTCTTCCGTAGTGAGTTCATTGCTGTGGTCCTCCACTAACTCCTCCACATCAACATTATCAACTTCTAATCCAATCCTATTGACTATAGATACAATATCATCGACAATATCAACAGACTCAGTCTCATAGCCCTCAATGCCAGATATACAGTCTGGCCACAATTTCCTCCAGGCTGATTTCATAGTTCTGTGAGTCACTAGCCCCCTGGCTTTGTCAATGAAACTTATACAATGGAGGATATTCAAATGTTTTTTCCAGAATTCTCTGAGTATTAATACTGTGTCAGAGGTTGCTTCGAAACACCTTTGAAATAATTCCTTGATGTACAGTTTCTTAAAGTTTGAAATGATCTGCTGGTCCATAGGCTGGATTAGAGGAGTCGTGTTAGGGGGCAGGAACTTCACTGTGATGAAACCAAACTCCTCAACCAACTCGTCTTGCAAGCCTGGAGGATGAGCAGGAGCATTGTCCATCACAAGAAGGCATTTTAGTGGCAATTCGTTTTCTTGGAGGTATTTTCTCACGCTTGGGACAAAGGCTTCATGGATTCACTCAATGAACAGTTACCTGGTTACCCAAGCCTTACTGTTAGCCCTCCACATAACAAACAGTTTACTTTTCATTACATTATTTTTCTTAAACACCCTCGGATTCTCAGAGTGGTAGACAAGCAATGGCTTGACCTTGAAGTCCCCACTTGCATTTCCACATAGTAAAAGAGTCAGCCGGTCCTTCATTGGCTTATGTCCAGGCAAAGTCTTTTCTTCCTGAGTGATGTAGGTCCTATTTGGTAATTTTTTCCAAAATAGGCCAGTTTCATCACAGTTGAATACTTGCTGGGGAAGAAAACTCTCAGCTTTTACATAGTCATTAAATTCTTGTACATATTTCTTAGCAGCTTCTTGGTCTGAGCTTGCAGCCTCTCCATGCCTATTTACATTATGTATTCCAGTTCTCTTCTTAAACTTCTCAAACCATCCTCGGCTAGCTTTGAACAACAGTTCAGTATAAGTACTCGTACCAGGGTTTGTTATTAAAAGGTCATCATGTAATCGTTTCGTTTTTGCACAAATTAGTGCTTCAGAAACACTATCACCAGCTAACTGTTTCTCATTTATCCAAATCAACAGCAATTTCTCCACTTCGTCAATCAACTGTGGTCTTTGTTTACTAATAACTTTTACTCCTTTCACGACATCAGCTTTCTTGATCGTCTCTCTTTTTTTTAGTATAGTACAGATCAATGATTTCGCCATACCGAATTGCGTAGCAAGATCCGAGACACGAACACCATTTTCATATTTAGATATAATTTCTTTTTCACCTCTATCGTGTTTTTATTCCTTTTCAATTTACTTTCATCATTCTTTGGCTTCCTGGTGGTCTAAAAAGATAATTTAATTGAGTGTAAATTAAACTTTGAAACAATAGCAACATGTATACAAAAACAATATAAGACTCACTCGAGCAGCAGTCCAATAAATACGACGCACTCAAACAGCAGTCCAATAAATACGACGCACTCGAACAGCAGTCTATCCTGAGTGAACGCTACCGCGAAACTAATACCCTCTCATTCCTCAGACTCAACGGCACCAGCGCCGGTGTGTCTGTCCGGGGTTTTGCGCAGTGGCGCGCCGAGATGTCAGTCCGTGGAGCACGTGACTGCCTGTTCGTAAGCCGAAATTCTGTTCACAAACCGAAGCATTTTTTCGTCGGGATTTTTGTTCGTAAACCGAATTGTTCGTAAACAGAGTCGTTCGTAAACCGAGGTTCCACTGTATATCGAAAATGCACTAAAAGAACATGTGCTAAACGAAGCTTATCTGTATTGTGAAATGTAGCCTTTTCTTATTTATTCATAGTATTTGTTCATTTTATGCTATTTCTATGCTAATGTATGGTTTTGTTGATTTATTTATGTTCTGATATCATTCATATCATACATATAGCTCCATAAAATATAGTATATAATGTTGTTTTGTGTTTGAAGATGTTTTGAAACCAAGGTTTTGGAACATTATATTCTATAACATAGTTTCTTATGGAAAATATTGATGCATTTAATGTTGTTATGTTCTATGTTGCTATAATCAGGAATGACTTAACAATGTTAATCAAGGACACACTGTATAGATATAATTTAAAAATCCTAGACAATTGGCGGCCCTGGGCAAATTCATTTTTGATAGCCCCCTTAAACATTATTAAATACACCCACCCCCCGCTTAACGCTGAAAATAATTGAATACCCTTTTCTGAATTGCGCTTACGCGTTCCCCATTAACGCTCTTCAAAATTTCTGGTGTAATTTACGAAGTCCACTGTGCAGCGCCCCTGCGCATTTACAACACAAGACGTCAGTATTTGCAGCTGCTTGATGGTTCTGTGTACACTTTTGTAGGTCAAAATATAGAGTGAACTTTGTTTCAATTATATTTTTGCTTTAAATAAAAAGACCATGAGTGACAACTGGCGGTCAGAGGAGAAAAAGAGGAAAACTTAACTATCAAGGTTAAATTAGAGGTTTTACGGTGACTAATTGATGGAGAGCGCTAACATTTGTTTGTTTTTTGTTTATTGCTCCCTTTTTGATTGTTCAGTTTTAAAAAATGTAATACCAAGATATTTGAATTCTTCCTTTATTTGGTCTTATTCCATGTTCCTTTATTTATCAAGCACATGTGATAATTCTTTTATGAATCGATATTTCTTTATCGAAACGTAAGGTTTCGATCATTTCAATATATGATTATGTTTTTTTCTTATTGTTTGCTTTCTCTTAATTGAACAGTATGACAGTATCTTCAGTCATGATGCTTATGTTGTTATGTTCCAATTTTCTTTGTTAATAAAATTGTGGCTGTGACTATTGCCTCACCCTGTATATATAAGTAGACACGGGTATTTTCTTCTACTCTAATTCCTATTCCTTAATGCTCTTATTTATTCAGCTTGAGATCAACATATGTTCCGTAAAATGCATTCTGTTCTTCATTTATATTCAAGTTTTTACTGTTCAATTTTAAATATAATTGCAATGCAAATGACGACCTATTCTACACTACATAATATGATTAACAAAGAATACATTGGTGTATTATTTATATAACTAGCATAATTGCCTGTTAAATATGACGGGATTATCATAAAAGTTTTCCAAATATATATGATTTCGATATGAAAAATCAGTAAGATAGGCTATGATCTGGTTTGGCTTTCATGCACAATCAAATCAGTGTTTTTGAAAGTTATCTTTGTTTTAATTATACTGTTTAAGTAATTATTAGTAGAGAGGCCAAATGATTATCCATATATTTGCTGAAAATAAGAGGAATATCGAAATAATAAGATATAATGCATAAAGAAGTAGCTAAAATTTATTTGAAATATTTGAGAAAATTATAAGTTATTTAAAACGTATAGAATTTAACTTAATAAATGAATTATTTATCTTTTATTAACTTGTAAAAAACAGGATAAAATGTGGACGAATTGTCAATTTACCATCATAGGAAAAATGTGTAGTAACTGACTTACTATTAACTAAATACTTAATGAACTGCAATGAGTTTAACAATATTTAAGTGAAAAAATCGTATTAAAACGTAATTTTGGGAGATTTACGAATGAGATTTAACTTCTTCTCTTCGCATAACTAAGTTAAATACCTCATCCTTGAAATATTTTTAAATGTAAATGAAAAAGGTCTGCATGTTAAGGAATGGCTTTTTGCGTGATTCATATATGCAATGCGATTTATAACTCCAGTTAATAATAAGACGCACTGCAAAAATACTATGAAAATAACTATAAAAATAGTCAATTACCAAAAATTTCAATAGGAAGTTAACTTAAAAGAAATTAATGAAAAACACGATTTTAATTCTAAACAATTTAAACGCCTTCTCTCTCTCGTACTAAAGCATTTAAAACACAGTTTCCTTATGCATAGTGTATAAGGATGACAATACAATCTCAAGGTTTAACATTGACATGGTCGGCAAGACAAAATATCTTTAAAAAGCTTAAAATTTTTCAATAAATGTGATTTAAACATATAACTTGAGCGATTTCAAACTGAAGGCAAAAGTCTATGATAAGAATAAGAATCTATGTTTATTTTTCTTTAAAATTGTCCAACTCCAAAGATCGTAGGTTAATTACTTCTAATTTAATTTTGCAAAAGAAAAAAAGCCTGCAAGTGAAAAAAAGGTATTTTTAAGTGTTCTCATATGGGGATTTCTATAGTGTGTTTCGGCAGATGGATGGATAGACAAATGGACAGATGGACAGACAAATGGACGGATGGACCAACATACAGAATAAGGATATTATGCATATAATACTACCTATTTTCATGTCTATTAATAGAATCTCGGGAACAAATTGAATCTTATAACATCATTTCTTATGAAAGTACGTGTTCTGAATAGTGCTGTTTCAGTTAGCGCTTGATTTTCCTGGCACCGATTAAGACCATTAATCGGGGAGTGGGTGTACTCAGTATTTGAGAAATAACTAACTGTTAATTAATATAAATAAAAAGGCAATAATTAAATGAAAAGTTTCATTTCAAAACATAATTAACTCATTTTAATGTTTGAAGTTGATTGTATCTTATAAAATTAAAAGTTTATTTTTCTTCATGAATTGTGAATTAAAGTCAGATAATCGAGCGATGATGTTACAGAAGTTTCAAGTGAAATAATAGCAAGACCCACGAGCTTATCTTGTGTCATCATTGAACGCAAGTACATTTTAATTAATTTTAACTTTGAAAAACTATGTTCACCACTAGCTACAGTGACCCGCATAGTCAATAAAATTCCAAGCACATTAGAAGTTTTTGGCATAATTTCAATGAAACTGTTATCACAAATATATCACAAGGCATCCAGTGCTGTTCTCCATTGTAACAATGTTTTAAGTTTAGCAAACAGGCTTAATCCATCAATGCAGCTGCCCCCCCTGGTACTTCCAGGAGATGCCCAGGGCTGCTTAGCAGTGCATACAAAAAGCAAACTATGAAATTTGCTTACTTCTGGATCCATTTCAAGTTCTTTTGCAAGGTCCTTTGCTGGGATTTTCAAACTTTCAAAGTCATTCTTTTTGAATTGCATTAAGTAACTCTGTGCTTAGAAAAAGTGATAATACTTGGTCTAACTGCATATTTTAGATTAGTATAATCTTGATCAGGGGCGCACACATAGGGAGGGTCCACCGGTTCTGGACCCCCCCCCATAGGGGCATATTTTATCCTGAGATGAGGGTGAAGGCAAGACGTTTAAAGTGTTCTCAGGAATGCTTTTGCTCCAGGAATGAGTGTGTGAATATGGGGAAGACGGAAAGAGGGAAGGAAGGGAGAAGGGAAAGTTCCGTTTCCAAGAAAATATCGGTGGCAAGTGTTTAAAGTGACCGTTGGTCAAGACAAAATCTTTTTGCTGAAAATATCCTATTTCCATGAGAAGGGGTTTCAGTTGAGAAACGTTCATCCCTTTCTGGGTCTTATGTTCTCCGTTTGGTCTTTTGGAGACTTCCTGGATCCCTGCTGTGTGGGAGGAGGTTCAGGCGACCAGGAGAATGGTCGTTTGTGTAAAATATCCTATTTCCACTAAAAGGGGGACAAAAAACTGCAGCTGAGACTCTCAAAAGAATACAACTGGAGTCTCCAATCAATCGATGAGTGAGGAAGTGTAGTGATGAGTGTATCTCTTACTGTGGAAAAGTGCATTTTTTGGAAGAATGGAAGCATCTGACCAATATTGACGCTACAGATCTCGAGCATCAAAAAATCGGGTACTTTTCCAGAAAGCTCTCCGCGGCCTTTTTTTCACATTTTTTGCACATGCTGAATTTCGGCAACCCTGTGGAGTTTCCACTGGGAAGTCTAAACTCACCATTGAAATTGGAAAAGTATTTAATGGAGAAATTGTGAGTGCGGATTCCATGCAGATAAACTGTTTCCCTCGAATCACACGAGCATTTATTTCATCTCGTTAATTTCAGCGAACATAGTGACCTCATCGATAGTGCATCATTGCAAGAAAAAGAGCCATGTTCATCATTCGCACTGGTTACTGGATGTACTACAGAGACAGATGCGGACAATAAAGGTAACCCTAATGATATAGCAAAATTTTTGAAATCGAAAGAATATTGTTCTGGTAAGAAACTCCTGGAAGTTTTTAATAGTTTATGGTCACCAGATGCTAAATATAAATTTCCTGTCAAGAATATTAAAGGCAAAAATTTAAGGTGCCAAGCACATTGGCTTGAAAAATGGCATTGGGTATGTTATTCAGAATTAATGGATGGTCTCTTCTGCAAATATTGTGTGCTATTTTCTCCATTTAGAGTAGGAGTGCATAGGGAGCAAATCCGGGTAAATTTGTTTCAGAAGCTTTCAACAAATGGAACCATGCCTTAGAATATTTTGAGAAGCATGGCAAATTGTCATATCATACACGAAGCTTGGAAATATTTTACAATTTAAAGAAAATTGATGAGAAAAAAGTGCTCCCGATTGATTTGATTTTAGATAAAAACAAAGCAGCGGAAGTAGCAAAAAACAGGGAAATACTTGGCTCAATAATAAAAACTGTCCTATTTTGCAGGAAGCAGGAGATCCCCTTAGGAGGACATTTAGATTATGGTCCCTTAAATGTTGAAGAAACCCCTGAAAAAAATGAGGGAAATTTTAGAGCATTACTTAGAATGGGTGTGGAAGCAGGAGACGAAATTTTAAGGAATCATTTTAAAAGTTGTGGAAGAAATTCCTACGTTAGCTGGAGAACACAAAATGAAATCATTTCTTCCATAAATGATATAATTTTAAGGGATATTGCAAATCACATCAATAAGAGTAAGTGTTTCAGTATAATAGCAGATGAAACTACTGATGTTGCTGGGATAGAACAGTTTGCTCTTGCTGCTCGATTCATTGAAAATGATACTGTCCAAGAACAGTTTATACAATTTATACCGGTTGTCAGTAGAACAGGATAAAGTCTTCCCACACATTTGATAGATTCTTTGCAATATTTCAAAATTAATTTAAAATTTCTCAGAGGCCAAGGATATGATGGGGCTAGTGCAATGAGTGGACAGTTCCAAGGAGTTCAAGCTCATATTAAAAAACACTTCCCCTCTGCATTATATGTGCATTGTAGCTCACACAGTTTAAACCTAGTGATTTCAGATTCTTCTAATTTACCCAATATCAGAAACTGTGTGGGAATAGTGGGTAAAATCTATAATTTTTTTCACACTCCATTGAGGCAAAATGTTTTAATAAGAAATATTGAAAAACACTGTCCTCATTCTAGAAAACGAAAATTAGTTCAAATGTGTGGCACGAGATGGATTGAAAGACATGATTCGATACTAGTTATGGTTGAATTATTTAATGCTATACAAGCATCACTGAATGAAATGACAGAGTGGAATGATAACGATGTTTCCGTTCAAGCTTCTCTTTTAAATGTATCGATTTCTAAAGCTGATTTCATCATTTCTTTGCTGACTATAAATAAGGTATTTGCTCTTACTAAAAGGTTGAGTGAATATTTACAAACAGTTAATATTGATTTGAAGAAGGCAATGAGTTATGCTGACTCGGTCATTGAAGGACTTGAAAGTTTAAACATTAATTCTGAATCAGTTGTCAAAGAGATTTTTGAAATGGCCATAAAGCTTCTGAAATTTGTAAGAGGTGAGGAAGAAATTAAAATTCCAAGATGTCCCACGAAGCTATCAGTGTACCGCAATAATATTTCAGCTAAATCCCCTGAGGAGTACTACAGACGGGCTATATTCTTACCCTTTCTAAACAATGTAATAAGTCAAATAAAACAAAGACTTGAAAAACATAATAACATTTTAGCTAAATTTGGATGCTTACTGACTCAAAATTACGATGATGAAATGGAAAGTGATTTTCTCGCGTTAGCAGAATTTTATTCGAACAGTGATGATCTTTTTTGCGACAATAAGGAAAGCATGCTTGGTGAACTTAAACTATGGAAAAATTTTATACGGAACAAGGAATTATTTTCTGCTATTGAAGGGTTCATTTATTGTGGCAGAGAGTTGTATCCTCGTATCAAACTGCTCCTACAAATACTATGTACACTTCCCATTAGCACCTGTACCAGCAAAAGATCATTCTCTACTTTGAGGAGGCTAAAAACTTATCTAAGAAGCACCATGAAAAGTGATAAACTTAATGGTCTTGCATTATTAAATATCAACAGTTTACAGGTGTCTCCAGAAGATGTTTTGGATGAATGAAGCAAGAAACCGAGACGATTGGATTTTACCATTTGAGGTAAGAAATGTTATTTTTAATCAAGTGCAGTAAGGCCTCCAAAGGCGAACCACCTCTCAAAGTGACTCCTATTTAGTAGAACATTTTCAAGAGTGCAATTATTTTCTCTGAGATGACTACTCTGACCTGTCCCCTCTAATCTGATCACCGTCTTCCCAGACCAGCAGATTCTAGTAGTTAACCTGACCACTGTGTCCCATTAAATGACTTTTCGATTTTCTTTCATTTGTAATTTTGAATATTATCAAACACAGTGAACCCAGTTAATAATTGCGAGAGTATTTTTTCATTTTAAAGGGTAATGTAGATTTAATATAAAACAATTAAAAATTAGATTATTAGAAATCGAATGTTTTGAGTATATTTTCTTCTTATGTTCCCGATTTTCAGTAAATTTAAACGACAAGGGAAAAATGATGTAAACCGCTCCTAATAATCATATTTTGTGTATTCCTCTGAAAATACTGGTATTAAAAAAAAATTAAGTGCATGACCTAGACGATTGGATTTCGCTATTTGGGAAACAAAATAGGACTTTGAAATAAAATCAAATTGTATATTTGGTTTGTTATTTATGTTATTTTTGCTTATATTTTCGAAGTTAAAATATGGCGTTGAAATATGTCTACTTCTGCTGATAACCCTGGATCTTTAGTCTATATTTCACTGTAATAATATACTCGGAAAATTTGAGATATTAAACTGTAATATATTTATTCTAATTGTGTGTTTTACAGTAATAATGTACTATTTAGAAAGGGAATTATTTTTTAAATGCAAGTTGTGTAAATAAAATAAATAATAAAGGGTAACCTTAAACTTTTTTTATGCCTGCCAAATAGATCGGACCCCCCCCCCCCCCCTAGAAAAAAGTCTGTGTGCGCCACTGATCTTGATAACAACATTAATTTGCATGAGAATACATAACAAAACAATAAAATTACCAAAAATTAAATCAGTTTTTAAGCCAATGAAAGCTACTGTTTGGCATTTTAGGTCATTTGTTTTTTCTGAAACAGCAACTAACACAGCATAAACATTGCTAACTGAAGCCGAATCACTTCAACACAATTAATATTACATTCCTACCGAGTTTCCGATAATAATTTTACTGTAAAATTAGTAACATGATTTTTTAAAACCTGCCATAATCGTGTCGAGCCAGAAAAGGGCATATAAACTTGCCGCAAAACTCCAAAAAACGATTTAGCAATAGATGACACTGCCATGTCACCAAGTAATAAATTCAAATTGTGGTATTCACTGGGCATAAAGAGACTGGACTGCCTAACGAAAGTGTCAGTGGTGGATAAGAATTGCCACAATCACCCACTGGGTGGTAGGTATGCAATTAGCAAAAATAATGAAACACAAAACAGGATTAAAATGCAAGGAGACACAGTCGAGTTTGGTCAGCTTATTATTTTAGTGATTTGTTTCAAGCCTATCACAGGGAGTTCATACCTGCTTGCATGACCTCAGAAAAATTACTGTGTTAATCCCCTGACCTAACCAGACATCAGTGGTTGTTTTTCCCATGACACAGACCTGATCCAGAGGGGATCAACTTCCCATTGCCCCTCCCTCTCCGCCACCCCCAGCAGATGCCCATCTCCACACTGTTCTACCCAGATTCTGGAAAGACATGGATCACTACCACTGCCCTCATCACTATTTTTTCTACCACCAGACATACATGTAACTTTTGCCAGTGGCATACCAGACACTCCTTTATGGCGAGAGGCCCATTGCCAAAGAGAGTCCAAATTTTTTTGTGAGGGCTTTAAGTTGTTTTTTTGAGACTTCAAATTTGTTTTGCCAGGAGGCCTATACATTTTCCAGTACAACACTATCACTAAATGATATAGGTAATTGTATTTCTATTTAATCTTCTAATCGCATCCAGGAAAAAATATTAAACATATCTGGCCAAAAGTCATGCGATTTTTCCCCAGTTTTTATACACCCCTTAAAAGTGGCAGCCCCAGGTGACCACCCAGCTTGCCAACCCCTAAGACTGGCTCTGATCCATAGAAACATGCAAAGAATACACTGTGTATGATCATTTTAAACAGTAAGCAAAATACAAGTTTTTAAAATTTAATTCTACAAACTAGTTTGGTATTTAAGACTTTTTCTATTTTTTTCTGCTTTCTGGTAATCCCTTGGAGTATTAACCCTTTCGCTGCTATGGACTTTCAGCTTCTGCGTCAGCCGTGTGTGCCGAGTACAGTGACCTTGAAGCACGGCTGTGCTGAATACTTTCTCCATGAGCTCCGCGTCTACGTTCTTTCGTTCGTCTTTTAGTCTCTTTATATTTTAAAAGTTATTTTGTCAATCATTTACATTCATATTGATTATTAACCATCTCGAAAAAATATTTTCATCTTTTTTGAACAGCGAACGGAAAAGCTTGAAACGCATATATGCGTCGTTAGCAGTCAAGGCACCACTCTGCCCGCCCGCATATATGCGTCGATAGCAGCGAAAGGGTTAAGTAGAGAAAAATATGATCCTAAGACATGAAGATTTATCTCTAGTGGTATGAGAGCTTTTGTTCAAAACGAATGTTGTTAATTCATTTATTTTATCATGGTAACAATCTATGGCTTTATTTGTTCTCAAAGCAATAAGAATCTTACCTGAAAGGAGTATGTCTTCCTTTCTGAGGAGAATTAACAAAACTATTGTATTTACTCAATAATAGAGGGTTTTTCATCAGTGTAAATTACGAAAGTCCACAAGTTCCTTATAATTATAGCCAAATATTTCACCCTCATCTCATATATTCAGTTTTGCATTTTTTGGAAACTTATATTTTACTTTGAAATATAATTTAGCTGTTTTAATTCTCCAAAATATTTTTTTCTTACAACTTGTGGAATTAGAGATTGCTCTATAATTTAGCCAGTACTTTTTAGCTTCCACCTCCAATGTAATCAAGGTTAATATTTCAAGGAATATAATACAGTTATGTTGATTAAGAGTACTATAAATTTAACATAACTATCTCATACATCAACAGGGAGAGAGGGATGTGGAGGATGATTACTACAGGTCTGCGTTATCTGAAGGTGAAGAGATGAGCAATGATCCTTGTGGTGATTGGTCTGATTGGCAAGAGGAAGATGGCACAGGAGATGGATTTGAAGTTCAGTGTCTCTTTTGTACATGGAAGGGTGCTGACTTGGTGTCTGTGATTGCTCACATGAAAGAAGAACATTGTGGCTTTGACCTTCTTAACTTTGAAGACAGGCGTTTCTACTCATTGGTAAAATACATATACTCACTCAATTGTCTTTGTTAATATTATTGATTCAAGTGAATCAAAAACAGAAAATGTAAGCTTAACCATAAGGTTATACTTTGATGTTATATTTTCACTCCCATATTTTATTTAGTTAATTTTATTTCTCATGAACCAATAATTAACATTACACTGTTGTTAACAGACTTCAAATTGTGTAACTAACTTCTATTATTACATTTAAACATTGAAAATTTTTCATCATTTCATGCATAGAAATCTTGCCTGATACTAACCATGTCTTTCCTTGCAGGTGAAGGTTGTAAATTTCATCCGTCGTAGGGTTCAGGAAGGGCGTTGCATTGTTTGTGATTGGCCCATTGTAGAAGTTCAGGAAAATAAAGAAAGTGGGGATATGAAGAGCCATAAAAGAAGAGATGGCACAGGAAACAAAGGGTCAACGGAGGGAGGGGAAGGAAGCAAGATGGAGGCTGCCCGAAGGAAGGCCTTGATCAAGCATATGACTGAGGCCAGCCATTTTGCTTGCCCCAGCTCTCAGCTCTGGGACTGGCCAGAGTGAGTATGTACTAGAAGTTAGTCAAAATAGAGCAAATGAAATGAACATTGTCTAGCTGGCATAAGTTAAGCAATGTCAATGGGAAGGAAACTGTCAGCCAACAGGAGGTGCTATATTTCCTCATCATTCCCATTGTATTAAATATTGATCTCTGCAACTATCCATCAGGTGTCTAACTGTTTGTATTTTGTTTATTTTGATTTAAGTAATTTCTCCAATCACTCTCCCTTGTTCTCTTTACTGCTTTCCTAATTATTTAATTTATTGCCTTTTACTTTGTAATTGAACGACTTTTGTTAATTGCTTTTATTTTCTAATTACTAACCTTGCTCGCATTACTGGTTATAACCATTTGAATTTTGCCATTCACTTCGTAATTCTATTTTTTTAATTTTCACATTATCTCATTACTGAATGTATGTTCTCCCTCCTGCCTATCATTATTCAATTAACACTCCTACCCTACTCTCCATATATATAGAACTCTCGACCATGCTTTTGCCACCTAATGATGCTGTAACAGGCGAAACTGGTTGGTTAATAAACTTTTTAGTGGAAATTTTCAAGTTTCTTTTTTCATTTAAATCATTTAACCTATTTAGAATTTTTATAAATATTACAGGTATGGGGAAAGTCATGTGGTGGCCACATCAGATTTTTTCAAATATGAATCCAAGTTGCATTTTAAGGAAAAATGTTGTTTTGCTATTTTTTATCTAACTTCGTGGTCAAATTGACACCTGCTGATTAGGGATGGATTGTGAACTGTAGAAGGGATGATGACAAGGACAGATGGCATGATTGTTATCAGCACTGATGTTTTGCTACTTGATGTGATAGTAATAAATGTGCATGGCTGAAACTGTTGTTGCAGATTCATGTCTGAATTATTATTCAATTATCTTTTCCTGATGATGATAAAAAATATCTGCCAAAATTATGTAACATCTGTGCTGGCTCCTAGGTTTTGGAGCTAGTGCCTAGATTTCTAGAAAACTTATTGAGATCTGATTCAGTTAATTGATTGGAACCTTCACAAAGTAATTCTCTCTAAATTCATTCAAACTTTCCATGTCATCATTATGGTTAAAAATTATCTTTTATTGAATATTATGGTGATTTTGAGCTATTTGCATTTAATAGTGCAGTATGGGGCTTCTGGTAGCAGCTGCCTATGTTGGTACATTGTAATCTGACGTTTCCATTCCAATGCTTGTGATCTTCTTAAGGGATGAAGTGTTGTCTGGTATTTATATGATTCAAGTGGGAGGAAAAATTAGTACCATATTGTCTAGAATATAATGCAATATTTTTTTCCAAAAACTTTACTTTTAAAAGTTGCCCCCACATTATATTTTAGTACTAGTGATTTTAAAAGATCGTAAAATCGTGTTGAGAAAAATCGCCATACATTCCGCATGTCTTTTTACGAGATACAAGATACTTCTTACATTGTAGACACATTAGGTATACATTACAATGTATTTGAAAAGCATCCAAGGTGAGAATAAATCGAGTTCAATCGGCAGCTGAACCCCTCGATAGTCATTGAATTGAAGCTATAAGTTCATCGGCATATTCTTTGTAACTACCATAGCGAGTTTTTACCCATTCGTTATTTAACAATGGGTGGCAAAAAGAATGTGGATCATGTTGAGAAAAAAGGTTCTTTCAAATCTCAGGTTAACAGAGGAATTCGACGAAGTTATCACATGAATTTTCAAATAGTCATAGCTAAATTGGTGTTGTTAAAATCCACCGGAAATGAGAAATCAAGGATAACTGTTATGTCACAGCTGACGGGTGAAAACTGACACCCTACTTAATTTTAAATTGTAAAAGGATGCCAAAGGAAAAGTTACAGTCAGGTGTAGTGTTTCACGTCCAGGAGAAGGGGTGGATGAATGAGGAACTTGTGTTAGATTGGCTATAGATTGCGTTATATTCGAGATTTAGTTTTTTCTTGAAAACTTTCCTAAAATCTTAGGGTCACGTTATATTTGAGGTCGCTTTATATTCAGGACAATACGGTACTCTGTATTAAATTCACTACCTAATCCTAACCAGCTCTAAATGGGAGGACTTCCCAGCAAAGATGCGTGCACCTTCCCCAGCCCTCCTCTCTGATGCAATCCTCGCTCCTCCATCCCCTCCACTCTCCTGTCTTCCTACCAGATGTGCACACCTTTCCAGCCCCTCCTCTCTCCTCCATCCCCTCCACTCTCTTCTCATATGTACAGACATTAGTGTATTATAATAAGGATGCCTCTGCCTTTGGTTTTGGGGATTTGCCAATCAGGTGTCTTGACCTTTTTTGTATTGGTGTTAGTTTCCCTTTCACTTATTCCACTGGTCCTTCCTCCAACCATTGGTTGTTCAGCCAAAGCAGATTCCCTTGATTGCCCATTGTTGCTGACCCTTTGATGTTCGCTCACAATGGATACTGTAAAACATTCATCAGGAAACAATTAAAAAGAACCAACGAACTGTCCAAATACTGACCCAAGCCTGATGCTTATGCCAAGATCCCCTATGTTGTCAGTACTACGGAGTGGATTGCAAGACTCCTACAAAAGAGAAACATTGACATCCGTTTCAGTAAAGTTACAAAAATACAGGTGCACCATCTTCCAAGGATCGGCTACACCCCCTGAACACCAAAAGGATCTACAAAGTGCCTTGATCCTGTGGCGAAATTTATGTCAGGCAAATGGGGCATTCCATCTCATGGATACTGAGCAAACATCGAACCAAACATTAGCTCTACATACAAGTGCGAAGGATTAAAATTGTTTGCATATTGCAATATTTGTATCATGTAGTATTTACAAAAAATGACCTAAATAGAGCAAATTTTTGTCCATTAGAATTTTTTCATACCATAACTAATAATAAATCCACACAATAAATAGAAATTCGTGGCTCTGGGAAATGGAAATAAACCTTGTTTACTATATTTGCTTTGTTTATTGATAGGTTATGACCACAGAGTTTTTGTTTTGCTCTCTCATACTAACCTATTTGCAGTAGATACTGATACATTCATACAGTACTAGCAGTTGCCCGTTGATAAATCGACTGGTTGGTTAGATTAAATATTGACTTGGTAGGTCACCTTCTGTCACATTACCATGAAGGTCAGCGACTGCAAGGTTTATTTCCTTTTACCAATGTATGCTTGGAGTGCCATATTATTTCCTACAGCATCTAATGTCTGTTAGCAGTGCCACCTTAACATCAACTACTACAATTACATCGAGCAGAGCTTAGCTGGTCAAAAAAACCTCAATATCTTGCCAACGGTTTGAGTGATTTCAATTTTATAATTTTCCTGCAAATCTGCAGGTTGAGGCGTTTAATTTGATGCATCACACATTAAGGTGGCTGTTACTTTCACTTTAAAAATTTCATATTTTACGCTATTAATATATAGATATAATTCATTATCATACTTACTATTTATCAATAATTTCAATTTGAAAATGTTTATAACGAAAAAATGTCAGTATGGAAACAAAATAAAAAGGAAATATACAGGTATATCTTGCAATACACTCAGGTTGCATTCCAAAAAAACCAGAGCATATCATGAATCAGCATATTGCGAAACATTTTTACATAAGAGCAATGATATAAGAAAGAGATACGTTACTAAATGGATTAAAATCACCGGTAAGCACGACAGATATGTTCCTAAAATAAATCAAGAACGGTCAGCTCGATTTCGACAAATCTTTCGCCTGAATACTCGGCGCAAACTCTTGCAGGTTTTAAGTGGGAAATCGTCTCTCAAAAAGGCATGAATGGTGTGAGCTATATAATTATTTTAAGAGGGGCAATAAAAGTGGTTCAACTAATAACACTTATTGTATCAATTTTTTGTCATAGGAACTATCTCTTTGGGTCATTTCACGCAAGGCTCTCTAGATGTTTGCAGGAAGTACTGCAACAGGCCCCTAATCTTGTGTACACATGAAATGAATATGAAAACAACTTAAAAGTAGTTCGTATATAATGAAACAAAGTTGTTTTTCATTGCTAGCGTTGAGACCTTTTGAATGGGCTGAGAAAGGCTCTTTGTTCTCTGAATTTTGTAAGAGCGTATGCCCGAATCAAGTGAGCAAATTGAGAGGTCGGGTCAGAAAGTGTAATGAGCATAAAATCGAAGAAAGCATATTGCGAGGTATACCTGTATTGTTTACACTTGGAGCAAAATAAAATGGGAATGTTAATGTGACATGTGCAATAAAAACTGTTATAATTCATACTTACTATGTCCCGATAATTTCAATTTGAAAATGTTTATAACGATAAAATGTCAGTGTGGAAACAAAATATAAATAAAATATATTGTTTATACTTGGAACAAAATAAAAAGGAAAAATTAATGTAACATGTGCATTAAAAACTGTTATAATTCATTGTCATACTTACTATGTCCCGATTATTTCAATTTGAAAACGTTTATAACAAATTAATGTCAGTTGTATCTTGACACAAATCTTGATAGTAAACCTTCTTGTTTAAACTTGAAATAAACACTCAAGTGACTTCTACTATTGTCTGCCATGGGTGCCACATTTCCTACAGTGCCATCTTAACATAAACCATTACAACTATGTCCAACAGAGCTTAGCCTGCCAAGAAAAACCTCAATATCTCGCCAGTGGTATGACCGATTTCAATTTTATCATTTTTCTGCAAACCTGCAGGTCAAGACATTTAATTTGATGCATCACACGTTAAGGTGGCTGTTACCTTTGCTTTAAAAACATCATTTTATTATGCTAATAATATAAAGATTAATGCAACAATATAGGTCTCTGAATTACTAATACTTTATTTTTTAGGTATTTCTTTCCAACTCATGAAAACGATGCCCTTCTTTATGTTCTTGGCGAGCTGTGTGAAGAGGAAGGAGATGAGGAAAATCAACAAGAAATGTTACAAAACATGATGGGATTGTTGTCATGTGATGATCAAGTATCAGAATCAAAGACTTCTGTTGCCACAGATAGCCTGAATTGATGCAGGGTTTGTTTATATTATTGGTTCTGATTAAGCAACTTAATTTCTGATTTTTTTAATTGCTCTGAAATTAACATTTAACAATGTAAATTTGTATTTTTTAATAGTTGTAAATACAATATTATTTAATTTGAAGTATAAAGAATTTTTTCTTTAACTGTTTTGACAATGTTATGATGAATTTGTGACTTCCACCAACTTCTGAGAAATTTTTACTTTAGTATATCATATAGTGATGTTGTATCTTTTATGAAAATGTTCTCCATAAGATGCTGAACCAAGTATTTGAACCTAAATTTCTATGCAAGTCACCATAAAATGCTTATTATTTCATGTAGAAATTAGTGTTTAACAATTTTATAAAAAATACCATACTAACAATCAGGAATTTATGTCAGTAATACAATTTTGAATCATTGCTATACAATCTTTTCTGCAGTACATTGCAAATTATTTGGCATCCTTAGATGTTTTAGCACACTTGCGTTTTATTTTGAAAGTACATAACCATTGATTTTATTTATTGGTAGTGCAACACCTTCCTCTTTTGGGAGAGCATGATATTAATTACAATATTTTCCCCAAAATTTGAAATTAAAAGACTACTATTATTGTTAGTAGCAAAGAAACTTTTTGCCTTCGTATTTATCTTAATGAATGCACGTTATTTAAAAGACTGGAAATTCTAAACACTAATTTAGCATCTTGCAATATCTTTTGAAGTGTTGCCTAAAAGTATTGGTGCTATCTGATGGAGATGCATTCCATTTTATCAGGGTTCATTTTGAAAAGAGATTTATTTCAATAATATATATACAGTAAACTCTCGATTATCCAGCCTAATGAATGCAAGAGGAAGCACGCATAATAAAAAAACACGGATAATGCGAAAATGATTTTTTTTTAAATACGTACTTCAATTCTCGTGAAAAAAGGTTAGAAAACAAGTGACTGCGCTGCCGGCCACGAAGTAAAAGAAGTAAAAGCAACTGCGCTGCCGACCACGAAGAAACAACTGATTGATGAAAATCGCATGCTGCTTCTCATGATATTGTCATAAAACTCATTAACATTGAAAAAGCAATATATTAAATAGTTTGGAGGATGCTTAAATAAGTGAAAAACATGGATAATGCAAAAATGATTTATTTCAAAATATATGCTTAAATTCTCATTACAATGGTAACAAAAAGGTTAGAAAAGAAGGCTTTTATAATGGTCCTTTCAAAAAGTTTGTAATTTTAGTTTGTTTTGTGGACTTCTTTACACTTTCTTTTATGATTGTTCGTATTTTCCTGGCTGCTATGACAATGCAGTAATCAAAATCATTTGTCCCATATAATCTAACCAAGTTTCGACACACTGAAGAGCCATACTATTTTTAATGCATTCAATTTCAGTCCCTTCAAATAATGAAACCAAGTTAATTTTTATTGTAGTGCTTAATGGTATGCAATATTTCTTATCTTTCCACCTTTTGCCCAAATAAATAAATGCTTCCTGCATCCTTAATCGATAAATTTGGTGACTGTATTTTTTATCAAATAATCATAATAAACAATCGATGGAATCACTTTTAAAATATCATTATTTCATTCAAATTAAGTTCCAGTGGAAGCATGATATCATGTGGTCATGATTTTCAAAAACATTAAATACTTGGGCAGGAATTGCAAGCTCTAGGGATGCAACCGGTGGAAACACGTTTGAAGATATATTCAAATTTAGCTTAACCATACGTTATCCCATGCAAAGGCTGAATATTTTAAAGTCAAACCTACGAAACAAAATGAGTTCCAGGACTTTAAATCCATTTAGGCGATAAAAAGTATGTTAGTATGACATTGAAAGTGTTGTTTTAATGTAATAAGTTCAATTGGCTTAATTGATGCATACAAATGTTCATTTGAAAGGAAAGCAAAATGTACATATACATGTTAAAGGGAGGAAGAGTTAATGATTATAAATTTTGGTCTAAATTAAAGAATTGTTGTAGAAGTTTTCTTATTTTACCTTCTGAGATATCTTTCACTTTTTATTTTCAATGTTAATGAAGAAGATATTTCACTGTCTATTAAGTAGAATATGCAGAATACATAAAAAGTTTTTAGATAACAAAAGCACTTAAAATTGCACATTAAAACTCTTCCACTTACATTATGAAATAATAAGCCAGATTTATAGTTTTTTTGGCGATTGCACTTCTTTGAATAATCTTAGTGTTTCTTTCTTCCATACTTTAGTTTATATTAGGTATATATTATTTCTTTTAGTTAATATTAGGTATTGTTTATAATGGTTGTCAAGTAGATTGTTAATCCAACAATACGCTCAATACTGTGTTATTTAAATGGGAAAAAAATTAAAAGAGAAAAACATTTAAAAAATGAAAAATGTAGTTCAAATCGCTTTTAAAACCCTCCCATTTTGCTTAACTTTTATTGTGGTTAAAATGGCATCTTCATCTTGCTTCTACATTTTGTAGTTGTTGCATTATAAATGCACAAACAAAGAAACAAATTCTTCAAAATATTTATGGTAGATATAAAGAAAATTTTAATTAAATATTAATATTTTAATTAAATACGTAATTTCAAAGGTAAAAATATATGTAAAACAATTTTATTTTGAAAATATATTTTATTTTCTAGAAACATAATTTTAAGAAAGCACAAATAATACATAGCTAGAAAGTTCTAATATGAATTGCCATTATTTTTTATGAATTAATTTTCTTTTATTATGATAATTTTTGATCGTACTAAACTTTTTGAAGCGCTTGTCATTAAATAATCATCAATAACATTTATCTGGCCAAAAGCTGCATCTGGAACATCACCACAACTATAAAGAATACTCGAGATTGCTTCTGTGATGAAAATTTTAGGCTTCTCTTGGGAAAGATCATTGTAGTAGTGTGGTGATGAAATTAATGGAGAATATGTTGGGAGTTGGCCATAGCCTTTTTATGGACAATTATTATAATAGTGTGAAGCTGGCAGAGAGCTTGTTGAGAAAAAAAACATTTTCAGCGGGTACACTTCGGCATAATTGAAAAAATAATCCATCTGTAGCGGTAAAAAAAACCTGAAAAAAGGGGAGGTTGTCAGCAAGTACAACAGAAGTGGGGTTTGTGTTGGAAAGACAAGAGGGAAATACTTTTCATTTCCAGCGAATTCAAGTGCGAAATGGTGGAAGTGGCAAATAGAAAAGGAATGAAAAAAATGTAACCTCTTCCCATTGCAAAATATAATGAATTTATGGCAGTAGTCGACAGGCAAGACCAGCTCCTGTCTTACTATCCGTGTGAGCGAAAAACACTAAGGTGGTATAAGAAAGTGAGAGTTCATATTTTTCAGATCATGTTAATAAATTCATTTATTTTATATAATAATTATCGCAAAAAGATGAACCTTTATGGTATTAGGTTAAAAGTTATTAGATCTCTTTTGAGTTCTAAATCGATTTTAATGCAAAACCCGCCTAAAAAGTCTGAAAGAAGTGGTCATTTACCAAGTAAGGTACCAAAAAACAACAGGAAAAGATATTTACGATGAAGGTGTCGGGTGTGTGCTGAGGAAGGGAAAAGAACTGAATCACTTTATTATTGTAAGCAGTGTAATGGTCAGCCTGGACTTGGCTTAAATGAATGTTTTAGAAAATATCACGTAAAATTAAACATTGTAATGTTTGATTTTTTTATTTTGAAAATTTAAACAAATTGCACTTACCTGTATTTATGATAAATAAAGCTTGTGTTAAGAAGTTAGCATTCATATCAAATTTTAATAAATGGTATATATGTATATATATGTGTAAGAGATATACAGAGAGATGGAGAGAGTGGATTTACAGGGAAGTTTTTAAGCATGTTTAGGTTATTCCTTCATGAGTGGTTTTACAAAAAGGAGAGTCCCGTGCTTTTACCATTATCTTCATGGGAGCTCAAACAACCCGTTACAAAAATATTCGGGTGGCACGTGCATCCGCAAAGAGTTGTCCTCGTAGGAGGTTCCTTCACAGAGTCGTTAAGCCATTGTTAAGGGATTAAGCAGTTGTTCCTTGGGAATGGAGTAGTCCAAAGTAAGAAGGGTTTTATTGAGAGCGGTCTGGTAGCAGCTGCTTCGTATAACATATACATGGTCAATCCTTAAAAGAGGAATGGGTAAATGCTTGAGAAAATAGAGAAATGTTTCTGTATTGTTATTTCTACCAGAAATTTACAAATAGATTATACAGCTCAGGGGTGGGGAACGAGTAGCCTTTTGTGACATATAGTGCAGTATTTTGTATAAAATAATGGAAGTGAAGCTGGAAAAAGATATTGAATTCTTACGTAAAACAAATTATCACAAAAAGTCATTAAATTATAATTGTGTCAAAGACGTAAGGTATTAGTAAATATGAAAAGTTAAAATGTACTTAACAAGTCAAGAAATTGTTTTTTTGTCTTTATTATTTAAAGGCTTAATTGGCGAATGTAGGCAACCTGCAACACAATAAACGGCATAATATTTCAATATATTGTTCAGTGTATTTCAGCATCTGTATATAGAAATTTTCACACAAATATTCAAATTTGACTTAATTGCGGTATTTGGTATTAAGTGGGTTGATGCAAATAAACTTTTGTTAAAATATTGTTAATTAACATTTCCTCTTAAAAAAATTACAATATACGTTATAACAAAAGTATTTAAAAAAGATAATTGTAATAATTCACTTTGGCCATACGGGATGGATATACTAAACCAAGGTGGCATTGAATGTGTTAAAATTTTGTTTGGGTCATTTCATATTGGTATCAACTTTTATCAACCACTCGCTAAAGATGCTGGGTCATCCATGCTCGCTGGTTAGCACGATAATCACATGGAAGGGACAATATTTTTGAAGCAACAAGGCTTGGCTGATTTTCCACTGATTAATAATGGCTTCATCTTCTCAGTTCCTGATGAATTGCTAATTCTAGCACTTTCTGCTGAACGAGTGGACCATTTATGGGAATGTTTCCGGATCGAACATCTTGAAACCATGAAAAAACATCCTAATCGATGTCATCATAGAGCGTACCATGTATAATTTTCCGTTGTGGTCCCATATCTGCATTTCTTATTTGTTCTTCTATTTTATCACGATCCTTCAAGAGAGTGGATAATGTAGAGGGTGTGATGCCATACTCTTTTGCTACATCTCCCCTTTATCCTGTCAGAATCTCTTTTTTCTTCCAGCGAAAACTCTTGTTATGTTTCTTCAATCCTTCGTTAGCCATATTTGCAATGTATGGGGTATACTCCACACAATTTATTGGATTTTTGGACATGACTGACAAAATGTAGAAACCAGACATGTTTATATAGGCTACAGGGGAGGATGAAGGGACAAATAAAGTGTTAGGGGTGGAGGAGAAGGGGTGAAAAGGAAATTATTGGCTGTGGATGGAGTGATGGTTGAAGGTTGGATGGCGGGGGGTTGGAAGAAGGGCATGCAAAAATGCAGTAGCTTCAAGGTTGGCTAATTAGTGGAGGGGATGTTTGTGTGATGCAGGGTGGAGACCATAGGAAAAGGATCGTTAGTAAGATAAGAATTATCCAAGAAGGGAGAGTGGGCAGGAAAAGTAAGATGCCGACAAGGGTGCATTTGGTTTGTGACACACAGTAAACTTTTCAACTTACATTACTCTCAGAACCACCCACAGAGATATCTCACTCAGTCTAGATACATAATAGAGGGTTTAACATATTCTTGACATTCACAAACTATTATTATCACTGAAAAGCAGATGCCATTGCATTCCCAGTTTACCTGCCCTTGGTGAGGTGAAAATGACAGATATATGGTATGGTTAAGACTCCCAGGAAATTATTTCTTCATAAAAAACCATTTTATTCATAGATGATTTCAAAAAGGTTACAATGTACTGAATTTTTCGTAACAAGTAATTTCGATCTAACGAGATTTAAAAAGCACTGTTACAAAGGGAAGTTGGCCGTTATAGTGAAACTTTCGTTATAACGGTATTCGTTGTAATGAGATTTTACTGTGTGTGTGTGTGTGTATATATATATATATATATATATATATATATATATATATGTGTACTATGTTTTATTTATACATTGCCAGATTTTAGTAATTATATTTATAAGATAGCTCATGTCAATGACAATACTACTGGTTCTATTTCTTGTCTTTAAACATTTTCTTCCTGTTTATCCCTTCTGATACCTACAAGATTATACAGTGATGTAGCTTTGTCACTTTGATATATTTATAATTGAAAGAATGTTACATTTCCCATTAAATAAGGAGTCTAGATCAAAAATGAAAATAATACATCAAGTTGCTACATAAAACCAATTAGTTTGCAATGATGTTGATATAACTAAGCCTTCTTGCAGAGCTGTTGCATGGAAATCTGTCTCCTGAGGCAAAAATACAAAATGCCGGCCCGGTTTACGATGCAGATCAATGGGGACAATGCTATAATACTGCCCCTAGAACAGTGCCGCTTGAGGTGGTCATCATTAAACTCACCTCATGCAACCTTTTATTTACTGTAGTTACACAGCCAAGCCTATAATGCATGGGTTCCCAACCTTTTCAATGGGGCGAGCACCAAGATGTGTACTAGAGTATCAAGCGAGCACAACTATACAGGAAGTCTCCGACTTACGAACAACCTGTACTTATGAACGAAGGAACTGCAAAATTTAAATGCACTTCTTAGGATCTTGTGGACAGATTTTTTAAATTTAAATACAAAAATGTGGGTTTCTTATGGGATTTCCTTATAACTTGCTGTATAATCATGGTAGTTATGATAAACAAAAGGTATTTTTCTCGTATGTATATTGTATCTATTATATACAGTCACCTAAAGTTGTTAATAATAATAATAGACCTCCACTCAAAAATTTCAGACAAGCAAATTGCTGAGGCCTTTATGATGATTGAAGGCATCTTGGCAATGCTTGAGGAGCAAGACCCAGATTGTGCAAGATTTTCTTCACTATCCAGAGCTGTGTTCAAATGCCCCTACGTGTTACAAGGATATATACCGTGCAAACAAGAAAGCAGCTGACCAAACTTCAATAGAAACATATTTAAAGAAGAGTGCCCGAATGAGCCAGCTCCATCAAGTTCTACAGCCCTTATGATTTCCCATAAACCTTCTCTATCACCCGAAGTTTCTTTCTACTTCATCGACTTCGTCTATTTAAGGCTACTTCTCAAGAAACACCACTTCCAATAGGCTAATCAGCACCAGCATTCCAGGTAAATAAAAACTATTTTCTATTTAATTTGTTTTCATGTTTTGCTTAATTAATGGTTCGTATTACAAGTTTTTTTCTACTGTTATTTATTATGAAGATACATCATTTCAACTTAATTAAGGGTAAAATAGGCTTTCGTTGTTTTGATCGGGAACATAACCACCAATTATACCATTTTGTTTATGGGAGATGGTGTTCCGAGTTCCGAACACAATACGAACTTTTGCAACGCAACCCATTCGTAACTCGGGGACCTGTACTTTTGGAAAGCTGGGAGTGATCATAAATAAAATCAAACCAACATCAATGCTATTCTTAAAGTTCTTAAATACTTTCGGAATGAAAGCAACCAAACAAATTAAATTACTGGTGCTATAAAAGGCGATTTTAAGCATTGAAGTAGAACACTGGTGCACAGAAGCACCTGCTCGAAATATTTCAAACATCATGCATTGTATAACGTTATTCAGTTTTCTACTCACATTGTGGTCGCGAGAGGCTCTGTAATCTGACATCCTGACATCCCATAATCCACATCGTCAGCGTTCTTTTGTTCTGCACTTTGTAGTGTAAACGTGTGTAAGTAATTTAAATTTGTAATTGTGTTGAAGTGTCAATCACAATGTTTTGCTATTTATTATAAATTTTTATCATAGATTAAATTACAATGGAGAACGACGCTGGCGAGTTTGTTGACTTGTATTGCCCCAGAAAATGGTTAGTTTTTCAACACGTGGGTTTGTAGTATTGTCATTAATGTTAAGAGTAATTTGTTTTGCCACCTGGGCGAGTAATTTACGTATTTACAAAAATAATATTATTATTCAGCTCTGCAAGTAATAGAATTATCCATGCCAAAGACCATGCTTCCATCCAAATCAACATCGCAGATGTCGATCCAATAACGGGAAGGATGGCCGAAACTTATAAGATGTACGCTATTTGTGGTGCCATTAGGAGAATGGTACGTGAGATTAATATCTGTTATATTTAGAAGTAATATATCAAATTTTGCTACCCATATCTCAAATACCTTTTTTGTGTATTTATTGTAAGGCTCCCTAACCTATCCGAGGTGGAGCTCTTTCACAAAATTGAAAAATATTGGCATATTTTTGTAATTATGATAGCTTTTAATGGAAAATTGTAGAGTTTTTAAGGAACACTTTTAGCGTAACATTTATTTTACTCGGTCCCATATAGCGTGCGGAGGAACAAAAAACACTTTCAGCAACTTACCCAACCCGTTGGGGCCAGTAAAATAAATGTTACACGCTTAAACGAAAAAGTGCCTTTTAAGGTGATCCTTATAGCCAACTCATGGTTTTCTACATTTATTTATTTTAGGGGGAATCGGATGACTGCATAGTAAGGCTAGCGAAAAAGGACGGTGTTCTCGCCAAGTGAGTATTATGATGAATTATATCCTTGCTTATATGTATAGTTAATTGCCGTTTGAAGTGTTAATCTGGTTTTGTTTGCATCCATAATATTATTTTGGCAAATTCTATTAAGCTTGTCATTAACAATAGTCGAATAATGCATGAAGTTTTTTGTAATTTCAGTAATGCATGGGTCTCTGATATGTCTCATTTTTCTCATTGTTTCCTATACAGGTAATAATATTAATAATGAATTGTGTGATGCTTGTAGAATTGCAAACATTTGACTGCAATAGAAGTTTTATTGAGATAACTGTTGGTTTTCATATTGCAAATACATTGCAGTCTGGATAGTTTGAGGTGAATGTGACCAAGGTCTCTTCGAATTAAAGAAAAGCTCGGACTATACAGAATGTACCCCCCGTCCCAAAAAAAAAACAATGTATGATTTTGTTAATAGTATATTGTACATATTTACTTACATTATAAAAAATCAAAAAACTTCCTTGTAATTTAACGTCCAAAAAGCTTTAAGGCTTGTTTGCTTTTGAAATTGCGATCCCTCCTTTGCTGCAAAATCACGCCATATTTTCAGAAGCAGAACATAAGTTGGTGTTGTTTCTTCCTGTTCTATATAGCGTAATGCTAACTCAAGGGCAGCTAGTTCTTCAGTATTAAGCAGTCTGTCTTCTTTTATGTCATCTAGTTCTTAATCAGTTTCTACTGTGTGCTTCTTTGTTCACCTTCTCAATTATGGAATCGTCTTTGATTTTGTACTGTTCATTTGGTATAATCATTCTCTTAAGACATTCTCATCTGAATGTTCACATCCTGACAGTTGTTGGACAAGGCTGGTCAAGTTCCTATAATCATTGTCTTCTGTCATCTTGTCCTGAGCTTCAGTGTTCGTCAGCAGTTTTCTCCATGACTTGACTCGAGTTTCAGATGACAATTGGGGCCAGGATTCAGCTATCCAATATACAACATCCTTCACATTAATCTTCGAGTAGCCAACGGTACTGTCTTCATTCACTTGCTTCATGTAACGATTGCATTAACTTTCGTTGCTATTTTCTTTTTAAACACTCCAATACCCCCTGGTCCATCGGTTGTACCAAACTGGTGACATTAGGTGTTAGGAAGGTGCATTGTCAGGTATCAATAGAGCCTTACGAGGAAGATTTCTCTCTTTTAAAATGTCTCAGTTTTTGAGACGAATTCTTCAAAAAAAAAAAACAGTTTGTTGGCTGGCCAGAGAAAATGACCTTGACTGCAGCATTTCGCCTCAGACTAAACGGAACAAATGGGACTCGAACTATCGAGACTGTACTATATTCAAATCTTAGAAAGTGTCTTTCACACCATATTCATTTTTGTGGCAAAACAAACTTGAATTTTGTGAATTTTAAATCATGATCTTACCAAGATCAATTACTTGTATTTTTTTATTCAAAAATTATTTATATTAATGTTTTTCTCTTTTTATTTGCAGGAACTATTGAGCTGATTCAACATCATATAAGACATTCTTTGTCATCACAGTTCAATAAATTTTTGGCTATGTAATTTTATTTTTTATTGGTTTATGCCCATTTCAAAAGAAGAATTAGGGTTAATAAATTATCAAAAATTAATAATATGACTATAGATAAGCTTCTGGGCTGTAAAATGAGGACCCCCATTCCACCAACAAAGTTTATGCAATCTATTTTGCAGAAATGTTGGAATTCGTTAAAAATATTAAAAAGCTCCATATGTGTACAATACCTTGATCTGGTATATGCTTTAAATTCCTGGAAAATATCAACTTATTGAAATTCCTTACTGATGGTTGAATACAAAAAAATGAGGACATCAAGAAAAAATTGAGGATGTGTGGTAGATTAATGCAGCACAACAGTGAGATGCGAAGATTTTTATCTGGTAAATCTCATTCAATTTAAGATCTTGATGGATTTTGTGGGCCACTGGATTTGATATTTTGTAATATTTAATAGCCTAACATGCTGTTGTGGTTAAGTGAGTGTTCTCATAATCCACCAGTAGTTGTAACTTTGAATAGTGGTATTAAATTGACTTAGCAGTGAGGCTTAGCTTCTCAAAAAAATTCGTCATGTGGTCCAAATGAAATTTTGGTGTTGCATATTATTTGTAGAGAATTTGCAATAATGGTTAAATAGTTTTATAACTAATACTAACAGGTAGTCCATCAGAAGTGTATATTGCAGAATTATAGAAAAGTTGAGATGTTACACTCGGGTTGACTGCTGGCTTCGAGTGTATTAGAGGTATATTTATGGTGAAATTGTTTTCTTAGCAAATAATGTTGATCAGTTGGGGTTACAAGTTTCACTTTATTTCTCAATCCAAGAACATGACAAATATGATTCTAGAATCTACTACTGGTGAATAATTACCACTGATGATGGCTGCCTTTTAGCCAAAATGCGCATTTAGTTTTCACAACCTTTTATGTGTTTTGGAGAATCCTGATTTATCAGTTCGATCTTTGCCACAAGAATAATGAGTTTGATAGTTCTTGGATACTATAATCTTAATATAGATCTTCATTAGTTATTGTGTAAATGCAGTCCTAATGTTACAAGAAAGGCAAAATTGCATTTATAATTTCACAGAAAATCAATATGGAGTTACAGTTTAATGCAGTCATCTCTTGGAATAGTAATAATAGCTTTGGTCATAAAGTACTATAAAATTATCTCAAATATACAGCCACACTTCGTCTTTTGCGGAAGTTGTATTCCTGAAGAACTGTGAAAGAGGAGTAATTAAGGCAATGTGAAATATAGGGTTTGGTTACCACAAGTACAAACTAGAGCCCCATATTTTTGCTGTATTGGCAAAACAGATGGAGAGATGAATATGAAAGTTGAAGGGCAAGAGACAAAAAAAAGATAAAATAACTGGAATGTAGTAAAAGAAAATATATTATTAATTAAATTTTGGTAGTAAAATCTGAGAAATTAGTGTTGGTTGCCCCTTGCATGCTCTACTGACAGATAAAGCAAAAAGTGGCAGTTTAAATGTAGAACATTGGATCCAAGATGCAGTAAAATAGAACATCTTAAGGGAAGATTGAATCTAAAAGAGAATCTCAATAAATGTTAAAAAATAATTTTATTAAAATTTTCCAACTTGCCATGAACATAGCAGACAAACTTAAGATGATGCCAATGGAGATACTGAAGAATAGTATTAGTTGTCACAGGTGCAGGAAGGTGTTGCCCTTAAGAATTCTGTTATCTGAATATGCCTTCCTTTCATTTTTAAACTGCAAATTTTACAATATGGAGATAACGCAGCAACAATGGCTGTTTTGAATTTAATACTTTTTTCCAGTAATGATTCTATATCCCTTACCATTCTAAGGATCTCTGATAACACCTTCACAGTTAATTTTGATTCCTCATGCCATGGATCTTCTTCATCACTGTCAATTAACTGTTCAAGTTCTACAATTTCCTCATTAGCCAATTCTTCCTAGTGGGGTCCAGTGAAATGTAGGAATGATTCGGGATTTTCTTCCAAAACAAGCTGGTTTTATCATATTTAAACACTTGGAAATTCCTTGGCTATCTCCTGATCAGCTTGTGAGGATTCCCAAAACCAGAGATATGAGCAAAAAAACTTGCCCACTAGTTTAGCCTAAGCTAATCCAACAAAGGTGATCAATATGTCTTCAAGTTACACATACAAAAAGATTTATTTGAGGGACTTATAGAGGAGTGAAATTAGAAGTAGTCATAATGTGAGAGCAAAACCAATTTATTTTTCATGCCACAAATTGGTTTTCTTAAATAGATATTGATTGAGTACTGAAGGAATGTTCCACTGCATCTGAAACCGATATATTTCTTTTCTTAAAAAAATACAGGACAAAGTGAGTCCTGTGTTGATTTCATGTGGGATACCGGACATTTGAGGAAAAATTGGCCGAAAACCAGAGATGAACTCTAAAAAACTGGAGTTTCCAGATTAAAACCGTAGAGTTGGCAGCCCTATGATCAGCTGTTGCAGCTTCCCTCAACAACTTAATTTTGCACAAATTAAAATGTTTCTTAAAATTTTCAAGCCCTTACTAGCAGAAAGACTCAGAAGAATTGTCTCCATTATCACCTTCACTCTGTGTTTAAATGGTCATATAAACTAAGGGCTTCATTTCTAATTAGCAGTCCACTAAAGGGGAATATTTCTTGTATTATATCCTCTTAAAGTTTTTCCAGTTTTTCTAATCTAATGTTATGTCTCTTAAAAGAAAACAACACTCGATGGAGCAGCAATGCTAACACTTTGAATTTTGTTCTCAGCTCTTTTAATGTAGTAGATTGTTGACTCATTCACTCTGTAGAGATAGAGGAAACACTTTTACTTCTTTTTAATTTTACCAATATATCGCCATTTTCTTTCAAGGACATTTGTTGTATTTTAGCAGACTGATCATTTCCACTTGCATTAGTGCGCTTAGAAGACAAATTTTATAGATGGGTTAAATTTAAAAAAAATTATTGTTAAAAACTCAGAGCAAACTGCAGGTTACTATAGGTCTACCACGATCAAAAGAACATTTTGGGTGCACAGTGGGTGTGGCCTAATCCCTCACTCCACTAGGCACCCTCTGCTCTCACCCTTCCTTACCGCATGGGCTATCGCTGTCAGGCTCATTTTCTAAGTACAGTTGCCAATTATTTGCAAAATTTCATCTAGGCAGCAACTGTAAATAGTGAGAGCTGACAATCTGAGGAGGAGAAGGATGGGCTAGTAGTGGGGTGGGGGAAGTCAAGATGACCAAGGGAACTTCCCCTCAGTACACAGTCGAAATCCATGCATGTTCTTATCTTTGTGGCATACCTATATCACCAAAACAAAATGATGTCGCTCCTAAAATCACCAATAGTTCAAGATAATGCGTAAAACACATGGCTCACCCTCGGAACTTATCCGTCATCAAAAAGATAATCTCTTGAGCAGTAATGCCAATGTTGCGGTGTTTTCCTTAGATTTAATATCTTTTCACATTTCATATAAGGGATAGTCAAGAGTGGGGAAGGATTATATCAGAAAAATATAAGTATGAATAATACATTAATGTAAATTAATGTTTTACTAATAATTATAGATCATTACATTAAAATATTATTGCGTATTAGAATATCACAAAAGTAGGGATGGGACATTTGATTCCTCGAATCCCGCTAATCTTGAAAAACCGTTTAGCATTTTAACTCGAAACTTTGGAAAGATTAGTTTTATTGATGTCCAATTGAAGCGATCATTAAAAAAGAACGCGATTGTTGCAATTTCAGTGGTACCCGGATCACCAATATCACCTCGTGGCGACCCAGAGCGAGTTTGAATGCTAGTTTTCTTAAATAAAAATCTCCATTGAAGATTTCTGCTCTTTTAGATTGTCCTAAGTGTTCAGTACTTTCATGAACTTAAAATAAACGAAGTTTTTGATTTTTCTTAATTTTCTGGAGAGAAATTAGTGTTCCATGTTTAGTGTTTATCTGTGTTAACTCTTGAAATAATCCTCCCCCCTCTACACTTGCTTTGATTTAAAAAGGTTTTGGAAAAATGTAAAAAATTTGAACTGATACTCGAATATTTTTGTCAAATTATGTTGAGAAAATGAACCTCAAGATTCAAGAGTTTTAATTGTGTACTTCATTAACAAAATTTCATTTATCTTCTTAATAAATATAGGTGTATTTTTAAAAACTGTATTCTTAAATTTATTTTTCATTAAATGCTGATTTCAAATTTTGCTTTAATTAAAAGCTGTTAATTTTGAGTAAAAGTTTTTTCTTATTATTATTCTTATATGAAGGATTCGAGAACCTTTTAGGATTCGGGTTTGGATTCGTCCCACCTCTACACAAGTATTTTTCAGGAAAAAGCAATTGTTTCGACTCAAAAGATTCATTAATTTTTAATTTGTGGTTGCAAACAAGAAGTAGAGCTTCGCATAGCCTCTTCCATGATTTTAACCACCGCGAAAAAGTGAAACATGACACTGCGAAAGAGGAAACTGGTCACAAATGAGGAAGAATGAAATGAAAAGCCATGAAAGATAAGGTCTGCCTGTAATGTCAAATTTTATTTCAGCCAATTGGTAGTCTAAATGTTTCATTCCATTTGCATGGAGTGTATTTAGTCAAGATTGAATCATCAATCCCAAATCATTATAATACGCTAAGGTCTGTACATATGGCCAGCTAGAGTGGAGGGGAGAGGATTGCATCAGAGAGGAGGGGGTGAGGAAGGCACGTGCGTCTTTGCTGGGAAGCCCTCCCATGAAGAGTCTGCTACGATTAGGTATCGAATTCAATACCGAGTATTAATTTTTCCTACTACTAGGGGACGTGCCACAATTCCAGGTCTATTGCCCAAATGTGCTGGTCAAAGTTGTTTTGTTTGCAAAGCTTGGACAAATTGATGGCATTTCAGGAAATGCCTTCAAAATTGTTGTTTCTGCTAAGTTTTGACAAATTTATTGCATTTCAGGGAATACCTTTTTCCCTTTAAAAGAGGGGAATTGGCCAACCATTGTAAATTTAGTATCTGTGGTACTTTTGGTAATATTTATATATGTTGAATGTTAGAAAGAAATCTCTGTAGTTGAAGGACTGATGCAGAGATTTTTTTAGATATTTGTGTATTACATCTCTTGAAAAGTAGTTCAGTGAGGAATTTCCATATAAGTTTGTACTTAGAAATTGGGTGTATTTCTAATGCTCCTGCTGTTGAGTTAGAATTTTTGCTGTTCAAATCATTTTCACAATTTTTTATAACAACTATAAAAAATAAGAAATGATAAAATTGATGAATAAAATATAATTATTAAGACCAAAACATTTTCTCTTAAAATATACTGTTTTTAAGGTTGAATAATTTCCTGTGTGGCAATAAATAAAGCTATCAATGATGCTCGACCTAATAACATGTCAGATGGTGGCACGTGAAGTTTTCACTTGACATAATGACGGCGGCATCATGGGCATCTGCTGGAACTTTTTCGGGGGGAGGGGAGGCAAGTGGATAGGCAACCTCCAAGTGCCTTTCCATGGGGGAGGGAGCAAAGAGGATAGGCAAGCTCCCACAGTTGGGTTTGGCAGGCTTAATATTTTAGTGGTTTGTTTCAAGTATATTGCAGGGGACCCCCCATCTGCTTACCTGACCTCAAAAAAATGACTGCATTAATCCTCTTGACCTAGTCAGACATCAATGGCCCTTGACATAAAACTGATCCATAAGGGGACATCTTCCCCCCCCCCCCCCCCTGCTTGCCAGGGGAAGCCCATGTTAGCTATGATCTATTTCAATAGTTTGCTGTAGGACCATTTGTAAAAATTGCCTTGTTTTTAAATGTTTGTGCTAACGTTCATATTTGAAAATGGTTATGAAACAAAACCACTAAGTTGGATTGGCAATTTGCGTTAACCTGCCACACAAAATATCAGTGCATTTTAGTTAAAACAATCACCAAAACTAGTGGTAAATTTTTACAAAGTTTGAATTGCAAATACACATTAAAGTTGACCTTTCTTTTGCTTAGGATCAAGTACAATTGTTAACCAAATTAAAATTATACCTTGGATATTAATGTTAAAGTGGCTTGAAAATGTATCATCAGGAGGCATGGGTAACTGCAGAAAGAGCCTAAGGTAATGCACGAGAACTACTTATAAAAATATTTATTTCACTTTCAACATATTTTAATTTAGTGGTGACAGTAGTTAAAATATGGGAGTAAAATCACTTGAAAACTTACAAGAATGTTTTTTTGAGTCCATTGTTCCTTGCATATGAAATAAAAGTTGCAAAATAACTAACTCGGAAATTACCAGTAATGGCGTTGAAGATCCGTATATCAAAAGGAATACCTACCTAGCAATATGAAGAAAAGATTTACATAAATACCAAACTAACATTAATGAATACATTATGGATAAAAAAAACCAGTGCATCTAAATTAATTTTATCAAGGAAAATCAATTCCTAGCAATAAAATATGGGGTAAAAGTTAACGCTGCTGTTTTTTATCCATTTCTAATACTGCTGCTTCCAAATTAAACAGATGGGGGTCTTCACACTGTGGATAAAAAGTACGAGTTGCCTCTGCTAAGCGGAATAGGTACTCCTTGTTGGTACCACTGGGACCAACTGCACCATATATTTGACTTGCAATAGCTTGAATATCTGCTTCTCCTGCATAGAAACTGTTATCTCTGGTTGCAATATACACACAAAGAGTGAATTGTTTAGGAAGATCATCTTGGGACATTACAGTGGCATCTGCTTGAGTTGGACCTGGCACTGGATAAAATGTAACTATTTTCTTCTCATAACCATCCTTTTCCCTAAAATCCAAATGGCTGGCAACACTTTCAGCTACATTATCATTGATTTTATAGGCAATTCCCCAAACCTTGGCCTAGTTCAAGGAAAAATATAAAAATAAATATCCAAAGTACAATTGCTACAGAATTTCTATTTAATAAGCTAGTATAAGTAAAAATGCATACTTAGTAATATCAGGTTGGAGTTATAAAACATTTTACAAATCACCGGCAATCTATAATTTTGAATATGCTTTGAAATAAATACAGTATAATAGAAATATTATAACCTTTTACAGTTGTATAAAATCTGGAAAATTACGCCACTGTTGTAGAGCCAGAAGTGACTTCGGAGTTACATTGCTAATTAAATTCAGCCAAATGCCCTGCTACTAAAGAGGACGGTGAAATCTTCATTGTATAAAAGTTTGTAATCAAGCTGAGAACAACTATTTCAGGGAAGTAGCAGCATAAACGTTTGATATTAAAAGTTAATGGCCTTCATACATTTGGTATTTCAAGTTTACTTATATCGTAATATATATGTAATTTTATAGATTTTAAGTTACAGGGTCGATAAACGAAAAATTAAAGGTATTTTAAAATTCTAATGGTTTAAATGTAGAAATGTTTAGAAATATCCTATTTGTGTTTTTCTAGCATTCTTCGTATATGTTAACTGGACATAAAGGAATTTTATAAAACTGCATAATAAAAATTTCAACAGGCATACTAAACCGTTAGATTTATATAACCAACTAAACAATTCTATTCATCGTCTTAAAAAGAATAATATTCGCATTTTTTCTGGTGTAAATTCTTGTAGAAAATGTATCACTTGAAAAAATTTCTTGCGTAACAATTTCTAAAATTCTAAAAGCAGAAATACTCAATCTGAAGCATATGAAAAATAAAATAGTATTTACCTCGGGATCCTCCGTTGGAATCAGAGTAACCACGCGACCTGGCTAAAAATGTGATTATTTTAGATTATTTGGAGGTACAACCAAAAAGAAGATATCAGAAAACATGTTTAGGAACTTAACCCTTCCAGGAATCCCTCTATGATCTTCACTTGATTGCCAGAATCTTCGTACGTAACCAGTAATATAGCCAAGCAGTTTTTTTTCGTATGGGAAATCTGCTTTCCATATGAGCGACCCATAACCAAATATCCACATTTTGCTAGAACCTATTTATTGAAACAGGCTTTTCATAGAGATCTAAAATTTTCAAAATTTTTTTGTTTTTCCGTAAACTTTTCACAATGAATTTTATGCCGCATTCACTTTCGCAACAATACATTTCTAGACACAGCTAGCAGACTGAACTTCAAAGATGCAAAAAAAAACACGTGAAACTGAATGCGCAATAATACAGAAAGTTATGATTCTCAGTTTTCATGAACATCGCAAGTTAGCGGTATATTTATCTAGTGATTGCTCTGCAATACTTTTTGCGTGTAATAACAGCAGAAAACCTTATATGGTATCTTACTTCATTAACCCGTTAGCGCCGGCTAGAAAACGGCCAGGCGAAAATTGTTCTTATTCATTCCCTGGTGGGATAAATCATATAAATAAAAGTAAATGTGTGTTTTTTGTGTTAGGCTGTAACTCCAATACCAAGAGACCTAGAAAGCTGAAACTTGGCATGCGTACCTGAGGGTGTGCACCTCGGGCGTATTTTTTTTACTTTTTCATTTAAAGGGTTGTTTTTACCCCATCTTTCCCCCATAAAAAAAAGTATGGGAAAGTAAGTTCAATCGGCGCAAAGCTTTATAAAATTATTTAAAATTGTGATACGAACTCGGGACTTGAACAGTTTTATGTAAAAAAGAATGTTTTCTTATTTTTGAAAGCAGAATTCGAATACGTATTGAATAAGCGTAATTATTAACTTTTATCGTGGAAAAGGAATATTTTACGGTTTTCAACAATGGAAAATGTTAATTGTCATGGTTGCGAGCTTAATACTTTTCAATGGGAACATACACGAAATGTTACGATCGCGTCTAATTTATGTTATTAAGGTAAGGTTACCATCTTCTGTACACAGAAAAGGAGGACATTTCCGTTTTTTTTGGTCAAAAAGAGGACAAAAGGCTCATCCTGAATTTAAAAAAGAGGAAAAATTTATTAATGCAAACAATAAAAAAGTACAATGTAAACAATATTTACTAATGTTTTGGATTAGCCCATTCATATTTGTCTTGTGAAATAATTTCTTTCGTTATCTCTGGATTGCCTCTCAAGTATGTATAAAAATCAGTGCATTAAATGTTTGAAATTGTACTGCATAAACAATACCTTTCACAGACTTAACATTACACCTATTCCTTTCTTTTGTCCACTGACTTTGCATTAGTGAAAATGCTCTTTCTACATTTGCATTGTGAGGTGGAATTGCGAAGAAAAACGGCAATTTTCAACAATTCTGAATGGCATTCAATATTTTTGGAATTACTAAAATATTTGGCCCACTTTTGATGTGCAAGCATGTTTTTCAAGTCTTCATTGTTAATTTGACCTTCAACAAATTTCTTGAGATTGTTCAATTGGTCAAAACACTTAACGTCATCAATTGGTACCCCTTTGTCGATCAAATAGCGAACAGAATATTCCAATTTGGTACTCCACTAAGTGTGATGCCTGGAAATAATGACAGCCACCTCATCTTGCTGTGAGAAAGAAGCTGTCTATATTCAATCTCAACAAACTCACAGTATTCCTTAAACTCCTCAGTCCGGACTGTATAAATGTGAAAATACTGGTAAATCCAAAGGCATCGACCATTTACCTTTGTTTTGCACCTGTTTTCATTTACAATAATGGTTATGGAACAATTTAGGCACTGTGGGCTGATGTAAAACTCTCGTCCTACCGTAAATGTGCCTACTGCACTGCCAAGTTATAGCATTTTTGTTATAACAAACATCTGTAGAATATATAGTAGTATCAATGTGGTATAATTTCAGATGTATGGAATTTGCTAATGATAATAAAGAAATCATATGTGCATTTCGGAATTTTATTTTGGTGAAAAAATATTTAAATTTTTTTTTTGGTATCAGAAAATCGTTTATATTGTTTATTTTTTGGGAAAAGTTCTGTTAGCATAAGTATTATTGTTTGGCAAATATTTTGAATTAGAACAGTAAATGTCATACTTAACAGGTATGAATGAGTATGGAACATTTAAAATTTAATAAAGTGTGTTGTAGAATTGCTGTGTGTGATGAATTTAACTGATCACTTGAAATAATTTATTGAATCTTGTGTTATATTTGTAAAAATTAATATAGGTATAAATATATACATACGGTAAAATCCCGCTACAACAAATTTATCGGGATGCATAAATAATTTCATTGTACTGAAATTTCGTTCTAACAAATATTACTAGAAATTATTTCACAAGATCAATTACTCATTCAAATAAGCTCCACTGCTTATTTATAACCCACTGTAGTTTTAATTTTTACTTTATAATAAATAAAGAAAATACATAATTACAAAGGTAAAAAAATATGTAAAACAATTTCATTTTGATAATATTTTATTTTCTAGAAACAATTTTTAAAAAACACAAATAATACATAGCTAGAAAGTTCAAATATATATTGCCATTACTTTTTATGAATTAATTTTTTATTTTATTTTGATAAAGCTGTGATTTTTTATTGTACTAATCTTTTTGAAGCACTTGTCATTAAATAATCATCATTATCATTAATCTGGCCAAAAACTGCATCCGGAACATCGCCACAACTATAAAGAAAAACTCACTTTTTGAATACTTGAGATTGCTTCAGTGACGGAAATTTTAGGCTGTTCTGGTACATCAACATCCTCTCCGTCATCATTTTCAAGTTCAGCTCCTTCAGTCTTTGCACATTGTCTGATGCTTTCAATGGTTTTGCCATTGGTTAATTCATGATTAGTAAATCGTTTTCTGCAGGTACGTATTCCATAAAGGCTATTTTGCTTGAAATACCTGCCACCGCAGTAAATGATTTCCAAAGCGTTCTGGTTTCAGTATTCGATTCAACTTCTTGTTGAGTTGCATTGGTCATTTCCACTGGAAGAATTCCTATTTTTTGCCAGCATTTTATAATTGTGGACTTTTTTACTGACCGCAAAGCTCTGGCAATCATATCGATTGCCTGTTTTACACCGATTTTATCATCTTTATCATTGTTGAAACAATTAAGGATTTGTTTTAACATTCCACTTCTGTAATGGACTTTAACATTGTGAATTATGCCAAGATCCAATGGTTGTAAAACTGCAGTACAATCCGGTGGTAGATATTCAACCCAAATATTTTCTAGGTGTTGAAGCATATTATGCATGGCACAATTGTCAATCAATTAAAATGTTACGTTTGGCTCATTTCATATTGGTATCAACTACGAACCACCTCTCCTGAGATAATTATCGCGTGAGATGAGTGATTTAGTCACCTTGGCCACCAGATCCTCGCGTTGGTGCTGCGATGAATGTTAATTTGAAATCGCGTGGAAAGATAGATCAAATTACAAGCATTCATCATAGCAACGAGGTTAAGCAAACTATTGTCATTGTTGATATGGTGGTGATTTCCGGGAATCTGCCGTGTTGATCCATTTCCTGGACAATATTTCGCCGACGTTCCAGTCGGCTTCTTCGGACCTGAAGAAGCCGACTGGAACGTCGGCGAAATATTGTCCAGGAAATGGATCAACACGGCAGATTCCCGGAAATCACCACCATATCAACAGCACGCCGTGGAAGCCTTCGTACTAATTTATTGTCATTGTTCATGGTGTAATAGAAGTCTCTTTATTTTAATGTGGATTTGTGTTGATATGAGCTTTCCTATGTTTTTGAAGGGATATTTCTGCTAATAATTGTTTTTACTTATCTTAAAAACTTTTTGTCTTTATTCACTATTTAAGATAGGTAATACTGTTGTAAAGGATGTTAATTTGAACAAATTTAAATGAAATGTTGTGTTGTAGCTTAGCAATTCTTCAGCTAACTATACTTATACAGTGTTTTTATATGGTTGGTTGATGTGATGTTAGGAAAATGTTGTCATTTAAGTTAGGTGACTAAAATATGAAATATTCAACAGCTTCTTCATTAATGAAACAAAAGATACTATCAAACTTTTTACTACTTATATACCAGACATTTTTACGTTTGCCACTGTGTTCTCTCCTTCTGTCTGCCATTCTCTCAACTGTCGACAGATTAAATTGAGAGACCCCCACATCACCCAACAGCTGGTAGACACTAGCAACTTTTTACGCCCATGCAAGCAGAAAGGTTATCATAATTATATTATTGAGTTCATTCATATTCAAGTATTAACTAGGTATATAAAAATTGGTTATAAAAATTCATTTTTATATCTTCACTTGTTAATTTCCCCTGCACACCACTCATTCACCTTATCTATAGGAACATAATTATCTCCCCACAGATTAATTTTGATGTACATAATTCCATAGTGTCCACAAAATTGTTTTAGCCACCCAACACTTGCTTGAAACGTCATATCTGAGCAGATTTGCTAATTCTAGAGCTTTTTGCCGAAGGAGTGGACCACTTGCGGGAATGTTTGTGGATGGAACATCTTGAAACCATGAAAAAACAGCCTTATCGATGTCATCGTAGAGCGCACCATGCCATATCTGCATTTCTTACTTGTTCTTCTATTTTATCATGATCCTTCAAGAAAATAAATAATGTAGAGGGTGTGATGCTGTACTCTTTTGCTACATCTCCCTTTTTCCTGCCAGAATCTACAGCTATCAGGACTTCTTTTTCTTCCTCCAATGAAAACTGTTTCTTCAACCCTTCGTTAGCCATATTTGCAATGTATAGGGTATACTCCACACAATTTTTGGGTAGTGATTTTTGGACACGTCTGACAAAACGTAGAGACCAGACATGTTTATATAGGCTACAGGGAACAAATAAAGTGTTGGGGGCAGAGGAGAAGGGGTGAAAAGGAAATTATTGGCTGGGGATGGAGTGATGGTTCAAGGTTGGACGGTCGGGGGTGGAGTTGGGAGAAGGGCATGCAAAAATGCAGTAGCTTCAAGGTTGAACAATTAGTGGATGAGGGGATGTTTGTGTGGCACAGAGTGGAGATCATCGGAAAAGGATCCTTAGAAAGATAAGAATTATCCAAGAAGGGAGAGTGGGCAGGACAAGTAAGATGCTGGCAAGGGTGAAGTTGGGTTGGGATACACATTGTAAACTTTTCCACTTACATATCTCTCAGAACCACACACAGAGATATCTCACTCAGTCTACATAATAGAGGGTGTAATATATTCTTGACATTCACAAACAATTATTATCGCAGAAAAGCAGTCACAGTATTCCCCATTTATCTGCCCTTGGTGAGGTGAAAATGACAGATATGGAATGGTTAAGACTCCCAGGGAATCATTTCTTCATAAAAAAACATTTTATGCATTTATGATTTCTATAGTTGAATCTATATGCAGGGGGGAAATATTGGCAGCCTAGTCAGCTGGTCGAGTTTGAGGAGTTTCTCTTTTGGATAAGTAGGTATGTCTTATCACAAGGTGGTTATTCCAATTAGGTATATACTGTTGGTGGAAGATAATCCAAATGTGTGCATAAAGAAGCCAACCATTTTTGGAAACGCTCTGAGGTAAGTATTACTTAAAAATACTTTTATTATCAATTTCAAGTGATAGCAGAACTGCCTTTAGAATGTCATGATTCATATGCAGTTGTGTTATAAATTGTACAGTTTGATGGAATAGCATAACATTGTGTAGAGTTTGCAATAAACAAGATTGAAGCTTAAGACTATGAGGAGCTGAAGAACTAGCAGTGGCATTTTTAGGCTGCATTAGTCCTGGTTTAGACTTCTTGTTTTAAAACTGTAGTCATGTACTTCTCTCAGTGTACCTTCCTTGTTTATTTACCACCATAAATTTTTACAATTGGTTTAATCACACAGTTATGCTATAGACACTCGCTTTACTAGCTAAATCACAGGACAGGCTCTTCGACGAGGGAGAGAGACAATAACACCTCTATGTACCTAGAAATGGTACTTCGTCCTGAGAGAGAGAGAAAGGGAGCGACAGAACACCTCCTAGTACCTAGAAATGGTACTTATAATAATAATAATAATTTATTTACTGCAGTGACCCCTGTATGGGGCATTACATTGTCAAGGTCATAGTAAAAATAAAAGAACAGTAGAATACAATATATAGAAAAGTGCACAAACATGACAATACAGTACAAAAGACACCATTTGTGTAGATTTTTACAATTTTTCAGAGATAAACTCATTGATGCTATAGTAAGCCCCCTTTAACATCATATCCCTGACATTTCTTTTAAATATAATTGCAGGCATCGATTTAAAATTAATAGGGAGTGAATTGTACAATTTTTTACTAGAATATTCATAATTTTTTTGGCTTGTAGCAAGCCCACAGTATTTCATATCAATATTAGTACAATATCTAGTTTCATATTTGTGAATATCACCACGTAAAATATTTTTGAAGCCAGAGTGAACATAACAGGTAGCTTCCAAGATATAGACAGAGGGTAATGTTAAGATATTGTTACATCTAAAAACATCTCTACAATGTTCTCTTGGTTTGAGATTATGTATGATTCTTATTGCCTTTTTCTGCATAGTAAATATCTTTTTACTAGCACTTGATGCTCCCCATAATAGAATACCGTATGACATAACACTATGAAATAGAGTTAAATAGGCACATCTGAGGGTATCATAGGATACCTCAGTCCTTAGTCTTATTAAAAGATATATTAATTTTGCCAATTTATTTTCTAAATATTCAATGTGCTTCTTCCAAGTTAGTCCAGGGTCCAAAACTATGCCTAACAGTTTGCCTGTTTCATTTCTGTTTGAGAAGCTTTTAGATGGATTAAAATGTATATGTTGGTTTTTGGTAGCATTGAGGCTTAATTTATTGCAGGCAAACCATGCCTCCAATTTCTCCATGGATTTTTTGATTTCCCTTTTGTTTTCCTCAGGATTTGAGTTTTTAACTAAAAAACTGGTATCATCGGCAAATTGGAGGGTATATTACATAATATTTCCTGGGCATTCATTAACATATAATATAAAAAGAAGTGGACCGAGTATTGAGCCCTGAGGCACACCATGGATATGGTTAAAGTTTTCGGATTTACCATTTTTAGTTACCACAACATGAAGTCTATTGCTTAGAAAATATTTGATTAAATCATGAATTTTGCCTCTGAAACCATAATGATTTAATTTGGCAAGAAGAATCTCATGCGATAAGCAGTCAAAAGCTTTTGTGAGGTCATACAGAATGCCTTCAATATGATGCTTCTCCTCAAAGCCATTTACTATAAATGACATGGCTTTAGCTACAAGATCTATAGTATTTCTACCTTTTCTGAAACCAAACTGCCTGTCATTTAGTATGTCCTGTATTTCAATAAATTTATTCAATCTGCTTATTATAGCCATTTCATACACTTTGGACAAGATAGGGCTTATTGCTATTGGTCGGTAATTTGCAGGATCATATTGGACCCTTTTTATAGATAGGCAACACTTTTGTTTTTTTCAAAGCAGATGTCATAAAAGAGTTATTGATTAGTTTAGTTAAGGGTTTATTTAGAAATTCCCTAGCATGCTTTACAACTTTAGAGTTTATCCCATAAATATCACAGGTATTCGAATTACTTAGCTTTTGAATAATGGTATTTACTTCTTCTTTCGTTACTGGATGGAGAATAAATGATTTGCCACAATTTCTAGCATTTTTGCGATTTATGTAGCTTAGTTTATCATTTTTAAGATAGGAGGCAACATCATTTGTATTTTGAGTAAGATTTTTATGTATATTTGTAGCAGATAATTCCCAATGCTTAGCAAAAACCTGCGGTGACAAGGAATTTTGCTTGGATTTTATACTTTTTATAGAGTTTATAATAGACCAACTTTGCTTAGATTTATTATTGGCTGTAAGTATCAACCTGTCATTAAAATCTAGCTTTGCTTTATTTATTGCTAATTTATATTCTTTCGTAAGTTTCCGTAATGATTCGTGTGTGCTTTGGCAGTTATGTTCAGATATTTGCCTCAAAATTTCTAAAATATTTTCTTTCTTTAATTTTAAATCGTCTGTATACCAGGGTAGCCTTTTCTTTTTGTTTAATATTTTTTTAGTAGTCTTATAGGGAAAAAAGAACTCAAAGCTACCCATAAAAATATTCCAAAATTTCATGAAATAACGTTCCGAATCCTCACCATCCTCATGGATTTCATTCCAATTTAACGTACGCAAGTGCTTACAAAACTTATTTATGTTAATTATATTTAAGTCCCTACACATCCTGATGGGGGTTTTTACTTCCAAAGTTTCCTTTGTATAGTTGAAAATAATGGGGTAATGGTCAGACAGTTCAGAGATTATTACATGAGCAGTAGAATTTACAATATTTGTCATAACATTGTCTATACAGCTGTTACTACTTGGCCTTGTGATTTTCTTGATGAGAAATTTGCAACCAAACATACTTAAGAGTAACAAAAGATCCCTAGTGTAACCATTTTTCTCATCCAAAAAATCAATATTAAAATCACCTATTACACAATACTTGTCACCCGTTTTCACAAAAAATTCAAGGACTTTGTACATGTTATCCATAAAAATATCTAATTCGCCATTTGGAGGTTTATAAACACACACAATATAGAAATTTTCTAATTTTATACCAGCCAATTCAAAATGACCTTCATGAGCTAGACTGTTTAGTGCACCAATTGGTTTCCATTTTATACTGTTCTTTGCATAAATTATAACACCGCCATGCGTCTTTTTAGTTCTGCTGTAAAAACCTGCAATACTGTAATCTGGGATGTTATAATATTGTTCTTCATTTATTTTCAACCAAGTTTCAGAGAAACATACTATCTCAGGGTACTTTTCACTTGACAGAAGAACACTTACCTCATTTACTTTATTTCTTATTGACTGAACATTTGCATGCATTATTTTAATTGACTGGCTTTGTTTCGTTTGAAGGCATATTTTTGAAGGTTTACCACCGTGTTTATTACATTTTACATTTGTCATAGTACCTTCGTTATCTAGTCATGACAGAGATTTAGGCATGGTTATTGCCGACTGCAATCGTGTTACTCTTTTTTCAGGTTGTACTGTAAGTGCTTTAATTTCACTGGCTAAGGGGGCTGGGTTTTGAATAGATTCACCGACACTGTCCACATCAGGATTTGTTTGCTTGGGATTTCTTTGTTGATTCCACCTAATAAAGGAAAATCTTTTAACACATGCACCTGAAGGCCAATTTACACTATTGTTTAATTCCTTTAATAAGCTGTAGTCTGCACCAATTTTAAATGAAGCACTGTATTTATTATACGTTTCAAGTTTTTCGCAGGTGAAATTTTCATTATTGAACTTCTTTGAGAGAAAAAGCAAAAGTTTTTCAGAGGTCACGTCCACCTTAATTCTTCCCAAAAATATCCACGCTCGTTTTTTAATAGCAAAATTATCAATTTCACTGTTTGTACCAAAAACAGCGCTATCTCGTCTCTTACCTCGTGTTACATTTTCTGATTTACTTTCGTTTTTGGCTTCGTATAATATAACATAACATAATAATATAATATAACAAAATGAATCTATAAAAGATGAAAGATAAGTATATATTACTTAAAAAGAATACAGACACGCACTCATACAGTGCCGTGAAATCAAAACATTGGCTCTTCCTGGCGCCCCTCAACCTCTGGCGCCCTAGGCAGTTGCCTGTTTTGCTAACCCGTTCCGCCGCAAAGTGTGGAATTTTCAATAAAACCTGGTCAAAATTTTTAGCCGCGTTTCAGGGTATTAAAATGATGTAAAATTATGAAATATTTAAAAAATGATAAACAGGGAAAAATAAACACAATTAATTAATTCAATACACAACAAAACCGTGAAAATTGAAATTTTAGGAAATAATGAATCGTTCAAAAATTTTTGAAAAATATTAATTTTTCATGTTCGTCATAGCAAAGATCTTAATAAAAGAAACTTAATCGCTATCTGTCGATATGTCTCCATCTGATTGTGATTCTACTGTTTCAGTGATATCGAGATCCGAGAGGAGTTCAACAACTGTCCTTGATAAATGTTTCAATTTTTTGTGGTAATTTCCTAATGCTTGAAATGTAAGGATCGGAAGATACCATTAGCCGATTAAAGACATCTTCCATCGTTTTCACTCTTGAACATTTCCTCGTAAACCCTTCACGATATTTCTTAATATCCTTGTTGCGAGCCTCCTGAGCTTCTTCAGATAATTGCCCGATTGGTAATAAAACAGATGATATGACCTAAGAGCTATGAATTAATATTTTATGCACCGTAGTAGGCATATAATACCACGGGTACTTGCGACGTACAACCTTGCTGTTTATAAAGTGTATTCTTGAAATTTTTCTATATTGATCTTTTACCCGCTTGAAAGAGTTCGTAATATTATTCAAAATCTTTTCACAATATCCTCATCTAAAGCTATGATTGAAGAAGTTACTGACGACTTTTTAAAAAATCTCCCAGCTGTATTGCCAGGTTTCGGTCGATCAACAATAAGGCCCAATTGTGACTTGAACTCATTTTGTATTCTTTTTTTACTTTTGGCGACTTTCCTCTCGTCTTCTTCACCACGTGCCTGCCATTTACCAAATCAAACTTTATATGATAAATGCAATAAGCATTCAAATAAACGAATCCAGGCATGTAAAGTCGATAGCCCAAAACGTAATTTTGATCTTGATCTTTGATTTTGATCTTCCTCTGCAGAACTTTATCAATGTTATTAAAATCCTTTAAGTGGCACCACACAAATAACATCTTTGTGTATATGTATTTGCCGACACTGCGTTACAGACTTTCCCGTCTATCATCGTGAATATCAATTCGTTTCACAAATATTTCTTTCCCTTCTTGTGATATTATTGAAGGGATAAGGGCTTACATTTGCCGCTCAATAAACCCCCTTTCACTTAAAATAACGTCTGCATTTTCGGGAATGTACTGCATTCTTTGGTCCACAATACCTGGTCGATGAAGGCCGAGGATTTTTCCATATAACAATTTTTGTTTTGATTCAGGATCACCAGACACGAGCTGCAGAGGCCCAAAAGAGGTTTAAAATATACTTGCATCCGAGTTTTTGTCATCCTCGAATCTCTGTTTGTATTCACTTTGTCCACAGCTTCCGTCACAACCCCACTTAGAAATAAGATACAAATTAATTAGTTGTTCCTGTTTCATTGTAGCGATCACTTCACGCCGAACCTGAGTCGTGTGGTCTAATAAACACTGCAAAGTAACTTCTGCACTCTTCTCTGTTATTGCGATACTACTGGTAGGTTCAGGATAGCAACGCTTTTTGGCTCCCCTAACTGCTTCATAGTTGGGGTAAATTTTGCAGTTGTTCTCTCTTGCCGCTGATCTGATGACATTATATTGATGTCTTGTTAACTTTGCTTCGATCACCATTGATAAGGCTTGATCATCAGATAATGGAATGATAGTCTGTGCACTCTCTCTCCAAGCTTTTCTATAATTTGATGTCCTCGATGGAGTTGAACCTGTCACATCCTTTATAACTTTTGCAGCATCCAAATTGCCGGATGCACGAAGGCTCATTTGAGTGGCATACGATAAAGCTGAAGTACTCTGCGTTGAACGAATATATTCAGTATTTCGCCGCTATGATCTTTCACTACAACTGATGAACTCGATTTCAGGGCGAACACGACCGCTTACTTTCTCAGACTGTGTCATCTCGAGCACTGGGAACGTGATACCGCTATTAAGCCAAACTTCATTCTTACGAATAATCATATCTGCTCGATGCAGCTTGTCACTTTGACTTCAAACGAAAAAATATTGCGATAACACTTCTTTCATTACACTGTGTAAATCAGCCGGGTAGTGAGTTATTTCTGTGAGCCGTTTTCGCAAATGTTCGCATTGAGCAAAAAGATATCTTGAAGAGCTTTCGCGCATCATCGAAAACAACTCTTCTGCTGAAAGTTATATGCTGATCACGAGATCCTGCAATATAAACATGTATTCTGTAGTTAAAATAAAAAAGTGACGAAATAAAAAACAGAATTAACGTACGAAAAGTTGTGAGGTTAATGCCACACAAAAAATGAAAATTCTGCAAGAGTTGCAGATATTAGCAGAAATTTTTTGTCATTTTAGTTAAGGGGCGAATCGTTCTACATCTCCTAATTTAAAGCTTAACTAAATGACATTGAATGGGTTACTAAAAGCTTCCCCGAAATAAATAAAATGATAACTTTCACCTATCTATTGAAATGTGTAATATTAATTCATTTGGAAACATAACATGCATGAATATAAAAGAAATAAGTATGATAAAATATTTAACATACCTCCAGGAATGGATTCCATTTGTTACCACTATTAACTTCACCTTAAATATTTCGAAAAATCATTAAACTTCAGTTGAACTAAATTTGGGTAAATGATGTTGACTACAAACGACACTATAAACAGATAAATTTGAACAGATGTTACAATCGAACCACCTACATTATCGACTTGCCGATTGCGGTATTTCATGCCCAGATACAGAAATAAAAAAATTTCATTTTATTACATTGTGAAATTTAGATTTTTGGCCAGGTTTTATTAGGTTTTCCCCATTGTGCGCCGGCCCTACGTGCTGTGTGCGTGAGTGTTATTCATATTGCAGTCATTTATATTTATTCAATCGCTAATTTATATTATTTGTAATTGATACTGTTAATGATCATCAATGGCTAATATTACCCAATTAAAGACGTAGTGAAGTAACTGATGTTTGCACTCTGGGACGAATGTCTTTGTGGAATGGTAAAAACTCCTTTTATGTATATTAATTTTGTATAGCAAGGTTAGAGACAAAGAACATCTTACAGTAATTCTACGGCCGAGAAATTCTATAATTGTCCTGGGGCTTGGAATACACTCTGTTAACTATAGTTGACACTTGAAATCAATGAATACTCCTTTAATGTAGAACAGTTGTGAGACGGTATTTTAGTACGTTATGTCATTTTTCGAATATAATTAACAATCACCAAAAATCCGATCAAAATAATTAATGTATTTTACCATATTGCCTGTGTGTCCGTCCTAGGGAACCTAAAGTGCAGGGACATCTCGTAAACCCATATTTTCTCTAATGTGCGTAGCCGAGAGATCCCTGTGTAAGACCTGCTACAACAAATTGGAACAATTAGATAATTTAATGAAGACGTAACAGTTTTAAAAGTGTCAATACCGCTCGTACATTGAAGTCCCTTGCTCAATCGACTAATTATATGGATCGAAGCACCGATCATCCCGCCATTCATAGATACGAAGGCCATTTCCACATTTAGGAAGCTTTCAATAACGTTTGACTCCATAATAATTTTATAGTACCAAAGAAATGTAGGTACTTTCTTCTGGGTTCCTTTCAATTTCAGATAAATTTGAAAAACTTATAAATTGAAGAAATTCCTCCGTGCAGTCATTAGGAAGATTGCTCGGATATTTCTGGCAAGTGATATTAATTTTCGCTTTCACACCTGAATGGGAAAGTGTGCTTGAAAAATTTGTTATAACTGCAAAAATGTTATTTATATTTTCATAAGCTTTTACACTATGCTTAATGGAACTTATTAATTTATCAATAATTGGATAAAAGGTATTGATCCTGAAGTTCTCTTTCGAGCTGAGCAATTGGGAAGATTCGTCATCGCGGTTTTTTTCCTTTTTCAGCAGCCATCTGTTTTATATGAATTATTGGATGTTAGTTTCATACCATTTAGTTCATATTCATAGAAACTATTTCTTACTTGCTGAAATATAGTTTCTAAGTTCGTCATCAAATTAACAGCAGTTGAAAGATCAATTGTTGCACTTTGCAGTCTGACTAGATTTATTCATTGGTTGTAGTATGTCATTCCTAAGTTGACACATAATCTCAGTCTCTAAATACGTCATTGTATCCATTAATATTCCCGCATTTCTTTTTGTTCCCGGTTTTTATGTAGTATCGTCTTTTATTTTGCCAAGTTATTTAACACTAGAACCCCCAATACCGTCAATATGACGGCTTTTAAATTTTGCTTCGCTGCTGTTTCGGCATTTTCCAATCCAGGACGGTGCCCCACCATGACTTTTAATCATTATAGGGCGACTATTCTTTGAAAATAAAATTACATCCCCAGAACACATGTTAATGAGAAAAAAGGGGATTTACCTAGAACACCCGGAGCCGTCAATTTGACGGCCGTACTGTTTTCGATGAATTCCATTTCTACGAACTCGCATGTTGTTTCTGGTTCAGGAGTCTCAAACTCACATCGGTGCGTGGGCCGCATGTTGGCGTTCCATCGAACCCACGGGCCACATTAAAGCACCGTGCCAAGTCAGCAGGCCACGAATTTTCCCAGTCCTCACACCGTATCATATTTTTAGGGACATGCACTCTACCCTTCCCCAAACCCATTCATTGCAAAAATGCTAGTTTTGGCATCGATGATTAGGTTTATTTGAAACCTAAAACACACATAGGCAGCAGGATTAACATACTTCTTATTCCACCTTTGCAGAAGTTTTATAAATCTGAATGAGCAATAAACTGCGTATACTTTAGAAGTGCTGAAATAAACCTCTTAAATTTCGTAGATTTAATGGAATATTTTATAAGAAATAAATTTGAGTTTTGCCTGTCTAGTCTACTTAATTTCGCGACCCGCATGCGGCTCGAGGGCCGCGAGTTTGAGACCCCTGAAATAGTAGTTATTGCAGAAATATTGAGGGAGGCCCCGGGTCCAAAAGCACATGCGAGGCAAAGTGTAGTTGAAGACAGCAAGGCTAGTTCTTGGCGGCTTTTTATCGACAATTTTATGCTCAACCATATCCAGAAGTGCACAGAGGTGGAAGCGCGCCGACAGCTGCAGGACAACACCTGGACTATGTCGCTGGAAGAATTGGAAACTTTTATTTCTATTCTGTACGCTCGGGGCGTAAATAGGGCATAGAATATGGAACTCCAGTCTCTACGGTCCAAATTGAGGGGGCTGTCCTCCTATAAGGAAGCAATAACTCATAACAAGTTTTGTGAAATCATGAGATTTGATGAGAAGTCAACACGTGCAGCTAGTCTAAAATCCATTAATTTGCTCTCGATTCTGAAATATGGGACAGGTTCATAGAAAATTGCAATAGCTGCTGTAGACCTGGAGCAAACGTCACAGTTGATGAGCAGCTTTTTCCAAGCAAAACATCATGCTTATTTATGCAATTCATAGCACAAAAACCAAATAAATTTGGTCAGAAAATTTTCTTAGCTGTAGACGTGAAAGTTAAGTATCTATTGAATGCTATCCCTTACCTGGGTAAGGACGACCAGCGTTCTGCGTGAACTCGGCAGTCCTATTAATTAGGCTGTCGGAGTGAGGCTCACACGTCGCACGTATAGATACCCTTTACTGATAGCACTTACTTAAACTTAAGTGCAAGATGAGATTTTAATTTAATGGAATAAATAATAAGTGGAATGCATAGCCAATAAAGACACATACGCTCAACTAGTTCTGTTTCTTCTGCAACTCTTTTTGCCTCGTACATAACAATTTTGATCGATACTGCAATACCAAACTTCCTCTATCCTACTATCCATCACTTCCTCCTCCAGCTGTGGCCATTTAGGATCAAACTTACGAAGAATATGTTTCTCTTTTCCTGTCACCTTCAGTTTTCCTCGTGTTATTCATTCGCGTATCATTTTTCTGTGACAGGTGAACCGAAATGATATTCTGCTGATCGGTTTCCGAGCGATTTGCGTATTGAATCACCTGAAGCTTTTAGGTAATAGTGTAGGCGTATCTTTTTATTCTTGTAGCCATAGCAATCTCAATACAGGTAATGTTATTTATCCTAGACATTTATAAAACTTTTATGACATCTACATGAATTTTAATGTTCCATGAAATTAATCGCGCTATTAATTGAACTCATTAGAAACTAAAACATAAATAACATCGCAAACGCATCAAAATTGTATTCACTACGAGCGAACATGTAATAAACCGCAATACGCCATCTGTATTCATGTTGCATAAGGTTTTACTGTATACATTAACAATTTTTTCGCAATTATTTATTAATAATGTATATTTTAATGTTTTTGCGATAAATGACTGCCGATTATTGTTTTGGAGATGAGTGGATTCGTGAGTGTAATACTGAATACAGTAATAATCTTACCTTCAGTCTATAAGACGCAGGCTGATTTTGGGAGTCATTTCTCTGGAAAAAAGTGCGTCTTATAATCCGAAAAATACGGTATTTCTTTCGATACAAAGGAAAATTATTTTTCTTTTTATAAGTGGCAACAATAAAAGAAGTACCTACTTCGTTTTATTAACAGTACGCGACATGTGAATTGGGGCCAGTTCGACTCTTCCCATATAAATCCCCGTATATGAATCTTGGGATAATTAAATAATATCATTGAAAATGAGTCCGGAGCCGGAAATGTAGATCCTTTACTTCCTTTTTTGACTGTTTCCTCTTACCTCAGTTCGACTTGGAGAAACTCGTCTTTTTCAATGGGTCGTTTTTTTGTCTGTATCTTTCTCATTAACCGACTTGAAGCCTTTCACTCTGTCCACACTCCCTCATTTCCATATTTCCTTTCACCAAGTTTCGCCTTGATAATTCACTAAATCTTGCGAAAACTTTAAAATTTTCATCTTCCATGGCAAAATAAAATCCCTTGTCTCACTATATTATTTTTAGCATGTCTGTCCGTCAGTCTGTCCGTCCGTCCGTCTATGGACAATCAACGTTTTTGTTTTAAGAGATATCTTGAAAGTTCTTTTTGAATTACATAGCTCTTATCAATTCATTGTTTCCACTGATTGAATTTTCACGGTAGTTCATAGATTTTTCGCTAGGTGACTTCAAATTCGGAAAATTCAAAACTTTGAAGTGGCAATGTGGCCAAAATACTGAGTGAAGTTTTTACGGATGCAAAGTTTTAATGAGGATCTACACTCCACTTCAATGGCGTGGGTTCTTCCCTCCTCATAGGAGGAGGCAAACCAGAAACCTCAAAATATTTAAGAAAACGTGCTTGCATCCAGGACGTATTTTAAGGAAACTTTAGTGCTGCACAAATAAATTTTTTGGGCTCATTTTGGACTGTTGGAGGGGCCCATTTTTCTGAAAAACTGTAATATCAAATAATTACGCCGACATGGCGAAACATCATATAAAAATCTTATGTGGCCAACACATGCCTTTCTCCATATGTAGTTCGTAATTTACGAGTTGGCGGCGCTGTAGTCGCTGTCAATATTGAACTGAAATATCTCCTTAACAATCGGCTGTATCATAGATTATTAAATACGATGACGTTAATGTGGAATTACAGGAGATATTTGATACAAACGGAAGAATGACAAAAATAAACTACGTTTAGATGAAACATACAAGAAAAACCACATTTGAAATCGTAGTTATTTTATTCAGAACTCGAAGAAAATAATATAAAAAATCACAGCACTCACTGTCTAACAAAATACTTAAAATTATCGTAAACTTTAAAAAAAAATAACTAAACAGATATTCTTACAAAATTAACAATCTTAAATATAAATTGCCACATAATAAATCACACTAAAGGACAAGTTAGTTGTAATAAAAACAAGGTAAATATTATATTAATAATATTTCTGAAAAAGGTCATTCAAAACTGTTTAATTTTTTCTGTGGCACATCATCTTCGTTTTCTGGTGTCTCTGACTCAGTAAATATCATTTTGAAATACTCTTGGCACTAACTCTCTTTGTTTGAAAGATTTTCATGATGTCTCTGTTTTTTCTTATTTAGCCACAAAAATAAGTTTTCTTTGGATCCCAATCCATGACATTTGGCATATTAAAATGCACATGCAAATATTTAAGTTTCGGTGATTAAATTCATAGAGGACCTTAATGATGTTTTCACCTGAGAAACGATCTAACTAAACTAGTGTAATTGCCCGTCAAATATGACGGGATTGTGATCAAAGTATTCCGAATATATTTGATTTCGATATGAAAAATCAGTAAGATATGCTAAATGATGAGCCCCTTGTCAAAAATGAAGTAATAATAATAAATAAGTAATAATATTCCCTCCATCCCTCTCGCCGTCTCTCTGTCTTCCTCCCTTCCTCTCTCTTTCCTTCCCCCTCTCTCTCTCTCCCTCCCTCTCTGCCTCTCTTTTGTCTCACCTCCCCCCCTTTCATTCCCTCCTGTCCTAATCCATAGCTATCTCTTTTTCTCCGTCTCCTTATTTATCTCTTTCCTCCCGTCCTTTTCTAATTCTATACCCCACTTTCAATGTATGTATGTACCCAGAGCCGGCTGAAGGGGGGGGGGGGCAGTCGCCCAGGGCCCCGCGCCTATGAGGGCCCCGCGGGTCTTAGAGACGGCTCTGTAATTAAATGAGAAATTTGATTAGTATAAATAAGGGGCCCCGCGGCAATCCTCTCGCCCGGGGCCCCGCGGGTCTTAGAGACGGCTCTGTATGTACTACCTTACATTCTATATCCCTTCCTTCCAATCTCCCTCCCCAAATCCCCCTCTCTCTTACTCTACATCTATATAGTCGATTAGATAAGCAAAAGAATCCAAACTAAATCCCAGTACCATTAGGATTACGTATTTTCGCTAAAAATCCTACGATAATTTAAGGCGATCTATGCACTCGTATATATTACACGTATGTGGGTTGTGACAACAATTGATTCTCGAAGTTTAACAATGATGTGGTCGGCAAGGCAACATCACGTTTAAAAGCCGATATTTCCCCAAAATATGTTATTTAAATGTTTAATATGAGAGATTTTGAAAGGTAGGCGGAAAAAGATGAATAGAATAAGATATTTCATCAATTTTCCTAAAACATAGTTTAAATTTGAATATCGAACGTTAATTATTTCTAATTTTAATTTCCAAAAGAATAAAATCCTGCACTTTAAAAAGTCGCTCTTTACGTGTTATGTTACAGGAAATTAAAATCGCCCTCCTGGAGTCGAACCTGGGTCTTTCTTCGTATTTTTAGGCTGGTTTCCAAAGGAAACATAGCCTTATGAAATGGTCTTGTCTGTGTGTGTCTCCTACTAACAACCTTTGCACCAATGGACCGATTTTCTTAAAACTTGGTATGAGGCTCGTGCTGCCAGGGCCCACCTCCGGGCTATATTTTATTTGGCGAAGATTGAAGTTCGAATCCAGGAACATTTTTCCCCTATTTTTTTACATAGGAAGTCTCAAATCCATCGTGTAGGGATGTTTTCTTTAATACTTTAAAATATCTTAAAATTGTGATATCGGAGCGAGATTTGTACTGTTCTAAGAAGAAAAGAAAGTAATTCTTATCACCGATTTTTTATAATTGATCTTATTTTCTTTAATTTATATTAAAACAGCGTTTTTGCGTTTTAAAATGCTTTTTATCGGATTGTTACCATGGAGACGATAATTATCGAACTAGGCTTGAGCATAGACGAGTGAAAAATGGGTAAGTTTCTTTTCCGCTCGACTATCCTTCAGCAATGGACAGTTGATCCATACATATTAGCGTAAAAACAGTAACATTTATTAAATTTGTTTATTTACAAAAATATATATGCAAAATATGTCAGAAAGAGATTTTGACATTGTTTTTAGTATTTTAAACCTGAGAATTCTCTATTAATGTTTTCCAATTGTTCTCTAGCATTGATAAACAATGAACTACAAGTGGTATTTATGGTATGAGAATACTTTAGAATGACTTACACGTACTGAAAGATTTCCTGTCAATATAAGTAATCAATCCAGGACGTCCACTTTGGGAAACCAGCCTGCATTAGTCCTGGTTTGAACTTCTTGTTTTTTCTTTGTCATTTAGTTTTTATATCTGAATCAAACATTCCTGCAAAATTTCAACCTTCCACCTAATCAGGAAGTTTGTAAAAACGTGTTAAAAAGTGTCATTGATGACGTCAGCGTCTCACACAGACAGAACTGGAAAACTATAAGTAAGATAGGCCATTAGCATGGTTCAGGTTCAGATACTGAGATACCTAACCCGCGACAAAGAGTATAATTTATTCATGGCATTCATGATTCATGCATTACTTGAAGAAAAGAACTAGCAACTGTACAGAATTGATTATAGAGCTGCACATTTAACTTTTAGAACTGCACAAAATTATTAGAGCTGCACGTTAAAATAAGCCCTGCTTACACCACCTGATTTAGCAACGGTATCTTACTTGTTATATAATTGCTAAAATCATAAAGATCTCCATGATATACATTGCAGCTGCCCTTTATGATATCGTCGATCTGGACCGTCGCTAGACTTAGAGAAATTTTGCATCGAGGATGTTCTGCGGAATCTTGCGGAGGCTTCAAGGCAGAATGGACGTTTTCGCGCGTGATCGGAATAAATGCCCGAAAATCATTCTTGTAATTTCGATTTACGGTGGCATTGCAGCTGGAGTAGTTTGTATATTGGATGTGTATTTTAAGTGAAACCGAAATTGTTCGATTGCTTGATTTGTGAAGAAAAGGGAGCAAATAAATCAGTTTGTCCATGGAATGCCAGAAAATGCCGGCGGAAACTCCAAAAAAGCTTAATATTATGAATATAAGCAATTATGCGCTCTATCAAAATGCTTTGGTCTTAACGAGGAAGATTTGTTTAATTATCTTAATTAAAGTCATATATTTACAATGATCTGGAGGACATCATTGCAATATAGACGGAAAATTTTTCGAAATCCCCTATATTATAAGCAAAGGTCTGATTTTAATTTTCAAACAGAGAGATAAATAAGGTCATAATGGTCATTTTCGTTTGCGCGAACATTTTGGAGAACGAGGTATATATAGTTTTCTTTTGACAGCAATGTAGCAATGTTTTGACTGAAATTGTATAATCAATACTCTACGTTGCTGTTATTTTTGTTTATTGCAACGTCAGATTTATATATATATATATATATATATATTACTATAATGAAAACCTAGATGTGTTTGTGTATAACGTCATCAATGGCACTTTTTTACGCGTTTTTAACCAACTTCTCGATTAGGTGGAAGGTTGAAATTTCGCAGGAATGTTTGATTCAGATATAAAAATTAAATGAGGGATAAAAAGAGGGAGACCTATGGATTGGGACAGGAGGGAATGAGAGAGGGGGAAGGTGGGAGAAAAGAGAGGCAGAGAAAGGGGGAGAGAGACAAGAAAAGAGTGGAAGAGAGGGATACAGAGCGAGTGAGAGGGAGGGAGGGAATATTATTATACATCCGTCATATGATGGGCAATACACTATTTAAATTGTTTCTAGGATTGGAACCCTAAAATATAATCATCTCCGACCTCAAATCCGGCGTTCGCGAATACCTTTTTCCATTCCCAAAGATAATTTTGATGACGACCCACCAACCAGCGTTGACCTATCTCAAAGGTTTCCCCGCCATGTCTAGACCAAGGCAAGCGCTTCGACCGAGTTTCGCGAAGATAAAAAAATAGAATGGCATCCAAGTAACGCGGTTGGGAAAAACAAAAAGGGCGTTCCTTCTATTACATAAAAAACATATGACAGAACCAAGTAATGAAAACATTCGCGGCGGAAGCACTAGATAGGCACCTTTTGTCACACGAAAAATTCCGTTCGAGTGTTTCACGTTATTCCGGGTCAATTTGGATCGTTTCCCCTCGCAACAGTGAGGAATACACCGTTTCCCACCCACGCCATTTAAACCCTCCGCCCACTCTCCCCTTCTCCCCCCATACACTTCTATTTCTCTCGGCCGTTTACAGCGATCCCCTCCTCCCTCACTCGCCTTCCTCCCTCCCTTGCCGTACCTCTCCTCCCATTGTGTCTAAACGCAGAGTGCGGGAAGCGAGAGATGGAGAATCCAGCCACTTGCGGCCCAACTTCGGTGGTTCGCTCTTCGCTTGCGAAGGCCCAACAACGGAGAGCCAGCAATTCGTTCGCCCGTGGTACACGCAAAGCGGGCGCCATTGGATCTCCAAGAGGTGGGTGCATTTTACTGCTTAAATTAATTAGTTCAAATCCTTTTAAACGTCACCTTAGTAGTATGTTTACCGTCGTTCTTACCTAGGCATCTCCCTTGACATAAAGAGCGTTGGAAACAGCACTTTATGAATATTTCGAAAAAATGCGAGATGAATGTTGTGATGAATACTCAAGTGTTTGGTTCCAGTGGGTGACTTTACTATGGCTCTGACTCTGTGCTACATGGAGAGTGATCGAGGAGTGAAGACAATATTCGTCAAATCCAAATTGTTGTTAAGACCGTGGTCGTCGTAACCGTGTTCTCCGGCGGCTGAGGTTTCTAATTGCAGAGATTGTGTGAACCAGAAGCCCTTTTCGGAACTTAATTAAGCCGAAATGCCTTCTCCATTTGCCATTCGCCTCGCGCGTCATTTTCGAAAGACAAGGAAGACTCAGTTATTGTCACTCGGATCTAGATTACGATCTATGCCGTTGGCTTTTAAAACGGTGGAAATTTTAAAAATTTTTATTATCCGAAATTCCTGCTGTAGGTGACAGTAGTAACGAAGGCTGGCGGACGACAGGATTCGAACTCATGACCATGTTATTTCGAGGCATCCATTCGTCCTTCCATTAATATAATAATGTTAGATACTGGACCCAGATCTCGCTGAAATCGAATTTTGAAACGATATCACGCAGAACTATACATATCCTTTTCGATAATCGAATACATTGCTCCGACATAAAAACGAAAAAACACTGCGAAAACAAACAAGTTCTGCTCAACTTATTTTTCAAATTTGTTTTCTTTTTGTTTAGAAAAAAATTGAAATAAAAAAGAGGCAATAAGAAAAATAAAAAACCCGTGACCCAATGCGTGCAAGTGAATGAAGCTCACGGAAATCACCTTGTGACCTAATGCATGGTAATGATTGCAGTGTTTTGTAGCAGGCGCGCGTAGCTAACACGATAAACAGGTGACGAGAAAACACTCCTGAATATCTTTGACTGCTCATTCCAGCGTCTTGATCACAGGCTTTCAGTTGCGTGTATACGAATTTAGCGAGTTCCATCAAAAGAGGGCGATTCAAAAGAATTCATTTGAGCGGAAAACACCAGTCAATTGGAGCGATAGACGAAGAAGTTTCCGTTTGCGGTGAAAGTGCTTTATGCGAAAAACCGGAGGTCCATTCAATAAATCTTTTGTTTTGGAAGAAAAAGTATCGGAAAGATTCCGATGCGATGAAATGCGATAAAATGGTCCTATTCGCATCTCATTCAATCGTAGAGGCAGAGTCTGTTTTTTTAGCATGAAAGATGAGCGTTTACGATTATTCCTGAAAGAAAGTAAAGGGAGAAAGATAAATATGAATGCAAAAAAAAAATGAAAACGACGAACAAGAAGTAAAAATAAAAGTGTGCTGCAAGAAAACTTAAAAGTTTCGAATGTCCTCCTACAAAACAAAAGTGCCATCTTCAGTGTGAATTTCGAATAACTTTTAATTTCGTAATTAGAATAAAGTGATATAACAAACTATTTTTTGGCAAAGAAAAGTTTGATTTTGGTACGAAATCTCGTTTCGTCAACTAGAACCTTTCGTACAGGTCGAACCACCGTAATCGGAATGATCGATGATTATATAATCATATCTTATTGTATGGAAGCGAAAACTGTTGTCTCTTGGTCATACTTACGCATATGATCGGGCATTTAATAAGGTTATCACGGAATGAAATGGCTCGAAAACTGTCACATTCATATATTGGCGTTTAATTCATGGAATAATTAATTATGAGAGGTTCGTGTTATGGGAAAGAGATATGAAACGGTGCTGCCTTGCATAATATTCGCGTCGTGTGGTTTTCGATTCACGGACGTTACTCCGCCGAAACCGGTGTCAAGGTCTTTCGGTTACGCGGTTATACATGTTTTTTTCCACTTTATCACAGGAATCTTCTCAGTTTTTGTTTAAAATTTCATCATATACTTGAGCGTTTTTAGCGTTTAAAGACGCCCCTGACGCTTTTAACGTCATTTCGATTTCCTGAAAATGCACAGTATGAGAGACGCCCGATTAAACTTCGAAAGGGATGACGGAGTTGATTTGACATTGTTCAAATGTGTCACATTGACGTTTTATTTGTCTAAATTATGTTTTTACAATAGAAAATATGGAGCAAGTGTATGCATTTGCTCCTTTATTATAAATAAGGTGTAAAAATTAACCTAAAAGGGGAACAAATAAGAGATGCATTGCGTCGAAAAGCTGTCCTGATGTGGTTTCAATAGAGAATAGGATACAAATATTTTCAGAACATCAGCGAACTGTCCTGATTATAAGAATGATCATTGGATTGAATTGGTAATATACATAACTTCCACAGCCATGAAAAACGTTAATAAACCAGACGAGCATTTCGGCTATTAGGCAACCATGCTTTAAATATTATTTTTAGAGAATGCAATCGGTAAATCACCATTAAAGGCGACTACTTTCTAGCCTGCATACGCAAGTGATTTTCTCAATCTTTATGGCTATTCGGACTCTAAATTATCAATTGGATATCATTCGTAAGGCAAACGTTTTTGGGTGAATGAATTTGTTTCCGAATATTCTTACTTCAGAGGCGATTATGTAAGAAACCATAAAATTTTGCGGTTGTGACAATATTTTCCGTATTTATTTCGTGGAATATTAAAAATATAGGTACATATTTTTTGAATAATTGAAATTTTGAAAAATTGTTTGTCTATATTAAAACACTTTATTTTCACGCACTGAATTTTTTCCGTGGAATTTCAAAAACTTAAAAGATATTTTTTTATTAATACTCAAATAATTGGATGATTTCCTTATAAAACAGTTTTCATCGCGAATTCTCAAATTTAAATCAATTTAATTTTAAATCGACAAGTGAGTTTATAATTTTTGCAGCGAGCGAAAGATATTTCTTTTTCCTTTCCCGTGCATTCGATAAAATGACATAGGAAAGCGCAATGGTATTCAACTCTACTTTTTATTGATGTCCTCAGCGATGGAAGCTATATTTACGCATTATAACATTTTATATGTTCTTAAATCTGTATGAAAACTTAAAATTCCTCCAGTCGGGCTGTCATATTTCTTAATAGATTTCTTCCTGGATCAAAGCACTATGCAGGGAGGCTATCTTTGGACGTGATCTAGTCTAAGCTAGATAGCATTGTGAAATTTGCGTAAGACCGACGATAACCTGGTAAAATTTTAAACTATAAAGTAAATAGTGAAAAAGTTGTTGGAGATGCTACATAAAGTCAGCCCTCGATTAATGCCGCTTTTTATTCTTCGCTGGTATTGACGCAGAGAAGAATCGGAGTTAAACCGAAATGAGTGCCCAGGTCACGTAAATTGCATACGGAAGATTAGTTCACAAGCATGCAAAGCAAGTGTGGTACCAAATCGAGTAACATATTCATACTTTCATAAAAGTTCAATTCTTCAAAGCAACGCACGTTTTCAAACTACCAAGAATCGTAAACGAAATAAAAATTACGAGAGGGTGTTCCTTGTAAGTCTTATATGAGATTTAATCATAAGGTTTCCATTTATAAATTCACTCTTACCAATCATTTTCGACTACGTTAATAATAGCCAATCTATTGAAAGAGATAAGCTTACCTATTAATTGGCATAGAGAAAAAAGTCCATCCGTGAGTTTCGTCGTAGTTTTGTGGGCTCTTAGTGCGAGCGTGCGTGACAAATAGCTTCGCCCGGTGCAATCTTTCTAAAATATTTTTTCTTCTTATCATACTATCGGGAAATTGGGCAAGTGATGTTTTCAGCGAGGACATAGAATAATCTTTCTTTGGGAATTGCAGTCATATGGTTTCGGGAGGCTCTCATTAATTAAACGTTTTTAAATTCTTACGGGCCATTGTCTCGTTAGCATTATTTTCCTATTCCGCCGTTTATACTGTTTCTTTTACTATAGGACACAATAAAAAGTTGAATATGAAAATTTCTATCGTTCTCCTTGCAAATCATATATATATAAATTAATGACGAGATGTCCTTATAATCATAAAGTATAACGCCGATTATCCGGAACAGTTAGGAGCAGTAGTGATCCGGATAATTGGACGTAATAAAAAATCTTGTTGAAAAATTTAATCACCATGTATTGTATATGTTCCGTAGACGTTTAAATATTATGAATACAATAGACTGCAAACATAAATATTCGAAGCATAAAATAAAAAGTAAATGCAGTATTTTTTAAGGCGCGGCTCCTAAAAAGGCTCAGAGGGAGTTGGATCCGGATAGTTGGACGACCTTCTTCAATATAATTTCGAAGGAAAGCTTCATAATTAAATTCCTCAAATTTAATGTCGTATTATGGACCATTTTTATCAAATTCCGATGCGAGTGAATCAATTTATACCGCGGTGCATGTATTGACCAGATGATTATTTATGTTAGAAGTTACGAACAAACTTCGGTGGAAGCAGAATGCGTAGGGAAATAAAAATCGAGTATTCTCCGGGGTGCTGAGTTTCCCTGTGGGGGAGGAGTGGGGGAAGGGAAGGGGAGGAGGGACCGGTTCCCAAGCAACGCGCAAGGGCAGAGAAAAAACCGATTCGCGTCCGTTCTCGAGTAATAATTGAAGCAAGAGTTTGTGGGAAGAAGATGTGAACGTTAAAAGAGGCGAAACAAAGCGAGAGACGGGCGTTTGAATCGCCATGGTTGGCGTGACTCTCTTCTTCTCCTCCCCCTCCCCCTTCCCTTTCTCTCTCTCGACCTTGACGTATCCTGTTCGCATCTCGCGGAGGTCGTATAGGGCTAAACCCGACTCACGCAATTTAATTCTTACCCTTCCATGTAACGCGTGGGAAAAGTCGATCTTGTGCGGTGAGGGAGGGTAGGACAATTTTAATAGCCATAAATTTCGTAAAAAGGCGTGAAAACGTAATGATTCTAGGCCGCTCCATAGTTTTCCCGTGAGAGTCCGAGAGGTCCGGAAAGAATCCATCCGAGCCAAATTACACATATACAGCGATGTCAACTCGGGAATCGTTAAGTGCGTTAGAGACTCTCGGGAGATGCTATGCCTTTTTTCATCTTGAATGCTTTTAAATTCTCAGAATTTTTTAATTATCCGAAGAAGGAAGGATATCTATTCTAAAGCTCTCTTTCAACGTTCTTTGTAATTCGCGTCTACAACATTAGGTACGTGTTCTCTTTGTAGAATGTTGTTTACCGATCGTATTTCTTCGAATTGCGTGTAAATACTGGCGTTTTTACAGTTTTTATCACCTACTACGAGTGTTGCCAAGGCAACGGCTATTGTTGGACTCGAATTCGGTATATTCTAATAAAGTGCATCTCAAACTTCTGAGTTCCGCGGACCACTACAGCAACCCTCCAGGCCCTACGGACCACCTAATTTCCTACACAAACTTACTTACTGTAATTACGTTTAAGAAAAGGGGTTAATTGGACACGTAGTTTATTTGAACATTTTCAAATGACAGGTTTCTGTCTGTTTGAGGGGCATCTGACTAATTTTTGTTTTATTCCAAGAATTATTTTCAAAAATTGTAGGAGAAATTCGTGAAATATAAATTAGTTTTACAAACAACATCATAATAAACATATTACAAATACATTTTATTTCTAAACTATGAATGTAATACAGAAGAGTTGTAAAATACAAAAAAACATTTATTATTATAAGAACAGAAATGGATGTATTAATGAGACCTGTGATGTTGCATACCCTGCATAAGTTCATCAATATTTGGAGTCAAAGAAGTCAGAGATAACCTTAACATCGATTGCAGGTTTAATAACATTATAGTATTAAAAATTTATTAATATGAAATATTAAAATAAGCGCCATTTTAGGATAAACACTGTAACAATAGAAGAAGTAATGCTAAAAAAATGAACGTCATTGAAATTTTTAAATTATTACAGACAAATCGCGATGCGTATATAGCACGGTAGAAGCGACGCGCACAGTTTTGCGTCTGTTTTACTCGTCAAGAACAATAGCTAAAAGGTTGCAAACAACTTATTCGACTACTCAATCAATACTCATAGGTTACATAAAAGAACAATGTATATGAAGCAAAATTTACAAATTTACAGCATTTTAAAATTTGTTGGCGTACTCTGTACGCCAGCGCACCTTACTAAGGGTTAATAAAGTATTGAATAACTGTGATAGTGTAAAAATTGATTAACTTTTCCCAAAAAAAAATTCAACTAAATATGCGGTTCATTCAAAAAAATTACATCTTGGAAACCTTCACGGAACACCAACGAAACATTCGCGGCCCACAAATGGTCCGCGAACCATAGTTTTGGAAGCATTGTTCAAGTAGATACACGCGTTATTTTTGCCACACAAATACGCGTGATCAATTTAGTTTTCTGTTTGAATGTATTCGTAATATTTTACAACGTTAAATTATGACATTGTGGAAAGTTCCGTTTGCACCATCTTATTTATTTGTTCGCGAATGTAAGACGATCTTTGGTTGAAAATAAAAGTTAAAAAACCTTATCGTACAGTCGGGTTAATATGATATATATATATATATAATATATATATATATATATACACACACACACACACATACACGAGTTGTCGGTGCTTGCATACTGCAAGCGCTAAAAAATCACCATATCTCAAGATCTAAACTCGTAAATAAACCAATGCGATCTCCAGGAAAACAGCACTTGAGCCACGTGGAGCAATTTACCTATATTTTACTCATTTATTCATAGTTAGATCGCAAACAGAAGATGATAAATGACGTTTGCAGCAGAAAACCGACAGACAAAGGTCCATACCGATGGTGGCAAATATTTACACTCGGCCCTGTACTCTCGAGGAGTTTTCTAATGCTTGAGCGTATAAGAGAGACTTTCTAGAATTTGGAGTAATTTGGAGGGCTGAATAAGAGTTTAAGTCGGAAGTTAGTCGATTATTGTTCTATTGTGTGCGTGAAACGCATGCGAGTTTTTAATGTCCTAACATCAGCGAGATTTTGTCTGTATTTTATGTAATATAATGGAATTGATTTCATTTCATCACGGATCGCTTTTCAGAAATACAAATTTATCGTCTCTCCCGTTAACAGTTTATGGTAGTATACGGAAGAAATTATTAGACTTTATCTTCTGTTAATTGTCATAATTAAATAACTTACATAATATAATGAAAATTCCTTCAACTTGGAGAGTGCTTAGTATTTTCCATTATTAGTCTCTTTCCAGCTATAATTTTAACCAAGCCTTCTGAAATACAGATATGATAGATTATCATTTTTTATCATTAATTAATAGTTTTCGGTATTTAGGTCATTCTTATATATGGAATGAAGATCAATGCCGGAAAAACGAAAGTCATGGTGGTTTCAAGGGAACATAAATAATTAAATGTTATGGTAAATAGCCAAAAATTGGAACAAGTAACTAGTTTCAAATATCTCAGCAGTATTTTAGCGCAGGATTGAAATAGTACACAGGATATCAGTAGTAGGATTGCAATGGCAAAAGCAGCATTTAGCGAGAAGAAGGATCTTCTCCCAAGCAAGAAAAGAAATTTAGAAAGAAGGAAGAAATTAGCAAAATGCTACATATGGAGCATAGCTCTTAATGGTGCAGACGTGGATGGAAAGGAGAAAGGAGGAAACATATTTAGAAAGTTTTGAGATGTGGGAATGGAGGAGGATGATGAAAGTGAAATGGACAGAGAAAGAGAAACGAAGAAGTATTAGAAATGGTGGGAGAAGAAAGAATGCTAATAAAAACAATCAGGAAAAGAAAAGCAAATTGGATAGGGCACATATTGAGAAGACAGTGTTTGCAAAGGACGATCTTAGAAGGCAAAATTAGTGGAAGAAGAGGAAGAAAAATAATAAGAATATTAGAGAATTTAAAGCTGGAATATAGTACTTATAGAGGTATAAAAGAGGCTTCCGGGGAGAGAAAGAGTAATGGAGGCAGAGATTCAGCTGAAACCTGTCTTCGGACAGTAACATGATGATGATGATATATGCGAATCACTGAATTTCTGTGCAGAGAACCAAATTCCACTGGCATTAGATATGATATGTAATGACAAAAAGTGACTGATTTTTATGTTAGTAAAACTTCTATTTTTTGGAACTGCACAACGGACGCGAAGTTGTGGCGATAAGCGGTTAAAAAAATTGCAGTAAGGAATTGAATATTGGTTTTTAAAATCAGCAAATCCAAACTTTATAGCAAACCAGGAGGGTTTTCTACTAAGTATATCCATACGTCGCGGAATTTGATCATACATCATTTTCCGTTGCAGAGCAAAACGACGCGTATGTTGAACTTGCGTGGTATTTTAGGATATGAAGCCACGCAAATCCTTGCGTGGGAAAAGGAAGGTCTTTTTCTCCACCAATCGAAGCTTGAAGATGTGTAGATACGTTAGATCACGGTCTAAGGGCGGAGGAGAAGGGAGTAGAATGTGAGGGTTGTGCGGATGATTCGGGCGCGGTCTGTTTTGATCGTGAAGGTTGCTGACCCTTGTCCATCCCTGTGTCCTAGTGCATCGTCCCTGAAACGCAGAAATGCTGGTGGCGATTGGAGGGCAGATTATAGCGCAGCACATGCGATAGAGGGCTCCACGGTCTGCGGGGTGCGAACGCTTGCGCGCTGTCTCCGGAGCGAACGCCAGAAAACCGGATTATTGCATATTCATTCATTTATTCGTCTTCGTTTTAACGATATTTTTCCATCGAGTATCATGCCTTCCTGCTTTTCTTCTTTCCACTTGAAAGTAAGAGCATCGGTCAAATTTGTTAAAAATTTCCCCGAGCGGTTGTTTGCTTTAGTTGGGGAATACATCCCATCCTCTACTTCTGAGAACTTTTATAGAAAGTGAGACCCGATAGAGCCAATGCAAAATTGACTTTCTCGATGTAATATGGGATCGCAAACGTTAGATCTTTTTCTATGAAAAGAATTAGCTATATCAGCCTTTCTGCAACAAAAAAATTATATGGGTAACACTTATGGTATTACAACTGCTGAGTAAGCCATATAGGCATTTAATATATAAATTAGCCTTAGTTTGAAGTTTTATCTGACTCAATGATGAGTGAGATAGCATTGAGGACGGATACTTGGTAGTAGATGTACGCTTATGGTTTTGTCACCTGTATCACATGCGTAGGAGTCTCCTATCAATTTATTCCAGCTGGTCTTAAAAACTTTGCAGTTCCTACTCCGATAGATTCTGTGCCTGTCCTTATTTGGATGAAAATTTAACTTTGCACCACTCTAAAATTATTTCATGAGTTTCAAATTAAATCTATGATTTGCCTCAGTAGAATTTAGCCGTTACGGAAACGAAACCTGGTTCGATTTAGTTTCATTTAATATACGCTATTGGCTGCGATATCACTAGCTGTAAGCTACATTGCTATCAAATGATGTTGCAGGACTGAACAACACTATAAGGGTCAAAGATGATGGGAAGAAATATAATCATGAATGAATCAAGAAAACGGTAGATAAGAATAGAACCTCTCGGTTGGTAAGAGTCAGCTGGCGGTATTGCTTCTGGACGACGTTTTCATTACACGTAGCAGGAAATTAACCTTTGAATCAGCGCAAGGATTCCACACCAAACCGTATGCGGATTTACTAGCGAATGAGGAGTTAAATGAAGAAGGAAATATGGCCACCGAAGAGGTTCCAGACATTCTTTCAGGAGAGGTGAGACGCGCAATCGAAAACATGAAGTACGGCAAAGAGTATGGAGCTGATGGCATCACAGCAGAAATATTAATGCAACGGGTAACTGTATGGAGAAGATCCTCTCCAAGATTTTTTCGTCTTGCCAAAGGACGAATAAATCACCCGAGTCTTGGAATCACGCAAGTATCATAATTTTGCACGAAAAAGATTGCAAAAGAGATTTGGATAACTACCGGCCAATACGCCCACTCCCGATGGTCTACCAAATATTTACGAACATACTATGCGCCTTCAAAACGATCTTGATGCCCCCCAACCCAACCCAACCCAACCCAGAGAACAAGCCAAATGTCACAACTGATATACAGAATCGGGTCAAGGGCTAGGCGAGCACATTTGGAAAGACATAAACCTTGAAAACTTGTTTAAACAATTGCGAATTTTTAGCGGTCGCATTGTTGAACTTTTTCAAGATTTTCGTTATTCTAGTCGGGTTTGCGCATAATCCTACCGTCATAAAAAATTTCGAATCGTAATAATCGTTAAAAATACGTATAACGATTGGAAATTCTATTCCCTTGCCCTTATATGGTCTGTAAGATATAGAATAAAAAATTTATCCGTACGGAAGATAAAATTTGCTAAAAATTGTTGTAAAAGTTTATATCTACAATGAATAGTTTCCGAGATAAAAATTATTAAACTTTAATGTACACATGTGGTAATAACAACCCATAAAAATTAACAGTTTTGTAATTTTGCCAAGTTTCCAGTCTACAGCTCATCCGGAAATGCCTAAATATTAGTACCCGTCTCCTCTGTAAGGAACGTCTATATACAGAGTGTCCCGCAATAGGATGTACATAACTACGTGCTCTTGTGATCATTTTGAGTCAAAAAGTTCTAATTAACATGGGTCCGATCTGCAACAGTTTGTCAAGAAAATGAGAATTAGCATTCATTATGCATTGGTTTGGTTTGAAAATTTAGTTCACTAAGCTGCCCCAAGAATGCGCGCACATGACTTAGGGACTTAGGCAAGGCAGAGAGGGCAGTCAGTGATTGTCAGTTGTACACTGAGTGAGCGTAGTGTTTGTTTACTCTTCTTTTCTTTCACTGTGTCGCTGAGTGTTAAGGGCAACAACTACGCAGTAGACGTAACAATGGCTACATTTTCTAATGAAGATTATATCGATATCATGTTCGTGTATGGTTACTGTAATGGTAATGCAAGAGCAGCAGTCACGGGGTATCATCGGCGGTTTCCTGATCGTAGAGTCCCAGATAGTCCAGTCTTCAGTAATGTTTATCGGTCTATCAGAGAAACAGGTACAGTCCCACAACCAAGGCGAGAAGTGACGAGGTGGAAGATGATGTACTGGAAATGGTAGAGCACAGTCCAACCACGAGTGTACGAAGAGTTTCCAATCGAGTTGGGGCCAGCCGGATGACAGTTTGGAGAACCTTGCACGACTTTGGTTTGTACCCATTTCACGTCCAAAATGTCCAGGCTCTCTTCAGCCAAATGATTACTTTGCACGTGAAAACTTCTGCAATTGGCTGCTTCAAAACCGGGAGCTGTGCACGAAGATTTTATTCACAGATGAAGCTAACTTCAGCGGAGATGGCATCACAAACGCAAGAAATACACATGTGTGGTCCTACGATAATCCTCATGCGACCCAAGAAACGCGTTTCCAAACCCGTTTCTCGGTAAACATTTGGTGTGGTATTTTTACAAAAAACGCAATATTTTCATGAAATTTTGAATTTGGTAAGAATGCTCGATTCTTATATTAAAAGTGATTTTCGAAAACAAATCTCCAAAAAAGTCCCGGGTTCGGCTCCGGTAGATAATTTGTAAAACGTAAAACCCGATATTTCAAATTACAGACTTCACTCTTTTTCCAATTAAAGTGAAAAATAATTGACCTACGATGTTTGGACGTCAACTATTTTAAATAAAAATCAATATCTTCTTATTATTATCATCACATTCCGCCTACGATTCGAAATATTTCAAGCAATACGTTTAAATAATATTTATTGGGAAATTTTTAGCTTTTAACGATATTTCGCCTTGTCGATCTTGGCATTGTTAATCTACGAGATTTGGTACGATTCTTCCTAACATCCTAACTTAGTGAATGGTCAAGGTTAAGTCTACTTAACGGTTTTTATGGAGTTATTTTTACCCCATTGTTCAATTTCAATAGGCCATAAGTGAAGTATAGGTTTCTGTGCAAGCCAGTACAAATATGCTTTTTTAAATTACCGTATTTATCGGCTTATAAGACGCACTTTTTTCCCAGAAAAATGACCCCCAAAATCAGCCTGCGTCTTATATACCGAATGTAAGATTATTAATGTTCTCAATATTGACACTAACAAGCACACTCATCCCCAAAATGGAATAATTGGCTCTCATTCGTCGCAAAAACTATAATATATAGATTATTAATAACTAATAGTGAAAATTTTCTTAATATATACCGTAATACCTTAAGTAACGTGAATTCCGGGAACGCATTTTCATTATTACGCTTTAATACATGTCCGCTCACAGTGATGACAATTTTGGCGCGTTTGCGATGTTTTAATTCCTAATGAGCCCGTTAAATACAGCTATTAATGCCACGGAACAGTAGAATTCGTGTAGATGTCATTAATATTTTATGCGTATCTAGGATAAATAATGTTACGTGTATTGAGATCGCAATAGCAACAAAAGGGAAAAGATATGCCTACGTTATTAGTTATAAGCTTCAGGAGATTCAATACGCAAAAAACGCACGGAAACCGGGTAGCAGCACGTCATTTCGGTCCATCTTCCGCAGAAAAAATGATTCGTGAATGGAGAAAACGAGGAAAATCTGATGGGATAAGAGAAACATAAGGACTAGTTGAGCGTACTTATCGTTATTACATATGCATTCCATTTATTATGTATCCCATTATATTAAAATATCATCTTGAACTTAAATTTAAGTAAGTACTATCGGTAAAGGGTATCTATAGGTGTTATTTGTTAGGCGCACTCCAACAGCTTTAATTAATACGACTGCCGAGTTCACGCAGGGCACTTTTAACTATACAAGTCTCGAAGCAATTTTGTATGTTTTAGATCATCCGTATTTATTTTACGAATGAATTTTATCTAAAACGTTACATTTAACTGTTATCACGTCGGAATATTTTCTGTAAATGTTGCCGGATAAGGACTTAATCACGGCTGGAAATGATACACGACGTGACCCTTCGTAAATGCCTTGGTGAACCAAACTACTTTTTTAAAAGGCATTTTATTCCTTTTTTCGACAATGTCAAAAACCATCGTGACAAGCTCAATGCTATTAAATGTAAACTGATATTGTATATATTACGATAGCATTGATTAGTTGCTTTTTGATGGGAATTTATGGCGTAATATTTGAATCGTAATTTTCAAATTGTATTTTTAAGAATAGTTTACACTCGAATAATTACTCGGAACCAAAGCGTCAGTTAGTGTAACCAATATAAGGCATTTATATCTTATCAATTAAATACAATCTCGACTAATATTCAACGGATTCCCATGAAATAATAATGAAATAATTAACAGCGAAATTTGTTTTTCATTAACATTGGAAATGAATATTTTAAAGATATCACAAAAGGTACAATAAGAAAACTTCTATAACATTTCTTTAATTTCGACCAAAATATAATCGTTGACTTCTTCCTCCCTTAAATACCTAATGTACATTTTGCTTTCTCTTCAACAGAATATTCGTATGCATCAATTAAGCCAGTATCCTATATCAATGTTTGATCACTGGATAATAACATTATTATTATAAATTATACTTATTAGAATATAACAACACTTTCCATGTCATACTAACACTTTTTATCGGCAAAATCGATTTCAAAGGCCGGGAACTAATTTTGTTTCGTAGGTTTGACAATTCACGAGGCAAATTAGTCCCACAAAATCAGTGTTCTTTTCCAACAAAAAAGTTGGCGGAATGCGAAAGAGGTGAGTGGGGGCAAAAATAGGAACTGAATGTAAATTGTCAGTGGAGGAATAGGTTTAATTGTACAATATGAGTAAAACATTGCATTACAAATAAGTTCATTTCATTTTTTTTAAGTTTTGCAAATTAGTATTTTTACTTTCTCTATATACGTAGTATAGGGGAAAGTATTGTATTCCTGAAAAAATCGATTTCGAGATTTCAACGGAAATACACGTTTTGGGGTCCGCTGAACACGTTCTGACCATTTTCCCGATTATGTGTGTGTGTTGTGTGTGTGTGTGTGTGTGTGTGTGTGCGCGTGCGTGCGTGTGCGTGCGTACGTGTGTGTGTGTGTGTTTGTGTGATAGCTTTTTGTGGGTGCTCTAACTCAAAAACTATTAATCAGTCGACACAAAATTTTATATTTAATATTGTTATAAAAGTCACAATAACTGATTAGTTTATGGTAAAAATCGGTCAACCGGAAGTGGGTGTTTACTCTTTTTACGTATCCGTTATTTTGAAATATTTGCTTTAATATTTGATAAATGTAAAAATTTATTAGAATAAAAGTTGTATGAAATTTAATTTTCTACAACCTTTGTTTGAATTTTTTTTCCATATAATGCATTGTTTAAGATATATCTTTATTTTTAGCTGCCACCACCACGACTATTGTTAACAATTGACGCTTAGTTACGTCTTAGTAACGCTCCCTTTTCTTTTCTTAATTGTTGGAGATTTGTGGCTATATCCAATAACAGAAGGCTATGGTTTGAGTTTATCATTATATATAGACGTTTCTTACAGAGGATATAACATTTAACATATAGGAGGATACTAATGTATAGGCACTTTCAGATGAGCTGGAGATGATAAATTTTTTCCATAGGTAGGATTTTGTGGAAAACCGACTAGAAAATACGAAAATCTTAAAAAAGTGCAACAATGCGGCCGTTAAAAATTCGCAATTGTTTAAATAAATTTTCAAGGTTTATGTATTTCCAAATGTGCTACGGAGCTGAAATTTTTTTTAGAAGTAGGGTATGTAAAAAAACGAAATTGAGATTATAGAAATTTTGATATTTTTATTTGTTTGGCAGTTAAAAATTCTTAAAATTTAAACAAATAGCTAAATGCTTAGACACTACGCCGAAAGTTAGGGAGCTGAAATTTTTAAATTATTTAGAGGTTAGTTTATGTAAACCAATACACATCTCAATTTATCAATAAAATTGTTATTATGGCCGTTAAAAATATTTAAATTTAAACAATTAGATAAATGTTATTTCACTTCTAATTGTACTATAAATTTAAAACTTGGCAGAAATGTGTGGCATTATTAACTCAATGTGCAAAAAGTATAATATTTCGAAAATTGCAATAATTAGTTTTTGTTTTACTCCATTATTGTTCCATAATGATAAAACGAAAACCCGTTCAGAGGAGAAATCTTTAGAATTAAAGAAATATTTCCCATGATGAAATATCTCTCTGAAAAATTAATATTTTTTTCAAGATGAGATTAAATGCTTGCAGTATGCAAGCACCTTCTACTAGTACCATTATATATCGACGTTTCTTACAGAGGAGGAGGAGATAACATATAACATATAGGAGGATACTAGTGTTTAGGTACTTCCAGATGAGCTAGAGATTCGAAATTTTTTTCTTAGGTAGGATTTTGTGCAAAACCGACTAGAGGTAGGATTTGTAGAAAAACGAAATAGGGAATATAGAAATTTTGATATTTTAATTTGTTTGGTAGTTAAAAATTCTTAAAATTTAAACAAATAGGTAGATGCTTAGATACTACGTCGAAAGTTAGGGTGCTGAAATTTTTAAATTATTTAGAGGATAATAAACATTTCAATTTATCCATAAAATTGTTATTTTGGCTGTTGTAAATTATTTAAGTTTAAACAATTAGATAAATGTTATTTCACTTTTAATTGCACTATAAATTTAAAATTTGGCAGAAATGTGTGACATTATTAACTTAATGTGGAAAATTTATAATATTCTTAAATTTTTAAAAATTAGCGATTGTTTTACTCGATTATTGTTCCATAAGGAAAAAACGAAAATCGGTCCCGGGGAGAAATCCTTTGAATTAAAGAAATAATTACCATAATGAAATATCTCTCTGAAAAATTAACGTTTTTTTCAAGGTGAGATGTCAAATGCTAGCTGTATGCAAGCACCTTCTACTAGTATATACATACATACATACATACATACTATGTAAAATCGTTAAATCGTTCAAAGTGCTCCTTCAGCTGACTTCCGCTGAAGGACTGCCATCGAAAATAGAGGTCCGCCATATTATCTTATTCTCTTCGTTGTGCCCGAAGCATTAATTCCCCCTCCTTCCCAAATTTAGTCTCTCTCTCGAAAGAATGCTCTTCTGTAGTTCCACTTCCTGTCATTTTAAAAGTGTGGGCGTTACCTCTACTGTGTTTTCGTTCGTGAAACCGTGTCGAAAGGTCGTCTCAAACATTACTGCGACCTCCGAGACATTGCTGTTTCAAACACGGAGATCGGACTTCAGCTCTCCCGTCTGTGCTGCCGATAATCTTATGGTTAAAACTCACTACATTTCTCGTCATTGATCTCTCTTCTACTGACGCAATATCGAAGCAAACTATCATCAAACACTCCCAGTTATTTTTAAAAAATTTAACCAACTGCCTCTTTTATATTTATATAAAATTTTGTCTTAATTTTTCGGTAAATTAAATTATTTACAGGTTTTATTAAATCTACAGCTGCTTAAGTTTTGTATGTCATGTTACGCTTGGTGGAAGAAGGTGTAAACTTCATCATAAATATCAATCAGCAAAATATTTGGCCATAAATGTATTCTAATCTAATCTAATTGACGAGATGCATCGGAATTCGCAGTTTTCAATCCCTTTTAAATCAATCAAGAATTCTTCGTGCATTTCACACGTTCAGAGTTCATTTGTTGCACCGATAGACTCTCATTTTGGGGCATTGCTTCGGCAGCATCATCCTGTCATTTTACCTGCATCCTAACGATTTTTCGGGTGTCGTCTCTCAGCTTATATGTCAGGATTACGGGCTGCCCTCTTAGAGATGGGCAAGTAGACCGCAACAACCGCAATAATTCCGACGCAACACCGTACAACACGGAACCGTTTACGTTCCTCCCTTTTCTCTTTTCCTCACGATACAAGCGTTCACAATTTCCTCTTCGGGACACTCACTTTCCTTCCTTTCAGACCGTAGGTGAAGCACGTCACGCTTTCGTTGTCCTGGTCCACGAAGATTCCATAATTTGATGGTGGCATTGTCTTGAAAAGGCATTGCACTGCATTCCATGTTAAGGTACCGATTATAAAAGTGCGGTGATTGGATTCGGCGAATTATTATTTCAGCGTTCTCCCTTTCAACATAACCATCTTCAGTGAATTCCTTCTCCCCTGAAGATCCTCGTCATTATCTTATCTCTCCATCGCTTCATCTTAATCGCTCCGAAATAAGCGTTTCGCAAAATTTCCCTTTTTTACAAGTGACCTACATTCGCCATCTGCGGATTAAGCCTTGTGAACCTTCTCTCTCCCACCGCGAGAAGGCATTAAAAAAAGAAACAAAACATCTAGTCTACCGAGATGCTTTTGAGTCTTGCTAATTACCATCCGGCAAAAGATAAACTTCCTTTTCGTCCCAGCTGCCTCTTCGCTTTCTTTCTCCGTTTCCCACGGGGGTTCGTTTTTATTTAACGATGCGCCTAAGGATTGTTCTCGGCGGGATCTTTCAAATTCCCCGTTCAATTTCAGATCCATTCGCTGCTTCACTTCCTCGGCCTTTCTCTTTCGCCCCAGAGAGACTCGGATGCGAGAATTCTATCGGCCATTATCCTCGCCGACGATGTTGTAGCCAGGTGATCAGGGCTGTGCCAAGACATATTGCCGCCTGAGGCGAGGTAAAATATGACGTCCCTCTAATATTTTGATGCAGTTCGCCAGTTGTCAAAGATAAAAAGAAGTGAAATTTACCTGAATTTTTAATATAAATAAACGCATATTACAGGTATAATGTATTCAAAGAAAATAAATAAATAAGCTATCGTATCATCTCTTGTTACACTCAGAGCCGTCGTGATATGATCTCTGTGGATAATAGTGTAGAATTCTTCCGTTTTTCGATGTGCATAACGATCGAGAAGAAGATAAGCTCGTCCAACCAGGCCTAGGAAACACTACAGAAAAAGGTTGTACCGTGCTGCGCATTAAAACTAATGTATAGGACGACGTTGTTGCACTACGCATTGTCTGTTGCGTCTGGTTGTCGTACAGTGTTTCTCATGCTGTAAGGTTTTACTTGAAATCATAGTCCTTAATTAATTCTAACCAGCACAAAACGTCAACCATCAGAAGAAGTAAGTCAATGTATTTATATCGTACTTTCAGTTTTTTTTGTCGTACGAAGTGATATCTTGCCAAGGATAATATTTAGCGACTAGCAGTTAATTATGAGGAATTTATTAAATTTACTAGCGTGAAATCTTCTTTTAGGATTTTGTGTTTCATTGAGAACAGGTCACTGACGTTTTCCCTTCCTTGTGCATAAGATCACTCCGGCAATTAAGGCTTCCTGCTAGATAGAGCAATAGTTAATTATCAAAACCTTTTGCAGATCATCAACGATGCAGACACGACTGAATTCCTTTGCTATTTTATCAAGTGAATACAAAACGGCAAAGTTATTAGATATCGATAGGTTGATTGATGTCTTTCTTTTAAAAAGGACAAATAAATCCCATTTAATATAATTTGCATAATATTGTAGAATATGTTTTGTTTCAAAGTAAATAAAGTAATAATCTTTTGTATTTCATATATAAATTACTTTGTAAATGTTTATTTCAATGATATTTTATAGATTTTTAGTTTAAGGGCGCAAAATGAAAGATTTGCCTAGGGCGCTAAAAACACTCGCTACGGCTCCTCTGCTCTGCTTTGCCTGTGCACGCTGAGGAATTTCACTGTAATAATACTTTGCGCAGTTAGGGCTCAATTCGGTATATAGGGCGTCCAGCGACTTTATGTCATAACTTCGGGATCTTATTCCTTAAGTGATTTGGAGTAAAAATGTTATATGAACATGGGTCCGATTCTCATTTGTTACAGAGCTACGGGCAATTGAAATTATCTCGTACTTTGATTTGTACAATTTAATGGCTGAAAAAAGACATTGTTTAAATAATTATTCGTATGCATTGTTAATTTTTGAAAAATGTATTATTTAAATAATAATTCCTTTACATTGATACTTAATCCATTGTTAGAACAATTGTTCAAAATAGCCGCCTTCAACTTCGATGCACAATCTGACCCGTTTGAGTAGGGAACGTGAAACAGCACAAAGAACTGCAGCGTTATTAACGCGCCTCGCAGCACCAAAAATTCGCTGAATAAGTTCTTCCTTCGTGCTCATTTTGGCTTCATACATAATGTTTTTCATTTGCCCCCACACGTGGAAATCCAACGGAGTGATATCCGGAGACCTCGGTGGCCAATCCTGCGCACCGCCACGACCGATCCATCGGTTAGGGAACTTCTTGTTAAGATTCAGCGTAGCGTTCCTACTAAAATAGGGGGGTTGCCCCGTCATGCTGGCAGTACATCTGAAGTCGTGTTTGCAGAGGAATGTCTTCTAAGAGACCCGGCATTTCATTTTCCAAAAAATCAGCATAAATGGCACCTGTCAGACGTGGCGGGAAGAAGTACGGTCCAACCAGCTGGTTCCCAATGGCACCACACCACACGTTCACAGAAAAACGAAGTTGGAAGTTGCTTTCAACTGTTCCGTGAGGATTTTCGCCAACCCATAAATGGTAGTTTCTCGGGTTGTTTATTCCATCACGAGTAAACTGTGCCTCGTCCGTGAACAAGATGTAACGGTTCAGGCAGGAGTGTGCATTTAACCAACGGCAGAATTCCAATTTTATTTAACATTCGTTTAAGTTACCTAATTAGTTTTGTTATAACATCTACGTTATAGTTTTTATTTTCTCTACCGTAAATTAACTCTTAAGCCTCGTAGTTTTTTGTTAGAAATTTCATTCTCCCCTTTAGAAAATAATATTTATATCATAGTAGTTATTGTGTATTAGCATATTCTCGTTACATTTGTAAGGTTGTTTTATTTTTACGCTCCATAGTATTTATATTTTTCGTGTGTTGTTGACGGCTTTTACTTTATACCTGCGTTTGACACTTTCTCGTACACTACACGAAGAGCGTCCCCGCGTTAAAACAGACCAAATTCTTTAGCCTTATCCCATTTCAGCTTTTGTTTTTATATTGTAACTCTTTTGCGTTAGTACATAAATTTGGTAAGAGTTTAGGATGGCTTCACCGAGGACTCCCGTTTCCTCCTTCTTGTGCGCCGCTGGTTGCGAGGCCATGAGGGCTCGAATAACGGAGCTGGAGAGGGTGGTTGCGGACCTCCTTCAGAGGGTGGAAAGGTCCGAGGCAGCCTTGGTTCGTGTGGGGGGTACGGGGTCATCCCTGAAAAATCGCCGCGCCAAATTGGCGGCTCGGGTTCGCCTGGGTGCGGTAGCCGGTAGAGCGATCGGGGTTGCCTCTGACTCCTTACCGCGGGCTGAGGGTCCTCGGGCTGGGAAATCCGATGAGTGGAGTGTGGTGTCCACTCGGGGAGTTCGTGGGGTGGTGCTGCGGAGGCAGGGAGTTGGGAATGCTTCGGCGGACCCTCTTCCTGTCAGTATTAGGTTCGAGGTGTTGTCGGAGGACGACTCCACGGCCATTGCGCCCGTACCCACTCCCGTCTCTTCGATGGAGGCCGGGCCCAAGGGGAGTCGGGTTGGGAAGGGGGGGTTGTTATGGTTAGGTAGCTCTAACGTTCGGCGTGTGATGGCACCCCTGTTATCCAGTGCCCGCCGGGAGGGAGTTGAATTTGAATGCCCAGTCGATTCGCCTCTGTCCTACGCACAGTGGGTATGTCAGAGGTAGTGCAATGAATAGCCGGGGAATGGAGAAGGGAAACCCGGTGCCGGCATTTGCCTGTTCTTACGAGGATACCAGGGGGGGCGAACAGCTTACGTCCCTTCCGAAGGACGGAACAGCTGAATTTGCGCGGTCTCCTCAAACCACACAAACAGGGGGCCAGGCGACCTTGGAAAAATCCTACTTGCCAGGATTCGTACCCGATGACTTTTTCAAGCATCGGGCGAGTAGCAGCCATCGTCCTAACCACTACACCACCGGCACCCCGGGGAGGGAGTTGAAGGGAGGATCTTCTCCAGATGTATATCAGGAGGCACGGTGCCGCAAGTGACCAACACGGTGAGAGAAGCGGTAGTGGCGGCAGGTTGCTCTCGGCTGCGGGTGGTGGCCCATGTTGGGACTAACAACGCCTCGAAGCTCGGGTCCGAGGAGATTTTAAGTTCTTTTAAGGACTTGGCCTCTGAGGTTGCTCGTGTCCGAGAGGAGCCGGGTTCCGATGTGCGGCTTACTGTCTGCAGTGTAGTCCCTAGGATTGACCGCGGTTCTGAGGTTTGGAGTAGGGTTGATGGTCTGAACCGAAGGCTGTGGAATTTCTGTCGGGACTTGGGAGTGGACTTTGTCGACCTAGGGCAGTATATCGAATCCTGCAGGGCACCACTGGATCACTCTGGTGTTCACTACACGCCCGAATCGTCTCAGAGAGTAGCGCGTAGGATTTTCGAGCACAGTAGGAATTTTTTAGGCTAGAGAGATAATCGATACGTTTGTAGAAAATAAGAATTCCGATAGATTATCTAATGATAGAATATAAGGAGAATAGAATAAGGAGGGCGGGCTAAAGAAAAATATCTTATAAATATTTTAGATAAAAGTAATGGTAGCGATTTCTACAAATATCTTAGAAGGCGTAGAGAATACACAAGGAAATTAGCTACGATAAAGAATGCAGACGGTGAGATACTCGTAAGAGACGAAGATAAAGCAAATGAGTTCAATAGGTGGTATGCTAGCGTGTTTAGGAAATCCGAAAATGTTGGCACTTTAGTGCAGAGAGCTATAAATGGTATAGCGACGGAAACAGAGTTAAATAAAGACACGGTATCGACGGATGAGCCAAAAGACATTATTATTCGAGATGCAGAAATTATAAAAAAAGGGGCAAAGTTAAAAGATCGCAAATCTACGGGACCAGATGATATTGCGGGAGAGGCATTGAAGTTGGGCTCAAGGGAAATAGTACCGTATTTGCGAGTATTATTTACTGTCACTTTAAATAACTATAGTATTCCGGCGGACTGGAAGAAGGCGATAGTAATACCTATTCACAAGGGAGGGAACAAAACCAACGTCGAAAGTTACAGGCTGGTTAGTCTAACATCAGTAGTCTGCAAGCTCATGGAAAGAATAATAGCAGATTACTTGCGCAATTTTTGGGAGGTAAGCAATTTGCTATGTAAAAATCAGAATGGATTTAGAAAAGGATACTCGTGTGATACACAGTTACTGGGACTCGTCCAAGATATCGTAGACACGATTGATAAAGGGTAAGACGTGGATGGGATTGTAATAGATTTTGCAAAAGCATTTGACACTGTTTCTCGCGACATTCTTTTAGCTAAGTTATATAACTTAAACATTGATAAGAGAGTGATCTCATGGATTAAAATTTCCTTATTGGCAGGTCTCAGAGGGTTAGAGTGGGAACGAGTCTGTCGGATTTTGTAAATATCACATCCGGGGTGCCCCAAGGAAGTGTCATAGGCCCGTTACTATTTCTTGTCAATGATTTGCCGAATAACATTAATTCAAGAATACGTTTATTCGCGGATGACTGTATAATATACAGGCAAATAAAAAGTGAGGAAGGCCGAGTAATTCTACAAGAGGATATCGACACTTTAGAATCTTGAATTACAACAAATAAAACGAGCGTAAATATAAATAAAAGCAAGCACGTCACGTTCTCAAACAAAAGATTAATAAGCGAGCGCAGATACAAGCTACATGGCGAAATGATGCCAAAATTTGATTGTTGCAAGTACTTAGGCGTCCATGCAGCAAAAGATCTAGGGTGGGGGGGTGCCGGTGTTGTAGTGGTTAGGACGCTGGCTGCTACTCGCCTAATGCTTGAAAAAGTCACCGGGTACGAATCCTGCGCAAGTAGGATTTTTCCAAGGTCGCCCGGCCCCCTGTTTGTGTGGTTTGAGGAGACCGCGCAAATTCAGCTGTTCCGTCCTTCGGAAGGGACGTTAAGCCGTTGGCCCCCCTGGTGTTCTTCGTAAGAGCAGGCAAATGCCGACACCGGGTTTCCCTCCTCCCTCCCCGGTTATTCATTGCACTACCTCTGAGATACCCATTTGTGCTGTAAGAGAGGCGAATTGACTGGGCACACAAACAAACAAACAAACCTAGGGTGGGATAGGAATATTGATAATATCATAGGAAAAGCATATAAAAGCTTACATTAAGTGATGCATAATCTTAAAGGAAGTAATTGGGCTGCGAAGGAAAAGGCGTACAAAACAATAGTCAGACCAATATTAGAGTACAGGACGAATGTATGGGATCCGCATGAGATAGGGCAAAAAAGGAAAATAGAGAAAGTTCAGAGGAAAGCTGCAAGATATGTACTTAGGTAGGTTTAAAAAGGAAGACAGCGTAACAGAAATGTTAAAAATTCTAGATTGGGAATCGTTAGAAAGTAGGAGAAAAATTAACAGATTAGGCGGGATTTACCTGGCATATACTAATAATAAAGCTTGGGAAGACTTACGAAGTAGAATGCAGGTTCCGAATTTTTTAGGTAAAAATAGCCACGAATTTAAAATTAAACTTAGGCCTCAGAAAACTAATACAGCGAAGTATTCTTTTCTAAACAGAGGAATTGGTGAGTGAAACAGTTTACCTGAAGTGCTCTTCAAACCATTACCTAAGGACGCAAAGAAATTTAAGCGTAGAATTAATGCATATATGCAGGGTAAAAGTTAGACGAACTTGGAAGAGGAATAATAGTAATCTGTATATTCATGACTGTAATTGTACCTAAGTGCTGGAAAAGTAGGGGATTGCTTGGGAAGGTAAAGTACGGTGGGGACTTCGTGGGCCCCATGACCGCTACGGTAGCCGTGAAGGCCTTCCATGAGCTCCGAAAATCCGCACTTTAGTTGCAAAATTGAATTTTAATATTAAAGATATCGTAGAAAGTGTATTTTTTAAAAATTGTGATTGTAAATATCATTATTTTTATAGATATATTATGTTTCTTTTGCCACCTGACCGGATGGCCTAATTGCAATGTATTTTTTAATAAATAAATAAATTTACTTGCACGAATAGTTAAAAATGTTCTTTTAGGTTTATTGTATCTAAAATAATGCGTTAAAATGTAATTATAAACATTTTATTTCGTATTATTTTGCTATGTAAAACAAAAAATATCCTTCCCCATATGAAATTCACGCAACATGCAGGGTCGCGCGGACTAATACATTTTCATCCGTCATAAATTTTTGGTACTCTCCCCAAAAAGATAATAGGTGATCAGAAAGTGGGAGACTGTATTACTTTGGGTCAATTTAGTCGACCCCTCGTTTCCCTCCCTTTACCCCTCGTCTCCCTCCATTTACCCCTCGTCTCCCTCCCTTCTCCCCCTCCACCCCCAGCGTATTACGCCCGTCATTCAGAGCGCAAATTTCCCGCGGGCAGATTCACCTCCGGGGACAAAACCGTAATGTTTTGTCGCACTGCACCCTTTCAAGAACCCTTCCATTTTATCACGCGACAATAAAAAAATAAAACTGAGCTCATTTGTTTCCATTTGCAGGGGCCGCCGCACCCACCAGCGCTGCCACGCGGTCGTGGGCGCCACCACGGTCTGGAGGCGGAGCGTGGCGAGGATGTGCGGGAGGGCGAACTTCCTCCTCCACTCCCTCCACACGTCTCTTCTCCTCCACCTCCTCGCGCCCTTCTCCGACGCTTCCACGCACTTCTCTTACTCCTCGTCGACGTCTGTCGGAGGGATAAATAGCCAGGTGATCAGTGTTTTGTTACTAGCTCGCGGTGTTGGGAGCATACCACTTCATGCATCCGCCTGTTGTATGTGCCACGGAATGTCCAGCTGCGCCCGTGTTACGCGACGCGAGCATCGCAAAATTCATAATGAGCGATGAGAGATTACGTCCTGCACAACAATGGGTCGGGTGGTTGGGGGCAGGGGGGCTGGTGGATGGGGGCAGGGATGTGGGTGGGTGGGAGAGGGTTGCGTGTGGGAGGGAGGAGGGTTGCGGGTGGGTGGGGCGAGAGGGGAGGTGATTCACCAAGCAGAATGAAGTACATGGGATTGATGGCCTCTAAATGTTTCTCCGCCAATTCAACGACAGCATTAAGAGTTTATTATGAAAGAAAGACATCCAGCTGGACGAGCGTCTGCGGTTGCTAAGGTTGTAAATCTCTACTATTGCCGACTTTACGTCATGTTTGTAATACTAAAATGCGTCATTTATCTTAAATTATCGCAATAAAAACATAATTAAAAGTACAAAAGAGGCTCCACACCTGCTGGCTTCGCACACTAACCCCGTACTGCGCTAAGTTTCGTCAAATCAAACGCATCGCAGGGGGTGCCGGTGGTGTAGTTATTAGGACGCTGGCTGCTACTCGCCTGTTGCTCGAAAGGGCAGCGGGCACGAATCCTACGAAAGTAGGATTTTTTTTTCCAAAGTCGCCCGGCCCCCTCTTTGTGTGGTTTGAGGAGACCGCGCAAAGTCAGCGTTCCGTCCTTCGGAAGGGACGCTAAGCCGTTGGCTCCCTTGGTGCTCTTCGTTAAGAGTAGGCTAATGGCGGCACCGGGTTTCCCTCCTCCCTTGTGGGTGTGTTAGGTGTGGAAGGAGCTATGGCTATAATAATCCAAGAGGTTTTTTAACCAGAAATACACACACACACTCAAATGCAACGCGATCTCCCCGCCTGCTTGGATGATGAAAGATCGATCTTTTATTCACATTCACGATCGGTCATATTTAACTAGTTTTTCGTAGAGACAGACTTTTGGAGATAATAAAAAATCTATTCTCTACTCGTCGCCAAGTACTAGAAATAGCATTTGGTTGGCAAATTCATATAGCATGCCAAAAATTCGTGAAATAGGCAAAGCAGTTATATCTGCCATGGCTAAGAACAAAAGTATTTACGATTTTCAAATTCTGTTGAGTTTTTAGTGAACTAAATCGGAACGAATTCAAGGTTTAATGACAAGAAAAGCACACTTTTTCGAATTACAGTTTTGAGTTCCGAGTTCTTAGCACAATTCTATTTTTTTAATTCTAAAGTCAAATGAAGGATATGTCTCCTGGAATAATGATTTGCTTGACGCGTGTAAGGGGTCGTATTGAATGAAATATAAAACGACGATTGCGATCCAACAGGCCATAGTGTACCTAAAATATTCGCCCTCTGGCGTACGTGTGAATTTTTATGATTATCGGCCTTAAAAAACTACGTATAAATAAATTAATTCCAATAAAAGTAAAAATTAAATAGATTGGTTGTGGACTGGAAACGTACAATTTCGAATGCTTTGATGATGCAATAAACTTTTCTTTTCTAACAGCGAGTTACACTGAGAATTTATACGTTATAGATTCTTTTTCATTATGTATGACGAATGCCGCCAATTTCGGTTCGCGGCGAAAGCGTGTGAAGGTTATGGATCCTTCGCCTTCTTTAGGAAAGGAATTCTATCTTGTCCAAGAGCAAATACATTGTATGGTAATTTTATTACGCATTTTATGATTCTACGGGTGAATGCTTTCAATTGTTTTGTTTTGTCATTGACCCAATTGTTGCCATGGTCATTATTTCATTTTACCGGGCACTGTCCATCTGAAAAAGCCATATTTTTAATCGAAGTTTTGCTCATTAGAATATAATAACCCCTTATGTTGCGGCTTACAAACGTTTTCCTCCTATTCAAGAGCAAATATTTCATTCGTCGTTTTCAAATTCAAGATATTCTTTATGAATCTTAGATACAAACGATTAAATTATTTTTCTAGGGCACTGAGATTTGTTCCAAATACCCATATATGCCTTCAAAAAGTAGCGTCAGCCACGAAACAAAAAGTGCGAGTATAAATCTCACATCACAATGTTTTAACGGTTTTTCAAAATTAATTTAGGCAGAAATTCTAGGGATATGCACCTATCTCTCTGAATGATTATTATAGGTAAGCTTTTACTTCGTACCATTGTAATACAGGATGAGTCAAAATTATGTATAAACACTTTAAATAGCCATATTTTGTAGACAGCATCACTATTGAATAAAATTTTGTGCATTTTAAAGCTAAAATAAACAATTAGCATTTGAATATGTAGCAGATTTACTGGCGATCCATTGATAAGGAAAAAATCAACTAACATTTTAAGAAAGGAAGTGCATTTTAAAATAGTACTGGAAGTATAAAAACGTTAAAGAGTTTCAGCGTGTATGGAAATGTCAATATGGGACAAAGGTACCAATGCATCAAACAATAACCCACCTCCGTGATAAATTTGAAGAACATGGAACTGTTCACAGCGTCAATAAGGAAAGCTGCTGGAGGAAAAGGACGTCAAGAAGTGCTGAAAACATCAAAGCCATTAGAAGTGCATATGACAACAAAGAAGTCAACAAGACAGTGTTCCCGAGAACTGCGTTTGAGTCAATTGAGTGTTAGGAGAATCTTAAAGGACATAAATTTCAAAACTTTCATACCTCAGCTATCACATGCGATTCAGGAAGACGATCCTGATCAATGAACACAATTTTGTGAGTGGTACTGTCAGAAGAACGGTGAAGCTGGTGATTTTGAGGATGTAATTGTATGATCAGACGAAGCCACGTTCAAATTAAATGGTCATTTGAATTGTTACAACTGTGTTTACTGGACCAGTGACAATCCGCACCTCACTCTACAGAAAGATGTTAACCTGCCAAGGGTTAGTGTGTGGATGAGACTCTCCTCTCGTGGGATAATCGCACCTTACTGATTTGATGATACTATTACTGGGCAGTTTTATTGAACTGTTAATGAATGATGCAGTTCCCGTAAAAGAACCATGTTTCCGGATACATTGGTGTACGTTCAACAAGATGGCGCACCTCCACATTTTCACTCTAAAGTCCTTGCCTATCTGGATACTGAATTTCCTGAACGGTGGGCAGGTCGCAGGGGAAATGCTTTTGGATACCTCACAAGGTCTCCAGATCTCACTCCCCTAGAATTTTCCATGGGGATATCTGAAAGATAAAGTGTACACTCATAAACCTCAAACATTGAAGGATTTGTGGATGATGATACAACAGGAAGCAGGCAAACTTACAGCTGACATGTACACCACCGTATGTGGGACTGTTGAGAAACGATCCCGTTCATGTATGCGAGCTGGTGGCGGGCATTTTGAACATTTGACTTAACTTCCGTAATGTATCATATTTCTATGTATCTCATATACTTGAAACATTTTTGGTTCATGTTTACTCAATAAAATTTCTGAGATACAGCATATCCAAGTGTTTATACATAATTTTGACTAACTCTGTATTTTGTTGCTGACTGGGAAAGACTATGATACGTCTTTAAATTTTCAATACGTCTATAAACTGATTTTTTAATTTTCTTTAAGGGATTGAATTTATGATACAAATAACTAATATAATCAGGAAAAATTGAATCGTGTAAATTAAGTTATCTTACACCTCAGTTATACTTATTCATTTTGAATATAAAAACCTAAGTATATTGCCGAATTATAATCACTTACTTTTAAAAAACACGTACACAAATATACTGTTGCAGTATTTTGATTAATTTTGATTTTTCATTTTTAATTAGGTAATAGAATTATACTTAATTTTAGTTAGGACAATCCTCTCAAATCACGTTTGCTATTCTGATCATTTAATTAATAGCTGACACCCGTTAGTTGTTCCCGCCTCTTTTTAGTGCAATAATCATGTTTTTATTCCTTCATTTCCTCCGAAAGGACTTTCACAACCCACCTTTTAGAGACGAAACCCCTCGGACATCCTGGATCCAGGTGGACTCGAGTTCTGACTTCCGCTCCCATTCCTTGAGGCATGTGTCCACGCCACAAAACGACACATACTTCGAAGGTAATCCAATCCGTTGTATTTCCCCATTTTTACGGTGTTAAAAGCCATATTTATGAATATGCCTTCCATTTGTATGAGATTACTTCACGATGACTTCAATTTGAAACAGAAATTCCTATTCAATTGAAATCGCCTTTCCATTAATAAAACTTCCTATTTTTTTTTAAATGTGTGTGCCATCGTATAATATCTGTGCCTTTTATCTTATTTTTTAGAATTTGGAAAAATATGTAACCATTCTTGATGAAACGCACTGCGCACTATATAAAACGATACTCGAGCATCTTTGGTGACGAGTTCATGGATTTATCTCATTTAAAAGGCATATTTCATTCCAATCAAAATAATAATCAGAGCGAAACGCCGCTGATAGTTTCAGCACATGTTGGGTAATGGTAGGGCGGACTGGCCGACATTGCTTGAGGCACATAGTTATTTGTTCTATTGTATCCCACCGCCAATTTTCCACGCCTAACAGCTGCATGACTGTTGGTGAAAATTATATTCGTGATGCAACATTTAAGCACATTTAGTAAATGATAGCAAATTTAGTACTTAAAAGATAAAAATTTAGCGGATTTCTAAATTTAATTTTAGCCCTTTGAAAAGACGTTTAATTTATATCGCGAACTCCTTTTATTTGAAATTCTCTCTGAATTAGTCGCAAAATGTTTTCGTTTTTCCCATCTGTGTGTAAACTTCCTGGCTTTATTAAAGTTCGATCAAAATAATTTACCGAGATTGATGGAAGAGCAGTTAGCGTATCTCTCTAACGAGCATCGCGAGTTCGAAACCATGGACATTTGTTCGACGTTCATTACCTTTAATAAACTTCTTGTAATTATCCTTCATCACTGATTGTGGTTCAATGGATGATAAATAAATTGGTTTAGGCATGAAGTTATTACTATAGAATAAAATAATGCATTTTTTAGAGATAGTTGCGCAGATAACATTAATACATTTAAAATACAGAAATGATTCGCTACCGTAGGTATACCTTTGTGGAGCTGCATTATAATAAAATAAGGAACAACGCAACTTTGTATAATTTGCTATGTTTAATGAAAAGATTTTCATTATACGGTGGAGATTGTCTTTACGAAATAAATATGCATGTTTAATTCTGGAACAGAATAATGAGCACTGAAAGCCTCCTTTAGAGGAAAAAATAAGAAATTTTCGTTTTCGGACCATGACCAACACCAACATAACCTACATGAGTGACATTCTTCGAAAAAAATCAGTCTCAAGACACAAAGCAAAAGGGAAACGTTCTGAATTTTAGAACTCGTTTTTCCGTTATTCTTATGCATTCCAGTTAAATAGGTCGACTATAAAAGAAACACCCTATGATAGAACTATCGTATCTCGGTATCTAGCTATTGCTAGAACACGTCGAAATCTGGGCCAAACAGTTGCGAAGCTCGCCCCTATGTGAGAAATAGTTCAAGGTTTATCGTGTGAAATGTCAGCGGGTGTATTTCTTAATGCGTTATGGAAATTAAAACATCTCGCATTCATAATTTATTATTTTTATCGTTGCCTTTCAAACGGTACAATTACTGGCGCTTAAGTCTTCGCTGTTAAGGCTTTAGTGAGGTAATTTGGAGAGGTAAACTGAAATATTAGTCAAATTAAGCCTTTACAAATGCTTTCGCGAACACTCCAGTAATTATACGTTGCCGTAACAATAGAACTGAAATTGTATTTTTTTCCTCGTCGCAAATATGTTTAGTAGGTCTGCGTAATGAAATGAAAAGAATTCCTTTATTTTAAGCGAACTTGGTTTCCCCTTCCAAACGTGATTTGACCGTTTTCTATGTACTTAAAAAATCTCTCCTGTGAAATATCGAGTGGTTTCTATTTGAATGAAAGTATTAAGGAGGTAATTCCATTTGTCAGGCAAATTTTCCGTTTTGGCATTTTTCCATACGCATTTTTGCAGCATTGAAAGATCAATTTCGTTATTTTCCCCCCATATTTTAAAAATTACGAAAACTCAAAGATGTAGCAATAAACCTTGCACTTTGATAGATTTCCACATCAGCAATTGAGGACATTCCATAGAAAATAATTTTATTATGTTACTGACAGTATTATTTGTCTCACGGTTGTATTAAAGACAGTTTACGCAGAATGCTTTTATTCAGTCGTGACAAGGGGTTAAATATATAACAGTTAAGTATTCAATATGCGAAATACATATCAATGCGTCCAAAAATGAAGTTCTTGCGTAAATAAATATAAGATTTCTTTCTTATTTATTTCTATAGTAAAATTTATTTTAATATAAATTATTGTCATTTAACTTGAGGTCCTCAATTAAAATCGGTGTTAATTTGCTAATTATTTACGAATTTCCACAATTTTGGAATAATCAAATGCTAAATTTAAAGCACCAAAAATCAAAATGAGTGTTCCATTTCAAGGGTGTTTTATTAGGTCGGTTTTAAGACCAGAAAAAGATGAGCGTCTCCTATTATAAATTACTCTACTATCCAAAGCTTCTTGGCTAATAAACTTCTTTCTCTCAGATGCATGCCAATGCTATTCTGCTTAAAGATGAAACTTCAAAACGTCGTTTCTCGCGTATTTTCCCATGCTATTCGAATGTGCCCAGGGGCAGGAAGGAGATCGTTTTTTGTCTATTATTCAACAAAATAAAAATTCAAAATTGGTCAGTTAGGGAAGATAAAAATTACATTTTAATGCTGCCAAATTTAAGGGCCACGCAGTTACGTATGCTTACTTGGCGGGTATTCACCATTTCCCTTCGCTTCTCTGCCACAGGATGTAACTGTCAATTGTTCCGTCCAACTTTCCCTTTTCATTTTTCGGCAGACTGGTCTTCTGAAGGAAAAGTGGCACCGTCATTACGCTGCTCAATTTTACCGTCCTTCCTCGAAGCGAAATCCCATTTAAATCCTGTGCAAGCATTTTCTGGCAATTCTAACATTATTTTTCCTCTACTGTAAAAATAGACTAAGGTGAGATTACGATATCTTAAAATCATTTGATCGAGAATGAATCCAACAAAAGCTGAGTAAATTAAAAAGTCTTCTTCGAAGTTCCAATTTAAGTAGAAACTTTTTGCTTAACGCATTTTGTTGGAAGTAATTTTTCTCGACATCAGTTGTTACTCTCTTATACTAGGCATTTATTTAAGTGTAAATACGTTTATTGATCCATTTATTTATTTAGTTCTTCTAGAACCCATTTCCAATATTTTGGGCATACGTTTCCCGTATAAACTAACCAAAGCCATCCTTTAAGACCCTTTTTAAATAAATATGACTCTTGAGCTTTTCTTTTTGTTCTATATTTTGCTTTATTTACGCTCATTTTTATATTATTAAATGTTATTTTGTCCGATCGGTAAAGGTCACTTCGTAGTTCAGAAATTAATTCTGAACTTTTCAATCTTTTATTATAAGGCTGAAAGGATTGAGGATTTTTTATGGATCAGAGTAAAAATGTTACTAAGAAAGCAAATAAGATAATTCGTATAAATTATTAATATGAATATTATCATTGCGATTTAATGCCCATTGCAACGGACGTCCGAGAAATATGTCGAAAAGATGAGATTTTTTTAGAACTTTAATTTACAGTTCGAGATATATCTGGACAACTTCTCTGCATAAAAAATACTTTACTTATATATTTTTTCACAAGGCAAAAGAAATCTGGTCTGAAATAATAAATGGATAAGAGTAGAGTAGTGATTATTATTAGTGTTCATACATAAGATTTTTATATGCTATTCCGGATTTCCGATTTGTTTTTATAAAAAATATATATTGAACAATGCCCCAGCAAAGTGAAAGATTCAATATACATTCATTGACGAAAGTCAGCGGTTAACATGAACAAATGGTACGAATTTGTTGAACCAAATATATTTTATCAATCTCCGAGGTTCTTCGCAGAGAATGAGCAACAAAAGCCTCCCTTGGAAGAGAAAAATCTTTCGATCGACCTTCTATGCTCGTAGTTAACCTTCGAGTTAACGATACATCTTCGTCCTTCGTAGCTGCTCAAAGCAGAGGAAGATTCACAGACAAATCGCCTTCTTGTACATATTTATCCTCCTAGACTTCGTGGGTTGTTCTCAGAAGGAAAATTTTGCTATAAAGTTATGCAAAAAAGTGCCTTTAAGGTTGTTTTTTTATATTGTCTCGGATGCCTAAATTGTTAGTTTGTCATGAATATATTCAGTATTACGATTCAGTTCAATTAATCGTATTTTTGCTTTTTGATGGATTAAAATTGAGGTAGGAAATTGACTTCTGGATATGTACAGCCTAAAGGATTAATTCTATTTTTCGTCGAGATAATTAAAATACCTGCAGAGTAAGCTCAAACAGCTTTAGTCAAGTCCAGTGTAATTGTATATGAAACTGGCGCTAACACGCACGCTTTCAAGGAACCTCCATTGAGTGTTTTTTAGAATAGAGTGGAATGCCTCAGCAACTAAGAATAGTTTCTCAACAATCTCGTGAAGGGAGGAAGGAAACATAATAAATTAAATCAAAAGTAACTGGTGGTAACGCTGCTGACTCGAATCGAAGTGAGTGGTATGAACTGGAGTTCGTCTACATTTCCCTCTTATCTGGAATCGAAAGAGATTTTTTTCGCCCGTTGCATTATCACGAAAAATTATGTTATTACCATGCAAACAAGTCTTTTCCTCACACGAAGAGGCAGTTCTTACTTTTAATAATTAAATTAATTTTAAAAAAATTTCTTATTGATTATCTTATAATAATTTTTCGATGTCGTAATTTTGGTCGTTTGTCCGTGAACAATTACATTTAGACACGTGAGTGAGTGTAAAACATTTTTCGTTTGGATTTTAAAATTACTTAAAGTTATCTTATAAATTCGGGATCAGAAAACGCACAAAAGAACGAAAACTCATTTTCTAACCGTCGATTTTCAAAGACGATTCGAATCGGTCCACAAACTTGTTTTTAGGACGAAAATTTTGTTTCTTGAGAAGAAAATGTTTTGTTGCGAATTCGTTAAAAATTACTTATACTGAATTGGATTGGGTTAAGGGAAAAGGAAGGGAGTTTGAGGGAAAGAGAGTGAGGGAGGAGTGGAAGGGAGAGACGGAGGGAAGGGAAGAGAGAGAGAGGGGGGATTTGTTATTCTATTGTTTTAGTTATATATTGCTGTATATTGTCATAAATATTACACAAGTGTTTCTCATTTCTAAATGCGAGGCGCAGCGCCGAGGTTCCTGGAGCGAGCGAAGGTCGGGGTTTTATTACAGCCGGTCTTTTCTTTACATCAAGAAGAAATTTCTACTGCCCTAATTCTAATTGCAAGTTATTTTTATTACTGTCAACGTGGTTATAATTAACGGAGAAAACATGGCTCTCCGGTGATCAATTAACGCTTGAAAAACTGATATACATTTCAAATACACACGCAAATTCAGGTCGGCACTGGCTGAAGTATGCAATACTACTTGAACCCCGGCCCAGCGCTAACAAAGTGGACGCTGTTTCAACGCCGTTCTCACTGGTAGCATTCACAAGGCTTTCCATTATTTAACGATGGAAAAAGGGGCTTCGCTGACGCACGTGCTGTAGCGCAAGTATAGCGGGAACGGTCAAATTCAGTGTTTCTCTCTGAGGCTGTAGAATGCTTCGGGGCGGATGGGCACGGCCTCTGAAACTGACAAGACAAAAGCGTAGGCGTAATTGGGGCGTGAAAATCCTCTCGCGAAAGAATTATGGGTCAGAGAAAAAAGGAGCAGTTTAGGGCGGCGTGGGAAAGAGGCGGGTGGAGAAGGGTTTACAACAAAGGCTTGAAGAAAGTTCGGATGATACAGGGCGAATTAATTAATTGTAAGACTACAGCGCTCGAAAATAAGTGCTAATTTGGCCAGGCTGAAATAGAAATACAGAACTACATGTTATTAAAATTAATCGTTTATAAGAACACTGCCAGCAACTTTACAGTATCCTGAGCAATTTTCGTTCGTAATGAAAAGCGCAGGGTTATGAAATGCAAACAAAAGTGAATTCCACATATGGGAAAGCTTCTAAAGAATATGATTATATTTGAAAAAAAATATTGCTTCATAAAAGGATTAAACGCTTTGATGACAAGGATTGTATTAAAATCGTTCAAAAAATCTATCAGCAAACTACGTGGGGTGATAGCATTAATGTTATTCTTCTATGCATTAACAATTTATGCGTCTGTAAGGACACGGTCCGTTTGTCTGATGTAATCGGTGTTCATATGGCTCTCTGAACACGAGTATGCGAGCGATGAATATCACCTATTAGATAATGATCTAATCGGCCGATTACTTTTTATGAGGACTTCCGTGGGTAAAGTGCTAAAAACGTTTAAAACTTCGATAAAGCAAGATGCTTCGCTCAAGTGTTTCAAGTTGCCGCATTATTTTCTATGCTTTCCGTCATTTATTTATATTTCTTTGAAATAGTGAGCATTAGTTGACATTTTTGCACACAATTAAGGGAAAAGTAAGCGTAAAAAAGCTCAAAAAACATTTAGGATTTTTATTTATGAATATTTTTCGTAATGTCCTGAATAAAATCATGAAACTAATGGAATCCTCTTTTTTGATACTGATTATGACAGTGGGTTAGTTTATGAAAAAGAACAGTACTGCTTTTTAAAATTTCAGTTAGATGAATTACGCCGAATTTAATGACCAAATCCGCCCGAAACATATAATTTAATAGTTACACGAGTCGCGAAAAGAGCGTATTTTGAGAGACGGTCGGCAGTGGGTAAATATATTTTCTTCAATATTGATTCGAGGTAATTTGTATTACTTACTCTCTATCTATTTGAGAATGAACAGAATTTGTATGAGTTTTAACTGATGTTATAATCGATTCCCGAATTTCGTTTGATTTTTTTAATGGCATGTCGTAAACGCGATTCTTTTCGCGGAGACCACGAAATCGAACGGAGACGTATTTTTATTTATTTATTTACAATTGTTGCAGGTTGACTACTGGCCAGGTGGAAACGCTACATCAACTATAGTCATGTATTTAAATATTATGTGAAACCCAATTTATAAAAGAATTGTAAACGTATTAAAACATGCATCGTGCTCATACGCACTGGTCCAAATAATATCAATCATTTTAATAATTATTAAATTAATAATCATATTACTTTTTTCGCTATGCTTCAATAGCCTGTACCCTAGGAGCCGAAGTTTTCGAGGTTCATGCTAGGCCTTCACGGTTATCGTAGCGGTCTCGGGGCCCACGAAGTCCCCACCGTACTTCACCCTACCAAGCACTCACTATACTTCCTCCGGCTCCATCGTCACCTTCCAAAAAACATTTACATTTTTTCTTAAATTGTTTGATCGATTTAGGAAAGGGCTTAAAGATTTCCTCAGGTAACTCATTCCATTCACAAATTCCTCGATTTAGGAAGGACTTCTTGGCGACGTCAGTTTTTTGCGGCCTATATTTAATTATGTATCTATGGTATTTTTCTCGATGTTGTTAGGTTTCTCTATCCTAATTAATAAATTTTCCCATGCCCCTTCCTTATTTAATATTTTAAATATCCCACGTAGCCTATTTAGTTTCCTTCTATTTTCCAGTGATTCCCAACCTAGCGAATTTATCATTTCTGCTACACATTCAGTCTTCTTATGCTTCCCCAGCACGTATCTGGCACGTATTTCCCATCGTGTACGAGATTCATAGTAAGAGTAGAATTTTTGAAAGGAATATACCAGGAAAATATAATGAACTCGGGGTGAACCGAAATAACTGAGTTTATTTCCACTAGCTGACATTAAAATCCGATTTAAAGAAACCTAAGATGTTTAGAAGCCAGAACAGAGTAATATTCATCCCGGTAACTACTATACTAACTTAGAAACTATGAACTTATTTAACCATACATAGCTAATTAAAAATTGTCGCTTAAATTTTCAAAGGTACTGTTCATTGGAGCGAACGTTAGCTTACTTGGTTAATGTGTGCTATGAGAATACGGAGATTCTAGCTGCACTACATTTTTGAATGGAGACTCAGAAATGCGACTTAATTAATATTTTGAGACTCATTAGAAGTGTTTTCTAAATTTAACAGAAATAAATCGTAGGAGATAATTAAAAATAACTAAAGGGAATTTTTAAAATGGGCCTACGTGTATGCAATATAAGTAATTTAGTTGGCATAAAGACTGATCTACTAATAAGTAACATAGGCTGCATGATGTAAGTATAAACTTCCAAGCAATGTTTTTTTTTTGTACGAAAGAATAAGCATAATGGCAGTTTTCATCGTTTTAAACCTCAACTTCATGAAAAATCTAAAAAAAGTCACATCCTAGGTAACAGCCGCATTTAAATCTAGTTTTTCAAAGCATCCTGTGTCGCGGCATTGTTATTGGTCTCTAGAACTCATCCCATTCCATTGCGTGCGTTGAAAATTCATTTCGGACCGGAAACGCACCGACAGCGTGACGAAAGTAAGCCATTCGATTCGGACACATAACACACAATCCGCATAACCTTCGCGTTAAAATTTGGAGGTCGCGTACTTCGTGTTTCGCTCTGGATGTTTACGGGGGGGGGGGGGGGGGGGTCGGATGGCCTTTGCTTTTTGGGAGTTTGAAGATTTGAGTACTCTTAACTCTTCTCAACCTTTGTTACGTCGCGATACTCATGACGGTCAATGTATCGTGCGCGATACTCTGCGCACTACAACCCGCCAAACTGAAAAAAGGAGGAGCAATGTGCACCTATGAAGATTTTACGCCAAAGCAATATTTTTCGTTGCTATAAATGACGCAACAGAAAGACAAAAACTATGCTTAGTAAAATTTACTCTATTTTTTACTAATCGTTACAATTTTTGCCAACACATCTGTTGAGAACCGCTCCTCTAAATGACCAAATCAATTAACCGTGAAAATTATCCGCTATGATTTTGTTTCCATAGGGTCTAACCTGCAGTTTCCTATTTGAAATTGGAATCTTTTTTATTGAAGACAATAACCGAATGCCTATAACGTTGAGTCGTATCTGAATATTCAATAGAAGCTTACCCTGAGTACCATTTTTGAGTTAATGTCAACTAGCGATGGAAATTATTATTTTTTATTGGTTATTTTCAACTTTTGCCGAAAAGGGAAATATTTAATTTTTTAGCAATTTGATTATTAGATTTAGTCTATTTTTCTATGAAACGTGTTCGCCTCTTCGTACGGTGAATTTTATCATTATGTTGTTCATAACTATTCCCGTCCTTATGGTGTGCAAACGTACACACTCCGCGCATTCTGCGGGAGTTTACGTTGCATTAACTCTATAATTAAAGCTAATTACACTATGCGGATCGTAATATACCTTTTGTCACCTTTGCGGAGCATATTAATAGGCTGAAATCATACGATACGCTATCCTCGGAAGATAATTTGCGAGGTTGCCATTCATACCCAGCGGTCGTCGCCATGTTAATACAAAATCCTCCTTTTTGTTTCTTAAGTAGCGGAGAATCAGACTAATGATGAAGGGGTATAGTGGCAGAATAAAGTAGACAAGGCTGTCATTCTGTCATGTTAACAGTTATTAGGAAGAGAGGATGTCGGCGTGACGGCTAACAAAGCGTTGCGTGCCCCATCTAGCCAGGCGTGCGCAGGTCGCCGACCCTTACCAAGTTCTTTTAAGATAAGGGGACAGACAGTCTCAAAGTTGGAGGGCCATTCCCTCATTTTCATAACTCGTCCCACTCGTCAGCTTCATATTGATTAAAACTTTTCATAGTAATGTACCCTTCATGATTATTTCATTTCTTTAAATAAAAAGTGCCTCGTCGGTGAATATATCAAGCATGTTGATTTAATCCAAGCTAATTGCCATGATTTATTGAATGATAATATTTAATTATTGTTTTATTTATTCAAAGAACATCCAGGCGATATGCGTGGCTGTTTGTTGTTTATGTTGAGATCTCGAAATGTAACATTTCACTCTCTTTCAGAGGCTACGGGCCAGGTAACTTTTCCTCGCTTGGCGTGGCGCAGTGGAGGTGGCGCCACATTGGAAGTGAAAGGATTCGGGAGGAAGTTCCGATTGCGTCTGCGCAGAGTCTCCTCTCCTGATTACGTGGGTGGCGAGGGCGTCGGAGGTGCGAGGTTGTATAGAGGCTCCGGGAGAGGGTCTGTGGCTGCGGTGGAGGTGTGCGGCGACGGAGTGGTGAGTGAGTGCGACCGGTCTGCGGACGCGATAGATCGGAACAAAAACGAAGCGCTTTGGTGGAGGCATGTAGCTATAGGACGAGGAAAAAAATGTAACCATCCAACTATATAAGTCATTCTGTTTGCCAATGTTTTTTTATCGTTCAAAGTACTTTTCACTGTAAAAATTATTCGGTGTAATTATTCACAAGTGTAATTGTTGATAATTATTCTCGAGGGCGCTGATGTCGAGAACGGCTTCTCATTACCATTGCATTCATATTCATTACTCTCTATGGAGAAAGTCATGCGCTGGACACATCAGATTTTTACAATAAAACTACCTTAATACGTGTATAGATGCCATTTATTAAAATTTGAAAAATTATAAAAAATATTGATCAATAAATGAGAAAATTTAAAGAATCTTAATTTTTCCCAAGGAAAAGTAAACGTATTCTTTAATTTCAAGAGTGGGGTGTTGTTAAATTATTTGTAGCCATTCTAATGAGGATTTCGTATTGTGAAGGGAAAGCGATTCGAAGTTGTATTAGAAAGCAGAGCTTATGCCTTTTACCAAGTGAATTACACAAAGCTTAAACTATATGGCCATAACGTGTATATTTTAAATGTATAGCTTTAGTATTCTGTGATAATTGTCCAGTCTTTTATAATAACTGGAAGCAGTTGCAATCCGCCTGTAGTTTAATAATTTACAATAATAAGGGTGCCCAGTTAATGGGAAGATACTATGTTATGAAAATATTGTTTCATTCTCCGGGTATAAACTGGCCTTTAATAAAGATAAACTTCTTGCTACTTCACAGCTAGTACTTAACGAAACGTAAGATGACTAGATGTCTCGTTTTTCTTCATATCATACCGATATCCACAAAACATTTACTGGAATGGTCAATTGTCCCATGTTTTAAACTAATTAAACAGCCATAAAATGTCGTTTATATCCACAATTAAAGGTGAAATTTATTTCTAGTTTGTTTGCGCGCCCAAAAATATAAAGGGGATATTACCTAATAATGGTACGTTATTACGGTAAATTTTCGTTTTGTTTACGTTGCTACAATAAAGAAACCTGCTCTTAATATCTGATTAATCAGTTCTTTCCTTGTTACAGTAATTCTTTCACTGGAGAGGGAGGGGGGCAGTCCTATGTCAAGGGAAAACAACCATTTATATCTGGTTGGGTCAGGAGATTTACGCGGTCATTTTTCTGAGGTCAGGCAGGTGGGGACCCCCTCTCCCCCGCTTAAAGCAAACCACTAAATTATAAAGCCCTCCATACCCAACTGGGGGTGATTGCCTATCCCCTTGCCCCTCTCTGGAAAAGTTACAGTGGACGCCCAAGTTCAAGACAATCTTGTTCTATGAAACTTTCTTAAGGTTTAATTTTATTGAATTGGCTATGTATTTATGTATTATAGGTAGCGGCATCATGGAAAATCTATGCTTCAAATTTGTTCAAAATGTTAATTTCATTGAAAATTAAACCTGGCTTTCAGTGGTGGATTTTTTTGCATTTTAGTGTTTGTTTTATCACGTTATATTTTAGCTCGTAAAATGAAACTATAACTTGAATAAAATGTCTCGCAAAAACCGTGCAAGGTATTGGTGAGAATTTGTCCACCTTACAAGAAACGTACTGCAGCAGATTTATTGCTTATTCCATTCAGCGATCTAAAGATCCTATGCAGACAGGCATAAGCTGTAATGTTGGGAATAATTTTGAAACGAGAAAAAAGTCTGCTAAGACCGGGAATCGAACCCGGGACTTCCACTTGCCGGGCGGATATTCTACCACTGAACTATCTTAGCAGATCAATTTTCTCCTATCTTAACGCGGATGTTTTCTTGGTTGGGACGGAACTAGCCAAGCTAGTATAGTATCAAACTGCCCCAACGGATGTCCTCAAAGAGATACACCGAAGAAAACTCCTCCCTCTCAAATGGTGAGATTGCCAAGCAAGAAATTGATGGAATAAAGCGATCTAAAGATCCTATGCAGACAGGCATAAGCTGTAATGTTGGGAATAATTTTGAAACGAGAAAAAAGTCTGCTAAGACCGGGAATCGAACCCGGGACTTCCACTTGCCGGGCGGATATTCTACCACTGAACTATCTTAGCAGATCAATTTTCTCCTATCTTAACGCGGATGTTTTCTTGGTTGGGACGGAACTAGCCAAGCTAGTATAGTATCAAACTGCCCCAACGGATGTCCTCAAAGAGATACACCGAAGAAAACTCCTCCCTCTCAAATGGTGAGATTGCCAAGCAAGAAATTGATGGAATAAAGCGATCTAAAGATCCTATGCAGACAGGCATAAGCTGTAATGTTGGGAATAATTTTGAAACGAGAAAAAAGTCTGCTAAGACCGGGAATCGAACCCGGGACTTCCACTTGCCGGGCGGATATTCTACCACTGAACTATCTTAGCAGATCAATTTTCTCCTATCTTAACGCGGATGTTTTCTTGGTTGGGACGGAACTAGCCAAGCTAGTATCAAACTGCCCTAACGGATGTCCTCAAAGAGATACACCGAAGAAAACTCCTCCCTCTCAAATGGTGAGATTGCCAAGCAAGAAATTGATGGAATAAGTAGTAGAAAGACGAAGGAAGAATGAACAATGGTTAAATATCACCATCAATCCAGATTGGACGCCTAAATTACCGTGTGTGTTGATGGTACAAATTAAAAGAGCGATTCAGCCAAGCAGTTTAAATGAATAAGCCTGTGTAACTATCTAAATGAAATTTATGCCAACCCATTATTAAAATTAATCGTTTAATGGAGTGCAAGCCAATTTTTAATTTCGATCAAAATATTTTCCGTGCGTATTCCCAAATATATATATATATATATATATATATATATATATATATATACGGATGAGATCAAAACTAGAATAGGAAAAGCAAAAGCGGCTTTCAGGAGAAAGAATCAACTACTTACAGGGAATATAAGGGAAGATATCCGCAAGAAGTTGATAAAATGCTACGTATGGAGTATAGCATTGTATGGGGCAGAAACATGGACGCTAAGGAAAAATGACATCAAATACTTGGAAAGCTTTGAAATGTGGACTTGGAGGAGAATGCTGAAGATAAAATGGACAGATAGGATGAAAAACGATGAAGTGCTACGAAGAATAGGAGAGAAGCGAATGATTATACAGACTATCAGAAAGAGGAAGGCTAACTGGGTTGGACATTACCTGAGGAGAGAGAGTATGATTAAAGACGTGTTAGAAGGAAAACTAGATGGGAAAAGGGAAAGAGGTAGGAAAAGGTATCAGCTGATAGACGATTTGAAAGGGAAAGAGAGTTATCAAGATATGAAGAGGACAGCGGAAAATAGGAGTATATGGAGAAACAGGTTTAACCATGAATAATCACGGACCTGTCTACGGACAGACTACCTATGATGATGATATATATATATATATATATATATATATATATATATATATATATATATATATATATATATTAACTAAAGGAAAAGAAAAGGTAGTGATGAGGGTGGCAACAAGGTGTTGAGGGAAGCCCAGCGGACACTCACCAAGTTGAGGACCAAGCTGGCAGGCTGCTGGGGGCGTCGAAGAGACACGTAAAACACACGAACACAAAAACACACGCAAGCTTATCGGGCCTAAGCCCTTCTTCAGCGAAAGAGTAACGTAAAGTGACACACTGGGCGGGGAATGACAGGGTGATGTGGGAAGGTTGATGATTGGAGGAGGTGGGGAGTAGGAGGGGTGGATAGCCAATAAAGAGGGAGTGTGATGAGGTAGAGTCCGAATAGTTACAAAGTAACAAGGAAACATTGTAAGGGGGCTAATATTATATATTATATATATATATATATATATAATATTCCCACGCCGTGACAATGAAGGTGGAATTGAATTTGAGTGCCCAGCCGATTCGCCTCTGTCCTACGCACAGTGGGTATCTCAGAGGTAGTGCAATGAAATGCCGGGGAAGGGAGGAGGGAAACCCGGTGCCGGCATTTTGCCTGCTCTTACGAAGAACACCAGGGGGGTCAACGGCTTAGCGTCCCTTCCGAAGGACGGAACAGCTGAATTTGCGTGGTATCCTCAAACCACACAAACAGGGGGCCGGGCGACCTTTGAAAAATCCTACTTTCGCAGGATTCGTACCAGCTACCTTTTCAGGCAGCAGGCGAGTAGCAGCCAGCGTCCTAACCACTACACCACCGGCACCCCCAATGAACGTGGATTGCATCATTGCGTCCCTCTTATGAAGAGAGAGGGAGTCTCAATTCCAAAAAAGGAGCCTATTCGTTTTCTCTACGTTTCCATTGCATAACAATTACCAGACGAGGAGGGTCAAGGATACAAAAAAATGAGGAACGAATTTTATTTCGAATCATACCGCTTTTCGTCCTGTTTCAACCAGCATTTTGCCTGAAAACACAATGACATAAAAACGTTGAAACTTTGTGTGAAGTTGTTCGAAACAAGAAATTTAATGTGTTTGCCTTTGAAAAACTATCGGCTAATAGTAAGCTCTTTTGTATGATAGATAATTTTCTTTCTTAACCAATTCAACGCTACAAAGAATAAATTATTATTCGCATCATTACGATAACGAATTTTAGTTTTTATGATTCCAGGTTTTTTCATAAAATTATGCTACATTTCCGTTAAAATACAACTGATTAAAATACAATTCATCGCACTGGTAGTTATGCTATTACCTTAAAGTTGACGCTTATTGTTAATTAGAGTGACCAGAGTACAGCAAGATCAAAACGAAACATTTCTTATAGCGCAGAAGATAAAAACGGTTCGAGAAAAGCGTACAAATTGAATGGAGCGTTTGCGTCGCTTCCTAATTGCTGTAGCGTAATGTCCGCGGACGGAAGGTAAAACGGTGATAAGTATCTCTTTCTTGCACAATTAAATAATATTTCCAATGGCGTGTCAAAATATCGAAAATGTAAAGTAAACATATTCTGGCGCACACAGGCCCTGCATCGATTAGTTTAAGGGGCTTCATAAAAGTCTCCCTAATTCCCTCCGGCTCCACTTCGCTATTCCCTTCCAGACTGGAGAATTATTCACCCCTGGGGAGGAATACCACTTCGTGCTCCGCCCTCTCAACCCCAGTCTGGACTGCGACCCCGAAGGCGGACGCAGGATTTCCAGGAGGTCCGAATCAGTCCCTCACGTGTTTCGGCGAGAGAGAGGTGGTCTCTCGGTGGGACTCCGGTGGAACTCTTCGGAGCCTTCCTGGGCGCGGGGCCAGAGCGTAAACTCCAGGGATTCCAAGGACGGGTGCGACTCGAGGTCGAGGAATGGGTATCAGCCGGGGTGCGAACCCGGCCCGCAGGCGTCCGCCTCGCCTTCCGTCCGACCGTCGTCTCCTCTTATCGTGCCGCAGTCGAGGCGAAGGTCTCCTGCGCCGCTCTACGTGGAAACTGCCGTGTTCGTGGACTCTGATCTGTTCACCTACATGGAGAAAAACTTCTTTCCCGTGGACACCGAAAGAGAAGTCAAAAGAGTTGTGCTGGCCATGATCAATGCGGTGAGTGGAAATACTGTCAGCGTCTTTGGCCGCGAGTTGATTAAATCATGTATGAATATCCCAACTACATTATATCCGTTCTTGTTAATAATTCACCTATCGTTCGTTTTTATTGTATCATGTGTGTTGTGTGTTGCAGAAGGAACGTTGTATCGAGAAGGAAAATGAAGCGTCCCTTGATCCGTATGTAATTGGAGGCTTGTGTCCACATTGTGCTTGAGTTTCAAGTCCCATAGCAAAAGTGCTTTGTCCCCCTAGTGTAGTGGTCAGTAACCTTATTCACTAGAATAGCCACTTTTTCAAATTATGAATAACACGCAACATAAGAAGAGCCGCAGCCATTGGCAGATCCCTTTACTTTTCCGTTGTTTTACTTGATGCGATTATCTCTGTGAAACAAACCTCTCTTCTAATAAAACCTTCATACTTTTTCTGCTACTCCTATTAAAATAATTTACGAAGCCAATTTCGTTCAGGGAGGTATTAGGTATTTTAACAGGGAAAGTTGCTGTCGGGTGCCGCACGGATGTACATAAAGAACCGCATGCGGCCACATGGGGCCGCAGGTTGCCGACTCCTGCCCTAGTGCTTTGTCATGGGGAAGCAACGCGCGAGGAATCTTCGCATAATTTCCCTCTAATCGCATAGTAATTTCTTGTGTTGTCTTTCCATGACTACCACTAGCGTGCTATTCGCCAAATTTATCTGATTTACAATTCAAAATTCAAATGCTACAGCTCTTTCAAACGCATAGGTGCTAATTTATGTATTCTAAAATTTATTGTTATTTAAATACGACCCATTTAAAGTTATTTTACTCGATTTTCCATTCTCTTTTAATCGTATAAGGTAATATTTAGTGAATATGAGCCGTGATTTGTAGTGATTCTTTGATATGAGAAAATTATTGGCATCGGGTTTTAGGAGCAATTTCAAGAATTCTTTCTTTTTTCTCTTCTAAAAGCAACTGCGATGTAGTTTTTTCCCGTCTCTCCCGTTTCTCATAAGATAAAATACCACAAAAGAACCAGTTGCCGATTGAACAGGAAAGATTTCAACAGCAACAAAAATGATCTTCCTGTGGCAATGACCTCTACTTATCGGTTTCCCTTTATATGTTTTAAATCTCTCATCGCGTAAAGCTTGTTACCGCAGCATCCAGTAGTTTTTTCCACTTCGCCCACATTTCCATGACGGCATTGAAAATTTGTTCGCCTGCTTTTCCGCCCAGTTTCCATTGCCCCGGTGCAAAAAACTGCGGATAACCCACTCTGGCCTTGGGTTGCAATTCGGTCCGCTTCCTTGTACAAGGAAGCTCAAGGCCAGCCATTTAGTTGACCACTGCTTCACGGCAGCATAGCTAATCCCATTTCCCGCTTGACTATGGTAACCAACCTACCTAACCGTCCGTGCATAAAATAACATCGCAGGTAAAAAAACATTTGGACGAGTTCGTTTTTTCTGAATTATCGATGTGAACAACCGAGGGGCCAATGATCCACGAGTTATGCCGAAGGCGTTGGTTTCTTAACGAATAAATGAACAAATGGAGAAGCTGGTTTAACTTAAATTTTATTTTCAATTTTATCGAGAATAAGAAATCAAATTATTATAAAAGCAGTTAATTGGAATTTGCATAACATTTTTTGGTGTTTCAAAAGATTTGGGTGAATAATAAGTAATAATGTAAAAGAATAGTTTGGTTCCTTAAATACAATTTACGGAAATTTGTACAACAAAGAAATTTGGCTTTGAAACGCGTTTTAATTGAGAAAAAAATCTATATCGACTCCAACTCAGAACTTGGACTTTTGGCTATCAAATAGATGATCTATTGCTATTTGTTCTTATTAGGTGGAGCTGTTGTACCAGGACCCCTCTCTCGGGCGACAGCTCTCATTCGTCATCAAGCGGCTGGAGATCCTCCGCCACGACCCTCCAACTCTTGTGAGGTCACACGACATCGACCGCTACCTGGCCAGTTTCTGCACGTGGCAAAGCAAGCTCAACGTCTCGGAGAGCGAGAAGTGGGACCACGCCCTGCTCCTCACGGGGCTCGATCTCTACGTCGTCGGAAAGAACGGAAAGATAAACGACCAGGTCGTTGGTGAGTGGTCCGGTGAATTCAAGGGATATTATCTCCTTTGACACACAACATTAGCGTATTCTCGCAGGGCATGGCCATGATGTTAAAGCTTAACGAGGATTAATTATTCTTAGTCTTGAGCTTTGGGCTTTGCTTTTATGGGCGCGCCGTAATTCTCATGCTATTTCAGTTCTTAAAAGTCGAAATAATTTTCGTCGCTTAGCTTCCCTCAAGATTTTACGTGTTATCAGAACAAGTGGTACGCTCTAACGAAAGAGAAACCGAATAGCACTTAACATTATTTCGTTTAATTATGCCATGCCTCAACTTTCGAGAGATTTTTTATTATAAATGAAATAGTAAAACTAAGTAATATTTATTTGTTTGAAGTTTAGTCCATCTAACTATACATAATTTTTCGAATGTTCGTCTGAGGAAAGATCATTTGAATGACACACTATTTGAATAGCAATCAATATAAATGAGAAGTCCGGGTGACGTATTGAGTAACGCGTCGGCTCGCGAATATGAAGTCTCGGGTTTGAGCCTGATCGGGTCATTTTTTTTATTAAATTTTATATTTCATTTCTTTAATTGATTGATGATTTTGATTTTAATTTGGCCATCGAGTCGTCTTTTTTCAACTAAAATTTTAAATAAATTTAAATTCATACATTTTCTGTTATCGTGAAATATATGAATTATAAATGCAAAGTTTAAGTTGCGTAGCAACGGGCAAGCCACTAGTTAGTATAATGCAATGTTTCTCAAACAATGGGTCGCGGTCCCCAAGGGAGCCGCAAAATTATTTTGGATGCGAGGTGAAATGCCAACAAACAATAATTTCACGAATAATAACTTTTTATCAGGAAATTTTAGGAAAATGCGATGTTATAAAAATTATTAACAGTTATACAGGATGCCCGGCGACTTTCTGTCGTAACTTTGGGATCTTAATCCTTAAGTGATTTTGAGTAAAAAATATCGTATGAACATGGGTCCGATTCTCATATGTTACAGAGCTACGGGCAATTGAAATTATCTCGTACTTTGATTTGCACAACTTAATGGCTGAAAAATGCATTGTTTAAATAATTATTCGTATACATAGTTAATTGTTGAAAAATGTATTATTTAAATAATCATTCGTTTACATTGATACTTAATCCATTGTTACAACAATGAGAAGCATGACGTTTGTACAACAGACGTGGACGTAATTTGCAAGCTCGCAGGCAGCATGTCAGTAGACCATAAGGTAGCGTTCAGTGTAGTGCGCTGTGACACGTGTGGTATCATCAACTTTCAATAATGACGTTTACATTTTCAAATGAAGAGTATGCGGATATGTACTTCGTGTACGGGTTTTGCTATGGAAACTCCGTTGCTGCCGTTTACGAATATCGACGATGATTTCCACAAAGAAGAACACCAGATCGATGTACTTTTATTCAAGTTCACCGACATTTATGAGAAAATGGCTCATTTCCGTGTGTGTTTTTGAGAGCTGAACATCCAGTACAAGTTAATGTGGGTTTTTTACTCAAAATCACTTAAGGAATATAATCCCGAAGTTATGACACAAAGTCGCCTGACACCCTAATATAAAATGAAGACATTATATCGAAGTTTCTTATTTTTGCTATTTTCAATTTGTAGGAGGCCGCATAATATTCAGGAGAGCCGTGATAACTGAAAATTTAAGAACAAATGGTATAATGATTCTTTGGGAGGGATAGGAGGTCTTCAATTTTTAATTCAAAGTTCATAGTATACACTGTTTCCTTATAGTAGACGTTATTTCCTTTCATTCAAAATAATTTGTTAAAATCATCGAATTGGTCCAATTGGTTTTAACCAATTCCTCGTGAGTCAGCTTTACTATTGTCTTTTTTGAGGACAAGAATCGCAAAAAAGAGTAAAAACTTGGACGATTTTAGTTTTTTAATGAAGAAAACATTTTTTATAATTATGAGATGGTTGATAATTTTTACCGAACTGTGCAAGTTTCGATAGCAGCCGACCTGAAACTATATCATTTAGACTCAAATAAAGCCCGACACTTCCAAATCATATTTAACGGCCAATCGTCACCTCATTTCAGCTCGGGGGTCGCGCTGGCAGAGCAGTTAGCAGGCATAGGCAACCTTTTCCCGTCTGAGGGCCACATTTTCATTATTAAGATTGCCAAGGGCCAAATCCCCTCCCCCCGGGATTTCAAATAAAAAACGAAAATTTTAACAAAGGTTTATTATTTAATAAAGAATAAAAAAGAGAATACACAAAATTATTAAAACAAATTTATTACATTATAGGACATTCGAAAAAATTCAGATGCAATTGTCACATTAATATTTTCAGTGTGACTTTTGCGTTTGAGTATTTTTGACAAGATCATCAATATTTGGCAAGATTTTTGTAGTTGCTATTCTTAAATTATTTTCGAGATGTTCATCACTTAATCTGGATCTTGTTTTGATTTTATAAATTTCAATTTTGAGAAAAGTTGCTCGCATATATATGTACTTTCAAATAAAGACATTTTTTTGCAAACTCCAATATATGAGGAAAGCATCTCTTGGTAGATTTTCATAAAAATCTAGTAAAGAACAGTTTATCATTTTACATTTTAATTCTTCGTTTCCTTGAAGATCAATTAATTCCATCTGTAATTCTTCTGGAACGTGGTCCATACTGACATCAAATGGGGAAGAGAAAATGCGCAAGATAGGTTCTTGTGACCTAAAGCCTGCAAACCTTTCATTAAATTCCATGTTGATCGATTTGATATCCTCAGAGTAGGACAAATAAGGTCCTCCATGACTTGTCAAAGTTGGAAAATGGAAAGAATTACCGTTTTTAGCTGTGTCTCCCTTAACTATAATTTTACTTGAAAAGCTTTTACATGCGAATACAAGTTGAAAATAAATTGACCTTCCTTTTCCATTTCGAATTTGACTCATTGAGGTGGGTAGTCATGTCAACAAGAAAAGCAAGATCGCGTGCCCAGCCATCATCGCTAAGCTCTAGAATCGGCTTTCCTTTCATTTCCATAAAAGTTAGAATTTCACTCTTCAGATTATAAAATCTTTTTGGCATAGTTCCTTTGCTCAACCAACGTATTTCACAGTAGTAAATAATATCTCCATATTCAGCCTCCAAAACCTGCAGAAATTGTTAGAATTCTCGGTGATTCAGTGCTCGTGACTTTATAAAATTGATGGTCGAAACGATTATTTTCATTATGTGCTAAAATTTTACTGATTTAGCGCACAAGTTCTGTTGGTGAGTTATGCAGTGAAATACAAATAATCTCTTGGCTTCTAAATTCAGTGATATTAATTCAGACTTGATTTTATAAATTAAACCTACTTTATTTCTAATCATTGCCGGCGCACCATCTGTAGCCACACCATAAAAGTAAGGTTATATTTAGCCATTATTGTTTCCAATTCATGAAAAATATCGTCACCTATCGTGGTACTTTTCATTGCATGAAGTCCAAGAAAATCCTCTGTGATATGAAAATCAACATCCACTCCAAGTACAAATACTGCTAATTGAGCTGTGTCAGAAACATACTTTCATCAAGAGCTATAGAATAATACATAAATTCCGACATAAGCTCTGTCAAAGTATTTTCTATATTGGCAGCAAGCTCAACGATCCGCCAGCTTACGGTTCTGCGAGATAAACTTATGTTGTCAACATCAGTTTTCTTCTCAGGACACAAAATACCGAATACCTCTTGCATACACTCTTTTACAAATTCACCATCAATAATTTTTCGAATATTTTGCAATTTTTTCACTAATAACAAAACTTGCACGCACAATGGCATCCTATTCGTAAACAAATTTTGCTGCGTGTTCAATGCACCCTTAAGTTTCTCGTATTTTTCTTGTCTTTGTTGGCCTTGATAACTTTCATAATTAGAATGTTTACTGACATAATGTCTTTTAAGATTATATTCTTTAACCACAGAAACTGACTCCGATAAAATCAAATACATTTTCATTTATGCCATTTTATGGATAAAATCGTAATAGGAATAAAACAATAAATTTCACTAAGAAAATACGGCACTCGCCAAAAACGAACGTTGGAACGAGACTGACAAAATAACTTGATACGCGATATACCCATGGACGCGCATGCGCGCGGCGACAACAAGCGTACTGCGCGCCGCGCAAATCATAAGAGAATCAGGGTTCAGAAACTAGTAGGGCGATAACTCAGAATGCGAATTATTGTTTGTTAATTCGATAGCGCACTTATACAAAAAGTTATATTCCAAAATTAGTTCAAGAAAAATAAATAAAAATAGTGTATCTGCGCGGAAAATTCCGCGTGCCACATGGAAAGTGCCCGCGGGCCAGGTTTGGCTCGCGGGCCACGGGTTGCCCATGGCTGAGTTAGAGCGTTGGCCTTCCACGCAGCGGTCCCAGGTTAAAATCCGGCGGAGGTCGGATTTTTCAACCTGGGATCGTTCCGTCCCCTAATTGTGTGATTTGAGGAGACCGCGCAAGACAGCGCTCCGTCCTTCGAAAGGCACGTTAAGCAGTTGTGCCAACTGCCCTTTGGTACTCTTCGTAAAGAGTAGGCTAATGCCGGCACCGGATTCCCTCCTCCCTTCTGTGTGTGTTCGATGTGGAAGGAGTAATGGATATAATAATCTAAGAGGTTGATTAGCCAGAAATCCCATACAAACAAACTCAATTCAGCTCATCACGGCTTCTGTAGCGGCCATGCACACACAAATCCTCCCCATCACATCTAACCATCGATCAATCCTTTATGCTGGATATAGACAGATTCACTTTTATATACTGAGAAATCTCAAGTTAGCGTCTTTGACTCTTATTGCCTCTCTAATGAATAAATTTAACGAAGGATGAAAAATAAATTATTGCATTTTATACGATACTCTTGCGTCCGAGTTTATGGCGGACGAAGCTGGATCCTTAAGCAGCGTTTCGCTAATGATTCCATTGCGTTCTAGAAAATATGCGCTCAACATGGGGTTCGAATCCACGACCCGGAAATTAAGAGTCTCATTCTCAACCGACTGAACTAGTCGAGCTGATTGGGGTGCAGCCCAAAGCTCTTCCCCCTGCAGTAAATCCTCACGCAACGCCGATTCACGCAGTGCGTTTTCAGTAAGTATTGCGCAGATTTCATTTTTACACCAATTTTCTTGCAAGATGGTCCATTTCAGGCAACGCGGAGGGGTCCGAGATAAAAATCCGAAAACTTTGCGACATTTTAATTTAGCGCGTAGCCTCCGGCGACTCAAATATTCACTTAGTTTCTGTATGCACGCCGAAGGCAGACATCGCAAGGAGGAAAGAAATTCTTTGAAATGTATCGGGCCAAAATTTTGGTGTTTTGGCACTTGACACGAGACTATTCTCACCATTCGAAAGAACAAGGAACCCATTGAAGGGAATCTTGCGGCCACTGCTGCCACTAGTGGTTCCATAAGGAGTATGAATAATAGGTTCATGCAGCGGAATAAGACAGAGAGGTTATTGAACACTTGGATTGAGGAGCAGACGCAGAAGGGAGTGGCACCGTGATCCGGGAGAAGGTGCAGCGAATCTACGAAACTGTTTGTAAGAAGGGAGGAGAGCATTCAAAAAACTAAATTTGGTGATGGTTGGTTTGACAAGTTTAGGAAGTGTGCCAATCTGCACAACGTCAAATTTTCTGGTGAGAGTGCTTCTGCTGACCACAAAGCTGCAAAGGGAGTTATCAAACCTTCAGGTGCTACTACATCAGGATGACCATGAGGAAACTTCTCAAGTCATTGGAAGAGAACCCCAAGAGAGGCCTCCCAGACTTCTGGCATGAGTTATACATTGCCCACGCAATTGCAGACATCGAAGCATCATGGGATGAGGTGAGCTAGTCAACTTTAAATGCCGGATGGAGGAAACTATGGCGCAGAGTTGTGAACGATGCCCAATGTTTTCCTACATTAACATCTGAGGTGAGGGAGATTGTGCAGCTGGCAAGGACTGTGGGCGGTGAAAGCTTCGATGATATGGGACAAAAAGAAATAGAAGAATTTTTGAACTCGTCCCAGGAAGAGTACTTTGCTTGGTTTTGACAGACTTGCAAGTGGTCTCGTTGAAGCACGGTTTAACATGGACAAAAGCCTTAAATTGAAACGTGCTATTGAACAATGTACACTACTATATCGTCAGCTTTATAAATCTATGAAGATTACAGCAATGCAGTGACGAAATACAGATTAATTCCGCAAACCATCAAGATCAAAAGACTTGGTGCTGCCAAAATGTTAGTTAAGGAATTTATTTAAATTGAAGTTTTTAAATTGTTTTATCTTTTTAATATTAACTTATCTTATGATTTTTACGTAAAAAAGTATACACATTACTTCCAAAACTCCGGGAATCTAACCCTATTTTTTCCATAAATCATTAAATTCACGCAGCGCGTTTTCTCCCAATGCGGCCGCTTCAGGAACGTAAATACCGCGTTGTGTGAGGACCTACTGTATTTATTAGCAAACAACTACACTATTAATAAAAAATACGAAATCCTACAATTTTGTACCATTTCCAACGTTTTTATAGCACGCGATCGATTTTGCAGCGACTACTGCAGTAGTATTAAATTTTACAAAGCTGTATTATTTCGTACTTTTATTATGATGCAATTCCACGTAGTTAAACCTTCTTTAGTGAATTTTAACTTCACGATTCTTTATTTTCCCAAGGTCTGGCGCCAGTGGGAGGGATGTGCACTGGAACTAACAGCTGCACTCTGAACGAAGGTCGTCATTTTGAAAGCGTTTACGTAGTCGCCCACGAGATTGGACACAAGTAAGTATTTCTCATTTGGAAATTTCATTACGACACTTAATGTGGCTACGAACGGGTAGGCCCAGGCGCGAGATAGAGCCAAGGGCCCCATTTAGGAGAGCAAAAAGAAACCAAACAGATTTTATTCACTTGCCAAATTATTCAGATTAACCATTGAAAGGGTACTGTATATGTTATTTATTGTAATTAATATTCATGATAAATTACCATTATTATTATTTATTACCACCATTTTATATTAGTATTACTGTTATAACGCATTATTTAACATTTCACATAAAAAGCAGGTACAGATAATCTCTTTCGAGCGAAGCAGAGGTTGACGGCAAAGCCTTCATAGTTTTTCTATACTTATAAATTTATATTTATTTACTTTTCCTTATTTCAATATTCATTCATTTAGTAGCTTAGTTATCCGGCTTTGCCAGGAAATATACAATACTTCATGACTGTACAACTGGATAACTTTATTCTTATAAATTCCTATAAGTCACCTTTCCTGGGTGCCGCAAAATGCTCTCAGACTTCTCCTCGAATTCATTCAATCCTCTCCTCGTCTTTTTGCCGGGAATAGAGATTTCCACGCATTTGTTTCGAAAACGAACATTTTGTGAAATTATCGATTGCTTTTGATAACCTGTCAAGGACGTTTCTCTTAGAATTTTAATCATCGTCTCAATTGCTCTAAACGAATCTCAGGGTATCTTCGTTTACTCAAGGGCTGTTTTGTTTCTTCATTTCATTTTCTAATTTTTAAAAATTCTCCTCGTAAATGTATGGGTTAAATCCAAGAGCGTTCGTTTAGGATACTGCGGAAAGTTCATATATTGCTAACATCGATTGCTACGAAGATTATTTGTGTGGACAACAATTATGAATCTATGTTTTCCTCTCCCTAGCCATTAAGCTAATACCTTCCAAATTCATAGTTACAGAAAATTCTAACATTGATATTGTGGTAACCCTGTTTAATCACCTGGTTGAAATATCCTTTCCCTCTCTCTCTCCCCCTCGACCCCCCCTCCCTCTCCCCCTTCCCCCCTCCTCTCCCTCCCCTCTCCTCCCTCGCTCCCCCTCTCTCTCCCCCCTCTCTCTCCCCCTCTCTTCCCCCTCTCTCTCTCCCCTCTCTCTCCCCCCTCTCCCCCCTCTCTCTCCCCCCCTCTCTCTCCCCCCTCTCCCTCCTCTCCCCCCCCTCTCACCCCTCCTCTCCCCCTCCCAACCTCTCTTTCCCCCTCACAACCTCTCTCTCTCCCTCCCAACCTCTCTTTCCCCCTCACAACCTCTCTCTCTCCCTCTCTCTCTCCTCCCCCTCTCTCTCCCTCCCTTCTCTCTCCCCCTCTCTCTCCCTTGCATGCTATATTTCAGCTCTTCCTATGTTATTCAAATGGAGATAAGAAACACTCATGACTTCAACATAGATGGCAAAAAGCTTAAAATTTAAAAGTGATGTTGACAAGTAATTCCTCCAAGTTTTTGTCAAAAAAGAATGAAAATCTTTTGAGTTATAAGCAGATTTCTTATTCTCGCATTGATATCCATATGTGGTTTTTGGAAGCACATAAATACAAAAACTCATCTTTATTATAATAGATGTTTCTTGTAGCTACCTAAGTGTGTTGTACTTTATTTTAATGTGTTTCTCTTTGATATTTCAAATAATAATGATTTCTCCATTAACTCTTGTTCCTCCTACTTTATAGTCTTGGAATGATACATGATGGTCCCAATGCTGGAAACTCTTGTGACCCATCTTCTCACATAATGTCTCCTACATTGGGGAGTGGGAAGATTACTTGGTCCCACTGCAGCCGAAAATTCTTGGAGAGGTTCCTTGGGTGAGAGCAAACTAATAAGTGCACCTAGCTATATTCGACATGGTTTTTTGTTAGAATCTGCTCATGACATCCATTGGATTGAAAATTGATAAAATAACTTTACAGTTGAATGCTCTTTGAAAAAATTATATGCTTTTAACTTTAAAAAAAGATGTATGAAAAAAGATTTCTGAACTTTTGCTAATGATATTTTTAATATTGAAGAAGATACATCTTCCCCTTAAAAACAAGAGGAGCCTAACATGCAAAGTGATCTTTTGTGGTTCACCAATTTTTAATAAATTGCATTTCATAAGACAAGTAAATAATTACAGAAGAATATAATTACCACTCCCTAAAAGTTGTTTTATCCTCTTGTTAGATTTGAGAAACATACTTCATGCAAGTATTTCCTTTAAATATGATGGTCAGAAATTCTAATCCCATGTGAAATTAATTTTTAATGTAGAAGTAGTAACTGTAATAAATTACAGTAGACTCTCAATTATCCAGAATGATAGGGAAAAATTAATCCTGGATAATGAAAATCCCGGTTAATCCACCATCCATAGGAAATGTTCATAAAAATTTCAAGATTTTAGAAAAAAATCGAAGCAAAATAAATCAAATCGAAAAAATCTACATACGAACTTACTTTATTTATTTGAAATAAGAAAGCAAAGAAGTTTGCTTTTTCCCTTCATTCACCTTTCAGCAAATGGTGCTGCACAGATTTCTCAGCCTTAGTTTCCCAACAAGGGTGCTGTCTTCCTGTTGCTCCAAATAATCAAGCAGTTTCAGCCTGAGTTAAAGCAACGCTGTGACTGATCCTTTGCTCTGGTATAAGGTTGTCTTCTTCCTGGTCCAAATAATCAGCAGCTGTTGGTTCACCTTTGGTAGTAATACGTCCACGATTTCTTCGTCATTTAATACTACATGGCCGGCCAAATTTTGGTCTGCATTTAACCACTCGTGCACAGCTTCATCATCAACATTCACACATTCACTTATGATGTATAAATTACATAATACTTCAGGCACCATTTCATTCAAACTGTCCTCAAAACCAAGAAATTCCTTGTTGTTTCCCAGTAAAAGTTTTTGCCATGATTTTTTTAAAGTTGAGCTTTTTACAGATTTTCAAGCAGTACCAATTTCATAAATAGCATCCAACACAGTTTTTTCCAAAACAACAGTAAATCATCAACAAATCCTTTAAGAACTTAAGCAGTAAGTTTCTTTGATAAATTGTTTTCATATTTTGTATCACTCCTTGATCCATAGGCTTGATCAAAGCTGTCACATTCGGAGGTAAATACTTAACAAATACATTCCCATCTTCTAATTTTAAAATGTCTTCATTTGAGTGACTAGGGGCATTTCCTAAGAGTAAAACAGCTTTTTGTGGCAGATCAAGAGATTCTAAGTGTTGACGTACTGCTGGAACGAATTTTGTTTTAAACCAGTCCATAAAAATGTCTCTGTCCATCCATGCTGACTTCTTGTTATAGTAATCAATGGATAAATTAGATAAAACTAACTTTTGAGAGAGCTCGAGGATTTTTTGCAGTCCCAATAACACATGGTTTCAAAAAACGAGACCCAGCGGCATTAGCACAGCACAAAACAGTAAGGCGTTGCTTTTTGAAGTTTATGCCCCGCAACACTTGTTTCATTTTCATAAGCTAAAGTTTTTTGTGGTAAACACTTCCAATATAAATCAGTTTCATCAGCAATATAGATTTGTTCTGACTTGAAACCTTCATTATCAACAAAATGCTGAAATTGAGACTTAAATTCCTCAGCCGCCAGCTCATCACAACTAAGATTTTCCCCTTGGATAGCAATCTGACAAATCTCATGTCTTTGCTTAAATCTCGTCAACCACCCAGATGCTTTAAACTCCCCTGTTAGTTTCAATTCATCGAAAAAATACTTTGCTTTCATTGCAAAAACAGCACCTGAAACCGGGATTCCCTCAGCCATCTTTTGGTTGAACCAAAAAACCATTGCTTTCTCCAGTTCATCGTAGGTAGACGTTTTCATCGTTTTCCGGCTTGACATACCACTTGCACTATCAGAAACTCCAGCAAACTTGACTTATTTTTGTTTTTTGCAATATCACGCACTGTTTGGTTGCCAACATTGTATTTGTTCATTAACGACTTCACCATCATGCCTTTTTCAGATTTTTTAATTATGTTAAGTTTTTGTTCTACAGAAAGAACAACTCTATGTTTCAACATGATCATGTAAGGGTTATTCAACTTTCAAATTAACAAGAACAAAATGACACATGCACCCGCTATGATGTACAAAAATAAAGAGGACAGTTGAACAAAATATCATGAACAGCTCAGTGAGAGAAAGGTAGTGTTTTCACGCGCCATCTGCGTGATATTTTTATATGTGAAATACATACAATGTGATAATATGTATCTCTAACATACAAATAGTAGCAGAAACTATGTATGTTCTCGTTACTATGTATTCCCCCCTCTCTTCATTCTTCCACCCTGCACATCACCCGTGATCTTGGTTTCTGTTACACTGTCGCATCGTAGTTTTAGCGGCCGCCTTCTCGTAATCCAAATTATTTTTGTATATACGTTCTTTTGACATCCCAGTTAATCTGCATTCAAGTTAAGCTGATCCCGGTTAATCGAGTGTCTATTGTATGTGGATGTCATCCATAAAAATTATTCTGATGCTATTGGAAATAATTTGTCCATTAATACATTACAATAATTCCACATTGTAGACTGTACTTGTATATTTGTGGCAATTCATACCCTAGTAGTTTGGACAATATGGCACTTTACATAAACATTGGCCATCTCTGCATTAAAAACAACTGTTATTCTCTGTAATTATTTTATATGTCAATGGTTGCAACATTGATGCACTATTCCTTATTTTTTTATTGTTGGAATTGCATATAAAGCACTTCTCAGTCTGTATGCCTCTTCAATAAACCAAAACTTCCTCCACGGCAACTCAACCACAATGCAGGAACACTTCTACCTGGTGAAAGATTCAATGCCGACCAGCAATGTAAGTACATAAGTTATAATTGTATATATTTTAGGGATATTCTATAAATTTCTCATGATAAAACTTCTCTGCATTCATCATGTTTTTTTATAATTTAACTGTTAAAAACATGCAATAATAACATGTATTACTGTATTTACCTGAATCCAAGATGAGGTTTTTTCCAAATTTCAGCTTGCGAAAATCGGAGGTCATCTTAAATTCAAGTACGAAGTCATATACTACCAATACATCGCAGTCAATTGATCGTGCATCAATTTGTGGTGCATCAATTTGTCACATGATAAACTCGTCGCATGTCAATACATTGCTCGACAAACTCATCCTGCGTCAATTCACTGCTAGACATTTGTCGGATCACAATTTTGTTGCAAGACAAATTCGTAGCAAGACATTCATCACAAGCAGTGATGGAAAATGTTATGCATAACAACTAAATAATGCAATAATGAAATGATTTTTGAATAACGTAACAAAAAACATTAACGAAATTTTCAAAATTAGTGTATCAAAAAATGGAAAAATAAAAACCGTTATTTCGATATTCTCAGGGTGTGATTGCACATAGAACCAGTCCTAGGCAATCAATGGATACTGAGTTTGCATGATAGATATATACACCTATACCTCGATTTACACGGTGCCTGATGCACACGATTTTGGTTTTACAGGGTCAAGAAAATGCAACCATCTCTCGATTTACACACACTTGATGTACACGGTTTCAGTTTTACACAATCAAGAAAATGCGACCATCACTCGATTTATTAGTAGGCATCTAATCAATAAGTTTGTGTTAAAAGACTCTTTATAACATCATAATATGATTTAGATACCTCCTCTAGTGAGACGTACTATTTAGATACAAACTAGTAGTCCTCATTTATTTAAAACTTCATTGTATTTTTGTTATACTGTGTCAATCCACCAAACAGTTAATTTCTTCCTTTCCATTAATATTTTTAAGTAAAAATTTATTATATAATGTTAGTCCATACAATGAGATTGTAAACAATATCAATTGTGTAAAATGATACTTTAAATCTACCTATATATTAATAGCGTAATAAAATGAGGTTTTTAATGCGAAGGCAACTGCCATCTTAACGTGTCGTGCATCAAACATCTTGACCTGCAGATTTGCAGAAAATGATAAAATTGAAATCGGTCATACCGTTGGCGAGATATTGAGATTTTTCTTGACCGACGTAGTTGTAATGGTCGATGTTAAGATGGCGCTGTAGGAAATAATGTGGCCCAAGCGCACAATAGTAGAAGTCACTGAGTTTCTTGGTAATGTGTTTATTTCAAGTTTAAACAAGAAGGCTTACTATCAAGATTTCTGTCAAGATACTACTGACATTAATTTGTTATAAATGTTTTCAAATTGAAATAATGAAGACATAGTAAGTATGATAATGAATTATAACTGTTTTAATGCACATGTCACATTAATATTTCCTTTTCATTTTGTTTCAAATGTAAACAATATATTTCCTTTTTTTTTGTTTCCAAACTGACATTTTTTTCATTATAAACATTTCAAAATGAAATTATTGGGACATAGTAAGTATGATAATGAATTATAACTGTTTTTAATGCATATTTCTCATTAACATATCCTTTTTATTTTGTTCCAAGTGTAAACAATACAGGTACACCTCGCAATATGTTTCTTCGGTTTTAGGCTCATTACACTTTCTGACTCTACCTCTCGATATGCTCGCTTGATTTGGACATACACTCTTACAAAACCCAGAGAACGAAGATCCTTTCTCTGCCCATTCAAAAAGTCTCAATGCGAGCAATGAAAAACAACTTTGTTTCATTATATACGAACTACTTTTAAATTGTTTTCATATTCATTTCATGTGTATACAATATTGCACCAGAGAAATAATGTAATCGACAATTTTCTTTTTATGTCCAAGGTAGTGTTTTGGCGGACTACAGTGATTTTTCAATCCGAGATCGTGGTGGTGATACATTGAATTTGTACTCAAGTTTTTACCCTTATAAGTTTGAAATGTCACAAGCAAAAAAATCGAAGCAATCCTATCTATGACGCGGTTTTCTATGGGATTTTTGCATTTGTTTAGCATGATTTTGCGCAACAAGACCCTTTTTTTTAGGAACATATCTGTCGTGCTTACCTGTGATTTTAATCCATTTAGGAACGTATCTCTTTTTTATAGCATTGCTCTTATGTAAAAAGGTGTTTCGCAATACGCTCCGGTTTTTTTGGAATGCAACCCAAGCATACAGAGTATATTTCCTTTTTATTTTGTTTCCATACTCACATTTTTTCGTCATAAACATTTTCAAATTAAAATGATCGGGAAATGAAAATGAATTATATCTATATATTAATAGCATAAAAAAATACAATTTTTAAAGTGAAAGTAACAGCCACCTTAACGTGTTATGCATCAAATTAAATTTCTCGACCTTCAGATTTGCAGGAAAATTATAAAATTGAAATCGCTCAAACCGTTGGCGAGATATTGAGTTTTTTTGACCGGCTAAGCTCTGCTTGATGTAATTGTAGTGGTTGATGTTAAGGAGTTTACACATGCCATCTCAGTTTGTACCGAATATCACTGCCTAAGGACCCAGAAAAAATTTTCTGTTGTCATTAATGTTGCAGAGAATCTGTTTCTTCAGCCAGAAATATCTTATTTTTTAAACAACTAATCAGCAATTTCATTCGGTTAATATTTGTATGAATTCTGAAATATATTTATAAATATGAGAGTAATTAACTCAACTTCATTCATTTTTATTAACATTTTTCATTATAACGTTAAACGTAATGAAAAACAAAATTAACCCTTCCCATGTCGCTAAAATATACAGAGATTATTAATTCCTGTTCATTTTTTTCAGATATAATTTTCAAAAAATGGGTATTTTTTTAAAGCAAAATCAGTCAACTACATATTCATATATAGGAAAACTGCACTTATAACATAAATATTATAGATATGAGGTAGTTATTTCTCTCCAAGTATGTTGTTGTTTAGCAGTGACTTTTCTAAAACTGGTGGTGCATCTCTGAATACTGTCTCTAATTAACACTATTAAATACATACACAATTTACAGTTAATTGAATATTTGCATCTGTTTGCACTCCACTACTCCTCAAATATTTTTCTTTGTGTGATTGTCCTCAATGCAATTGGAAAATAGCATGAGAAAATCATTTAAAGAAAAAACATCGCCAAAAAATTGCATTTGCTTGATCCATTCTGTACTGAAATATTCTTGTATTTCAGTCTTTGGATTTAGGCCCATGTTTATAATTACGCCAAGGAAGGCCTCGATATCACAAGATTCACTACTCTTCCAATTAGCGAGACGTGATGTAGGCGAATTCTGCTTGGCCAATTTTCTGTTTTTGCCGTAGAGATTGGTTTCATCGCGTATTAGACTGATCATTTCATCTCCAAAAAAAGTCGGAAATATTGTATAGGTTCGCTGTGAATATCAAAATCACTTGGAAGAATTATTCCCGGTGTAACCTCACTAAAATCAGGTTGAAAACTTGAACCAGGGTCATTAGAAACGATGTCCAACCAACCTGTCGTAAGTCTTAGCATAGGTTCACTATTTAACACGATTTCCTCCTCATCTTCGTCTAATTCCCTTTCACTATTCATCAGACTATCTGATTCATCACTAAAACTATGGAAATATTCTTCATCATCACTTATTTCAGCTAATAATTGGACCAAATCCGATACCGATACTTCAAAGTCCGCCATGACGGATGTTTACGTTCTCAATTAGGAAATTCAAGTTCAAAAAATGTAAATTTTATGGGTTATTTTGACTTACTCGGTGCTTTGACGTCACTACCAGTATTCTCTTTCGAAAGCGACCATCTCCTGTCATCTAGTATCACTTACGGAAGGTAGAATAAAAGCTATGTTAGTAAATGGCAGAATGCGGAATATATCGTATACGACACGTAACAGCAGACATCTGCTTGCGGAATATGTCGCAAACGGCATGCAAGGGAAAAACGCAATTGCGGAATATATCGTATTCGACACGTAATGAAAAACAAAATTAAAATTTGAGTGTCACAAAAAAATGTAACAAAAAACAATATAATGTTTTTGCTCGTAACGAAACGATTTTTGTTTCGTTTGCCATCACTGGTCACAAGACATTCATCACGAGACAAAATTGAAGGCAAGACACCATAACGAATTTGCCGAGAGATGAATTGACATGCGTTGAGTTTGTTGTGTGATGTATTGATGTTGGACGAACTAACCACGACGAATTGATGCACGACAAAATGACCACAACGATTTATCATAGAACTGTAGGAAGTATGTTTATGCATTTAAATGATGTTTTTTAAAAAAATGAAACAAGATAAAATAATTGTATTTTTCATTTCAAACTTACGATCTGGAATTCAATTAATAAAGTTTTAATTAAAAAAAATACATTTTTAAAATTCTTTTTTATTTCAGAACAAATTTGTTTCAATTAATGAATGACCTAGTATACCTATACTGAATATGTGTATTCAAAACATACACCAAATACAGTCGGTGAGAAATTAGGTCATAAAATTATTTTTCTGTTTTCACGGTCTGCTAATAGGGGAGGTTGTCTTAGATTCGGTGTCGTCTTGGATTCGGGTAAATACGTTAATTCACCAGAGAAATATCGAGCTTGTCTCATTGCTTAAAATAAATTCTAGAAAAGTACTTAATTTTTTCAACTTTTTATACTAAAGTGCTTATTCTGCAGTAAAATGCGCATTATCTAATGATCTCTGAGTCCTCTAGCTATATGGAATACAGATGAGACAAATACATATGAAATATTTTGCTAACTGAGGAAATAAATGACTTTAATATTATATTTCTCTACAAGGAAAGTATGATAGTTAAAGGTTATTTAAAAAAAATGAAGTTCAAATTGACAGTTGTTCAATTATAGATTATTTTTCTGTTATTAATTGTTTATGAACCATATGACTGGAATCTTGGAATAGAATGATGGTAAATTTATATTTATAACTGAGTTTTAGCACTTCTTATTTACTTTCATTAATTTTTAGAATTCAAAAGTCCTTGTGACTTGAAAAGCAAGAGAGCATTTTGAATTGAAATGAATAAGTTACATTCTTAAGAAAATTACATGCCTCTATAAGTTATTAAAGATGTGAAATATTTTACTATACTTAATGAACTAAATTATTAATGAATAGAGTTAATATTCATTGAATGAATGGCTGACATTATTTTGATTTTGCCAAAGTATAGCAAGTGAAATGCATGATATTGCTTATAATTGATACAAAGGTATGCTTAAGTATGGTCGAGGAAGTGGCCGGGCTGTCTCTCCTGGAGAGGGAATATGCAGAGACCTTCAGTGTCGAAGAGATCGCTTTACCTGGGCTTCTTCACACCCAGCCCTTGAGGGAACAGAATGTGGCATATCAAAGGTTGATCGTAGTTTTAATGGCAGTTTTTTATGTAAAAGCTATTGGTAGTATTCTTGGGTATAAAAGGCAAGGATAAATCAAATAAAGAGTTATAGGAACCTTAACCAAAGATTGTTTTCAATTTTTACCTTCTCATATACGTAGTATACTGAGAAAGTATTGTAATTGTGAAAAAATTCGACTTCGAGATTTTGATGGAAATGCATGTTTTAGGTGTCCCTGAGTCCATAAAAGTGGTTTTTCCCATGCCATCTGTCTGTCGGTCTGTTTGCCGATCTAGGGCCCAAACGCATATATAAAATGGAATGATATCTCGTATTTGTGCAAAATATCATCTTTTGCAGACCCTTTTTCATAAAAATCATATTGCACAAAAATAAAGGGTAATTTATTCTTGGCGATTTTTTGAAAAATTTGATTTACTCAAAAATGGCTCGAGAGAATTTGATTAAAACCAATTCAATTGTAGAGCCTGATGTCACAAATAATACTGCATAAGCCATATGTCTATTGAAATCACTATATGGCATCCAGTGGCATTACAATGTACGCTAAGCTACCTTACCTAAGTCTTATGACGTCACGCCTCTGCTGTGATCCATTCAAACTACAGCCTTACAGTTAAACTAAATTGAATGATATCTCATATTTATGGATAATATCATTCATAAAAGACATTCTGAAAAGATAAACGATAGTGCACAACAATTAAGGGTACTTTATTCTTGGATATTTTGAAACAAAATTTGATTTACTCAAAAATGGCTCCAAGGATTTCGATTAAAATCCTTCCAAACATTCAGCCTGATATCACAAATAATACTAACTAAGCCATATGTCCCAAAAAATTACTATATATCGTCCAGTGGCATTATTTCTGTACAAGACGCTCAGCACACGCATCAGAGGAGAGGGGGACCCCGGGGATTCCCTAGTCTAAAATTCCGCACTTCTCTGTCAATGCCACTTGCTTTAGAGTGTGAGGTATTAGACATAAGAGGTTGATGGTGTCAATCACTTTGGTTATGTTGCTATGCATTATTAACATAATAGGCAGTGAATTGCCAAGCATAGAGAGTTAATTTCAGGGCAAAGAGTGTAGTCAGACCAAAAGTATATATTTATATGAGAAAGTTTGTGAAATGTATCTTGCGCCGTTTATTCAAATTTGTTTATTGAGTATATCTAAACTCAAAATAACTTTATACAATCATAGTTTGACATAAAAGCTTTCATTGTATATTTTAATTAATTTTAATAATATTGTGGCACTGAAATTTTACACCAATTTATGTGTGTAGCAAATTAAAAAAACTACAGACTAAATTATTGACAAAATTTTGCTGGATATGAACTCAGAAAATTTTCCTGTTCAAGTTACAGGCATGATTACTTTCCTAAACAATATTTCACTCCTTTTAACTAGTTCAAAAAACATTTAGGCTTTTATCTACTCTCTTCTATAATAGTGGTGCCGAGGTGGCCAATGCATTGAACGTTATGCACTAAGCTTCAAGGGAGAAGTGAATGACATAACAGTTGAGGATGGTTGGTCGTCTTGGACCGAGTGTGCTTCTGCTTGCTTACGGCCTTCTCCAGGACGTCCTCACTCTGGAAGTGTTGGAATATCATATTCCACTCAAAAATGTAATGGCCAGAGGTAAGACCCTTTAAATTATGTACATTTGTTCCTCTATGTGAAAATAATCATGGTAACAGAGGATTCAAAAATATTTTTAACCCAAATAATTCTGTTAAGAAAGAAAAAATCTATAATATGGGTTCATGACCCATAAAGATTCAAGGTGTATGGCAAAGAATAATATTTTCCTTCTTTGCTCAGTCTCAATTTGCCAAATCTAATATTTATTAAAATACGTCATGCTCTGAAACTGATAAATGTTTTATTACCAACTTTTATATTAACTTTGCTTTATATATATCACAACCGGTTTCTGCGAATTATCACTATCATCAGGTATTCACCGAAACCGGTCGTGTTTATTTGTGGAAATTTGCAAGTTTTTCATTATATATACTTTCTCGTATTGCTTATTTTATTTATATATAGATATAAACTTAAGGAAAAGAAAAGGTAGTGATGAGGGTGGCAACAAGGTGTTGAAGGAAGCCCAGCAGACACTTACCAAGTTGAGGACCAAGTTGGCAGGCTGCATGGGGGTGTCAAAGAGACATACGTAAATAAACACGCACACAAAAAAACACAACGAAAGTTTATCGGGCCTATGCCCTTCTTCAGCGATGGAGATAAAGTAGCACACACACACACACACACACACACACACATATATATATATATATATGGATGTCAACAAGGTGTTGGGATGAGGAAACCCAGTGAACACTCACCAATCAGACGACTTCAGGTTGGCGAGGCCCCAGGGATGTCGAAGCGACACACGTAAAAGAACACTAAAACACAGAAACATCACAAACGTAGAAGCTTTCGGAGTTCTCTCTCTGTAGCTGATGAAGGAGTAGTTCTGAAAGCTTCTACGTTTGTGATGTTTCTGTGTTTTAGTGTTCTTTTACGTGTGTCGCTTCGACATCCCCGGGGCCTCGCCAACCTGAAGTCGTCTGATTGGTGAGTGTTCACTGGGTTTCCTCATCCCAACACCTTGTTGACATCCATATATCTATTTTACCTTTCCTTTTCCGTAAGCAGTTATATATATATATATATATATATATATATATATATATATATATATATATATATATATATATATATATATATATCATATCCCTAAGTCCCTAAGGACTGCATAACCTTACAGAGGTGGGAGGGTTTGTGTACTCTTACGAACCAAAGAGCTATGCTGGTGGGAGATAATTCTCCTGGCAGGACCATCCAAGCCGGAAAGGTCTGAGGGGAAGAGTCAGACTAAGAAGCAGTCTTGGGGGTTTTACATCCCCCTGTGCAAGGGCAGCAGCTTGCACAGTACCTCTGTAGGTGGTGATCATGTGGATCTGAACAGCTACAGATGGGTAATCACTCTGTGAAACTGCGATGAGGAAAGCAAGGGGAAACTACCTCATTATATTTCCCATGATAGGCTGAAAAGCTGAAAATACCTCTATGGATCTTTCTGGGGTAAAATATTCCGGAGGTAAAATAGTCCCCCAATCGGATCTCTGGGTGGGGACTACCCTAGGGGATGCACAGAGGAAATGTAAAATTAATAGGAAAGCAAGTGGTGAGAAATTAAGAATAGGCACATGGAATGTTAGGACTATGAATTCAGGGGGTAAACTAGAGAACTTAAAAAGGGAAATGAGAAGGAATAATGTAGGTATAGTAGGTCTTAGTGAAGTTCGGTGGGAAGGAGAAGGCGAGATAAATTCAGACGAATTTAAGATTATTTACTCGGGAGGGGAGAAAAAGGAAAGGGGAGTGGGGATTATAATGAGAAAAGAGATAGCTGAAAGAATTAGCAAGGTAGTGACAGTTAATGATAGATTAATAGCCGTAAAACTTCAGATGGAGCCAGTGGAAATGCTTATAATTCAAGTGTATATGCCAACAACTAATGCTGGCGACGACGAAGTAGATGAAATCTATGAACAGATTATGGAGATATTGGAGGAGGAGGGAAAAGGAAGGATCACCACCATAGTAATGGGAGATTGGAACAGTGTAGTCGGAGAGGGACAGGAAGATAACATAGTGGGAAAATATGGACTAGGGAAGAGAAATGAAAGAGGGGATAAACTTGTGGAATTCTGCCATAGAAATAGATTGATTGTAACTAATACATGGTTTAAGCATCACCAGCGGAGACTTTACACATGGAGAAGCCCAGGAGACCAGAGACGATACCAGATAGATTACATACTAGTCAATGAAAGATTTAGAAATAGCATTAAAAATGTGAAAACACTACCAGGGGCAGATATCGATTCTGACCACAACCTTTTGGTGGCAAATATACAATGTAGACTGAAGAGCGTTAAGAGAAATGGAACTTAGAGGAACTCCTTAAAAACAAGGAGGCTATCATGACTGAGCTGGAGGAAAAGTTGGGAGAGAGAGCTGAAGAAAATAGGAAGAGTGTAGATGAGGAGTGGAGATACATCCATAGCAACATTAAAGATGTAATGGAAAAGAAGGTAGGAAAGATAACGGGTCAAAGAAAAAACCCTGGATCACAGCAGCCATGCTGCAAAAAATGGAAGAGCGGAGAAAGTGGAAGAACATAAACACTGAAGAAGGCCAAAGAAAGTACAAGGAGTTAAATAATGCTTTAAGAAGGGAAACAGATAAAGCCAGAGAACAGTGGATAAATGAGAAATGCGAGGAGATTGTCGAATGTGAAAGAATTTGTAGATCAGACCTCATGTATAGCAAAGCAAGGGAACTATTCAAGAAAAAAGCAAGAAAGATAGGACGTAAAGGAATCATGAACAAAAGTGGTAAAATAGTATCAGAGCCAGACAATGTAAAGAATGTCTGGAAAGAATACATTGAGGTTCTGTATGACAAAGAAGGAAATCAAGAAATGTTGAATTAAATGAAAAAGAGGATGTAGAAAAATATCAGCTAGGACCAAGTATTCTCGAGTCTGAAGTTAAAAAAGCAATTGATGACATGAAAAGAAGGAAGGCAGTTGGGAGTGATGATATACCCGTGGACGTTCTTAAGGTTTTGGGATCGAAAGCAGTTAAGCAACTCAGAAAATTTTTTAACCAAGTATATGATACTGGCATATGGCCTGAAGATTTTTTAGATGTTGTGATGTTACCACTGGAGAAAAAGAACAATGCAAAATGTTGTAAGGATTACAGAACTATTAGTTTAATTTCTCATACAGCTAAAGTTCTAACCAGAATAATAACCAAAAGAATTGAATGTAAAATAGAAAAGGAGCTGCAAGATAATCAGTTTGGTTTTAGAAGAGGAAGGGGGACTAGAGATGCTATAGGATGTATGAGGATGATGATAGAAAGAGCGCTAGAAGTCAATAAAAGTATGTATTTTTGTTTTGTAGATTGGGAGAAAGCTTTTGACCGAGTGAAATGGGATAAAATGCTGGGTATTTTAAACAAAATAGGAATAGATTGGAAAGATAAAAGACTGCTTAAAAACCTTTATTTTGATCAAAAGATTAGAGTCAGGGTTGAAGGAGAAGAAACAGAAAGTACTTCAATAGGGAGGGGAGTGAGGCAGGGTTGTCCTATTTCACCAGCGATATTTAATATTTATGCAGAAACAATAACAGAAGAAGCGTTGATGGAAGAGAAAGGATTTAAGATAGGAGGTGAAAGTATTACCACCATTAAATACGCAGATGATCAGGGCTTAATAGCAGAAGGCGAGAAAGAGCTTCAGAGGATGACAGACAGACTAGTGGAGGTTGGCCAACAATATGGAATGAAGATCAATGCAGAAAAAACGAAAGACATGGTGGTTTCAAAGGAACATAAAGAATTAAATATAATGGTAAATGGCCAAAAATTGGAACAAGTGAGTAGTTTCAAATATCTTGGCAGTATTTTAGCGCAGGATGGAAGTAGTACACAGGACATCAGAAGTAGGATTGCAATGGGAAAAGCAGCATTTAACAAGAAGAAGGAGCTTTTCACAAGCAAGAAAATAAATTTAGAAACAAGGAAGAAATTAGCAAAATGCTACATATGGAGCATAGCTCTTTATGGTGTAGAGACGTGGACGGTAAGGAGGAGGAAAAATATTTAGAAAGTTTTGAGATGTGGGTATGGAGGAGAATGATGAAAGTGAAATGGACAAGGAGGAAGAGAAACGAAGTATTAGAAATGGTGGGAGAAGAAAGGATGCTAATAAAAACAATCAGGAAAAGAAAAGCAAATTGGATAGGGCACATATTGAGAAGTCAGTGTTTACAAAGGACGATCTTAGAGGGCAAAATTAGCAGAAGAAGAGGAAGAGGGAGAAAAAGAATAGGAATATTAGATAATATAAAGCAGGGATATAATACTTATAGAGGTATAAAAGAGGCTTCTAGGGAGAGAGAGAAATGGAGGCAGCGATTCAGTTAAAACCTGTCTTCGGACAGAAGCATGATGATGATGATATCATATAAAACCTAAGGTACTTCTACAAGTGCTACAGAGCTGAAATTTGGCATGAATATGGGGCATTGACTACAACCTTTGGAAAAAATCCTAAATTACAGAAAAAGTTATATTTAAGGGGTGTTTTTGACCCAAAAGTTCAATTTTAAATACCCATAAGAAAAGCATTGAAAATTGTGCAGGGCTATATAAAATTGCTTTTTAAATGATTTAAAATTAAGATACAATGTCAATACATGCACTGTACTGTGGATGAAAGAGAGAGGTTTATTTTTCTTGATGATATAATTAAAATCCAAGCTGAATTTGTGTAAAAATTTGATTTTAATCATAAAATTATGAAATCTTTTTTGGTCTTCATCAATGAAAAATATAAACTACCATAGTAACAACTCCAATGCATTTCAATGGGAATTGATTTTCCATACTACAAGAGCATTGGTTTACTGCTTATACTGCATTATAATCCATTAGATTTCAGCCAGCGACATATAAAAATGATGACGTGATAATTTTAAATTAATTTTTTTATCAAGATATGTACTAAAAGGCATGAATGATGAAACCATAATCCTAACACACAAAATGTACTAATTTTTACATACATTTTAGTGTAACATATAAGCTATTGTCTTAATGATGACTATAGTTATTGCTTAAAAAGGACAGTCTGAGCCATGAAACTTGAAATTGGAAAATTTGGACGAGAAGCCAATTGCCAAAGAATTTAGAAATTCTGGATAGATGCCTGAATTTCAAGGAAATGAAAACTATTTTCTTATATAAATGGGCTCTGTGTAGTTCAAATGCTGTTGCATTGGTTTATTCATGAGTAGGGCAAGGTTGTTTATGACCTAAAAATCATGCAAATATGCAAGCATTTATGACTTTTAAAATTACAAAATATGACCTAAAAATTTCAAAATATGACCTACAATCTCCAACATAATGTAAAAAAATCATCGAGCTTTATTTATAAAAAATATCTGAATAATTCCCAAATATCAAGGTGTAACCTAAAAATAAACTTGGCCTCATTTATAGCATATTACTTTAGTTTAAGACTAAATTGTACTGACTACTTACGAAAAATTCAACACAATATTTCAAATGAATAAGATCGCACTTTATTTACTGACCATATAATTGTTACCATGCTGATTGGCTACAGATAAATAAATTATACATAATGGGACCTAGCGTATCATGTTCAGTTGTCACTGTCGTTTTCAGAATTACAGTAAACAATTACATACATTTTGAAGTTTTAAAACAAAAATGATCTCCAATTGTCACTTAACATGGTTTTATAATGGGAAAAACTCCTTTCCACATCACAGGAAGTAATTGGGGCATATTTGAAAAATCTGAAATCATTGCTACTATGTTCTGGGTCGTCTTCCTCGAATGTTGCCTGCTTACCATTAAGAATGTCACTAATATTGCAGATTGTTGAATATACTTCATTTCAATGGAGTACACTTTGTAGTTTTGCAAACACATTGTCACCTACCATGCCATGGGCTACATTTAACTCACTCTCAACATTTTTCACAAGTTCAAGACCCAGACAGAGTTCTACACCTGTTGTTTCAAGTTTAGTGATTGTTGTTGCTAGTTTGCTGACTTTGTAATTCACTTTGTAATTCTATTTTTTTTTAATTCTTCACATCTCATTACTGAATGTATGTTCTCCCTCCTGCCTATCATTATTCAATTAACACTCCTACCCTACTCTCCGTATGTATAGATCTCTCGACCATGCTTTCGTCACCTGATGATGCTGTAACAGGCAAAACCGGTTGGTTAATAAACTTTTTAGTGGAAATTTACAAGTTTCTTTTTTCATTTAAACTTCCTACTACTTATATACCAAACATTCTTATGTTTGCCACTGATTTCTCTACTTCTGTCTGCCATTCTCTCAACTGTAAAAAGTTTAAAGTTTAAATAGAGGGACCCCCACATCACTCAACAGCTGGTAGATACTTTTGCAACTTTTTATGCCCATGCAAGCAGAAATAGCTATATTATATAGCTTATTATTTAAAGTATTAACTATATAAAAGTTGGCTATAAAAATTTATTTTTATATCTTCACTTGTTTTTCTAATTTTTTGAAGCATATGATAGATAGTTTTCAATGACATTCAGAATTTTAAACCTGTTTTAGTTGCAAATTAAGCTTTGATTGAATAGTCATATTTTTTTGACAAAGATATTCTTAATCCTTGTGACTGTAATAAGTGAAAGGAAGAGGTATGCAGGTAATAGATTAAGGATTTATGAATATTTTTAGTAAATATTTTATCATTCTGTTTTGTTCAGTTAACCTATAGTTCATTTAACTTATAGTTAAAACAAACATTCAATTTAAGTATCATTAAAATGTTTGAACCCAAAAATGAAGTTTTGTTTTCTAATCTTGCATGACAGAGGGAAAAGGGGATCTTACCATTGCCAAGGAAGCAGAAGAAGGTATCGGACTTGCCGTGCAAATCAAGTAAGTTTGATCTTTAGTTAGTAAAATTGTTAAATTATGGAGTTAATATGAATTACTTATGATTTTGTCTAATTTTGGCAATATAATAATGGATTTCAAACAAATTATTAACACTCTAAATTCAGCTCCTTTGCGAAATAAGTTCAACATATATATATATATATATATATATATATATATATATATATATATATATATATATATATATATATATATACACACACAGAGTGATATGGAAATACCTCCGAAAACTTTGGGAGATTGTTAAACGGTTCAAAATAAAGAGCATTGTTGGGCATAACTTTATTAATGTTCTCAACAATCCTATGAAGTGCTTAAAAATCATAATAAATGTAAAAAAAGACCTCCTTCCAAACGTATGCTCGCTTTACTCCTTCGTCATAAGGACTTCCTGATATGCTCAAAGAGGACAGGTTGTGCTGCAATGGTTTGACAAGCATTTTGAATCCTCTGCCAAAGCTCCTCTCTTATGTTGACGTATTCAGCGTAAACAATGGTAAGTTCCGCATATTTTTCTTTTGCTCGTCTGTCAGATTTTTGGGCACCATTTTTGCACAAACTTTTCGCATGTCCAAATGTTCTGTCAAAATTTGATGGACAGCATTTTTATTAGTGTTCAGATCATTTGCAATGAATCTAACCGATAACCGTCGGTCTGTACCAATGAAAGACCTCACCCCGCTCCATATTCTTATCTGATTTCACCGTGGAAGGTCTTCCTGTGCATTGGTCATTTTCCACAATATCTCCTCCTTCCTTAAATGCCTTGTGCCACCGAAAAACTTCTGCTTTGGATAAAACTTCATCGCCATACGCTCTTTTTAACTTTTCAAACGTTTTCGTAGCAGTTTTGGTCAATTTCACGCAAAATTTAAAGGCTCGATATTCCGCTCCATTTTTACCGTTACGAGATGCACAAGAACGACCTTGAATAGTTAACAAATACACGGCCGACAATCAACGAAAAAAGACGCAACTGTTGTCGTTGTTTAAACAATGGTAAGGGGTAGGAGGGGCAGTGTTGCCACATCGTGCATAAGAATTTCAGTCTCATTACTTTAGGGATAGTCCTCGTACTTTCGTGAACTCTTTAAGAGAAGGGTCGTTGTTATGGATTATTCTTTTGAAGAGTATACAGACATGCACTTAGTGTACTGCGAAATGGAAGGAAATGCATCAGCCACAGTTCGCCGATATCGTGAGAAGTTTCCGACTCGCTGTACGCCTACTAACAAAACGTTTTTTCAGTGGATCGCCGATAGCTCCGAGAAATATTGACAAGGGGTGAGGTAGTAATTGTGCTCCCAAAATGAACTAGTTCTGAAAAGAATTGAAGATGATCTTGAGACCAGCATCAGACGAATAGCAGCCAATGTTGTTCGGAAGGTCTTTTTGAACATTTATTATGATATTTAAGTACTTCATAGGATTGTTGAGAACATTAATAAAGTTATGCACTACAATGCTCTCCTTTTATTCTTTCTATGACCCCAACTCCCACTCAGCGGCATGGACTAAATGGAGCAGTATCTTGTAAACAGTGCATTTACCGATATACCGTAAATACCCACATATAATGCGCACTTTTTTTTCGAAATATTCGAGTTTAAAATTAGGATGCGTGTTATACGAGGGTACATAATCTTCCTATTTTCATTTGACCTCATATTTCCACAATTTCGGCTCAGTAATTACTGCCCGGGTATCCTCATATTTTTATTGGTGATTTTTACGAAAAGTAAGACAGATATTAGTAAAAATTTATTAACTAATTCTATAAACATACATTAATTAGATATGAAAAGAATGAATTCAGTATTTATTCATTTTAAAAGCCAAGAAAGTCTTCGTCACTGGACCATTCTTCTTCGATGTTGTTATTGGAATCGTCATCATACGCATGCCGTCACCCTACACCGGCGCCCGGCCTGGTGATGAGGTACTGGTACTACTTACAATTAGAAACAATGGCAGCTGATGCCTTTGAGTACGCTTGGAGTTGATGCTTCTTGTAGAACTAAATAAAGTTATCATTCCCTACCTTTCTCTCAGCATTCATACGTGATTTATTCTTGATTCTTCGAGTCTGTAGTTAATTATGGTTATTTGCTATCGTGTTTACATGCTCCCGAGTGTTCTAATAAGGGTAAAACTGAGGGTTGGGCGACGAAAACGTATGTGAAAAATATAGGCTTATCGTCATTCCATTTTATTAGCTCAAAGAATGTCATATGCCATACTATGAAATTAATATAATTCGATTTATTGTGTATGCCCTAATATCATCTTGTAAGTAAACATAAAATATGTAATGATTGAGTTAGCTGACGTTCTTTTGGAACGTTATTCGAAAATTTCATTTCGCACTTTCATTATGTTACCAATACATAATACCAATAATTCGATCATTGCTTTAGAACACATTACTACATCTACTTTATTCTGGAACGGTGACATTAAAAAAATCGGTGCGCACTATATGCGGGTATATAGAAAAATCAAAGATTACGAGGCTGAAAACTCCCCTGTGCATTATACGAGGGTGCACATTATACGTGGGTATTCACGGTAATCATATGAACTTTTCTCTTTATTTTGAACTGCTTAACAAGCTCCAGAAGTTTTCGGAGGTATTTCCATATCACCATATATATATATATATATATATATATATATATATATATATATATATATATATATATATATATATATATATATATATATATATATATATATATATATAATAAGAAAAAACACTCAACTTCTGTTATTTTTCTGCTTTCAATTTTAATAAAAACACTTATTTTGATGACATATCTTTTTGAAAAGTGTTGATCAATGTGGCATTTAGTGTACTAGAGTACAAAATTGCCTTAAATGAAACATTAATTGTTTTGGATATTTCTGCAGTGTGCTAATGTACCTCCCATGAGTGTACATGACTATGCTCTAGATGTTTGTTCCCGTGCTCAAGAAGTTGATGACACAATGACAGGTGTTGGATCACAGCGAGTCAGTAGTGATTGTGAGTATTGATGAATTAAGTAAATTTTTTTCTATAGGGTTTAATTGTCAAATACCCCTAATTTTTAAGCACCCATTCTCTCGTAAATAAAATCAGCATCACTATTAGTCTGTGTCATCATCACTACTTTGTTCTTTATGAATAATAGATGAGAATATGATTTTGGAACTGAAGACAGTGTAAGTACCACTTAGACTGGGAAATGATTGAGAAAGTTCAGAGGGCAACAGTTTTTATTTCCATATAATGATCACATTCTCTATTTCATGATTCAGTTTCATTTGCTTAATGTAATTTGTGTCTGTCAAAATAAAACATTTTTGTATATAACATTCAAAATTTCATCGAGGTTGCACAATTGCAGATACACCACCTTTTTGAACTTCACATGCTTGCAGTTTGCGAATTTGCACTTCGCAACTTTAGCACTCTAGAAATGGACATTATTATTATATTATAGTTATCTTAATCTTAATCATTCAGAAGATATTACTTAAAATCATCACTGGCAGCAGCAATTATGCTAGATGTCGGCCATTTTTTAAGGAATTAAATATTCTCACCATTCCATCAATATACATTTTCTGCTTGGTATTATTGACCAAGAAAAATATTGGTAAAATGGAGAAAAATAGCATGGTCCATAGTAACTCAACCCGATCAGCTGACGATCTACATTTATACCTGAACTCTACCAAAATTATTTAATGATTTAATGCTATTATCATTGTATTTTGAATGTAATTTAAGGAGCTGTTGATTTGTTAGGTTTTCATTGTTTATTACGAATTTTTAATGTAAATCTACAAATTCCTATCATCTTTTAACGTAAGATTTTCTGCCATGTATTTTTAACGCGATTACTGAAAGAAATGTTATAACTTTACTACGCTAGGTTTTGATTTTCTGTTATACATTTCTAATGTAATTGGTAAAAGAAATGGAACCACTTTTTAATGCTAGTGTTTTTTTTTTTGTGGCTTGGAAATATTTGTTGCAGAATCCAGGAAAACATTAGTGCATGACGTACTCAACATTCCATTTCAGTATTTCCATTTAAATTAAAGAATTTCCTTAGAATGAACAAAAGAAGATCGTAAATCGCATGCGAAATTGTGTGGAGGTAAAGTGTACAAGTGTGGATAGAAGTGTAATTGCTTTGATATGCTGGGTTTTCATTTGCTATTATGCATTTTGAAGGTAATTAAAAGTTTTTTTACTTTATAATGCTAGACTTTTTATTTGCGGTTATGTTTTCTTTTATTTTATGTTAAACTGCATTATTTATGATAAAAAAGTGAATTTATTTGGTTGGCTGGGAACCACTCTCTTGTAATAACATGGCATCTTATGGGAAAATAGGACTTGCACTCTGCAAATTAGCATTTTGCTTCAGTTTTCTGGAACCTTATTCACGAAGTTCAAAAAGGTGGTGTACTTATGTACTGACAGATTCACTACTACTGGAAAGCATCATCATAATGCTGTGAATTCCCTTTCAGTGTACATAATGCTCAGATGTAACAGTGAGGCAGTTTGTTGAGTATATGGGTGTTTCCATGACTAAAAAAATACTATCGTCATATATAGCTTGTAATTAAAGAGTGATGAGTAACATTTGACTTTTGAGCTACAAACATCCAATTTGCCCTCCCCTTTTTTGTCTGTCCAATTATGCTTTTGTCTAAAATTCTTTTTCTGACTTCCACATTTTTACTTTATTGGTACTTTTTATTTCCTGCCTTCTTCACCATCCTCACATTTTGAAACTTTCCAAATATTTCATAGCATTTTTTCAGAATTCTTTTTTCCTCCCTATTAATATGAATCTTTACCCATTGCAGTCCATTACAAAAGAAAACAAAGGCATGAATTAATACTCGCTTGAAAATGATATCGGCTTATGATGGAAAGACAAGGAACTTATTTATTATTGCATGTTGTGACTAATGGGAAAATTTTATACAGCATTATAGAAATAAAATTACATTGATGAAATTGTCAGCTTCTATATTAGGGCCCAAATGAAGCAAAATTTAAATATGCTACCAGAGCCATAGTGTTTTAAAGTTTTCAGTGTGCTAGAGGAAGAGAAAAAAAACTTCAGTATCCCTTAATTCAGTTGTGAGAAACCAGAAACCTGCAGCAATGGCCGCATGTTTAAAAAGAGATTTAACACAAATTGTATTACATGTACATTCAAATTACAGCAATAAAACACTTGATATTGAAATTTTAACTATAAAAACCTAATTTAGACTTGATTTTCAATGATATAATATCTCAGAATCTCTAGTCCAATTTGAAGTCTAATCTGGGCTGAAGCATTGACAACTTGCAATGCGGCCCACCAAGGAATGCACAACCACCACATATAAAAGGTTGCCCATCACTGCCTCAACCCCAGAACTATCAAGTGATTATCACTACTGTGGACTACCAAGAGGGGGGCCTCAAGAGGTCCACCATCTAAAATACAATAAAAAGTTGTAGTAATATTTTGAACCTATCGTTAAATATTTAAAAATGACAAGAATATTACTATACAATTTATTTGAAATGATACGTACATCATACACTATAAAGACAAAAATATTTACATTAAAAGAATTTTTTTGTATTTTTCATCATGTTTTCAAGATCAGATTAACCCATCGGCTCACCTAAGCATCAAATCGATGGGGTCATCTCCTAGTCCTTGCCTTACCTAGCTGCTGAATTGATGGGTTCATGTAGCGCTCTTTTATTTACTTAAAATGATGCTTATTTTTCTTCTACCTGAACTATAATCACTCTCAGTTTAACTCATTATGTATATGCCACATATACCACTATGCAATTTATGTACATTGTCACAGTTGCACATTATCCAGCAGCATTGTAACACTACATGCCCAGCACAACATTACATTCATATGTATCACATGCCCAACAACTTGTAACATTCATTTGTATCAGAACAGTATTGCATTCCTTTAAATCTTCCATTTTTCTCATTTCATGAATCACTGTGTTAGGCACTGCACATGTTATGAGTATTATTACGTGTATTTTATACCTCGTAAATTATATAAATTTATCCGTAAAGTGGGTCTATCCTCATTTTATTCATGGCTGGGTGCAGAGGTTTGAATAGAAAGGAAGTTATTCTGATAGCCATAGTGAGACCATGACTTCCCAATCACAGAAGAGAGGAAAAGATGTTTTGACCATTTTCTTGATGATGTTTGTGTGTGTGTGTGTGTGCGCGCGCGCATGTGTGACAACTTTATTGTGGGTGCTCTAACTCAAAAACTATTAATTTGGTCAATGCAAAATTTTATATTGAACATTTTTATAAAAGTCAAAAGAACTGATTAGTTTTTGGTAAAGATCAGTCAACCGGAAGTGGGTGTTTACTCTTGTCACTTATCTGTTATTTTGAAATATTTGCTTTAATATTTGATAACTGTAAACATGTATTGGAATAACAATTGTAGGAAATTTAATTTTCTACAAGCTTTGTTTGAAACATTTTTCCATATAATGCATTGTTTAAGAGATATCTTATATTTTTAGCTGCCACCACCACGCCACCTACCGATGACTGTTGTTAACAATTGATGCCTAGTTACGTCTTAGTATCACTCCTTTTTCTTTTCTTAATTATTGAGGCTTTGTGACTATATCCAATAACAGAAGGCTATGGTTTAAGTTTATTTCTGTTCTTTGTAAAGTCTAAAATTTTCTCACAGTTTCTTCAAATATTTATTATTATATAACCTAGTTGGAATTTTTAGAAATATAATAGATTTTGAGAAAGTCATGTGGTGGCCACATCAGATTTTTAGAAATATTACAGATATGGAGAAAGTCATATGGGGGCCACATCAGATATTTTTCTTAATTTTTGGAGCTTTGTGGCTATATCCATCTGCATGTTTAAGAGTAATAATAGCCAATTTCTCCTTATAAAATTAGACAACTGATATTTTGAATGTCGTTTGTTTTTATAATTTATATGTGCAATTTTAATTGTCTCATTCTTATGAAAAAGATTACATTCTAATATTTAAATAAAGAAAGATTTTTTTCTTTTGGTCAATCGTTAAAAATGCCCACAGCCCACATGCAGTTTACTGAATAATAATAATCTTTAATTATTAACATTGCAATCTATTAAGTTTGACATTACTGCAACTATAATTTCAATGCTTCATAAACAGCACGAAGTGAATAATGCAATTATTTTGGCTATTTGAAGGCTTAATAGATGCTAATTCAATCTGAGACAACAATGTGGGTCGCCTTGGTAACACCCGGAAAGAGTACGAAAAAGCCATAAAACTTTGAAAAGAAATGCATGTTTCTGAGAAATTATTCCGTGCAACTTCGCAAGAATAAGATATTTTATAGTTTTAGCCATCAAATAAAGTAAAAACAAATTTGGTCCATATTTACGTTTTTAATGAATGAAAGAAATATACCTTGCACCTTGAAAAATCAAAACTCCTGTGTAAACATATGGAAAAATATAATCGTCTCCTGGAGTCGAATCCGGGACACTTCCATAAATGAAAATAGTTTTTCTGTGGTCTCCTAATTGGCAGAAACAAAATAGCATTTACAGCATTTCTCTATGACAAACTGTTCAAGAGATAACAGGGGGGACAGATGGACAGACAGACGGATAGACGGACAGATGGACAGACATTGAGTAATTATATATAAAGATTACAGGTATGGTGGCCAGATCAGGTTTTTAATTGTGTGCTAAAAAAAAGCTACAAAATATATTGGTATTTCAGCCATAAATAAATCCGTAAGCAGATGGGTTAATATTGCAATAAGATTGTTTTTACAAAGAATAATAACAAATTGATTAGAAAAACGATATAATCTGACACATCAGTTGAAACGTGCTTCACACTGTGCTTTCCACACACATGGTGCACTATAAGTTAGGCCACCCACGAAATAATTTGCAGAAATGCATACATTGATGAAAAACTTTGGGTAATTATTTTACATAAGTCTCTGCACAATGTAATAAAATATCCAGATTTTTCTTTTGTTTTTGTTGTGTTCTCCCAGTGGTGGCTATAAACTCCGGTATTAATAGCCACTAACATTGTGTGGATGCCGACTTACACTTCACAAAATATATCTATCTAGAACTCATCTTCACTTCCTAATCTTACCACTAGGTGCTGCTATCTATTAAAAAACATTTGAAAAACTAAACTTGCAATTCATATATCAAATAACAAGCACACACTTATATAACAGTTTTTAAAAGAGAAACATATGAGAAAATAAGCTGTGGGCCTCATAGTCCCCCCTCCCCTTGGTAGTTCTAGGGTTAAGTGATCTCATATCTGTAAATGCATGCATATTTATGTTCAATGCATTTTTTAAATTCATATATTGTTCATAAAAATGGCCGCTTAAGTAAAATAGGTAAGGAAATGTTTAATTATTTTATAATTTTCTCTTTGTAGCTGTTGAGGCATGTACAGTTTGGTGCTTCCAGAAAAGTGGCAGTTATAAGAGTCGTGGGTGGAAATTTCCAGATGGGACAGCTTGCTTAACCAAGAGCTATAATCGAACTAGACCATCTTACTGTATTGATGGAGCTTGTCAAGTAAGAATTTTAAATAATATCTCATTATGGAGTTAATTCTTTAATTTGGACTTTCTTAATGGGTAATCATCCCTGTGGGCTTAAACAGTATACAGAATACTACCTAACAAGCATCAGTTCAAGAAAAAGGTATGATTTTTTGGGGTAAAGTAACCCGCCAGTGGTACGCAGAGGCTGCCGACACAATTGCCGGTGACCTACCGGTGGGTCATGATGGCCATGATTAAGAACCCCGTGACCCATCCATGGGTCACACCATCACGAACTTGTTAACTATATATTCAATCTTTATAGAAATGTTTAAAAGTTTAAACAGAAAATACAGTTACATTTGATGCATTATTTCATCTTTACTAAGTTTTAAATGGTCTATTCTGAAAGTCATGCAGCAGTCAAAATAGGCAGCACTATTTTTTGGTTAATGCTGTTCATTCGAATGTGAAGTATAACTTTATTTCAACAGTCGCTGTACTTATATTGACAATTTCATGGCCAATAATTGTATACATTTCATATTTTGGCGACTTTTGTAAATGACCCTAGCTAAGGACAAAAAAGCATTACATAACATATTTCAAGTAAATGAAAAAGAAACTTGTAAATTTCCACTAACAATTTAAATACACATCCGGTTTCACATGATGGTGCTGTAACAGGCGAAACTGGTTGTGTATTAAAATTGTTAGTGGAAATTTACAAGTTTCTTTTTCATTTAAATGAAATCTTTCCACAAAGTGGAGCCTTCCCAAGTGGAATTTGTTTTCAGCTCAAATATTTTAAATTAATCATATCAGCTCATTTTGGTAAAGAGAAAATATATTGACACTATTAACATATCTATATTAACAGAGCATGTCAATAATACTTCAAATCATTTTCTCATTATAACTCATGGGTATTATAATTACCTATATATGAGGTGCATCCAGAAAGTAAGTACCGATTGGCTGTAAATAAAAAAGAATTTTTTTTAAATATTTCTTTATTGCCACAAGTTTACACATACTTTAAGCTACTTCTCAACATAATCACCCACTGAATTGAGTCATTTGTTGTATCGGGGCACAAGTTTTTGTATCCCCTCATTGAAGAAGTCTGTCGCCAATGTTTTGACTCAATCCTGCACAACTGTCTTCACCTTATCACCACTGTTGAGTCGCTCTGCCGCTAAAAATCTCTTCAAGTGAAGAAAAATATGGAAGTCACTGGGTGCAAGGTCGGGGCTGTAGAGTGGGTGTTTGAAGACTTCCTTCTGGAATTAATCGAGCAGTTGGCATGTTTGAGCAGCAGTGTGTGGTCATGCATTGTCAAGAACCAAAACAACTCCAGAGCTGAGTAGGCCGATGATCTTCCTGGCAGAAAGCGTCTGCTTGAATTTCTTTGCCTTTGGAGATCCACTATTGCCATTGCACTGACTGCTACTTACTCCCTGGTGTCACAAGGATAATCCAAGTTTCATCTCCTGTCACTATGTGGTCCAAAAACATGTCACCTTCATTGTGATACCATTCCAAAAAGCTCAGTGCTGCCGACATACGCTTTGTTTTGTGAGCATTTTTGGCACCCATCTTGAACAATTTGCAATACTGCAAGAGTTCCGTGACGATTTCGTGCAGTAAAGAATGAGAAATTTGCGGGAAATGTGTAGTCAACTCAGAAGTGGTGAATCTTCTGTTCGCTCGAATTTTCTCATTCATCTGGTCAAGCAGATCAGCAGTGACTAACGACGGGCGGCCACCTCGATCTTCATCGTGCACATTCGTCCTTCCTTCATTGAACAGTCTACACCATATTCTCATCATTCCCTCACTCATTGCATTTTCTACATAAACTTCACAAACTTGCCGATAAACTTCAGCCGCACAAACATTTTTGGCATTCAAAAATTTGATCACCGACCGTAACTCACAACTGGTGGGATTTTCGATAGTTTGACTCATTTTAAGACAAGATGACAAACTTATAAACAAAGAATGAGAACTGATAGGGTGTCCGACGTTTCCTTCTTGACTCGTGAGACATCACTGCGTCAGCGTACCTCCATTCCTGCCACCTGCGCAGCTGGTATACGCGATCTGTACTTACTTTCTGGACGCGCCTCATACAATGGAAAATATTTGTTATTATACTTAGTTTTTGTTTAGCATGGGAACAATATTTTGCAATTTATATTACCAAATTTTTCAAACAATATCTTTGTAATATAGCATTAAAAACCATGCTTTATATCAGTGGTGCTTACAGGGGGGGGGGGGGGGTCGTGAGACCATGAAAAAATAAACAATTTTTAATGTGAAATGTGAAAATGCTGACATTATTTTTCTTCGTTTAAAAATATTCAATAAAATAATAGATTTTATGTAAATTTTTCAATGCATTATTTATGCATCTGATATATAGGCAAATAATTATGAGTTAATTGATTATTAACAATAATATAAATCTGTTACAAAATATGTAAGAAAATGTTACAAATATAAAAAATGCATATAAACAATAATATAAGTATACATGCAAATGGTTACATTTATTTCAATCCAAGGCATGAAGGTTTTTTGAAAACCAAAGGGGGGAGGGCATAATATGAAAAAGTTTGGAAAACACTGCTTTATATATTATAAGCTGAATGATTAATGTCTTTTCTCCATCATATTTTTAGGAGTTCATTAAAAGTGAAGCAGGTGACTCTATATTTGACAACAATGATGTGCTGTTTTTGCATGTAAATAAGTTGCCGCAGGCACAGGCAATAACACAAAATGAAGGATCATGGGGGCCATGGAGGGCTGCCACATCTCTTACATGTGCTGGTTCTCCCCTTCTACCATCACCACAACCTTCTCATTCAACCCAATCAACAACATGTGGCAGTTCCTGTCGGTTTGCTTGCATGGCTCCTGGTAGTGGTTTGCGCCTGGTTGAACGAGAATGTCGTGGTATGGAGGAAAGCTGTGATGGCCCACATGCCAGCATTCAGCTCTGCATACCAGAGACTGCAGTCAGTATTTATTATTATGGCTTCTTGAAATTCACTGTAAAGGAGTCCTTTCATTAATACGTTGATGAATTATTACTGGTGCCCTTCGTAAAGAGTAGGTATGCTAATGCCGGCACCAGGTTTCCATTCTTCCTTATGTGTGTGTTTGGTGTGGAACACATACACATAAAGCTATAACAATCCAAGAGGTTGATTAGCCATAAATTACATACAAACAAACAAACAATTGATGAATTATGTGGTTTATCCCTTTTGTATAATACTGAGGTGTCCAACAGAATTTTCAGGTTCACCATACTTGTGGCAAATGGATCAGCCTTTTTGCCACATAATACATAATACAAAATATAAATATTATAAGTAAGACTTAACTTAAGTAAAGGTTATAATGATGCACAATAAGGATTTAAATTATTTATCAGTCAAATAAATCATTATATTCAAAGATTAAAGTTTAATGTGATATTTGGCAGTGTTATTGTACAAGTAGCACATTGAAATCTGGCATATAATCAACGCTAAGTAGCAGTGGCAGCCATGGGTAAGAAGGCACAAATCATTATAGTGTATCACTGCGGACTTGTTTATGTGTAAAACTCTATTTATAAAAAGTAATATTTTGTATTATGTTGCAAAAAGGCTGTTGTATGTAAAATGTACACAACCAGATATAAACAAATTTAGTACTATCTTACATATATTTTTCCAGTTCTGTCTGTCTGTGTGAGATGCTGGCATCATCAATGGCACTTTTTAACGTGTTTTTAACGTACTTCCCGATTAGATGGAAGGTTGAAATTTTGTAGGAATGTTTGATTCAGATATCAAAATTAAATGACAAAAAAATGAAAAAAGACCCAGGTTCAACTCCAGGGGGCGATTTCCATTTGCTGTAAGATAACACATATAACACAACTTTTTAAAGTGTAGGCTTTTATTCTTTTGGAAATTAAAATTAGAAAAAAAAAGCCTAGATGGTGGGGTTTGTGTAATGCTGACATCATCAATGGCGCATTTTAATGTGTTTTTAACAAACTTCCTGATTAGCTGGAAGGTTGAAATTTTGCAGTAATGTTTGATTCAGATATAAAAATTAAATGACATAAAAAATACGAAAAAAGACCCTGGTTTCACTCCAGGGGGGCGATTTCCATTTCCCGTAAGATAACAGGTAAAAATCGACTTTTTAAAGTGCAGGCTTTTATTCTTTTGGAAATTAAAATTAGAAAGAATTGACATATGTTCTTTGAATTTAAACTATGTTTTAGGAAAATTAATGAAATTTCTTATTCTATTCATCTTTTTCCACCTACCATTCGAAATATTTCATATTAAACATTTAAATCGCATATTTTGGGAAAATGTTGGCTTTTAAACAGTATGTTGCCTTGCCAACCACATCATTGTTAAACTTAGAGAATCAATTGTTGTCTCAACCTGTGTATGTGTAAAATATATGAGTGTATAGATTGCCTTAAATTATTGTAGGATTTTTTGCAGAAATTATGTAATCCTAATGTGACTGTGATTTAGTTTGGATACTTTTACTTATCCAAACGGCTATATAGATGTACAGTAAGAGAAAGGGGGATGTGTGAAGAGAGATAGGAAGGATATAGAATGGAAGGTACATAGAGAGTAAGGGAGGTATAGAATTAGAAAAGGATGGGAGGAAAGAGATAAAGAAGGAGACGGAGAAAAAGAGGGAGAGCTATGGATTGTTACAGGAGGGAATGAGAGAGGGGGAGGTGGGAGAAAAGAGAGGCAGAGAGAAGGAGGGGGAGAGAGAGGAAGGAGGAAGACAGAGGGAGGTAGAGAACGACCTTTGAAGCTCAAAAAAAAATCCAAAAACTTAAGTTCGACTTATATGCCCAATATAAAATGTGACCCTTAAATAACAGATTAAAAACATTGATATTTATGAAAACATTTGATCTTATGGTATAGGTGATCACCATTTTGAATCAGCTGCTCCATTGTTTACATGTTGTCATTTATTTTAGAAGATTTAATATAATTATTTTAATAGTTAATAAAAATAAAAATTTTAACTTTTGTTTTTATTAGTGAATCTCAAAAATGTAAATGATCTATTGTCAATTACAGGAATGAAGGATAAGTAGAAATACATTCTGCCAATTGATGGTAATATGGTGTATGACTGATCTTTCTTAAATTAAACAAATGATTTAATAACTCAAAAATCAGCACTGCATTTTTTGGAAAAGGTTACATTTACATTTTAAAAACCATCAAATTCCTCATATTCTTCATTCGAAGTTTTTTTAACGAAAAAGGGGGGGTTGACTTAAACAGCGAATATATGTCTAGTCATGTATTTACAATCTGAAAAATTGAGGTCGACTTATACACCGGGTCAACTTATTTGCCAGCATATATGGTATTTATCCATCATATGATGGGCAATACACTAGTGTAATATAATAGACTAATAAAAATAGTAGACTATCATCATCAATTTGCCATGCCAATTTCCATGACTGATTCACAACAAATGGTGAGTGGCGATGGGATTGGACACCACTGGTATATTACATCACATATTAAAATACCTTTCACTCATAATTAGGGTAAATCCATCCTGTATTTTCATTACGTTAAACATTTTAAATCAAATTTTGTTGAAATTGTTATGTTTGTGTTGGTAACAATGGATGGCATAGCATTGACAGTCAATTAGAAAGGTGTGTGCTGGTGTGTGTTGTGCTTGTACAGATGGTATGGCTTGTGACACAAGAGCATGTAAAGTGTAATTTTTGGATGTATGTTGAATAAAGCAACCTACATAGCAGAAATAAGCTAAAAATTCATATAATAACAAAAATAGTGAATATACCTATGTCAGAAAACTATGAATGATAAGTTAAAATCTGTTTTGTTAGATATATTAGCTGAATAAGCAACAAATATTTAAAAATGGATGATACATGGTTAGCCTTAACACACAGAAAACAAAAAGATTTTATGCTAATTAATTTTTTACTTACATAATAAATATTTACATAACAGAAGTAAAGCCTCCTTTGCTTAATCATGATGAAAATGACAATGTTTTCACTTCACGTATTTGCTGCAACTTGATTTAGTTTTAGAATTAAGAATATTTTGAATAGCAAGTTCAGAATAATATATGGTTAATAAGTGTTGTACAATATTTGGAATGTTTTTCATATTATTTTCATGCTTATTAACTTTGATGCTGTTGAATTTTTTGTTTCCTTTCCCCTGATAGATTATCGTATTGTTTTTACATTTACATCACTTTTCAATGATTGGGCTAACTCAGGCAATTGGATAGGCAGTAGTGCTCCTGATAAACGTATGCTGCATCTGAAACATTTCAATCTGATAATTTCATATTCTGACTTCAGAAAGATATAAGATACTTCATTGTTAAAATGCATAAAAATAGTGAAATTGCAAGATGGAGAGCAAAGACAATTTCTTGAATAAAATTAAGCATTTAGAAATATTTAATAATTTATGTCAGAAATAGTACATTGAATTCATGCATAGTATGTAGAAAGTATAATTTTTATTTTTATTGTATTTGTATTTATACATGAATCTGTAAACACTTGAAGGTTAGCCTTTGCTTACACATTTGCTCTTTTACTCCAAAAGGAATGTACAAGACTAAAAACACCTTTTGAGCATGCATCACAAGTGTGCTCTGGATACAGAGAGAAGGTGAGAAGACTCTCTGGAATTGGGATGCAGATTTCACCATCTCTAGGTTTGTCTTGTTAATGTGTGTATAGAAAAATTCTTCTATAACCAGTGCTCGAAGTGAAAGATAAAAGAAGCCGAGATGGTTCTACAGGTAAATCAGAGGCAGATTGAGGACGTTTCAGGTTCTAGGTGCAAATGTTTAATGGATGTAACTTAAGCAAATTTTGAAGGTAAGTCCACCTCTGAAATCAAATATGTAATCATTTTTAAAACTACTTACTTTATTGTTAACGCATCATACACAGCTAACAAAACTTTTAATTTTCAAAACAATTTCCCAAAATCCTATTTTTCCTTCTTACTGGACCTTGATGTAGGAGCAGAACAATTCTTGTAGTCTTCATCCCAGCAAGGCTTTCCCAATCACTGTTTTACGTATTGATTATTTTTCAAGAAAAAAATTGTTAAAGTTAGCTTTTTATATCAAATTGTTGAAAGGCAAATAATTGAAAAATTGATACTTCGTGATGTCACAGGTCATGCTGGAATGCTGATTGACACCCATACAAATAAACATAAATACAGTATCTCTCTGGAAGTTATGTTAAAAAATCTGATGTGGCCACCACATGACTTTCTCCATGTAATATTTCTAAAGATTCCAGATAGGTTACATAATAAAAAATCTGATGTGGCCACCACATGACCTTCTCCATATCTGTAATATTTCTAAAAAATCCAAATAGGTTATGTAATAATAAATATTTTAAGAAACCGAGAAAATTTTAGACTTGACAAAGAACAGAAATAAACTCAAACCATAGCCTTCTGATATTGGATATAGCCACAAAGCTCCAACAATTAAGCTAAGAAAAATGAGCGTTACTAAGACGTAACTAAGCATCAATTGCTAACAATAGTCGTTGGTAGGTGGCATGGTGGTGACAGCTAAAAATATTAGATATATCTTAAACATTGCATTATATGGAAAAATGTTTCAAAGAAAGGTTATAGAAAATTAAATTTCCTACAACTTTTATTCTAATACGCTTTTACATTTATCAAATATTAAAGCAAATATTTCAAAATAACAGATAAGTGACAAGAATAAACACCCACTTCTGGTTGACACCCACAAAAAAGCTATCACACACACACACACTCAGACATCATCAAGAAAATGGTCAAAATGCATTCAGGGGACCTCAAAACGTGTATTTCCATTGAAATCTCAAAGTTAAATTTTTTTCATGAATACAATACTTTCCCCTATACTATATATATGGGGAAAGTAAGAACAGTATTAATTATAAACCATTAATGCATATATGATTTTTCAGGTAGCTTTAATTTAGTATTTTAAGTATGGCCGAGCTGAAGAAAAGTTGTAAAAACTACATTTATTGTTTTGTTCCTACGTTCAAAAACACAAGTTTCTCAACTGCCAATATATTGGTTTGTTAATAAATCCAAATAAATCCCACTAAATCTCAACAAAGACAATAAATCTTGCAAGCAGAAAACACTGGTCACATGAATGGTACAATGGAAAGTGAAGCTCTCTCACAGGATTTCAGGCTTCTGGTAGTAAAGTGAATGTGATCAATGATGCCACATATGTTTGCATGTCAGGAATGACTAATCAATCCTTATAAACTTTTTTTAAATTAATATAAACTAATATTTTTGTTCTTTATTCGCATCATCATACTTAATATGGTGTATTCTACCATAGTAATAGGTTTTGAGAGAGATAAAAATTTTATGAAACTACTTCAGTGAGGCATTACAAGAAGTATCGGGATGGATTTGAGTCAGCAAAAAGGAAACGGGATGGTTTGAAATTTATGAAAAGGTAATGGGATGGCATCCCGCCTCACTTCGAGCACTGTCTATACCATGTCCTGCACATTTGATTGTGTAAAGAAGTATCAGGCACTTATGAATTGAGCAAGAAACTGCATTTGGTTAGATTTATGAAATAAACTTGGTGTTATTTTAAAAAACTAGTTTGAAATGGTTCATATTAAAACACTTATTGATAAACAAATAACTTAGATTTTATAAAGTTTTTTATTTGTATTCTTAGTGATATTCTTGTCATCTTTTTTCAATTTTTATATGCAAAACATTAAATATCAGTAAAAATTTTAATTTGAGTAAAACAGTTGATTCTCTATTAAAAGTTGATCCTGACCGCCCTTGCCGTGTAGCCTGTCAGGATGAGATGGTCCGTCATCGTTTCTATCTTGTCAATGGTGCTGATGGTTGGTTTCCCTTTGGTACTGAGTGTGGAAGAGGAGTGGCAGGGAAAAGGGCTTTCTGTGTTGCTGGCAAATGTTTGGTAAGTAAATCTTGTTTTTCTGTTTAAGATATTAATTACTTTATTTTGTGGTTTAAGCACAAGTCTGATGAACAGCAAAACTTCTCCCAATGTGGGGGTTAAGTTCAAGAAGGACACTGCATTGTGGGAATCTGTGTTGGAAGAATCATTGAACCTACTGGAAAAATAGGGTTTGGTTCAAAGATCAAAAAATTATATAGCTTTATAATACAATAATGTTTTGTAATGCTCCTTACAAACTTATTTTATAAAGTGCATAAACTAATGCTGTATGGTACTATGATGTTTACATAGCAAAATAGTTACATTTAAGATTAAATATTAAGGCAGTACTTGTAGTACAAATCTACACATTTTTTCACTTCACAAATATTATTATGGAATCTTCAGACAAACAGAGATCCCATATGGTCGAAATTTTGAAGAAAACATGAAAGTATACAATAAAACTTCGCCGAACGCGGGGGTTAGGTTCTACAAGGGTGTCGCGTTGCGCGAATCCGCGTTGGAGAAATCATTAGTCTTATGGGAATAAAAAGGTTCCGTTCCGAGTTCGGAAAAATGTACTCCTTGATGGCGTTTTTTCAATAATAATGACATAGTTTGCTTATATTTCCTTGAAAAAAGATTATAAACATCGCATCAACTAATTATATACAGTAGTATTGCATTTAAAAAAATATTTATTAAAAAATTAAAATTAAATTCTCGCGTAATTTTACACTAGGCAGACATTCACTTTTATAGTTTTCCCTTTATACCTGGAAATGCTTGCTTAAATACGACACTTTCATCGCTCGGAGAGATAAATATTTAGAAACAAGTTTTGAAATATTTAAACTTAATGTTCACAGAACTGAAACAATACATATTAAAAACTTGTTGATTAATATCGACAGCGAATCCAACGATCGGTCCTCAGCTATGCCGGATTGGCCTCTGCACAGATGCATAACACTAGCTGCACTACTGGAAGTTGTTTGCACTCACTGAAACGGTATATACTGGCATTAATTTTCGCGTAATAATTATTTATCGCTAGAAATATTTTATTGAAAATTTAATGAAATATTTTAACGAAGTTACAGTGAAACTCACCAAGGTTAATTAGATGGTCTGCTCTTGGTCTTGTGATTTCGATGTGCTCAGACCTTGACTGGAAGAATTTCGTGATAGGCATCTGTTTGGACTTTTTTAACTCCCTATGAAGTTCTACGTAGGGAGCTAAAGTTGATTCTAGACTCCTCTTGAACTTCAGGCTTCTTTCTACTGAAGGATCAAATTCCAGTGGTGCTTCTTTTAAATCTTCTGCCTGCTTCAAAAACTTCTCCAAAATTTTTGCTGTTAACTTTGGCTTCTCAGGCTCCGAATCATTCTCTTCTTTTTCGCCTTCACTCAAAGTTTGTGCCACCATATCTAATTCAGCAACGGTTGGTTCCTCTGCATGGGACTCTAACAATTCTTCCACATCACTTTCTTCCATGTCTCTTTCTTCCACATCTTCAAAGCCTTCACCCCTGATGTGTCTTGCGATATTAATTATTTCCCTAACGTCCTCCATACTATCGGGAAAACCTCGGAAGTCATGAACGATATCAGGCCAAAGAGTTTTCCAGCAAAGGTTCATTGTTTCACTTCTCACTTCATCACTTTATTATTTCCATCCATATCAAATTTTTTCCAGCAATCGCTAACTCCTAAGGATAGATTTGTCTCCATCATTGAAAGAATGTTAGCGAAACTTCTGCGGATGTAATACGACTTAAAGGCTGCAATAACACCCTGGTCCAAGGGCTGCACAAGTGAAGTTGTATTAGGTGGTAAGAACTCAACTTCAATTTCAGGATGGGCCTCAGCAAGAGATTTCGGATGACCTGGTGCATTATCCACTACGAGGATCACCCTAAATGCAAGATTTTTTCCTTCAGGTACTTTTTCACTTCACGAACGAAGCAATTCTCAAACCAATCCTCAAAAAGTCTTGCAGTAACCCGAGCTTTGCTGTTACTGCTCCAAAATACAGGGAGCAAACTTTTGGTCTTGCCCTTCAGTGCCCTCGGATTTTCCACTCTATACACCAACATTGGTTTGCACTTAAAATCTCCTGCTGCATTTCCGCAAAATAGAAGGGTAAATCTGTCTTTCGCTACTTTAAAGCCAGGAGCCGACCGTTCGTCTTTAGCAATCCACGTTCGTTGTGGCATTTTTTTCCAAAATTAACTCGTCTCATCGGCGTTAAAGACTTGCTCAGGTCGGTAATTTTTCCTTTCAGTGAGTTCACTGAATACATCTGGATATTTAGCTGCTGCTTCATGATCGGCAGATGCAATTTCGCCAGCAGTCTTCACATAATGAAGTTGAAATCGCTTCTTAAATCTATCAAACCATCCTCTGCTGGCTTGAAAAGTAAAGGCTCCTCGTTCTTCACCACTTTCTTGCGATTTTAAATGCTCATATATACTAAGGACTTTATTTCTGATAATAGGCCCATCCAAAGGAGCACGTTTTTGCGCCTGATCTTCGATCCATTTTCTCCATTAGTGCATCTCGTCTGCTAACATAGAAGGTACTAGCAGAGGCACCGGCACAAATACTAGAACGAATTTTTTCTTCCATCTTCTTCATGGTTCTTATCGTATATTCATTACCTTAGTGATTCAGCCTTGGCAACCTCCGCAGTGAGTTTTGTGTGCGTTGCATCTTCGAGGAGAAAAGATATTTCCAGCGGAAATATTCCTGGGGGCTAAGAAATCCATCGGCGTTACTTATGTGACTTCTTTTTAACGACGGTAGTTAAGTGCTAAGTCTCACGTGACGTGAAAAACTGAAAAAAGGAACCTCATCTCCAGGTTGGAGTTGAAGATAAAAAAGCAGTTAAAAACACTGAATGATTTTTTTATTGGGTGCCGACAGATTTAACAAAACACTATAATCGTAGTACGATTTTTTCTTACTAATGATCTTTTCAGGGCAAACCTTTTATTGAAAATGGTCATTCAAGGAAATCGCGTAAAAGTGAATCACTTCCCGCGGTCGGTGAAGCTCATCACACATTTGAGTACCGTGTAAATTTGAACCCGCGTTGCAGGAAGTCGCGTTCGGCAAAGTTTTGCTGTATACAGTAAAACCCCATATTTACGTCACCAGAATATACGTTTTCCAGCTATTTACAACATTTTATATGGGTCCCATCAATTTTCTTATGATTCCATTGTAAGTAAAACCCGGTATTTACATTATTTCATTTTAAGTTTTCCTGCTATTCACGTCATTTTACATTAGAATTTCCAATTTTTAAAAAAGAATTTAGCATGCGATTCCCAACAGTTTTTAACGTTTTTCGACTTAGCTTTGCAAGAAAGTCCGAAGTCTTTTGGGCGAAGATTTCGAAAATGGCAGCAGAGTAGGAACAGCGCCCCTACAGGCAAAAATATGAACTTTCTTTTCAAAACAGCACTCTATTTAACAGATGCTACTTGGGATCAGTATACTTATGGATGAAAATACATATGAATTCTTTTGGGTGATAACTTCAAAACCTTGTATGTAAATCACACTAGCAGAGCATAAACAGCGCATCTAGATACGGAAATACTATTTATGCTATTTACTCTTTGAACCTAGTATAAATGCTATTGAAAAGATGTTTAAGTTTGGCACTATCGTGTTTTAACCCTTTCTACTCAAATTCTGCCCCTTGGTTCCCACAGTTTGTAATTCAATTTAAGTTAATTTGTAATTTGTTGTAATTTAAATTACTCTATTGTCCTGAATATAACGCAATGTTTTTTTTCCAAAAAATTAAATTTCAAAAGTAGCTCCTGCGTTATATTTTAGTAATAGTGATTTTAAAAGATCGTAAAATCGTGTTTTGAAAAATCACTGTACATTCCTCATGTCTGTTAAGTGATACAAGATACTTGTTACATTAGACACATTAGGCATACATGTTACAATGTATTTGAAAAGCATTCGAGGCGAGAAGAGATTGAATTCAGTCGGCGGCTGAACTCTTCATTAGTCATTCAATTGAAGCTATCAGTGCATCGGCATATTCTTTGTGCCTACCTTAGCAAGTTTTTACCCATCAGTTATTTTAACAATGGGTGACAAAAAGGATCATGTTGAGAAAAAAGATTCTTCCAAATCCCAGGTTAACAGAGGAATCCAATAAAGTTATGACATGAAAAAATAGTCATAGCTCAAGAGATGGAAAAACGAACAATATTCAAGTTTCAAAGAAGTATGATGTTCCTGAATTAAATATACCTATGTCTATGTACAATTTTCCAGACAAATGTAATGGAAACCCAAGCATACTATGTACTAGCATTTTAATTTGGTACATATTTTAATATTATTATTATTAGAAAAGTGTGATGATTAAGTAAATGAATAAATAGATATACTCTTTATAAACTTAGCTCTTTTAACACTGATTTTATTGTTAGTCTTACTGTAACAAATGAGCGAGTTTAAAAGGAAAATCAGTAGCTATTTTTCCTTTTTGCTCAATTTGCACTTTCCCGCAATTTACACTTTTTCCTCAGGTCCCTAGAAAAGTGTAAATAAGGGGTTTTACTGCATCTCAATAATTTGTAGCTGATTTGATGACTGGGATATCTGTGGGAAACTCTCGATCAGTTAGCATGTATGATTTTGCATTATTATAATTCATTGGTATCTATTGCAAATTACAGTATCACTTATCCACATTTATTATTTAAATTGATCAATTTAAATCCTAAGAGATAAATAATTCTGTTAAATAAAATGTAACCATTTCAACAGCTTATTCAAAATGTCAAACACCTATAATATTATTAATAATAACAATAATAATACAGCAAGAATAGTTCCTCTTGATTGTTTTGAATCGAAAAAATCTTAGAACAGTCATGTCATTAAAAATCTTTGTTCTTTCTCCTAAGGAATCAAATCTTACAATTATTATTATTACAATTTTTATAATTATAATTCTGAATCACAGTAAAATCACATTAATGATAATAGATACTCAAATTTAAAAATCTTTCTATTTAATAACAAATAAACAAAAAATAATTAATTCTGAATCACAGTAAAATCACATTCACCATATAGATACTCAAATTAAAAAATCTTTCTATTTTTTATTTATTTTATTTACAACCTAGTATAGTAATTTCATTCAGTAAAAGTTCTGGTGTGCTACCATCGACCATGGTCTAAGACCTGGTTCAGGAAGATCAGTATATACAAGGGACCTTTTGACGCACACAACTGGCTGGCTTCTTTAATTTCAAGCCTCTTCCCAGCCCACCCAGAATTTTGCCAGTGCTTGAGCCATCTCTGCCTGGAAGCGCAGCAACCCCACCCCGTTTTTAGGAACACCCCTCTTTCTTTATCCCCTGGGAATTCTTACAGTCATTAATGATATTTGCTCAGTTCTGGTATCATCACTGAAAGTCTGTGAATTCAGCTTTCTCTGAACGTCACCTATTTATCATCGCAAATACCGCTCAATGATGCTTAACACCATCCTTTGCCCACTGCCTGTGTAACAGCTTGTTATAACCCTTAGTTTAAACTCAAATCACGGATTATAAAAAATCTTTCTTCCTACATTTTGCATTGACAAACTCGCTAATTAAATCTTTGGTATTTAATTTATCTGCCTCTTGGGCTTCAATGGCAATTAGTGAAAGATATTTCAGTCGTTCCTGACACATTGTATTTCACAAATAGTTTTTGATTATTTTCAGCCTGCTGAATGATCTTTCGGAAGTAGCTACTGTAACAGGTAGTGTTAGATATAAAATAAGATGTAGAGATGTCCGGGTAACTACATGACAAATTGCTAAAATTTATTATTAACAATTATGCAAGTTCTCTTATTGAATTTATTGGTTTAATTTGTTCTTTTATAAATCTATTTGAAACAATTTGTGAAAGTTGAATGGAGAAATTTTTACTTAGATATTTTTCATATACTTTTTGTAAATTGTCTGTGTATTTTAAAATATCACTTTCCATTAGTCTAAGCAAGTTCTGGGGCTCCAAAAATGCGAAATTATTGACAATCTTTTGCATACTGATAAATCTTTCTCTAATTTGCATTATAATATGTCTAACATTCTGCAAAACACATTTACCCTGAATGCATCTTCAGCTCTTTTAAATCTGTAGTCTAATGTTTTATCATCAAAAAAGTTTTGAATTTGATCTTCTTTTTTCATTAAAATTGTCTTCAATTTCCCATTTACAAGCAATGTTTTTAGCTTCAGTTTTACATTCGTCAAAAGTTTCTCTCAATTTAATTAGTGCTTCGGATGTTGTTTTTAATGCATGCGAAGCTTTCTGTAAATCAATGTCTTTGGTCTGCAATATTTTAGATGTGACATTCACTTCTGATGATATTTTTGCCAAAAAACAAATTCATATGTTGAAATTTTTTCTTATTCGAGTTGCTTCTTCGCATTCTTATTTTTTATTGCTCTTCAGTATTATGTCTGTTAATGCTATTAATATGTCAACAAATCAAATTTTGATATCGAGCAATGATGTAATTCGTCCTGACCATCTTGTGGGATTTAATCATTTTATCGTAGTACTCGATTCACCAGTAAATGAGGCCAAAATTTAAGCTGCAACCAAAGAAGTTGAATATTCCTCCAATTATGTCAAAAAAGTTAGATGCTTCCTTGGTACCTTTAATGCAATCTTTTTTTACTAAATTAAGGTTATGGCTCGCACAATGCATATATTTTGCATTACGTTGTATTTCTCAGATTTTCCTTTGCACTCCATTATACAACCTACTCATAACATTAGCTCCATCAAAGCCTTGTCCTCTACATTTTGAAAAATCTATGTTGTGTGTTTCTAGCACTTTAGTAATTGTTTGTTATGCCAGAAGCTGAATGGTCATTCACAGCTAAGAGACCTAAAAACACTTCTCTTATTTTAATAGCTATTGGCATTTCTTCTGAATTTCTCTCTATTTCAACAAACCTATAAACATGACTTAGTTGGTCAATCCTACTAATATCCTGAGTAGTAACCATAATTATTGAGTAAAAGGGTGCTAATTTAATATTTTGAGCAAGTTGTTTTTCTAAATGTTTGCCAACAGTACTATTGATCAATTCATTTTGTATTTGTGGACTTGAATTTGCCCTTTTGTTTTACTTTTGACTTGTTGCATTACAATGTCATATTTGGTTAAAAGGATCACTTGTTCTAAGAAAAGCCCATTGTATGTGTCTTCCATATTTTCTCTGTCCTCGAAATGGCAATGAATTTTTTGCAAGCATAATTGTAATACCTACTAAGCGATTCAATACTTGTACTCAATAGTTAGTCTCATACCTTATTTCATCTTCAATACTTTTATCAATTGTTTTGTTATGTTTCCATTGTTCATAAATACAGCAAGCATTGATATGTGATTCTGAACATTCGTGGCTTTTTATCTTCCTAGAGAGATTCTTCCATGTATTAATTCCCTTTGTCCAATTAGATGTGGTTGAAAATAACCAACATGATTCGCAGTATACTACATCCAGGGCAGCAGAGTAACATATCCATAGTCTGACAATATATCCATAAGATGTTTTTGCCTTATAATAACTCTGAGAATGATCTATTTTCTTGATTTTTTTTCCTTTGGAAATGGTCCTCTTGGCTGACATGGCCGTAAATTAACAATTAATCTATTAATTTTCTGTCAACACCCAGCCTTTTAGTTTTTGGAATGCATTTTCATTAAAATATCATTCTCATGAGCATCCACATTATCACCATTCAGTGCTGAGTTTGTCAAAGAATTTCGGTTTTCTGAACAAGACGGCAATGAAGAAGAAAAATTTGATTCCAGTTCTAATGGTATATGTACTGAGATATTATTTTCATTGGAAAAAAAACTTGTAATTTTTGGTATTTTTTAAAATTTTTCTTCTTTCTCTCTAGCTTTCCTCCTTTTTGAAGCTCTGCTGGTTTTACTTAAATTAGCATGTTCTGCCATGGTCTAATAAAATTTGATTATTAAGTGCAATAAACAAATAATACAAATAGATAAAAAACTTACAATTTCTAGAAGCATAAAACACAAGACACAACACCCACACCTTAGTAAAGCAACAATGCAGTCACACTGCGATGCACAGAACACTTCACCTTAGTGTGAGTGTTGGCCACATTGGGAGCTTTCCATTCATTGATGCAACTCGACTTGGGTCAGCTCAAACAGTGCTTTCTGCTTACCATTTGCTTCTAAGTACTGCACTAATTTTCCAAAACATACGAACGATATATTGTGATCAGAAATATAAGAATCATGGAATAAGAACGAAAAATAGACTTCTACATAAAATTCATTAACACTGGAATTGGGATCTAAATGTTATAGTATGGAGAAATAAAATAACTGGCTTCCAAAATCACTTACAAACTTTGTAACTCCTTCAAGAATGTACAAATTAATACAAAGCCAACACAAAAGTTTCACAAAATTTATAATAATAGCCTTTGTCTTCTCTCCCAGCTGATTTTCCCTTCACCTTTGACTTCCTTATGTGCATCAACTTCTGTGAATGTCATGCTTTCCCTTTGATGACGCTGGTTGAAGAGTACAAGTGCAGCAGCAAACATATGTAACATTACATGCATGTCCATACAGGCGTACGACTGGCATATAGCAAGCAGCCAGTTCATATATATATATATATATATATATATATATATATATATATATATATATGTGTGTGCGTGCATGCACGTGTGTGGGTGCATGGGTGGGTGCGTACATGTGTATGTATGTATGTATATATATATATATATATATATATATATATATATATATATATATATATATATATATATATTCCGTATACATGCATTTCTATTAAACTATTACAAGAAGCAGTTGAAATATTTCTTTTTTGTCAATACATTTGAGTAAAAAATTATCCTTATTTAACCCTCTTTGGGCCCCTTAACGTCACGGGCTCTTAAGCACCACTTAACCATGCTTAATAATAGTTATGCCCCTGCTAATATATTATAATGCTGTCTCTCTGCCTGCATCTCTGCGTGCGTCCCTGCCTGCGTCTGAAGCCTCGAGTGACATTACCTTCCGGCATGAACACAAATAAACCAAGAGTGGTTGTCTCGATTTCGACACATCTATTGCCTGAATACCCGGTGCGAACTCCTACAGGTTTTAAGTGGGTAGTCGTCCCCCGAAAAGGCATGGGTTCGATACCAAGATAGTTGCCGTTTTTGCATTTGATTAACACACAATCGGCTAGAATACAATGTGTAGACGTTTATTTTTTAACATTTTAAAATATCTTACGATCTAGAATTTGACTCGAGATTTATACCATTTCACGCAGAAAGAAATGAAGATTCTTATTCTTACCGCCGATTCTGTTGTTTAATTCCTGTTTGCTCATATTTTAAGTTTATATTCGATTTTTTCTGGTTTTTCGACATTTCAAAAAGGAAGTCATTTAACGCACGTTGAGATAACTTCTAATTTTCAACAAGAAATTCAACTCGGAAAAATAAATTTACATTTTATCATTATTATTTTCATTAAAAACTTCTTAAAGGTAAGCCCAACATGTCTTTATTGTTGCCAAAAAACACTAATATGGAAGTATTTGCCATTGGATTGCTACAAGGTAATAAGTATTCCCATGCAGAAGATGGAATGTGCTGCTTGACATTCCTTGGAATCATTGCAATAAACGAATTTGCGAAACAAAATATTTCCAAAATGCTTTCGGTCGTCAACGTCTAAAATAAAAATTTAATGAAATAAGGGAAGTCATGCTAAGCAAAATGATACTAATGTAATTGTTTATAATGACTAACAAGTCTTTTAATTTCAAGATTTCACGGTGAAATTAAGCAAACAATTTGCATTTTGAGAATGTGGCGTATTATTTTCTGGCAGGTGATTTATAACATACAGCAGCATTATTTTAAACAATTCAACATTGATTATTTCTGTATTATTTATTCAATGCATGTAACAAAATGTCTACAACTTCTTCAAAGTTATGCAATTCTTGAACACTGTAATGACAATACCAGTTGTATTTTTATATCAGAGTGCTGATGACGTGAGTGAAGATATTCCAAGTCCTTCATCGAGTCATGCACCAACGGAAACAGTTTCTTCTAGGGGTGAGGAATTTTCTGAAGATGATATTGACAAATTGAACATAACACTTCCCTTAGTGAGAGAAACACCGATTAAGCGAAAGAAAATTAAATATACGAAATACCGAAAGGACAAGGAGGAGCAATCCAACAGCAAATACCTCCATATTGGTGTTTATTTGGCAACAATGAAGGCATGTTGGGCTTACTTTTAAGAGGTTTTCAATTAAAACAAGAAGTTGAAATCCTGAATTGATTACTTATATTGACAGGAAATGTTTCACTATGCGTTAGTCATTCCTAGGAATTCTCATACCACTTGTAATTTATAGTTTATCAATGATAGAGAAAAATTGGAAAACAAATTAATAGAGCATTATCAGTTTTAAATACTAAAAACAAAGTAAAAATCTCTTTCTGACATTATATTATTTTGCATGTATTTTTTTAAATAAACGAATTTAATAAATTATACTGTTTATATGCTTACATGTCTGGATCATCTGTCCATTGCTGAAGCGTAGTTGAGCGGAAAGAACATAACCCATTTGTTCACTCGTCTATGCTCAAGCTGAGTTTGGTAATAATCAATCAATCTGATAAATCCGATTTAAAACACATAAACTCTATGTTTTAGTAGAAATTCAAGAAAATACAATCAATTACCAAAATTTGATGTTAAGAATTAAAATCTGCATTCTTTTTCCCTTGGAAAAGTACAAATCTCGCTCCGATATCACAATTTTAAGATATTTTAATGTATTAAAGAAACCATCTCTGTACGATGGATTGGAGATTTCCTATGTAAAACAAATAGGAAAAAACATTCCTGGAATCGAACCCGGGACTTCAATCTTTGCCAAATAAAATATAGCCCTGAGGTGGGCCCTGACAGCACGAGTCTCATTCCAAGTTTAATGAAAATCAGTTCATTGGTTCTAAAGTTGTTAGTAGGGGACAGACAGACAGGACCATTTTGTAAGGCTGTTTCCTTTGGAAACAAGCTTAATAAAAATGGTCATACTTTTGATAAAATGTAAATATATTTTTCAGAGTCAAATTTCTTGTTGAAAATTAGAAATTAGCTGAACATGTGTTAAATGATGTGAAAGTGCATTAAAATCGCTATAAACTATGTTAATTGTCCTTCCTGAATACTTTATTTAATTAACTGATTTATCGCTCTTAACAGTATACCACTGCTTGAATTGCTATGAAACCCTATGCCTGATTGGTAGGCAACCATGCCTTTCAGGGACGAACTTTTTCTACCTAATGTACAGCTCCATGAGTCCTATAACATATCCCAATTTGGTAAACATTTAAGACATCAAGGGAGAAAAGTGGTCCGGTTGACATGGAATGCCCCTTATATGGTTTGATAAACATGTTGGCTTCATAAAATATACCACATTTGCTGGTCAATAAACTTAGATTTTAAATCAGATCTTACAGAAAGAATTGCTATAATTTACTCGGCCAGAGCAGTCTTTTCATATGAGTACTTATCTTCAAACACATCGAGCATGAGGTTCATATATAGGCTAGGAATGCTATTCTGTAATGAACATTGGAGCAAATTTATATCAAATTATTATTATTATAAGGTATAGCTATAGGTAAAAAAACAATACAGTTGAAACTTGTTGGATGAAATTTTCTAAATAAAAAGTGTTTTTAAAAGAAATGTTTGGACAAATTATTTTTTATATAATATAGTAATTTGTTAAAATTTGAGATAATTAAAAAATAATCCTGTGCAAAACTAATTAGAAAGAATAGAGAGAATGCCATAAATACTTTAATTTTTATGAATTATAATATAGCACATGATAATGAAAAAGTCTCGGGCATTTAGGCAAAGGCAGGACAAGCTATTTTTGTTCCCTAGGTAAAGTTCGAAAATTATGCCCCCCTTCTAATGAATGGATACAGTATACAATTTTGTTTCTCAAAACTAGTTTATTTACAATTTTGAGATTAAAAAATATACAAAATATATTTTATAATATAAAATGTTACATTTAAAAGTTCAAATTGTCATTTAACATGCCCCTAAGTGTGTTGTGCCCAAGGCTGGTGCCTTGCTTGCATAGCCCTTTTCCTGGCTCTGCATTTAGACATACCCACTCATTTTAAGCCTAGCATCCGATAGGCATAAACCATTTCATTATATGAATTGGGGAAATTACAAGAACTATAATTGGTATACATAATTAATTTTAAACAGTCATTATATTCACCTGTGGAAAAGAGCAATATTTGAAACATCTGTTAATGTATTTTGGTGGAATATCTCAACTCTAATCCACATTAAAATGAGTATGATTTTCCGAAGCAAATGCTTTACTTTATTTCTCTAATTTCCTCTTTGCCAGGATTTTGGTGAAGATGGGATATTGTTGGAGCATTCTGAATGGCAAACTAACCTTCGTGGATTGCTGCATAGAAGAGCAGAACGCAGCTTATTACCAAGCCCCATTCAAGTGAATGCAAGCATAGATAGAGATTCTCTCTCAGCACTCATAAAACGCTTAGATTTTCATGGTGAGTCAAAAAGATAAATAAAAGTATTACCAGTGGCTGCCTTAGAGATTGGCAAATGGGGCAAAATTTTGCAAAAATATTTATAGGCTAAATTACCAAGGAAGTGGCTCAAATTTAATCTTTTTTAAAATAAATGAAAGTCGTAATTCACATAGATTCATGAAAGCTTCACAAGTAGGGCAAAGTTAAATTTTAATCTGAAATGTCCATCTTACATATAGCCTAAGGCAGCAGTGTGTAAACATTTCAAGTCATTCCCCCATTTTAATTGAATATTACATCATGTTTGTGTTGTTTGTAATAAAGTCTTATAAATATGAGAATTTTAAAAGTGTAAAATTTGATATTCTCTGATAATGAAAAACCAAATATCCGCCAGATTCTGAGAATCTCATTTCACTTTAACAGAAGAACCGATCATGCCCCTGTCAAATCTTTCATGCACCCCTGATCTAAGGGACCCAAATGACTCTCTTGCCCAGGACCCCAAGAACTCTAATAATAATAATAATATTTATTAATCCAGTGATCAAGTATTACACTGATATATAGGACACGTCAATACATAGTATTCACACAAAGTATCATATGTGAAAATCACAATATTCATTGACAGAATAGAACAGCTTACTCTGTAAAAAAATCCTTAGTTTTTTACAAAATGCAGAGATTCTGTGTACAGCTTTCAATTCATTACTTAATTTGTTGAACAAGAGAAGCCCCATTGACTTTGGTCCCAAGACAGCTGCTCTTGTCTGTACAAAGGGTCTGTGCAGGTCATTAAGTTTCCTTCTACTATGATGGTAGACATTGCAGTTTCTTTCATAATAAAATAAATTTGTCTTAGCATGAACTAAAAGAAATATATGTGCATGGTACTGGCAAAATGTTAACTTTTTTAAATTGGGGGCAACAAGGAGCATCATATCACTCATTTGCAATGAGACGAATAGCCCTCTTTCGAATTTTTTAAATTAAATCAGCTTGTGAAAACGAGCCCCAAAAAAGAATACTGAACAGAAGATGGGAGTAAAATTCACCCTAATATAAAGCAATTAAAACATCTAAAGACACTGTCTGTCTAATACTCCTTATAAGGTAGCATATAGAACTGAGCTTGTTACCTAGATTGCTATTATCTACCTCCCATGAAATATGCATATCAATTGTAATGCCTAAGAATTTTGTGCTTTGGACCCCAGGGATCAATTTACCACCTATGTCAATAGATAGGTTACTATATGTTTTGTTTTTGCTCAGGAAGTACATCACTTGGGATTTTTCTACATTTAACTCCAAGAAATTATTTTGACACCATTTGTTTAAAAGCTGAGTGACTAGCTTACCATTACTTTCCAGATTATGTATGCTGGGAGATGTGAGAATGGCATTGGTGTCATCAGCATAAATTATTGAGTTAGCACCTATTACTGTCTGAATGATATCTAGTATTACCATAACATTTTTTAAGCAAATTAACCTTCAGTAAGTGATAACATAAATATAAATAGCAAATTAGAATTAACATATTAAGCCATAGTAATGTTCCCTCTGATCTTGTCCTTTTGCCTAATAAATATTCTTATTCCTTTTACCTAGGTGCAGGTAGTAGTAACAATCCTAGTAGCACTGCCCTACCAGAAGTTCATCCTTCTTCAATTGATCTAACAAATCCTGTTCACATTCAACTCTCAGATGCCCTTCATTTTGGAACCAAACAAAGAAATGCATCCAAAAACCACATTCATAAATCTGCAAATTCAGGGGTTCTTATAGCCCCACCTAGTTGCTTCATTTTATTCATCTTTTGTATTCATATTCGAATTCCATTACATATCAGCTACTCCTCAGGACTTTGAGGAAAATTCATTTTTCCTATCCACAGTTTCATACCCATTTGTATAAAAATGTACTCAAATAGGCTGAATAAATTCATTTTTCTAATATTTTGTTTTATTGTCTAATAGTATCAATATTTTATTTTTTGTGATTTTTTTACTAATAGTATAACACTACAATGTAGCTGTATCTCTTACCTCTGCTAGAAGTTTATTTATTATTATTATTCTTTATTGGTTCATGAGGCCTTAGCAAAGATATAGAACAAGTCAAGAGAAAAAATTACATAAAAGTACACACTATGACAAATGCAAAAAAGAAGTTAAAATAAAATAAAAAATATTTACATTTTTTGTGAAATCATCCTTCAAAAAATCATCAGGGCAATCAATGGTACACAAATATAAAACTCATTCAAGTACAAGAATATTAAAGGGAAAGTTACTACAACTTTACATTAGCTTATCATTTAAAAATTCACTGATACAGTAATACGATTTACCTACCAATAAATTTTTCAGTTTATTTTTAAATTGATTTAAAGGTAAACACTTAATATCTGGGGGAAGTTGGTTAAAAATTATGGAGGTAGAGTGGTGTGGTCCTCGTTGGCTGAGAGTGAGAGTGTAATCATGTAGATGTATATCTTCTCTACATCTTGTGTTATGATGGTGGGTAGCAGCATTGACTGGGAATAACAAGGGGTTACTCTTAACAAAAACAGCACAATTTAGAATGTAAATACTTGGTAAGGTAAGAATCTTAAGTTGTCTGAATATAGGCTTACCTGGGGTTCTATGTGAAACTTTTATCATAGCTTTGACAGCTTTCTTTTGCATTGAGAATAATTTTATAGCAGCACTAGAGTTTCCCCAAAAAATTATGCCATAGGCAAGATGGGAATGAATGTTGTCATAGTAACACATTTTTAATGTATCAAGAGCAATGATTTGGGCAAGATTCCGAATCATGAAAATGCCAGTGGTTATAAGATGTAGTAGCATCTCATAGAAGATTTAATGGCTTCACATTTACTCTCCTATCTATCCAGTGCCAGAGATGTTGAGACTATCACATATTTGAAACTGTATCAATTGTTTATTGTGCAGATAATTTTACTCAAACTAGTCCTACTTTCAGTGGCTGAGCATACATTTTAATTATATTGTAGGCTGCTTTTATTAAAAATTAACAAGAAGTGCAAACCATGACTATTGCAGGCTGGTTTCCCAAATGTGACATCCTGAATTGATTACAGTGGACCTCAACTTACAAACATTCATATTACTTATAAACATTACACATACTAATGAATTGTGATTCCCTAATCAGTTAATGAACACAACTCTCACAGATATGAACCAGTGGCGGCTCGTGCTCAGAAAAGTAGGTGAAGTTCATATATAGGTCAGGGATAAAAAATAGGTATTTATTGCAGGGCCAAATACGTCCATCCCTCACTATATGAGCTCAATCCCTTCCGAAAAAGTTGCTCGTAAGCGAAATCTCGTATAACGAGAAGTAAATTCACATAACCATGCATGAAAAACATTACGATACATTCCCGAGTTTAGAAAATCACTTAATGCATCCAAGTTTTACACTGAAATTACACTTACAAATGAAACTCATAATACATAAAAACACTGAAAATCCAGCGGCTCTGCATATAAAAAAATACGGCAAAAATGTTCATCTCCAAAATTACCAAATAGAAAATGAAAGCGAAGCAAAAATATATTACATTGAAACAATACTTTGTAATACTTAAATTACGTTTTAAATAGATAAAATAAAATGAGAAATGAGCACTCATCCAAACAAGTTGACATCGGGTATGGTGCGGTGGTGGTAGGTCTTAGTTTTTATTCGGCCTTATAGGTGATGGAACATCTGTTTTTTCGTTTGAAGACAAAACCTCGATCTCCATTTCTAAAGTGGAACGTAGAAATGCAGCTGAGATAGGCGAAATTTCGTAAGAGCAAAAATTTTGCTCCTTTATCTTTTTTATCCTGGTAAGAGCAAAAAATTAGCTCGAACAGTGAAAAGCAAGCATGTAAAAGCCCATCTCGTGTAAGCGAAAACTCGTAAAGCGGTTGCTCGTATAGCGAGGGTTGAGTGTGATGTGAAACCTACACTGAGTTTCTGTTGCAATTATGCTTGCTTTTTTTTTATAAATTTAGGGCGAAGAACTTATCCACAATGTCTTCATGAAAAGGCTGACTTTTCATAATTTCACTTAAGAGTTCTTTTTGGATAGAAATATTCGCCAATGAAGACAGTCTATGCTGTGATACTGAATTTCTTAGGTACGTCTTAATTCTATTCAAGCACGAAAAACTTCTTTCCACTGATACACTTGCTGAAGGTATAGTCAGAATTAATGAAAAAAGTCTGTACGCCTCTTGGAATACGTCCTTATGTAATTCATTTTCACGAAGAAGTGAATTCACTCTTGTAAGGGGAACATTCCTATATTAAACATCTTGGTAGAGCAGTTCAAGTTCAGTTTTCAGTTGCGGAATTTTCTTAAATGGAGTTGGGTATGTTTCTTGTAAAGAAGAAAGCGCATTATTCAGGAATATTGTTGAGCACTCTTCAAATTTTGAAATATTCGCTAGGCCAAGAAAACTTAGCTAATTAATGTCTTGAAATCTAGTGTTCATCTCCATTAAAATGCTATCTATTATTTCATAGCACAACATTCTGTAATTCAGAACCATTTCCTCTTCCGTTAAGTTGCTGTATTTCCTTCCTGATTGGTCACTTCTGTTTTTGGCCGTTTCAAAAATTTTGGCATAGCATTCTTCATTCCTCTTATTGCCAATTATATTGCAGGTCCTTTTAATTTTGGAATCACAGAAATTGATATCCAAGGATTTCTTTTGCAAAACATCAAATGAAACACTAGTTACTTGGAAAATGTCATTAAAAACTAGAGCTAAGAATGCAAAGTCAATATCATGCATTTCATTCAGAAACCCTCTCGAAAGACAAACAGCTGTCTCTCCTGACTCGATGTCTGCCAGAATTTTTTCAAAAACAGTTTTTAATCCATCCCACTCCTCGGCAATCACACTGAGAAGTTTTGAATTTGAAGACCAGTGGGTATCTGTCACTGTTGGTATATTTCTTCCAATAACTGTATCCATTGCGTAAGTTCGTTTTGCCGAATGATGGAAAAAAGAGTGTATCCCGCTAATGCTAGCGAAACATATGCAGCATTTTGGAGTTTGTTTGCAACTGTTGCAATACAAAGTTCAGACGATGCACCAAGCAGTGGACAAAGACAGCTTGGGGAGCCTCTTCTTTTACTTTCTTTTGAAGTCCATTCAAATGCCCAGACATCACACTGGTGCCATCGTAACACTGGCCAACCAGTTTGCTTCTGTAATCAAACTGCCCTAAAACTTTGTCTACTAAATTGAATAGAGTTTGTGATGTTCGGTCAGAACTAACATTATGAAATCCTAAGAAAAGTTCTACCAAGTCAGAATCTGAATTAATTAATCTCAATATGATTGAACATTGTGATTTTTGAGTAATTTCAGTAGTATCGTCTATCTGGACAGAAAAGAAGTCCGCAATACTAATTTCATTTTAACATACTCTTGAATGTAGTCTGAAACACATTCAATTAATTCATTTTGTGTTGTCTTAGACTCTCCAGTGAATACACCACTAATATTTTTAGAGTGACTTTGAATTTCTAAAGGACTTCTTGAAATCAACAAGGATAAAAGTTCTTTGAAATTTCCTCGGTTCAGAGAAGAAGTTCCTTCGTCATGTCCGCGGAATGCAAGTTCTTGTTTGCTTAGATACAAGACTGCGTCAATGACCGTGTGCATGAAGAGCGCTTTTAATCGAACATTTTAATTGTATTAAATGAGATAGAGCCGAGAATTTTCCTTCAGGGCATCGACAACTGTATTCCTATCTTTTCAAGATTCTTAAACTGTAACATGCACTTAAGGGGTTCAGATGAACCTGAATGTTTGTGAAGAAGTGCCCTTGTTCCAAATGTGCTTCTTGACTCCAACAAGCAGGCAAGGCCAACAAAATAGTTTTTGCAAGTTATGACTTCCGCATAACCATGGATATTCATTGTACCACGAACTTTTAAAATGTTTGTTGTATGATTTTCCAAAACATTTAATCTCCTTTTCTACACTCACGCTGATAAGAGGTGTAGGTCTCCCAAGAAGTAAAAGATCTTTTTTATCGTCCTCCCTCCATCGATAAAAGGGTGTTTCTATTACTACACACACTGCGTCATTGGAAGGATTCATGTTTACTTAACTATTTAACACTCAGGAATAAGAACCTTTTGATCTACTCTTGACATTGAAACGTCGTTTTGAATGCACTTCAGAATAGCACGTACACTCTCAGGGTTTATTGAAATAACGGGCGCTCAATATCCATGGCCAGCGAAATTACACAGGCTTGTCCCAACTGGGCGAGTGAAGCTGGAAAGCACGTGAGTGAGAAGAGCTTCACTCTAGCCAGCCAAGGTCAATGTTAGGTAGTCGGTGCGTCCATCATTACCATGGTAACTACCGTCAACAGTGCAGCCTAGGAGCCGAATAAGTGTCTCAACTTCACTACTGCACACGCAACTGGGAGGCGGCTGAGCGCGCAGCTCAAATAGCGGCAATTGGCGTGGATAGCGGCTACTCACATAGCTCATAGTCAGATTTTGTGAAATAACATTTTGAAGGAGAGCATGGAACTGTGGCTTTACTTCTGGCAAAATTCAAGGCACAAATTAAATATTTTTACTTGAAATTTTATATTTCCAAGTAATAAAATTGTACCTGTCAGCTGAAAAACATTCATAAATTATAAGTGAAGTGGCACTTCACTAACTTCACTTGAAAAGCCGCCACTGATATGAACGTTTGGACCTGTAAGACCTCCTTGTTCTTTTATTCTTCAAGTGGAAACAAACATAACCTCCATATATGAGAATGCTTGTCTCTGCTCTGCGTCTTGATTCTGTCACCCGTAACATAAACAGATCCTGTTAACCCTTAACCACACACGTCCAGGTACGGAACATAATTACGTGCATGGCATCCTGTGTGCTACATCGATACTGGTTACGATTTAAACTTAACAAATAAATTTATTTAACATGTTTATTTTGATAAAACAAACCTTTTTAACACACCATGAATTATTTTAAACATCATATTATAGGGAGTTATTTAAAAAAGTACAAACAAATTAAAAAATGAAAATTGTAATCATTTTACAAAAATCATTGCTATGAACTGTCTAGGTCTGTGTTTGAGTGACATTTTTCACATATGTATGTTATTAACGCTATGTGTTTCTTACACATAAAGTTTGAACAACTCTTACACTTTAGAGTTGTGCAAGTATTTTTAGAACATCCACATGGATAGCATGTCATGGTCCTTCTTCATCAGCTTCACGTCTTATTTTTATGGATTGCTCTACTTTATCTTTAAGTTCTACTTCATCTGAGCCTATTTCAAAATTAAAGCTGCTAGGGCATGTGCCAGGAGTATACCATTTACTTACATAACTGCATACATGGCATCCTAATTGCTACAAAACATGAATGCGTCAATACAAACGGCTGCTAGTCAAAAAAACATCACCACTAGAGCGATAAATCTGCCTTGTAGTCAGCTAACATGCTAGTGATAGAAAAAAACTGATATTTTATAAATATTCAGGAATGGATTAAGAATTTAACATTGTTTCTTATGGAAAAAATCAATTCAACTTATGAACATTCAGCTTATGAATGCATTTCCAGGTTTGCATACGTTTGTAAGTAAGGGTTTGTCTGTACTTATATTGATAGGAAATGTTTCAGCATGTGTTAGTCAATCCAGGGAATTCTCATACCATAAATACCATTTGTAATTCATAGTTTATCAATAATAATAATAAGTTTATTTGTTCAAAAAGACATTACAAAATAATGCATAGAACACGTCAAAAACATTAAAAAGGGGACAAAAACACCACACACAACTATCTCAAGCACCAGACGTAAAATCGCTAATATTGTAAAGACAATTAGTCACAAGGAGCTCATGAACATGCTTCTTGAATGACTGGAGTGAGCTTACTTCTTTGATTGCAGCAGGCAGAGCATTATAAAATTTAATGCATCTTGCTTTTGGTCCTTGAGAGCAAACTTTTAAGTTTTGTTGTATAACATGGAGATCATCGTTTCTTCTTGTGTTGTAATTATGGAAATTACTGTTTTTCTCATATTCAGACATGTTTTGCCTCACATACAATACAGCATTATATATATAAATAGAGGGAACAGTCAAGAGTCCTAATCTTCTGAATAGGGGCCTGCAGTGTGCTCTGAATTGTGCATTGCACATTGACCTGACAATCTTTTTCTGGATCTTAAAAACCTCAATTAATTGGGAGGAGGAGCCCCAGAGGACAATGCCATAGGCAACACGTGAATAGAAATAAGCAAAATATACTTTTTTTAATACCTTGATACTAAGTGAGTGCTTCAAGACAGATAGTATATAATACACAGAGTTTAGCTTTTTACATAACTTGTCAGTATGATGAGACCATTTCAGTAGAGGGTCAATATAGACACCTAGAAATTTGAACTCCTCAGTAGAACTCATCATATCTTGGTCAAGGCAGGAGTATAAATTTTGGCACCGTTTATGCGAGGAGGAGAAAAACATAGCCAGTGTTTTACTTTCATTTAAGGAGAGTCTATTGCCCTTACACCACCCAGACATTGCCTGCAAAACCACCCTGCTACTGTCTACTTGTGTTTTGTCAATAGGATTGGAAACTAAAACATTCACGTCATCGGCATACATAATAACATTATTACACACTTTATTCATAAGGTTCTCTGGTAAGTCATTAATAAAAATTAGGAAGAGGAGAGGGCCTAAAATGGACCCCTGTGGCACACCAGAGAGTACTAGACTAGGGTCAGAGAAATATTTTTTGCCTTCCTTGAAAATGGAGACAGTTTGCTGACGATTTTTTAAGTAAGATTTTAGCCAGTTGTAGGCCATACCTCTAACACCTAGCTTATCACACTTAGTCAATAGGAGATCATGATTAACTGAATCAAAGGCTTTACTGAGATCAAAGAAAATCCCCAGAGTACTATTTCTCATATTCAGTTGTTCTATGATGCAGTTAATAGCAGAAAATAGAGCCTGCTCTGTGGATTTCCCTTTCCTAAATCCAAATTGGCAGCTTGACAGGATGTTACATTTTTCAAGAAATTCCAGTAGTCTAGCACAGAAAACATATTCAAATATTTTGGAAAATTGTGATACAAGGGATATAGGTCTGTAGTTATTTATTTGGGTTTTATCACCCTTGTTTTTATAGATGGGAATTACCTTAGAGATTTTTAAAATTTCTGGGAAAATTCCTTGATTTAATGACTGGTTAATTAGGAACAAAAGTGGAGATATAATTGTTTTTCGACATGCTTTAAGTAGTTTACCTGGGATATCATCTAATCCAGCAGAGTTCTTGAGGCCAACTTTGTAGAGGTAAGTGGATAATTCCAGTTCATTACAGGGTCGGAGGTACATAGACTCAGTATTTGAGAAGTTGGTTCTTATGACTGGATTATGCCGAGTTGTGCCATCAGGAGTAGGTGTGAGAGGTAAATCAAGGAAGAATCTGTTGATAATATTTGCTAAGAGTGAAGGGTCTGTAATTTCATCTGAGTCAATGCCTTTTATCACTGGCAAGAACATCAATTTTGTGGAACCAGTAACTTCATTTGTAATTTTCCAAGCTGCCTTGGTATGATTGGGTGCATTCATAATTTTTGAGTCATTAAAGGTTCTTTTACTAATTTTGATGAGATTCCTGTACTGCTTTTTGAGAGCAGAATACAGCCTGTGGGTTTCCTCTTTACCAAGATACTTATCATTGTAGAAAAGTCTTTTGATGTTGCCAGATAACATACGAATTTCAGGCGAGATCCAATCATGTGTAGAATTTGGCTTTGGTTTAGCTGGAACTATTGGAAATGTAACATTGAAAAGGTACAAGAATTTGTCATAGAATAAATTAAAGCTGTCATTAAAATAATTAGCATTAAAAATAACAGACTAATCTTGGCTGCTTAGAAGATAAGAGAAGAGTTGGAATTTGGAGTCACAGAACAATCGAATGCTTGGAGGAGGACTGGGGTTTGACACAGTTTCCTCTAAGAAGAACTTAGAAAGAATAGCTTGGTGGTCGGATAATAAGGGATCAAAAACTGAGGTGTATATTTTAGAGACATCATAGTTAGTGAATATGTTGTCAAGGAGTGTCTGAGATGTGGGAGTAATCCTAGTTGGATTGCTCACAAGAGCCTTCATGTTGTACAAATTAAAAATGTTTCTAAGTTTTTTTTCATTTGTGCTGTTAAGCAAGAGATTAACATTGAAATCGCCAGCAATTATTAAAAATGGCCTCTTAGCATGGTTTGTTATTGAAAAGAGAAGATTATCAAGTTTGTCACAGAAATAATCTAGGCAGCCGATAGGCGAACGATAAACTACGATAACAAGAAAGTTGAGGTTTGTGTAGCTGAAACTGATAGCTGCACACTCAAAGGATAGCTCTTGGTTTAAAAGCGTTAAGTCAAAAGAAAAATCACTTAAATTGATACTGTTTTTCACCAAAATAACAACACCACCATGTTTATGTACTGTTCGACAATAAGAACTAGCACAAGTATACCCTGGAATGGAGATAGAAACATGACACATCCAATCTTCACAAATACATAATACATCTGGATCTCCGATAATTTATTACTTAGACACTGAATGATAAAAAAAATTGGAAAACAAATTAATATAGCATTATCAGGTTTAAAATACTAAAAGCAATGTCAAAATCTCTTTCTGACATATTCTGCGAGTGTTTTTTAAATAAAGAAATTTAATAAATGTTACTGTTTATGCACTACTATGTGTGGATCAACTGTCCATTGCTGAAAATAAACCATTTGTTCTCTCATCTATGCTCAAGTGGAGTTTGGTAATAATTGTCTCCATGGCAACAATAAGATAGATTAAAAGTAGATAGGGGAGGACCTTGTGGCGGTCAATCTCTTGGACTGTCATTAGCATGTGAGATATCTCAAGTCCTCGGCTGTGCGAACCCTTCCTCGACACCCGAGCACACCCTTCCCAGTGGGGTATCCCCTGACCACAGGAATGATTAAGTACGAATTATTCAAAACATTTTAAATGCATTTTTGATGAGAAATGCATCTCTGTTTAACACTGTATGTAGTTTCTCAACTATGGATGCCTTTTAAACAGCTTTCTATGGCAAATATTAAGGAAGTTGATATTTTTCTGCCACATTTAAATGCTCTTATATATCACAAGGCAACATGACATCCAAACCAACCCACCAACCCAATCCCACCCAGTTGTAGTTGGAATGAGAACATAATAATATAGCAATTGTGCACCCAGGGGAGGGGGGCCCCCGGACATTTGCCTCCCTCCCACAATTACATCGACTGAGAGGGCAGGTATTCCGCCCACATGCTCAGGCCTTTTGGGAGTTGGGATTAGGAATGGTCACAAGGTTATCCCAATGAGTCGAATGTTTTGCACCCTGTAAAGGCTGGTTCACACTGGAGGGATGGTTGGAGAACGATCACCTGGAGGGCAGTCTTAGGGAGAGGACTATTTTTGCAGAGACCATTCACACTTGTAGATTAGGACTCGGTCGTGGCATGGTCGCATTCCACTCCCACCTAAAGCGTGACGTAGTTTATGGATGCCCCTAACCAGGGTCAGCAACAGGGTTGAGGTGACCGCCTCAGGCAACACATAGCTTGGGGTGGGATTTTCAGGCACATATTGAGACAAAAATCAACCGCCATTGCAGATTAGCAAAAATGAAAAAGTTGCCCATAGACAAAGGCAACCACGGACAGATTAAGGTATATTCCTGTGTCGCTGTTCTTTTCATTTCTCACACACCAGCATACGCGGTAGCTTTCCTTTGCAATATTTTCTTATCGGCGCACATACAAATATTCGGCTACATTTGTAATATGCCAGTAAGAAAGTTGTTTATTCCACTACAGTACTAGCACTAGCAATACCTGTGTTCAGCCAATCTCAGTGCCGCAGCACCACTGACAGTGGTAGGGCTGAACGTCACTGCTTGCGACAAGCTCACCATGCACAGGCATTGTTGGAAACAGTGAACATCTGCAGACTGGATAATTTAGGTCTATTAGATCAAATGTATTGCGTTAATATTTCATGGAAATCCTAGTACTCGTTGTTGCTATAATAATAAATATTTAATCTGTGTAACTAGTGTAAATTTCGTGCAAAAAATGTAAGTTTCTATTCTATTTTATTTACTTCATTTTCTTCATTATATCATTTATTATAAGCATCATTATTACTCCAAAATATTAAAAGAAAACAAGAATTTTTAGGATTTTTATAATTATAATATTATTCCCATTACGTTTTTATAATTTAAAAATGTTTTAATTTTACTGGTAGAATGAGTGACTTAAAAATTATCTGGAAGTGAGTATAGGAGAAAAAGACTAACGAAAGAAGCTGAGCAAAATAAATGGTCAGGTGCAATAAAAATATTTATTATTCCATCAGCATCAAAGGTTGAAACTGTTGAAACAGAACCGGAACCAGTAGTGGTTGTTGTAGCAGAAATAGAGGAGAATAAAGTGGACGAAGATGCAGAAGAAGAAGAAGACAAAGAAAAAGAAGAAGACAAAGAAAAAGAAGAAGACAAAGAAGAAGAAGACAAAGAAAAACAAGAAGACAAAGAAAAAGAAGAAGATAAAGAAAAAGAAGAAGACAAACAAAAAGAAGAAGACAAAGAAGAAGAAGACAAAGAAAAAGAAGACAAAGAAAAAGAAGAAGACAAAGAAGAAGAAGACAAAGAAAAAGAAGAAGACAAAGAAGAAGAAGATAAAGAAAAAGAAGACAAAGAAAAAGAAGAAGACAAAGAAGAAGAAGACAAAGAAAAAGAAGACAAAGAAGAAGAAGACAAAGAAAAAGAAGACAAAGAAAAAGAAGACAAAGAAAAAGAAGACAAAGAAGAAGAAGACAAAGAAGAAGAAGACAAAGAAAAAGAAGACAAAGAAAAAGAAGAAGACAAAGAAGAAGAAGACAAAGAAAAAGAAGACAAAGATAAAGAAGAAGACAAAGAAGAAGAAGACTAAGAAAAAGAAGAAGACAAAAAAGAAGAAGAAGACAATGAAGAAGAAGATAAAGAAAAAGAAGAAGACAAAGAAGGAGACAAAGAAAAAGAAGACAAAGAAAAAGAAGAAAACAACAAAGAAGAAGACAAAGAAAAAGAAGTAGACAAAGAAGAAGATGGGGCACAGAAAATTGCAGAAGTGATTAATGTTACAACTGATACGAAAAATGATAATGAAATTTCTGCCAATCCTGTGAATTCGCAAAGTATAAGTACATCTCAATATCAACTCATTATAGAGAAAGGCCCAGCACAATTTAAAGGAATTGATTTTCCCAAAGACATCAATGGAGGACACTTTTCTGACTCGTTTTATCAAAGAGTGATGTCAAACGGAAAAATTAGAGAGAAAGTGGCTAATATATTCCACAACTACTGATTCCGTGTACTGTTTCTGTTGCGCTTTGCTTCAAAATTCTGATTCTAACTCAATAAATTGGTCCAAATTTGGATTTAGTGATTGGAAAAGTATTTAGCTGGGTCTCAAATCTCACAAGAGTTCAACGAAATATATGGAATGTTACAAAAAATGGGTGGAGTTAGATACCAGGTTGAAGATTGCCAAGACAATTGATAGAGAACATCAATGAATCTCACAACTCTAACGACAACATTGGTGAGATATTTTAAAGAGAATTATCACTGTTATTCAATTGTGTGCCCCACAACTGTTGGCATTTAGGGGAAATTCAGATAAATGTTTTGACCGAAACAATGATGACCTTTTGAAAATCATGAAGTTATTAGCAAAGTTTGATCCTGTTACAAGTGAGAATTTAAGAAGAACCTCAAAAAATCCTCACATTTTATGAGCAAAGACATTAAAAAATAATCTTATTTATCTGCTAGGACAAAAAGTTCATAATACTGTTGTTGCTAGAATTATGGAAGCAAAATTTTACAGCATAATATTAGATTGCACTCCGGACACTAGCAAGATTGAGCAAATGTCGTTTGTAATTTGCATTGTGACCAAAAAACAGCAGTCAGAATACTCTCCTAAAAAATATTTTATTAAATTTCTGCCTGTTGAATTAACCACTGGAGCTGGATTGACCAAATTGATATCGCAATTGGACTTCAAAATTGAAAACATGCGTGAACGGTGCAAATATGAAAGGTACCCATTCCAGCATCCAAAGATGGATTTTAAATCAAAATCCTAATGCCTTTTTTACCTTGCTCATGTCATTCTCTTAACCTGGTGGTTAACAATGCAGCAGAAAAATCTGAAGAAATTGTGAATTCTTTCTTTAGTTCAAGAGATATTTGTATTTATCTCAAGTTCGACAAACAGATGGACTATAGTTAAAAGGTATATAACAGCCTTGACTTTAAAAAGTGTTAGTACTATGCGGTGGGAAAGTCATGTGGATGCTGTTAAGCCATTATTGTACCAATTGGGAGAAATATATGATGCACTGGTGGAAATTTCTTTGGATGAGCTGAGAGACAGCAATACCAAAAACAAAAGCAAATCATTGGCGGATAAAATTTCTAGCTTTAAATTTGTTTGCAGTGTTGTTGTTTGGTACAACGTATTTCAAAAGTTAATCTTGCATCCAAGTCATTACAAAGCCCAAACATGGTATTATCAGAATGCATTAAAATTTTAAAAAACATTAGCTCATTTTTGGAAGAATACCGTATTTTTAGCTTCCAACAAATGCTCTACTCTGCCAAAGAAATTGCTCTGACAATGGAAATAACAGCAGAACTTGAATGTGTACCTCTGATTAGAATTCAACATAAAAACAGACAATTTGAGTATGAGGGAAGAGATACACTAATCGTAGATCGTAGATTTGAAGTCGAGATTTTTAATTTTGTAGCAGACATTTGCAACAATTCTATCAAGGAAAGATTTTCCCAACTTGAAACACATAACCAATTATTTGAATTATATATATATATATATATATATATATATATATATATATATATATATATATATATATATAATCATCATAGGTAGTCTGTCCGTAGACAGGTCCGTGATTATTCTTGGTTAAACCTGGTTCTCCATATACTCCTATTTTCCGTTGTCCTCTTTATATCTTGATAACTCTCTTTCCCTTTCAAATCGTCTATCAGCTGAAACCTTTTCCTACCTCTTTCCCTTTTCCCATCTAGTTTTCCTTTTAACACGTCTTTAATCATACTCTCTCTCCTCAGGTAATGTCCAACCCAGTTAGCCTTCCTCTTTCTGATAGTCTGTATAATCATTCGCTTCTCTCCTATTCTTCGTAGCACTTCATCGTTTTTCATCCTATCTGTCCATTTTATCTTCAGCATTCTCCTCCAAGTCCACATTTCAAAGCTTTCCAAGTATTTGATGTCATTTTTCCTTAGCGTCCATGTTTCTGCCCCATACAATGCTATACTCCATACGTAGCATTTTATCAACTTCTTGCGGATATCTTCCCTCATATTCCCTGTAAGTAGTTGTTTCTTTCTCCTGAAAGCCGCTTTTGCTTTTCCTATTCTAGTTTTGATCTCATCCGTACATTTTGCCTCTCGTGTTATGATACTTCCAAGGTATTTATATTCTGAAACTTGTTCTAATGGCTTTCCCCCAATAGTAATGTTCAGATTCTCTTCTTTACCCGATATTCGAATGACCTTGGATTTTTCTGTATTTATTTCCATACCGTATTTTCTACCTGTTATCACTAGTCTATTTATCATTTTTTGTAGCTCCTCTTCCTTTCTTGCTAGAAGTACTTGATCATCTGCGTATTTCACTGTTCTTATAATCCTTCCTCCAATTTTGAAATCCCCTGTGCCTTCTAAAGCTTCTTGCATTAGACTTTCTCCATATATATTGAATAGGGTTGGCGATAGGCAGCAGCCTTGTCTTACTCCTCTACCGATATTTATTCCGCAGGTGTCCACATTCTCAAACCTGACCTTTACAACTTGATTCTCATATAGATTCCTAATCAGTCTCCTGTCTTTCCAGTCTACACCTATATCCTTTAATATCTTCATCAACTTTACCCAATTTATTCTATCAAAGGCCTTCTGCCAGTCTACGAAACATGCGCAGATATCTTGACTGTATTCTATTGCCCTTTCTGATATGATTCTAACTACTCCTATAGCATCTCTAGTTCCTCGTCCTTTTCTGAAATCGAATTGATCTTCCCCTATTATTTCTTCTGCCTTTTTCTCCAGCCTTTTATTAAGAATCCTCGTGATGATCTTCGATGTGTGTGACAGAAGGCTTATAGTTCTGTAATCTTTACACTGCATTGCCTTTGGCTTCTTCTTTAGAGGGATCATTGTTACTTCTAGAAAATCCTGAGGCCACTCTCCCGTGTCGTAAATCTTATTAATTAATTTCGTGATCGCTTTTAGTCCTTCTGATCCTATGACTTTAAGTATCTCAGCCGGTATTCCATCGCTGCCCGTGGCTTTCCCCTTCTTTAGTTCCACTATCGCCTTTTCTACTTTGCTCTCCATAATACTTGGTCCTAAGTTGTCTTCTTCAATGTTTTCCTCATTTTCCAGTTCTATTTTTGCCGCTCCTGCCTGTTTGCTGTATAATTCCTTAATGTATTCTTCCCATACCTGTGCTACATCCTTTGTTTCTGAGACTATCTTCCCATCCGTATTCATAATTCCTATACCACAAATTCCATTAGACTTCTTATCTTCTAATTCCAGTGCCCTAGCGTACATCATATCGTACCGTCCTAACTTCTCCATTTATTCTATTTCATCACATTTTCCTTTTATCCAATGTACTCTAGCTTTATCTGTTACCCTTCTCAACTCATTGTTTATACGCCTATAGTTGACACTACCTTCTTCACTGTTAACGTTTTTCCATTTTCGTCTCTCATCCATTTTCTCCAGCATTTCCTTCATGATCCATGGTTTTCTGATTTTCTTCTCTTGTTTTCCAATCTCTTTATCCAAGGTATCCTTGATACTGGTTTTAATTTCATCCCATTCTATATCAATGGTCTTCGGTTTGTTTTCCATCTTTCTTAGGTTATCTTCCAACTTCATGCTGACAACATCCTGCCTTTCTTTCAGTTTTTCTAGGTCCCAGGTCTGTCTTTCTCTTCTCGTTTTTCTTATTTGTTTGAGCTTTGTACTCACGTCAAGTATTAGAAGGCTGTGATCTGAATCAATGTCTGCTCCTTGCAATGCCTTGGCGTTCTTTATGCTGTTCCTGAATCTTTGTTTTACAAGGATGTAATCTATTTGGCATCTCATTCTATCTCCTGGGCTTTTCCATGTGTATAACCTTCGTTTATGGTTTTTGAACCTTGTATTAGTCACTACAAGGTCATTATTGATGCAGAATTCTACGAGTTTCTCCCCTCCTCGATTTCTCTTCCCAAGTCCGTATTGCCCGACAACATTTTCTTCCTGTCCTTCTCTGACTATGCTGTTCCAATCTCCCATTATTATGCAGTTTACCTTTCCTCTTCCGTCTTCTTCGTAAATTTCATTAATTTGCTCATAGATCTCATCTATTTCTTCATCGTCATGAGCTGATGTTGGCATATATACCTGGATTATCAGCATGTCCACTGGGACTGCTTTTAGCTTTATTGCCATCAGTCTATCGTTCGTTGCTATTATCTTTGTCACGCTTTTCATCATATCTTTCCTAAGTACCAGAGCTACTCCCCTTTCCCCACTATTTCCTCCAGAATAAACTACCGTGAATCCTTCCGAGTCGAACTGTCCTTCTCCCTCCCATCTAGTTTCGCTTAGCCCTATAATGTCAACTCTATTTCTTCTCATTTCTTCTTTCAAGTTCTCTAGCTTTCCTGCCTTTCTCATAGTTCTTACGTTCCAAGTCCCTATTCGTAATTTACTTTCGACAAATGTTTTCCTCAAGGTAGTCCCCGCCCGGAGATCCGATTGGGGGACTATTTTACCTCCGGATTGTTTTACCTCGAGAGAACTCATATTGTCCAACCATATAATCTTTACTAGGGATTGTAATGTGGTAGTTTCCCTCTTGCTTTCCACATCGCAGTACTGTAGCCGTTCAAATCGTCCTGATCACGCCTACAGCTGTATTGGATATAGACCCAACCAACATCATTTGTTTTCGGCTCTATACCATACTGACAGTACTGCTGCCTACTGCCAGGCACTGATGATAGTTTTTCTTTTTAAATAAAACCTCCATTCGAGGGGTTTGAACCCCCGAACTTTGCAATAGAAAGCCGACACGCTAACCACTAAGTTTATATATATATATATATATATATATATATATATATATATATATATATATATATATATATATAACAACTTACGGAAAAGGAAAGGTAAAATGAATATATGGATGTCAACAAAGTGTTGGGATGAGGAAACCCAGTGAGCACTCACCAATCAGACGACTTCAGGTTGGCGAGGCCCCGGGGATGTCGAAGCGACACACGTAAAATAACACAAAAACACAGAAACATCACAAAGGAGAGAGAGAGAACTCTCTCTGTAGCTGAAGAAGGAGTAGTTCCGAAAGCTTTACGTTTGTGATGTTTCTGTGTTTTTGTGTTATTTTACGTGTGTCGCTTCGACATCCCCGGGGCCTCGCCAACCTGAAGTCGTCTGATTGGTGAGTGCTCACTGGGTTTCCTCATCCCAACACCTTGTTGACATCCATATATATAAATATATATATATATATATATATATATATATAAACTTAAGGAAATTAAAAGGTAGTGATGAGGGTGGCAACAAGGTGTTGAAGGAAGCCCAGCCAGAGGCGTACCTAGGTTTTTTGCACCCTTGGCAAGTCCATGGCTCCGCACCTTTTAACTGTGACAATTTTGGTAATTGGTAAAATCAAAATAAATAATAATGTTTTATAATTATATTATTATGTTATTATAAAATATATAATTAGTTTGTAAATTTATATACATCAAATCGGTTTTAGCTTTGTTCAACAGATTATTTGTAGCTGTGGGTGAACTAAGAAACACTTAGTACATAAAGTTACAGATTCATAGATAGAAACCAAGTAATTCTAGGAACAAAAAATAATTCTATAAACATAAAATAATTCTAGGAACATAAATTTATTCGAGTACTTTAAAGCTTGATTTTTCTTGCTTTATCGTTAGCAAAACTAGTTATGATTTCATCGAAATCTATATGACTAACCAGTTCATGCTCATTGGAAAGGAGACACAGAGATGATGTGCGTTCTTGTCCCGATGTCGATCTCAAACAATTCTTAACAAGTTTTAACTTACTAGAACTCCTTTCAGCCATGGCCACAGTTGCTGGCATAGTAAGAAATATTCTAAGAGCTAGTTCAATGTTCGGGTAGGTATCTCGCAATTCCCATTTAGCCAATTCATTTAAAATATCTAGATGATATATATTATTGGGGTTTTTGTACTGTAGTAGTTCAGTAATTTGGTGTTTAAAGCATTTTATTTTAATTTTAAATTGGTCCTGATTTATTTCTGTGTATTTTTCTGTCAATAAAATGGCCCTTGATTCTAAATTCGCGCTTGTCATTGAATGAAATGCTTCGCCAGTCAAAAAATTAAAGTTCTCTGCAATGCTTTTAAGAGATTCAAATCTTACATTTAACTGCATTATAACAGAATCAATTACAGAGAAACAAGTATTTTTTACTGTATCGAAGTTCACTGATTCGTCTTCAGCAAGCTCACCTGACATTTTCTTCCGTTTTTGCTTTCTTTTTTCAGTTGGGTCTATTTTCATGTTCTTACAAACGGCCTCGATTTTAATAAAAATATCGTGGATCTCGTTATTTCTAAGATCTTTCAAAGCCTCTATAAGTCCTTTAATTAATATGGACGATCTATAAACATCCTGACCTTTTTTTTGCAATGATAAATTGACTTTATTTAACCTTACTAGTATCAAGTACCACAGGTTTAAAAAGGTAACAAACTTGTAGCTATTAACTTGACGGTGCAATGATTTAGCAAGAGATAATGTGTCACCAAGTAAATGATCATCTTTCAACTCTCCCAAAATTAAAATAATTTGTTCGAGTTGCTCATATATGGCACTAACAGCTTCTACTTTTGAACACCATCTGGTATCGCTGTGTCTTTTCAAACAAATTTTAATTACTGATGATAGTTTTTGCTATCTGTTAGTGGACGAAGAAAAGAAATTGTATAATGACTGTATAGTTCCAAAAAATGTTACAATATCTGCATTAACGTTAGCCGCATGTACGCCTACCAAATTTAGAGTATGTGCACAACATGCAATATACCGAGCACGGGGATTCTCGTTTTGGATTATGGCTTGAACACCTTGGTACTTTCCTGACATATTAGCACCATTATCGTAGCCTTGACTGTGAATATTTTCAATTAATAGGCCATCTTGTATAAGTTTTTCCTTAATATCGGATGCAATGCCTTGTCCCGTTTTTTTTGTTGTATTTATGAAATCGATGAACCTCTCCTCAATTGTATATTTCCCTTCAGAAAATTTTACATAACGAATAATTTCTGTTAATTGATCTTTGTGTGATACATCTGGAGTGCTGTCTAATATTATACTATAATACTTAGCCATTTTAATTTCTCCAATTATTTTACAGCATGTTTTTGATGCCAAAATATCAATAAATTCATTTTGAATTTTTGGCGATAAATAATTATTATGGTGTTTAATATGAGATTCAAGAAGATTTTTCATCTCAAAATCAAATTGGCTAACAAATTTTATCAAATTTAAAAATATACCACAATCTTTTTCTTCGAAATTACTACCATGTCCACGAAATGCCAGGTTATTTTCAGAGCAGAACAATATACATTTTAATATTATTTTCAAAATATGATGCCATTTCGATATTTCGTTATTCAGTGCTGCTTGTGCAAGGTCATCAATCAGTCCACCTTTTTGAAGACCTTTTTCTAAAACTTTCCATTTCGTAAAATTATTTATGTGTTGTAATGAATTCTCATGAATTACAACGGATGGATTTAGATGTTTCCAGTCCTTAAATCCTTCTGGGTTACAAAAAGAAACATTATTTGTGTCAGATATAAATAAAAGGCAAGGAAAACAATATGTTGCGTCTTTGTTACTACAATAGAATAACCATTTCCTCTCTTGTTTTTCTAAGCCTATATTCTTTAACTTCCATGAATTTTTGAAATACCGGCCACCAGTGACAGGATGTGAATTCAACACTACATGCTCCGGGCCGTGTAGAACTAAAAGAGATCTATTTTTTTTAGAATTAAGATTCCACATGGTTGGATCATTAAAATTCACAGATTCTTGTTCCTTATTAGTATCATTGCAACCATCATTTTCTTTTGCTAACTGCTCGTCTTCTTTCTTCCGATTTTCGAACTCATGCAAAATAACATCAACCTTTTTGGATTTTTCTTCGACTATAATCCCAACACTATCATTTGCGTCATTCTCATGCGAACTTTGTTCATCCTTGTTCTGAGCTTCAGATTTAAAGTTACTTATTTTAAGCCAGTTTTGTAAATTAGCCAGGACCGTATATATGGAGGGGGGTTTGAGGGGTTCAAACCCCCCCTTACGGATTCTCCTTTTTTAAGAACCTAAAAAAATAATGCCTTAGGAAAACATAAAATGTCAAGTTTTTAACTGCAATTCAGACGGGCGGATTTATGCTTAGGCACATGAGGCGCTACTTAGTGACCTAGAAAGGTTTGACCATTGGAGAGGGGACAATTTAAGGGCGACTCATAGGGTGAAGGCAGTGAAATAAACTGCTCAAAACATACTTCATCAGTGTAGACGGGTTGCCAGATGATAGCTCCGCAAAATCACAATCGGAGCGCTTTCAAATCGCCCAAAGTCGCACATTTCCATCAATTCGTTGAATAGTAGGAATACTTTTATAATTTATTACGTGAGATTTATGTTTTTGGAGCCACAGGAAAGGTAAAATAAATTGAATTGAAGAGCGCATTCTTTTATATCAAAATGTTTATCATTTGTTTATGCGGGAGACATAAGACAAATATACTTCTTTATTATACAAACGGTGGTTCAAAAAATTCAATTTTCAGATGGGTGGTTAGGGCTGAACTAGTGAGAAAAACGAAACCAATACGAAATATTTTTAAAATTATTTAAATATTAAGGAAAAATTAATACAAACATTAATTTGCGTGAGAAAAACATAAGAAACGCGAAAATCATGAATTTAGAATGGGTACAGAGATGGTGAGGATGGAAAAACAAACAAATTTAGGGTTATTCCTTAGCTGCGGCCATGATCAAAGTGACACCCTCCAGGAATGCCTCCTCCTCTTCCATCTAATTATTATTGAAAGGTCAAATTTTTTTGGAATCGCACAGTTGAATGTTTGAACTTTAAATCGCCCAATTTTTGACCGGTTGCAAAAGCCAAATTTCTAATCGCAAATCACTGATTGTAATCGCCCAATCTGGCAACCCTGTGTACTGTACTGCCAAATCTTCTGAAACCTCGGAAGAAATGTGAAGCTTCAGAATGTCCCTTCCCCTTTCCGTGCTCCCTTTAAACTCTTATCACTGTGATTTGCTCCTAGCAAAACACTCCAACCCCTCCTCCACCACGGTTAACGTGTTTTCTCTGCGGCGTTGCTACTTCTAGTTTTAGAAGATTTTGCGCGTCAGTCATACATGCTTTTGAAAGAGTGACGATTCAGATGGTTCAGGGGTATGGCAACACAGTGTAAGGCAGGAGGCACGAAACTACTCCTGCAAACCCGCACCACCCTTATTCACTGCCGAGGGAGCGCCGCTCACACCCTCAAGGGCAGATCTTCAGAAGTTGTGGTGGGATAGTAGTATCCGGTACTCAGAAGTGTATTTCAACTTTTCCCGCAAGAGGAATCCCGTATTTGGGCGCCGTAGCACAGCTCCGCACAAGGGAAAACTGCAGGATAAAATACTTCTTTGTTCCTAAAAGTTCATCTTCTAAATTCATTGATTCATTTGAGGTAGGCCTAACTTTTATTATTTTTCAATAATAAAATAAAACAAATAAATTTCATTTAAAAACTTTTAAAATTATAATCGTTTTACAGTGAAAAAAGTACCTTAAATTGGAGATATGAAGAGACTAAACCAAACTTCCTTACTGGGTTTTATGACAAACAAAAGAATAAAAGAAAACACTAGTAGTAACTCAAACGTAAAAAGGGAGGATGTTGAATTTAAAACCAATTCAGTGCCATCCAGTTCTGTAGCAAATACTGTGACATCTACAGAAAAGAACCAACTTAACCTAAATTCTCCATGTAGAGAAAAATGTGTTGATGACAGTGACAGTGAAATTTTCTGTAGAGAAAAACGTGCTAATGATGGTGATAGTATAACTCTCTGTAGCGAAGAACAGTCTGATGACAGTGAAACATATCACAAGTTAGACATTGGCAATTTCTTAGGGGGAGTTATCTTGGAAGATTTTGTAAAGGAACAGGCTCTAAAAAACCCATGGATACCTTCTGAGGATTTTATTTTCCTTGTTTCTGGTAAAAGGAACCTAACTTTCCAATTTAAATGGCTAAAATTGTATCCCTGGTTGGTCTATTCAAAACGAGCAGGTGGAGCATTCTGTAAAATATGTGTATTGTTTGCTCACCAAGTTGGAGGCAGAGGAGATCAAGCATTAGGAGCATTAGTAACAACAGCCTATCTAAACTGGAAGAATGCGAAAGAATATTTTGGAAAACATGAGAAAACAAAATATCATATTGAGGCTAGTATGCATGCAGATAATTTTCTAAATGTTATAAGTGGAAAGCAAGTTGATATCGTGTGCATGCTAGATTCCGAAAGAAAGCATCAGGTAAAGGAAAACAGAGAAAAGTTACATTCTATAGTAGAAACCATAATTTTATGTGGTCGCCAAGAACTTGCTCTGAGAGGCACGAAAGATTCAGGTCCCATTTCTCTCCATGAACCAGACTATAACGACGGTAACTTTAGGGCTCTTTTACAATACTGTGCTAAATTGGGAGATAATGCACTTTTAAATCATCTTTCTACATCCTCTGTCTCCCAAAGTATGTATACTGGTCCAACCATTCAGAATGAAATTGTTGAAATTTGCAGAGAAATAATACAAAATGCAATTGTTTCTCGAATAAACGACGCTAAATGTTTTTCGTTATTGGCAGATGAGACACAAGACATATCCAGGAAAGAAATGCTAGCAATTTGTGTTCGATATATTGATAGTAAGGAAATCTTAATCCGAGAAGATTTTTTGTGTTTCATTCCTGTAACTGATGTGACTGCCTTGGGTTTGGCTACTATCCTCCTGTCCACATTGATGCAGCTTGGAGTAAATCTGAACAGCATGATTGGCCAAGGCTATGATGGGGCTGCTGTCATGAGTGGCAAGTACAGAGGTGTGCGTACATTAATATCAGAAAAATACCCAAAAGCGCAATTTGTGCATTGCAGTGCCCATGCTTTAAATGTAGTTATTGCATATTCTTGCGATTTGTCACTCATTAGAAATTGTATTGGCGTTATTAAAACAGCTGTGAATTACTTTCGTCTGTCTTCTCAGAGAAACAATATTCTAGAGAAAATAGCAAAAGAAAATAAAAGGCTAACTCATAAAACAGTTCTAAGTTTATGTGAAACGAGATGGTCTGAGAAACATGACTCCGTATCCCGTTTTGTGGAATTGTATTCTACAATAGTAGAAGCTCTGCAGCAACTTCAATAATCCGGAACAAAAGAAACCTCTGATCAGGCTTATCAATTATTATTCTCTATAACTAGTGCAGAATTTGTAGTTGCATTATTGACATTAAACAAGATATTTTCTTATAGTGTAAATTTATGTAAGTCTTTAGAAAGTAAATGTGGATTTAGTAGAATGTTGTGAGCACATTGATTTAATCATTAATGTGATACAATCAATGCGTATAAACAGTAAAGACTCATTCAATGAAATATATCTGTCGGCAGAAAGCATGTTGCACAACGTTGGGAGTGAAATGATCAAACCCCGAGTAATTGGAAGACAATCAAAGCGTCAAAATGCCCCATCAAATGATGCAAATGAATATTACCGGCGTAATTTATTTATACCTTTTCTTGATCACTTTTTAACTGAATTAAAGGATCGCTTCTCAGCACATAATAAACTAATAGCTAAACTGCAGCTACTGCTTCCTACTAAATGTAAAAATGAAAAGGCGGAAATTTTCCAACAGACTTGTAAAATTTATGGTGAAGACTTTGGATGACTTAAAGTAGAATTTGAAATATGGCAGTGTAAATGGAATTTGCTGTCAGGAGATGATTTGCCAAAAACGGCATAGAGGCGTTCAAAGTTTGCGATGATATGCTTTTTCCTAGTGTAAAGACTATTAAAGATTCTTGCTACCTTGCCCTGCTCTACAGCAACCCCCGAAAGATGTTATTCTTCTTTAAGACGCCTCAAAACCTGGCTTAGGAATTCAACGGGAGATGAACGTCTAATGGGTTTGGCATTGATGAGTGTGCATCGCAGTGTGCCTTTAAATGTAGATGATATTATATCCAAATTTGCTTTAAAAAACAGAAAAAAAAGAATTTGTAATTTAGAGAATAATTTTTATTTTACATTTTTTTATTTAAATAAAATGTATTTTTATGATAATTTGGAAATTATTTTTCATTAAACCCCCCTTTACGAAACTGTATCTATGGCCTTGAAATTAGCTGAATGTTTTTTTGCACTCCTCTTGTTTCAGTTGATCTATATGGTACTCATGTCCACTTTTTTTCTTTGGTGGCATATCTAAAATTTATAAGGGTTTAGTTTTAGTTTATTTATTTTATAATTATGTTGGCGCTTGTCTGTATTTTGGATTTTTAATTTAACAAATTTAAAAAATCCCAAAATAAAGACAAAATCAAAAATATATATAAATTTTATCACATGACAAAAATACATTTATATTCTAAGATAGATAGGACTACTGATAGCTTATATGATGTTTTCGAAAAGTTTGTATTTAGAGGCTTTGTTATCCGGATTGATTGGTACAAAGCTATCCTGCTGTAGTTAGACATTTTGGGTCACAGCACCAGATAATAAATTACAGCAAGAGATATGCTGACTCTAAATGGCAAATAACAAATATAATAGAAAATGTATCGTCTGCATTTCAAAGTAAATAAAAGCTGTGATTGAAAAGTTCGTACAGTGTTTCTGCTGCTGATTACTGCGTGAAGTTAGATTGGTGGTTTTTGGAGGACAAAAAAACTTGTTTTATACTGAACAAAACTCCATTCAATGCTTCTTCATCTGGCGTTTCAGTTTGGTCGCTTCCCCGGATTTTAGCTCGTGGAAAATGACTGAAAAGTTGAAACAAAGAGTTAGCATCAAATTTTGTCTCAAAACAGGTTAATCGGCTACGGAGACTGCTGACATTGGCTTTCAGGGACAATTCTCTTGACGAGAGAGGGATTTTTAAGTGTATGCCAAATTTAAATATGGCCGAGAATCTATCGAAGACGATTCCCGTTCTGGTCATCCATCGAACTCCCTAACCGATGATAACGTCGTCGGGGTTCGAAATTTCGTGTTCAGCGATCGTCGATTGACAAATTCGCTCGAATGTGAAGACAATGCTGTTAGTATTTTTTTTATCCTCGAGTGTCGTTCATCATGAATACACTCCAAGAAGTCAAATAATTAATAAAGAATCCCACAAAGGTGTTTAGAAAGATTTCGGAAGAGGGTGAGGATGAAACGGCGTAACATGAGTACTTCATCACGCAAAAGCGCCGGCCCACTGTGCGCTCTTTGTAACAGAATTTCTGGCGAAATTTCAAATTCCTATACTCCTGTAACCCCCCTATTTGTCGGATTTAGCCCCTTGCGACTTCTACCTTTTCCCAAAACTAAAATTTCAGCTAAAAGGAAAACAAATTTTTTTAAAAATATCCCAAAATACAGACAAGCGACATTTTGTGTATCTCATAAATCTCAATTTCCAGGATTTACCTAGGAAGTATTATTTAACCGAAAGCTGTAAAACTGTACAGTGATATATTAGTAACAAATGTATTTTTATTAAACTAGAAATTATTTAACTATGCAAGGATAGAAAAATAATATTAAATAAAAACATAACCTACTTTTTTGAACTCAAAAATCTGTTGATCGTGCACTTTGTATATATCCAACTCTCAGGATGAAAATACTCTTTTACAATAAATATAATGTCGCAGTTTTTCAGTCTAATAGGTGCATGTGGACTGGTGTCACCGGTTCCAGACCTCTAGGATAAATGCGAACAAACTGGGTATCATGAGTCGAACTTCATTCCTGAAAGAGTCGTAGGTTACCAAGCTTCGCCATAGGAAGGACAAAGTAAGCTTAAAGGCATTGTAACTTTAACAATGATGGAAGCATAAAGGGAGGCAGCATTCAAAGAAGCGATGCAACTATGTAAGGTGAAAAATCATTGTATCATTTACGTTGAGTGGCATTCCTCTTCTCATGAACTACTAATTCGACCTCTGCTTGCACCTAATATTACTTTCATCTTAATGAAAGTATAACATGGTCACAAAATTTGGAAACCTTAGACCTACCACCCTAAATGGCTAAGATATGCCGATAAAATCCTCTTGCGGGTCGCAGTTCAGGCCCTTGGTATAAAGTAATAAAACTTTAAAAAGCTGAAACAATGAATTTGGAAAATAAATATTTCTCTGTGTATGGTTAAAATCTCATTAGAAGTTTATGAAATTAACCTTAAATAATGAAGATATTAGGTAGGAAACAGATATAAGACCATTGCCCCCGTTGTTTCAATTTTAAGCTCCTTCCTTCTGACCACGGTGCCCTTGGCAATTGCCCCGATGCCAAGGCGTTGGTACGCTACTGTTAACTATATTACCCTAATGCTGGTAACAGCTGTTTATGGCCTAAATAGATAATATTTTGAAACACCCATTCTCACAGTAAATTTCATTGACCAAAAGTAATGTATTTATTTATCTGCCAAACAAAACACCAGGATATCGCGCATTTGAAATGAGATAATTTCATTACAATTTGGAAAGCAAAGAATGGAAGTTATAGGCCCATTTATTTCCAAATATTTAAAAAAAGATTTTCCCCCATATTTCATCCTTAGATTGGTTTTTGTCAACAAAAATTTACAGCATTTTATTGTGAAAACCTCTTGTAATTTCCTTACATTTTAAATCCTCTAATCATGCCATGAGATAGTGCACTTCTTTTACAGTAGTCTGACAGAGATTTAATGGTTGCCCCTGTATTATATAATTTGGTGATAATTTGATAATAAATATGTTGAATCTTTTTAAAAATATTTTATTGCCATATAACATAATTTATGAAACACATTTTAAACATTATGTTGGAATCCAGAAATTTTTTAATTTAAAAAATACTTGACCAAATATCAAGAGAAATCATTGTAGGTTGGTACATTTTTAATCCATAGCAATAATTCAAATTATACCTATAATGAGTTCACCCCACATATGAATGGATAGGTACAGTATCTTACAGTGGTGAAAGAAGGGCCCAATGTTCTGTAGGGATTCACTTCGATAGTTAATTCAGGCATGAAAACTAAAACTGGATAACATTACGAGACCATTTGTAAGGAAATATGTCAGATAATGAACATAGATATGCACAGGACATATTAAATGAAGTAATTATATGAAATATAATCTATTATAATTACAAAGTATGTTTAAGCAGATTACTGTTCCAGATTACTCCTGTCAGATTTCAACACTATAATATCGTCCAAACACTCCAAAAATTATTTTTAATTGAAATATCACAGGAATGAAAAAGAATGTACCTATATTTATCTCCCTCTGTTAATACTAGCTAAGAACAATCATTTAATCTTGGCAAACAAAGTTACATTGGTCACATATGTAAAACAGGAAAAACCAAACACCATCAAATCTTATTGATGAATACTTTATAGCAATAGACAAGACTATTCAATGACTCTGAGAACAGTGACAAATTGCTCTTTCTTTTGTGGACATAGTTATATATCTGATAAACATATATTTAAGGATCTCTGCAAATACAGCAGTAACATTTCAACTAGTCTTAAAATTCATATATCAAAATTCAATAGGCAGACTTAAGTTTCTCATTTTACAATTAAGATTTTAAATAAAAGTAATTTGCTTTACATCATAGTATTTAAATATCTTCATATGGTTCCAAGGAAAGCAACATTAAGCTGAAATGTTTTTTAAAGTGACAAGTACAGCCTTGATCGTACATTGGATACTGGCTAAAGGGGGAGCTTGGCAATGCAATTTTAAATTTAACATATTATTTGATAAATTTAGATCTAAATTTTGTCAAAGACTTTCTGCTAATTTTGATAGAGGAATTCTAGTAAATGCATTTCATATGTCAAGGGATCTTAACACACATAGTATTTCATCATCCTTGAATACTTCTTTTATTGATGCTCTCTCTTGCTTAATAAAATGCAACTCCATGGACCAATATTCACGAAGAGGAAGAGGACTTGGACGGAATTTTGTCTGCCAAAGGCCATGTGGACACCATATCAGCATTGGCAGTATCTTCCCTCGGTATACTCCCAACATCTTGTACTTGCTAAAATGGAGCAACCCATTTTCTATAACTAAAACAGAACTACTTAAGTATCCACAATAAAATTAGTAAGCAAAGTAGAAAATAAGAGATAAAAATATTCACTAAACAATCATCATATGTACAATAATGTGGTTTCTTCACTACTTTAAGTACTTAATACATATAGATTTAGGGAATGTAACTTTATTGTCATATACTAAAACAAAAAAGTTGATTGACTACAGAAAGATAGAGTGATCATGTTAGCATTTTTTTAATTTCAGAAAACATGCTAAAAATAGTTCAAATAAGGAGAAATTCATCCATACATTTTGGCATTAATGCTCTAACTTTCTAAAAGAAAATATAGTGAAAAATTATAAATTTCTGCCTGGTGATCTACAGAATCAAGTTTCAACTTCACAATATCATAGAAATGGGATCACCAAATATCTAAGATAGAGAAATCAACTCTTTATCATATTGGAGATATGAGAACAAGTAAGACCCATTTTTACCTTTTCATCTCATCCTTTTTAGCCTACTTTCCAGAATGTAAATAGGCTTATAGTTTTGTCGTTGTGTCTGTCTGAACGTCTGTATGTCTGTCTGTCCACCCCTAATAACTTTTGAACCAATAGACCGATTTTCATGAAACTTGATGGAAATCTCTTGCTACATGTGCCGAGTTCCCGAGGATAGTTTGTTTCGAAGATTAAAGTCCCGGGTTCGATTCCAGGAATTATCCTTCCCATTTGATTTACATGGGAAATCTGAAATCCATTGTGCAGGGTAATTTTCTCTTGCACATTAAAATATCTTAGAATTGTAATATCGGAGCAAATTTTGTACTATTCTCTGAAGAAAGGAATGAAGATTCTAATTTTTATCGTAGAATGTTGATTATCGATTGTATTTCTTCAAAATTTGCATAAACACTGGCGATTTTGCAGTTTTTATCACTCATTAGGAGAGTGTTGCTATAGCAACAAATATTGTTGGACTCAGATTCAGTATCATTATACTAGTAGAAGGTGCTTGCATACTGCAAGCATTTACTCTCACCTTGGCAAAAATATTAATTTTTCAGAGAGATATTTCATCATGGGAAATATTTCTTTAATTAATAAGATTTCTCCTCTGGATGGGTTTTAATTTTTTCATTATGGAACAATAATGGAGTAAAACAATAACTAATTTTTGCAATTTTCGAAATATTATACTTTTCCCAAATTGATTTAATAATTCCACACATTTCTGCCAAATTTAAATTTATAGTACAATTATAAGTGAAATAACATTTATATAATTGTTTAAATTTAAATAATTTTTAACGGCCAAAATAATAATTTTATTGATAAATTGAAATGTGTATTCGTTTACATAAACTAACCTCTAAATAATTTAAAAATTTCAGCTCCCTAACTTGCGGCGTAGTGTCTAAGCATTTAGCTATTTGTTTAAACTTTAAGAATTTTTAAATGCCAAACAAATAAAAATATCAAAACTTCTGTAATCCCTATTTCGTTTTTTTTTACATACCCTACTTCTAAAAAGAATTTCAGCTCCGTAGCACATTTGGAAATACATAAACCTTGAAAATTTGTTTAAACAATTGCGAATTTCTAGCGGTTAAGATTATCGTTTTTTCTAGTCGATTTTGCTCAAATTCCTACCTATGAAAAGAATTTCTAATCTTCAGCTCATCTGGAAGTGCCTTTATCTTGAAAAAGTGCAATAATGCGGCCGCTAAAAATTTGCAATTGTTTAAACAAATTTTCAAGGTTTATGTATTTTCGAATGTGCTAAGGAGCTGAAATTTTATTTATAGGTAGGAAATGTAAATTATATATATATTATTATATTATATATATTTATTTATTTATATATATTTTTTAATTAGTTTGGCAGTTAAAAATTCTTAAAGTTTAAACAAATAGGTAAATGTTTAGATACAACGGGGCGAGTTAGAGAGCTGAAATTTTCAAGTTAATAAAGATTAGTCTATTTAAACAAGTAAAAATGTCATTCTGTCTATGAAATTATTATTGCGGCCGTTAAAAATTATTTAAATTTAAACAATTAGTTAAATGTTATTTCACTTCTAAATGTGCTACAAATTAAAAATTTGGCATAAATTGGTGGCATTATTAACCCAATGTGGAAAAAAAAATAAAAAAATTAGCAATTGTTTTACTCTATTATTGTTCAATAAGGAAAAAAAGAAATTTGGTCCCTAGGAGAAATCTTTTGAATGAAAGAAATATTTCCCATGATGAAATACCTCTCTAAAAAATTAATGTTTTTTCAAGGTGAGATGAAATGCTTGCAGTATGCAAGCACCTTCTACTAGTATTCTAATACGTACACGCATTATTTTTGCCGCATAAATACGCGTTATCAATTTAATATTCCGTTTGAATGTATTTGTAGTATTTTATAACGCTAAATTATAAAATTTGGCGACAAAAAGAGCTACATATCTGCGATGACTTTAAAGCTATTAAAGCCAATATAAGTATTAAATAAATGACTGAATGGAAAGTAGGCATCATAAGTTCTGTTTGGATCATCTTGCTGTATTTAAAAAGCTATTCATACAATGTTTGTCATTATGAAACCTCTGCAAAGTTATGCTTTTTCATTGACTCCTCTTAGTACACTTAATCAATATGAAAGGGTTACCACTCATTTGAAGGCTAAATGTAACAGAAACGAGAAGTTCTGGAAAGAACTAATCGGCCTACTTTCCTTTCAATGCAATTTTGATTTATAAAAATTTAAGATCAACAAAAACAAAAAAAAATTCTATCACTAAAGATACAGTAAGAATTGCACGAGAAGAAGCGCTGTTTTGTTTACAGAGTCAGTATGGTTACCAATATCAATATTCATATTTTCACCGCGATTCCGATAGATATGAATCGACCAATGGTCGATTGTTACCTCAATAGCTATGAATCAAAACACAGCTGGAATGTGCACTCTGCTATGCTCCAGCCGAGTTTGGCAATAATCATCACCATAAAACAAATCGAAAAAAATGGCTTTCAAAACGCCAAAACGAATGTTTTTGAGAGAAATTCAAACAAATACGATCGAAAATCAAAAATGTGTGATAAGAAAATGAATCTTTACTTTTTTCCCCTTAGAACAGTACAAATCCCACTCCGATAACATAATTCCAAAATATTTTAAAATGCAAAAGGAAAACTCTCTGCACGATGGATTTTAGGTTAACCATGTAAATTAAATGGGGAAAGAACTCACGTGGAATCGAACTCGGGACCTTTAAATTCTGAATATAAATTATGGCCTGGAGGTAATCTCTGAGAGCACTAGCCTTACACCAAGTTTCATGAAGAAGATGTAGGTGGGGGACACACACACGGACACTGAGGTGATCTCATAATACTACTTTCTATTTTTTGGAAAGTAGGCTAAAATGATAGGTTTGAGGGTTTGCGTATTTGGGACGACAGTGGTTCAAGCCATTGGGGATACGAATGGAAGGGATTAATGCTGTTAAGCCCGCACTGAGTATTTTGGAGGAGTTTGCTGATGTGCTGGACGGAGGACTGGGGAAGTCGCAAGGACCTTCTGTGTCCATTGAGATTGAAGAAGGGACAAAGCCACGATTCCTGAGGGACAGGCTAGTACCTCTAGCACTCAGACAGAAAGTGGTGGACGAACTCGAAAAACTTGAGAGACAAGGCGTGCTGTTACCTGTACAATATTCTGACTGGGCGACTCCAGTGGTGCCCGTACTAAAGAAGGATGGATCAATCCGACTCTGTGGAGACTACCGGGCGACTTGGAATGACGTGATCCATAAAACCACTTACCCACTACCAAGGGTGAGTGATATTTTGGTGACTATGGCCGGCAGATATGTGTACAGTCGCATCAACCTAAAAAAGGCGTATCAACAGCTGGTCGTGGACGAGAAATCAGAAGAGCTACAAACGATAAATACTCTGAAAGGGCTGTACAGGGTTAATTGTCTACAGTATGGGGTATCAGCTGCACCAGGGATATTCCAGAGGTAAATGGAAATGGCATTAGTTGGTATTGAAGTAATAGCCATCTATTTGGATGATATTCTTGTGATGGAAAAGACACAAGGCGAACATGATAGGGAGGTGTTGCGGCGAATACAGGGAGCAGGTTTGCGGCTTAAAAAAGACAAATGTGAGTTCAATATCCCCCAAATAACCTACTTAGGTTTTGTTCTTGATGCAAAAGGTGTGCACCTATCTGAAGAGTAGGTGAAAGTGATTCGCGAAGCTCCTCCACCCAAAGACAAGTCCGAATTGCAAGCATTTTTAGGATTAGTTAACTACTATAATGCCTTCTTAAAAGACAAAGCAACGGTGGCTGAGCCACTGAACAAACTCCTGCAGACTGACAAGGAATGGAACTGGGATGCAGCAGAAGAAAGGGCATTCACATTGCTTAAGCACCTTATCTCCAAGAAAGATTGTTTAGTACCGTACAACGAGGAATGCGAGTTGGTTCTCGCATGCAAAGCATCACCTTATGGGCTAGGAGTGGTGTTGGCACACCGACAGCCGGACAGAAAGGAAGAACCGATAGCATTCGCCTCGCGGACGTTGATGGAGACAGAGCGAAGGTACGCCCAAATCGACAAGACCTTGGTGTTCGGAACTATAAAATTCCCCAATTACATCGCTGTACGTAAGATCACGCTGATCACTGACCATAAGCCTCTCCTCGGCATCCTGGCACCCAGATGCCAAATACCGCAGATGCTGTCACCGCGTATGTTTCAGTGGAGCCTGACGTTGGCATTGTATGATTACGGCCTTGAGTACCGCCCAGGACGGGACCAAGGCCCTGCTGACACCCTCAGCCATCTGCCCATTGAGGGATCCGGTCCTGCATCCGAACCGGCTGGCATTTTTATGTTGGAAGAAGAGAAAGATGGTATAAATGCACAGAGAATTGCAGAAGAAACGGGTAAGGATACAGTGTTAACTAAAGTGAAATTTCAGGTCTTAAATGGATGGGACAATGGCCGGGAAGATTAAGACATGGAGCCATTTCGACGATGGCAAGCAGAGCTGTCAACCCATAAGAACTGTATCCTCTGGGGTACCAGAGTGGTGATTCCGAAGGTGCTGCAGCAGGAGGTTCTGAATATGCTCCATGCTAATCATCCAGGCATAGTGCATATGAAAGCAATAGCAAGATCGCTAGTATAGTGGCCATCAATAGATGGGCAAATTGAAGCCCATGTACATAGGTGTGCAATATACCAACAGACACGACCTTTGCCCCCAAAGGCACCAGTGTGGTCATGGGAACCTGCAAGAGGGAGATGGTCACGCCTGCACATCGATTTTATGGGACCATTTCAAGGGCATTATTTTCTGCTGGTCGTAGATGCATATTCCAAATGGCTGGAAGTGGAAGTGATGCCCAATATGACAGCCGAAGCCGCAGTCACATGCCTGCGACGACTGTTTACCACTCATGGCATCCCAGATGAGATTGTATCAGATAATGGGAAAGCATTCACATCCTATGTTTTCCAAGTTTTTTTAAGAAAGAATGGGGTCAGACACATAAGTAGTGCACCATTCCATCCAGCTACTAATGGCAAAGTGGAAAGGATGGTCCAGTCGACAAAAAATGCACTTAAGCATTTGAAGGGAGGGGATATCCATACCAGGGTGGCCAGATTCCTGTTGGCACAGTGCACAACACCACACACCACCACCGGGAGGACCCCTGCAGAGCTGCTGATAGGACGATGCCTGAGAACTCGTCTCACCAAGCTGCATCCAAGCAGCATCATGGACAAGACTCCTGAGATAGACCAAAAGAAAAATATGGCCCGAACTCTGGCAGTTGGTGATCGAGTGTTGGCACGAAATTTCATGGGATTGCAGAAATGGATGCCCAGTATCATCAAGGAGGTTCTGGGGCCACTATCATTCATGATCCAGACAGAAAATGGCCAGCACTGGAAGAGACACCTGGACCAACTGAGACTCAATAAGGACATACACCCTGAACCAAGTGCAGATGCAGCCAAGGAGAGAGATGGGACCAGGGCATTCCAGTGACTACAAGAAAAACAACCGATGCTGACAGGTGCACAGGAACTGCAGAACCTGACAGGAGGAATACCAGAGACCTCAGCTCCAGATGCCCAAATCTTAAGAAGATCACAGCGCCATCGGACAGCACCAGCCCATTATAAGGACTATGTTTGAAATGAATGTGTATCATAAGGGGGAGGGAATTGTTATATATGTGTGTGTGCTTGTTATTTGATATATGAATTGTGAGTTTAGTTAGTCAATTGTTTTTTAATAGATAGCAGTACCTAGTGGCAAGATTAGGAAGTGAAGACAGGAAGTGAGTTCTAGATGGATATATTTTGTAAAGTGTAAGTCGGCATCCACACAAGGTTAGTGGCTGTTAATCTCAGAGATTAATAGCCACCACCGGGAGAACACAACAGTTGTATGATTCATAAGTGCAAAAAAAACTTTAATGGAGCAAATGTGAGTTTGTCTGTCTGGAATATGATTGGCTGCCGAGAAGCAACATTCTTGCCTCTGGCAACAAAGAATTGAACTACCTCATAATAGTAATTTTAAAATAAAAATTTCATGTATTTGTTTTTGAATTGATCCAATTTTGTATGAATTTCTAAGTCAGATGGCTGTCTTAGAACATATACTTACGATCCATCGTCTTTGCAAAATCAAAGATAAAATGAATAAAAATCACTACTACTAATGATTTCCAAAGGCCATTTCACAACAAACTAACACTTAACAATACAAAATACAAGAAAGCATGAATATTTAAAACAAATATTATCATGTAACCACAATTATATTCTGACTCAATCGCAACATAATTATTTTTGCAATTGTCTCAAATAACTCTTCTCCCCTTGGAGTGGGCATGGGGGACTAAGGAAGGCAGGGTTAGTGGGGAAGGGTGGTTGCTATGGCAATCAGTGATGCAAGTCACTGCTTGTGAAGTACCTTTAGATCTCGCTTCACTCATTTACTCGCTGTCAGTCTCAGTTTGACTTTGTGGTTGGTTCTTTCATTGCATTGTGCACCAATGCATTTAGTTAATGGTTTTCTTTTTCAAATATAGTGTTGACAGTGGTGTTTCTCATTAATAGTATTAGTAATTTATCTTTTGCTTTATGTATCCAGAATAATTATTATGTAATTTGTTGCAGACTTCTTTTTCTCATTGGACAGATGATGATAAAAAAAACTTACTGGTTTTCAACCAACCCACCACAACCCTGTTTGTGTATGTAAAAAAAAGCAAGCAAAATTTCTGGAAAGTCATATCAATTGCGCTTTAAAAACTTGTGGTATAATGAGTAATTGTGGCTATGTGGAAGTCATTATTTGCAGAAACGTTTTTGTTGGCCCTGCTTGCTTCTTGGAGTGAAAAAGAATGTTTGGAGTCATGTATGTGAATGGAACTCGAGTCTTCCACAAGTGCAATGATTGTGTTTAACTCTTGAAATATGCACTGCAATATAAACAAGCAGAAAAAAATTTGAATGTAATTGTTGATGCTTTACATGAATCATCCAGGATTTACATTAAGAATTTCAATGAAAATGTTCAATTAAATAGACTTTTTATGAAACTTGTCACTCATGCTGTTTTATATTTAAGCAAGCAAGAACTGCTATTCCATGGACATGATAAAAAATGTTTTCAGTAAATCGTGGAAATTTCAAGGAACTATTGAACACATTTTATCAATACGTTTGGTTGAAGTTAAAAATCAGTGCAAAAAGTTCAAAATGTTTTCACTGGTAATTCAAAGACCATACAAAATGAAATCATTGAATGCATCTTGGATTATATTGATGATTATATTGAAGAAGAAATTCAGGGTATGGATTTTTTTCTGTTGGGGTCGATAACATGACAGACATTACTCAAACATCCCAGTGTTCTATGATAGTGAGGTACATAACATCAGAAGGTAAATTAGTGGAACGTTTCTTAGGCTTCCATGATATTAGTTCCGATCAGACTGCACAGGCATTATTTGATATTTTGAATAATATTTTAGTTCCATTCAATTACAAGTCAACTGATAGGTCAGTGTTATGGTGGTGCAAGTGTAATGTCTGGTCATTTTAATGCCTTTCAAAAAAATCAAACCATCTTTGTCCACTGTTTAGCACATCGCTTGAACCTAGTACTGCAGCAGAGCTTTAACAAAATTTCTAAATGCTGAATATTTTTTGCTAATGTCAATGGGATTCTGACTTTCTTCCATTACTCATCTAAATGAAGTTAAGTGTTAAATTCTATTGTTGGAAGATGAATATCTACTACAACACATATGAGATGGTCATCAAATTTGAAAGTTCTTGACGCAATCATGGAAAAATTGGGATGGTTTAAAAGAAGTTTTCCAAGAAATAGTAGATGACACTGCCTCGGATGCAACATCAGTTCATCAATGCAGAGGATTTTTGAACGACATGAATGGCTTCAAGTTTAAGTTCTTGGCACTTGTTTTTCATAATATTTTCAATGCAACTGACATTTTATTTGACATGTTACAGAAGAATTCCTTGGATATTAATTACTGTATATTGAAAATAAAAAGTAAATACAACATAAATAACAGTAAAAAGAATGAAGAGTTTTGTATGGAAATATTTCGGGCTGCCACGATTCACCGTACCCTAGGGATGGCCCTGTTCTCAGTTTAATGAATAAAACCTCCAAGTTATAACCAGTTGCTTTTCACCACTGATTAGTTTGCAAGAATTGGTCTTCATCTTTGTAATTCTGAGTGCAAGCTTTTTCAGCAGTAGATTCAACGTTTCTTTAGACATACGTAAGTACTCAAAGAATTAGTCATCAAACATGCAAGAATGTTTGTAGAGATTATTAAATATGCCAAATTTTGTTCTAAATTAATTAAATTCATGATTCCAGCATGATCTTTTAGAAGGAAAATCATTAAATTTCAACCCTGCACTTTCTTATAACAATAACTTTTTAGAAAACTTGGATCGAGGCATTGCACAATGGATAAAAGAATACTGTAGTCACAGCAATTGACCGCACTTAAATAAGCCTCCTTGGTATCCTATACTCTCCCAACAAAACACACTCAGTTTGGCAACCCTCTATTCCCTAAGCAAAATGTGCCTGGTATGTATGTACCTTAAGGATACAAGCAGGGCTGTGCCAGCCTAGGGGTGCATTGCACCTGGGCAGCAACATATGAGTGGCAGCAACTCATGGGCAGAGGAAAGAACTGTTCTTAATTTTGTCTTTTTCCATCTAGTAGTATTATATGCATATACATTAGAAATATTTAATATTAAAAGAATCATTGATACTAGTCGGTTTATGCGGAACCACCTCTGCAGCACCCATCTAGGGTCGAGATATGGAACTACAAAAAAACAAGGAATACCATTAAAAATGAAATTTTTATAATGATATCCCTTCATTTTTCTTTGAATGATGATGCCTCTGAATGTAGTGAATGTGAGGAGGAACGAAAAACATTTCTACCAACTTACCAAACCCATTGGGGCAGAGTAAAATTTTCGTTCATGTTCAAATTTCTCTTCCCTGTCCCAGCCAAGTTCCAATGGAGTACTGCTCCGTGTAATTCCAAATCTTGCCATATTCAGTGCCTTGTAATTCCATATCTTGCTCCTTGGGATGCTGCGGAGGTGGTGCCGCATTAACTGATAAGTACCGAATCATTTATTATTTCTACTTATTAACTAGATTATTTTCTTTGAACACATGCTAACTCAGCATTTGTCCAAAGAACTGATCTGAGTTTGGCATCAGTCCACCAGGATTTTGACCATTTTCTGGGATTCAATCTGCCCCTAACATGCTGGATGACCGCCCAGTGTGCCAAAAACTTTGGAGAGGCTTTCTTTCATACAACTAGCAGACTACAGGGTGCTACCTTTATGCCGGTGCTGTCCCTAGGAACATACTGACCTAGTTCTTATGCTGTCTTATAGGTTGCTTCTTCAGCCAGGAAATGTTGCTTTTTTGTAACATGATACTAGATTCACAAAAGACAACACAACTCACATGATCAATGTTTCTTCGATGACTGACCTAGTAGAACTGATGAGGATGAAGTTCTGTCCTATTTCATGAAATTCCAAAATGCAAAATTGTGGGAGAAGGGGTAAGGATTGGGGACAGCAATTTGAGACCTCCAATTTGTATAAATATAACAGTTTATCATCCCCTTTCTTGTTTCTGGACAAGAAAGGGCAGGCATTATAAGCAAGCTGCTGAAGACAACCCAAGTGTTTCTTTCATCCAGAAGATTGGATCATTAAGTGAAGCACTTTGGTGGGTCCCTGTTAAGCTTTGGGACCTGTCGGACCATTGTTGTATATCCATTCAAAGGAAATAAAAAAAATTCCCAATCCACATCCTTTCTTGCCTCCTCATATCCCCAGTGTTCCCAATGCTGCAGCAAATCATTTTATTACGGGTTAATAACCACACGGGGAGACAAATGAGAGCAGTCATTAAGGGAAGATAGGAAAGCAGTGGGTAGAGTTGGAAAAATTCGAGGTGAGATATGGGAAAAGGACCAACCACCACCCCTTGGTATGGGTGGGCCTTATGACCATCCTTAAATCCAGGCAACCCTGGACAGTCACCCATGCTTAGTAGCGGTTTTCGGCAGCACCTCTCCATTCAAACAGTAGTACTTTTTAGTATTGGTCCAAACTTTACCTTCATAAGATTGGAACATCAAAAAAAACATTGGCTCAAGGGGAGTTTTAACCCTCAAACCCACCTCCCCTAGATATGCCACTGCAAACCTCAAATTTCTCCCCTAACCTCTTTCCTTTTTGTTATACTCAACTTTTAAGACAGTCTTCCACAGATGATTCACTGTCATCATGATGTTATCGCTATACACCTTCTAATTTGAAGTTTTAATTTAATAACAGTTGGCAATAGATCTCCAAATTTTCTTCAGACTCCCAGGTTGAGGCATTTTCTCGTTTTTGTTTAAAAAAACTTGGTCCTTATTGGCTTTATACATTAAGTAGACAGACCCTAGGAAGCAACATGTACTGCAGAGCAGTTGGGAATGTTTGGGGATGGTGATTAAAAAATATTTGAATGTATTTCAAATTAAAAAAACAAACATCTGGTGTACTCATTATTTCATCAGAAGCTTACATCAGGCATTATATCGAAATTGAAAATATTCAGGTCTTAGATATTTTGTTACTATGATATGCAAGTGTTACTACATAAATTAATATATCATCAGCCATAACAAAGCTAATAAATTTACTTTATGACTAGCATTTTAAAAACTTTTGAAATTTTTGGTTTATTAAAATTTTTGGAAAATTTAATTATTGACATTTCTGGAATGTTTGAATTATTTATATTTATGAAATTTAAAAAAATTGGATTTTTAAACCCCCCTAAACTACAACAATATCAAAAATCTCCAAAATTGCAAACATTTAAAAAATTATAACAATTATTAAAATTTCAAAAGTCCCAAAATGTTCAAAAATTCCAAAAAGGTCAGAATTATAAAAATTTCAAGAATTTCAAAAATTCTGAAAAACCGCCTTGAAATTTTTTACTTCTATAAATTACGAAAATGCCAAAATTTCCAAAAATTTCAATTTTGGAAATTTTTAAGTTTTGAATTTTTTTATTTAATTAAAAAAACATTGTGGATGCTGTCTATCTTCAAGAACAGTACTAGGCTTTACAAATTCTTGTGGCAAAATCTCCCGTAATCTTAAAATGCACTGCTGGCAATTTCTACAGCTAATGATAATCAGTGCTCCACATTTACAACAAAACATGGTATGCTTAATACTATAGATATTAGGTAATGCAAATATATCATATGAATGTTATAAAAAGAATCTAGAGTTGGAAAACATTATTTTTTGTTTTTTAGAAGGATGTAGAATACTTAGTAATGTATGGAGAGTTCTTCACACATTTCATTTAACACAACCCGAAACGAATTTCGAAGGTAATAATACCAAATAATACTTCAGTCTCGCTCTCTCCTATCTACATATTAAATTCTGTTTGCTCACAACATAGGAACAGAAATAAATTGTGGATTATTATTCACTGAAGTAATCTATATTTGATGGAACTCCATGATAGGGGAATTGACGTAATTTGAAGATTACTATCGTTCGTCTAAACTGGTCATGTAACTTAAATTTGTGGAAATAGTACAAAATTTAAAACTATGTGCAATTTCTTGTTTTTATTTCAAATTATCCCCATTCCCCTAACCATGGAGTATTTTTGTAAGAGAACAAAGCTTTAACTTCTCTGCTTCCTGACCTGTTTCCAATATACTATGAAACGCGTTCCTATACAAGATACTTCAATAATCAATATTCGCTAAACACATATTATTCACTCCACTTGACAAACCACTAGAGTCATATTGCAATTAGCTCTCTCCCTGTGTTGCGCTGGTGAAGATGGGTAGGTCACTGTCAGTGTGGAATTCTCACTCCATTGACTAAGCTGGACTTTTGGGTTAGGAGTCGACTGGGGATTCCTCTATGCTTCCTGCATCGCTGTGCATTCTTCACTTCCTTAAACATAGATCAAATGGAACACATTTATGTGCTTCATACTTTTGGAACGCATATACTCAATAGTGGATTTATCGTAGGGCAGGGAGAGACAATGATTAAGGGTGCAAGCGATTAGGGAGGTGCATATTATTTATTTTACATAATATTTCATAGCTATTATTTGAATATAGTAAAAAATGTGATTAAAATCTGTTAATGTGATAGTAGAATTATAAATTTGCATAAAAACAGTTGTCTAATTATAAATAAAAAGGGGGAAGTGAGGAGGGGACATAAACATCTAAATGCCTAAGGGTACAGGATGTATATATGTCTCTCCCAAACAGTGTGCTGCAGCTGATTGCTGGGAGTGCCCCGTAAAACTGTTGAATAAATAAATAAATAAATGATTTGAACATGTCGAATTTCTCTAATAAGTTGATTTTATACTGAAAAATAAATGCATCCAAACGATGAGATAACCTTGTTTTGAACGCTGCAAAATTGCACTTCCTTGAAAGTATTCCACGTCTATGAAAATGTTGGGAACCACTGGTTTATACTCTTCCTGTAACAGCGCCATTATAACAAACTACTTACCTGCGGTCCATTTATTCCCAGAAGAGCGTGCATCTTTCCTCTAAAGACACATGAGATAGTGTGGTATTAACACCACTCTCTCAGATTCCTTCGTTGGCAGTTTAGTGATGAGAAAAACTTAATGCAAAGCTGTAGGGATGACTTTTGTAAGATTTTCAAAGATATCACTTTTGCTTCCTTGCAATCTAGTAATGCATGAAGAAACCCTCCCGTGCTCTGTTTTCCCTTTAGGAATACCAATGGCTATCAACTGCAATTCAAATTCCAGTCAGTGATAGGTCTGAAGGAAAATGAGCAGTCAGGGAATAGGAACGAGAGAGGGGAACGGAAGGGCCACAGAAAAAAGGAAGGCTGAAATACGAAGTGTTTGGCTGCAGTCATACTGTGCAGAAATGAAGAAAAGAAGTGTTAATTGTCATGACTTCTCACTCTAGTCGTATCAGTATTCCAGAGTTTAGACAATACCTATCGGAGAAACACCCATTGATATATTCTTCATAATTTCACCCAAAAATCAAATGAAATTATTCACCTTCTCAAAAGGATTACTCCGGCACTCTCTGAGCTAAAAAGACATCAAACAGCATAAATGTTACTTTGAAAAGTTTGGCAACATCGAATCTCGAATGTATAAGTATTGTTCCTTAAGGAAGGCACTCGGTACTGGTTATCAAACGTCTACATGTTGGAAAAAGTAACAAATTAGGCATTCAGATAGAAAGGGTATGTGGAGAGTAAGAGTTGATTGGCACCACAAGGCGAAAAGAGGTCGACTTTAACCCAACCAATAGAAAATACTAAGGCAGGAAGCTTAGAAAACAAAGGGTGGCACACACCAGCATCTCTAGCATGAGTCTATATGGAGGTGGTGTAGCAATTAGGATGCTGGCTGCTACTCGCCTGCTGCTCGAAAAGGCAGTGGGCACGAATCCTGTGCAAGTAGGATTTTTTCCGAGGTCGCCCGGCCCCATTTGTGCAGTTTGAGACTGCAGAAATTCAGCGTTCCATCCTTCGGAAGGGACATTAAGCCATTGGCCCCCTTGGTGCTCTTCATTAAGAGTAGGCTAACGCCGGCACCTGGTTTCCCTCCTCCCTTCTGTGTGTACATATGTCCAATTGATGACAGTGCAATATGACCATAGCAATCAATGCGCTTAAAAAATAAATTACTACTGCTACCAGTCTATACACACTATACTTCTAATTGACATGTGCACCGCATGAAATGTACACTCCGTATTCCAAATTGCCAGCTTTCCCAGTCCTCGTTCGGTTTCATATTCTCCACCAATTCACGTTCCCATTTAAGCAACAGAGGAAATCACCCTCACCCCCTTTGCACTTTGAATGCTCCATCACTCCAAACCTTTGGGCAACCACAACAAACACGTATTATCACAACAAACATGTAGACAGTGAATGATTCTGTGTTTTATGTTATAAAATATATTTTATTTTACTTCTACATTATACATAAATTCCTTGTTTGTGAGGTAACATTGCTTACTGTATATATACTTTCATTAGGAAGGGGGTGTGATTTTCAAACCTTGCCTAGGGTGCAAAAATATCTTGTTCTGCACACAATAGTTTAAAATAATTTACTTTGTGGGCTGCAAAAATACATAAATACTCGATGCTGGCCGCATGGCATGCATCCCATAGACTGAGAGTTTGAGTTGCCAGGTGTACAGTGAATGGAGTTGGAGGCATTTGAATGAGATGCTGGAGATAGTAACACACTAGGCTTTGCAAGACCTACCCTTCCTCTGAGTTCAAATTCCCTGTAGTTCCCTCTCCTCCTAGGAGTGAGTAATGGCGTTTTTTAGGACATCGAAGCTGTCATCAATTTTTCATAAATGTAGATTTCTATATGTTGATGTCACTTATTTTATTGCAAGACTGTAGTCCCTTGGCATTCACAAGGGGTTATGTCCTCGAATATCACTGCAAATATTAAAACTATAAGCTTATGTAGAGAACTTTTGGTTGACCACTTCTGTGGAAATACAAGCAAAGGTCCACAGGTTATAATAATACGTTCAGTTCACATGTCAGTTATGAAAAATAAATATTATGAAGACAGTTAATCAGGATATTTATAAGGAATGATAATAATAAGAGTTAACTACATTGAATCACTTTCATAAAACTGTTTGATGCACTGGTGAGATACAACTCTTGCATTCCAAAACTCATATCCAATACATCAACACGTGAAAAATTAAGAAAAATAGGCCAGAAGTACAGTATGTACTCCCTATCCACAGACATACTGCTGTTGCTAAAACCAAGAGCAAATGAGAAAAAGAGTTAGGTTTGGAGTGCTTATGTACAGACACAAGTGTCTGTTCCAAAAGTAGTGAAAATTTTGGCTGACGGTGTTATCATAGTTAAGTAAATCTTAGCTAAATATATATCCAGCTTGAAACATCATCATATTTGCTGCCCTATAATGTTCCATTATGTAGTTGTGGCAATTCAAGGCAGATTCTATTTCTCTGCAAGACATATGCATGAAAGAAAGAAAACATCTTTGATATAATATTAAAAAATCCTCAACAATAGGAAACTACGAGGACAATGCCCATACTTTGGAATCAGACAAATTATGTATACTATTAATTTAATGCAATAATCTCATTTAACAACTCATGGCATTTTAAAGCACAATACAGTTACAATAACAATTTCAAATTGCAACTTGAGCAACAGATGACTCATACCTTGCAATTTTTAATTAAACAGGTTCCTTCAGCTATTCTCTTCCATAAAATTATTTCTCTGACATAACTGGTACATGAACCAGTGCAAATATCACAGACAGTTCAACTTTGAAGCACAAGTTTTTGCATTAGCAGTGGTCCCGCATACTTAAGTCTCTATCACATTCAGTTCAACCTTTCACACATCCTAACTCATAATGCATACATTATATCACCTTTCCACTTCCAATGACACTCATTACTGTGGCAGACTTCTCTTCTCAGAATTAAAAACACTTGTCCAATTAACATCAGGCTTTTTTTAAATATAATACTATAGCATATCTCCTCTATACAGCATTATTTCTACTTACAACTGCAGTAGCATTTGAAATTATTTACAATATGTAAATCAGCACTTCTGAGTATCATGACTAAGCAAAATGCAGGTCATCATCCTCATGTTCACTTTTATGATTCACAACAGCATATATCATCCACACAGTAATGGCTGGAAGCAATTTGATCACATCACAAACACAAAATAGGATACAAATGCATATCCTGTATTCAAATTCTCCTGGTCACTTTTTTTGCCATCACCTGCCTAAGGAGAATATGGCATCAAATTCCTGCAGCAGGCATTCAATCACAAGATTCTGTTGCATGAGGTCAAGTGCCATATTGAGTGATTCTTGCTCTGGCCACATTAAAGTTGGTCCAAATACTATTGCTAAGTTTGCAATGTGCATACGATTGGAGTCCTGGTACTTTGTAACTCTGTGGAAATGCAAAAGTAAGATTAATAATAAACAGGCCACAAACACTTAAGACTTATGCTGAGATATTCCTTTCACTACTAATAACACAATTCTTTCATTCAAACATGAAAAACGCTTCATTTTTCTTATACTTACAAACACTTTCTTTTCATTCTGGCCACCATAATTCTAAAGCAATAGAAACTTTAAGAATCATATTTCGAAAAATTGAAGAGCAAAATTTTTCCAATATGCATACTGAACATTTATTTTTATATGTTGCATATATATGCTTTTTTATGCGTATCAAAAATAGTAAAAATCTCATTTTTTGTTAATTTTTAAATGTTTTAAGAAATGGGACTTGATATACTTACTAGGTAAATAAAATTAAACATAACTGAGCAAGTACCTGAGTAAGTGCTGCAGAAGATATTTCAGTGTATCATAATTAGCCAATGGTAGACTTTTCACTAGATCTCTGAATTCACTCAACTGCTCCTTTCTGTTTGGATTAGCTGTAAATGATAAAAATTGCAAAGTTAGAGTAAAATCATCAATCACAATTATTTTAAAATAGGGCCATTCAAAGTGTGGTACTGGAACTACGAATGGTATCATGTGACCCTCAAAGGGAAGCCAACAAAGATGATTTTGTATGTTTCAAGGCAAGTGTGTTAGATAACAACAAAAAGGAATGCTTGCACCAAGAAGTTGATGAAACTATGCAAGAGGTACATGGAAAAGTATCTGATGTGTCTATCACATGGCTTCCTTCATACAAATTAGTGAATATGATTGCAATAGTAGCTACTAACTACAGCTTCCTCAAGAATAACAATCAGCAATTACACTAGTGAATACTTTTTAAGCTAAATAACTTTCATAATAGAAACTACTTTGAATCACTTTTCACAATGAAAAAATAATGAGTAAACAAAATTGTTTTTTGTTTCTAAACAAAATACAGATTACAGTTGGCAGCAATGGCATTGCTATCAACAATTCAAAAGTTATATCATAGCAAAAGCAACAAATCTGTCACCTAGCGACATTCATTGCACAGAACAAAATCAGATGAATAATGCAAATATCTTTGAAATAATCTCTTCTATGAAAAAATATTTCAAACAAAACTTGTAGAAAATAATGTCTACAACTTTCATAAAGGAAAATATTTGCATTAATGAAAGCTATAGGAGACATTTGGTAAAAACTGAAAAATTGCATGATTAAACCTCCACTTCCAGTTGACCGATTTCACCCAAAACCATAACAGACTTTGGATTACTTATAAAAATCGTAAATACAGATTTTTGTATTGATCTCATTGTTTATTACTTTTTGAGTTAGAGCTCCACAAAATTGCTATCAAACGGACACACAGACATCTACAAGAAAATAATGAAAACTTATTCAGGGGATCTTAAAACATGTATTTTTGTTGAAATCTTGAATTCAATTTTTTTTGCAAATATGATACTTTCACTAAACTTAATATGGGGAAAATAAAAAGTTTGAATGGTACTGATTTAAAAGAAGGAAACAACTTGTTTTAGATGTACAGCTATTATTCATTTCATATCATAACTTAGTCAAGGAAATTTTAATAGCTGAAATATGCTCATATCTATGGCCTAAATTTCTGTGGGAATAGAAATTTTTATTAATCATTAATACAGTCAAGTTATGGATACTTACTTGATGCAGTTAATGCTTTGTTAAATAGAGTGAATGAAATGAGTGGTTCTTTCAGTTCTCGGAAAAAGAGCTTGAGTGCTCCAGTAAGGACATGAACATCCTCTTCTGTGTCCAATATCTCATAATTATATTGGTCCACCTGTTAAACAAAATTACACTTATTTTAATACTGTATTTTTGTCTGAAAATTAACAAAGTAAATTCAAGTTATAAATAGAAGCCATCATTAATATGAGGATTTTTGTAATTTCATGACATTTATTTCCTGTATTTTTTATTAGCCTAAGCTAAATTAATAAATCAATTCACAAACCTGTAATCTAATCTTCTGAACCTGAGATAGGTTTCCAGAAGCCCGGTATAAGCCATCAGCACGCATGTTTTCTGGTTTGGCCTCTATGGCTGCTATGCAACGCTGAACAAAGAGTGGTATTCTTGGGATTCCTTCCCCGCACACTTGTTCCAAAAAGCACCCAAAAGAAGGTTCATCTGCAATAGGTATGAGTTTCCATGAGACATTCTCAAACAACCAATGTTATAAATAAATATCAATAATTATTTATACAAAATATCACATTTTTATAGAAATGTTAAAAATCATACTATATTAAATAAATAAATTTAACAATTATTGTGTATTGTTTCGCTTTTTTTAATAATTAGAATTTTTTTACCACTGGTAAATATTGAGAAATTTGAATTGCTTTTAGCACAGTAATGAGATAATTACACAACTTTCATTTTATCTCTACGTAACTACTTAGCATTAAAGAGAGACACTTCTTTATATTTTTATGACTTTGAGTGAAACTACTAACAGATTTTATACCATCTTACTAACCTTTCCAAATGCCTTTCTTCACTAAAGATTCCATGGTTGGCCTGCGGTGAAAGAACTTCTTAAGTCGAGCCCGTATCTTCACCTGTCTTTCTGTGACATTGGCTGCACTTAGATCCTCCATGCTAGCATCTTTCTTTACTAAAATTATTTTGTCATAAAAGTTTATAGCATTAATGAAGGAGAATTAAAATCCCTAATAACTGAAAACTAATAATATAGGTCAAAATAGACCCTGTTCAATTGAGTCTTTCCCTACCACTAGAAGGAAGCTGAATCGAGCATTTCATTGTGCCATAGGAGCAATTTAATGAATTACAAAGGTTTATCCAACATGGGGATTCTTTTTATACAAATCTTTTAAAAAATTAATAATAATATGTAATACCTTTTGAGTGTCTTTCTAACAACCAAAGCATGAACTATTAGTTTTTTGTATCTTTTGCATCTTTGAATGCATACCTGTGAGATTTTATTACACAAGAGCCTTATTGTCCTATACACTGTCTTTTATTCTACAGATATTCACTGAATGCATGAAATCTAGAGATATATTTTTGTCTTCTAATGAATCCTTATCTCTTTCATGCTCTTAATGCTAATATTTGACATTATTTTGAAAATTATTTAAGTATTAAATATGATATTAGCCAACCTCAATCCTTAGTAAGCAATAAATTATCTTCAATCAACCAAACATGGATCATCCATGCATAAAAAAGGACAAGATTTCGTCAGTTTTGTTAAAAGTTTTACTGCTGCTTAGAGTGAAATATTGCACAAAACATAGCCAGTAGTATTTTCAAGCAATATTCCAACTTAAGTTTTGAAACAAACAAGCATCACAGAAAAAGATTTAGGCACCTAAATACCAATAAATGCACTCAGTGGCTACATTAAGGCACATAAGAAAATTAGAAATCACAAGATTGAATGTGAATCAGTAAAAATTTTCAAAATTAGTATAAAAATCTAATCAGTAATAGATTAGATTAGATTTTAAAAATGAGTATATAAAGTTGGTCAATTTATATATAGGTGGATGGAAGAGGGGTGGAAGGAAAATGCTCTAAGTAGTTGGAATCAAAACTGAGGTTGTAAGTTGTGACAATGTTATATTGTGGCATACACAGATAAGTCGATATCTAGTAACTTTCAGATATAAAAAGAAAATGCAGGCCAGGGAGCACTAGTAGCTAAAAACTTAAGAATCAAAAAGATAATCATTGGGAATGGAACCCATCATAGGCTGTAATTAAAAAATAGAGTTAAATTAGTCACTTACTTTTCACAGATTTTGATCTTCCTATTCGGGGGAATTTCTTATGCTCATCAGGTGAATGTTGATCTATGAAAACCTGTCTCGCTAGAGTATTCTGACGAGGTGAGCCATCAAAACCAGAAGGCTAATGAAAAGAAGACACCAATGAAGTTAGTTATAAGAGAGGAACATTTTAAAAATGTACTTTCTTTTCAAAGTAGTAAAAATAAGAAAAACCATTTAGACATTGTAGTTTATAAAGGCAGGAAAACCTGTTAGGCAGAAGCAGAATGAGAGGGATTACTGAGATAAAATCTTTATTAGAGAATTGGCATAATTTCCTATCAAAAAACATGATGGGAATATGCTGATTTAATCAAGTTAATTTATTTTATTCTAAAAGCTTTAATTATAAAATTACCGCGGTTCACAGAATATAAGACGCACATTTTCCCCATAAAAATGACCTCCAAAATCAGCCTGCATCTTATATGCAGAAGGTAAGATCATTACAATAAAGTATACATTATTAATAATTAATAGTGAAAAATTTGTTAACATATACAGTAATACCTTATGCAACGTGAATTCCGGGGATGCATTTTAATTATCATGCTTTAATACATGTCCACTCACAGTGATTACAAATTCAGCGCATTTGCGATGTTTTAGTTCTTAATGAGCCCATTGAATAGCACAATTAATGCCATGAAACAGTAGAATTCATGTAGATGTCACAAATATTTTATGCATATCTAGGATAAATAACGTTACGTGTATTGAGATTGCAATGGCTACAAAAGTGAAAAGATACCCTATTAGTTATAAGCTTCAGGCAATTCAATATGCACAAACACATGAAAATCGAGCAGCTTCACATTATTTGGGTCCACCTCCCACAGAAAAAAAAAATCCGTGAATGGAGAAAATGAGGAAAAACTGAAGGTGATGGGATAAGAGAAACATAGTCTTCGCAAGGTTGGTCTTAAATGGGCACAACTAGAAGAAGTGATGGATAGTAGCACAGAGGAAGTTTGGTATTGTTTTATCGATCAAAATCATTATATACAAGGCAAAAAGAGTTACAGAAGAAAAAGGACTAGTTGAGCATGCGTATCGTTATTACAGATGCATTCCTTTTATTATTTATCCCATTAAAATAAAATATCTTGAACTTAAGTTTAAACAAGTGTTATCTGTAAAGGGTATATACATGTGGGATGTGTGCGGCACTCTCCGACAGCTTTAATTAATACGACTGCCGAGTTCACACAGGGCACATTTAGCTATATAAGTCTCAAAGCAATTATATGTTTTAGATCATCCCTATTTATTTTACGAATGAAGTTTATCTAAAACATTATATTTAACTGTTATCACACTAATATTTTCTATAAATGTTGCCGGATACTGACTTTCACAGCTGGAAATGATACATGATGTGGCCCATCCTAAATGCCTTGGTGAACCAAAATACTTTTTTTCCTGAAAAATCCCCCCCCCCCCTCCAGCGTGTCTTATATGCCAAGAAATATGGTATATCATTTTATGATTTTAAATGTTGAGATAATTTAATGTCTTAGTTTTCCAGGCTTTATACTTAGGAAATGATGAAAATGTAAATGATCCAATTTTCATTATAAAAGTGAAGTCGATTAACGAAAAGTTCCGTAAGTAATCACAAATTGAAGAACAAAATTTGGTGACATCTATAATGCTTTCATAAAAAAAACTACCAAATAATCTGAAATCTCTTGAAAGTTACAGAGGATGACAATACAGTATGTTGCTATGTTAGTTATAATGTGATTCCATTTGGCTTCCAAAGATATTTTTGCAATATTTCAGCATGAATTCAAAATCTCACTTTAACAAAAATAACCTTTGTTCTTTTATGTGCATGACTGCCAGAGTCTTGAGTTTAAATGTCTATTCTACTCTATTTTAAAATACAACAATAATTCCCATTAGCATTACTCATATAAAACCTTATACTGCACTCTCACTCACAAGGAGAGGCTACAACCTTCAGGTCAGGGATTTTGATGAAATGTGATCAGGTGATTCTACATCGAAAATAAGGAGACCTGTGCAGTCAATGAAATGGTTCATAGTAGGAAGATACCAATAAATATACATCTGCATAAAAAATTGTTCCTTTAACACCTATTTCCTCCAAATAAAAATTTTAGGGCATCATATGGTCATCTGCAAGTTTTTATACTTGTTCAATAACTAGAGTGCCAAATTTTCCTTTAGGTTTTTTCTATACACAATAACACATTTGGCAGTATTTTTCCCAAAGCAGAAATTGAATATTGTACCATGTATGGATGTGTATTATTAATCACGTCTCCACAGTTAACTTCCATGTATTTTTTCACCAGCGTAAGCTAACGTATGTTACCGACCAAGTGTAAAAACCAGACATTGTATAAAATTCCTAGGCATTCTAATACCTAATACCTAAAATGCTTTGACAAAGTATAAAATAAATGTATTTTGATCCGATCTTTTATATTTTACCTAGGGATTCTTTACAATACCTCGGAATTATATAAAATGCAGAAATTAATTTAGGCAAAGCATTAATAGGACAAATGTTAATATGCAATGCTGTTTATTGCCTCACCAGCACTTGTGCAGTTTATCCCCCCTGGACAGATTCTTGTGATTTCTTTTTCTTTCTTTCTTGTGATCTTCTTTTGTTCACTCCAAGGGAGTAATACTGGAGATTGACCGAGTGTTGGGCACCTGCGATGCCTTGACTAAACAAATCTCTCCCTCACCATGCCAGCAGTGATTGGGTACCTGAACAGTGACGTATAGGTACTGTTTATCCTTTTACGATTTATTTCATACTTTGCCTAAAAGATTTATGCATTGTATAAATTGCCTAGGAATTCTACACAATTCCGGATTTCATACTTTACTGGTAACACATGCAAAATATTCACAGAAATTCACAATATTCACTATTTTTGCTTCTGGTCAGTCTGCAGGCAAGACTAATATGATCAATAATATATAATTAATATAACAATAAAGTTGATAATTATTATTATATATGGCCATTCATGCATGTTGACATTTTTCTTGCTTCAAACCATTGTTTCATTGACTGCAATATTTCAAATGTCCATTATTATGTTTCTGCATTCATTATTTCCAAATAAAAATTACCTAAGAATATTACTTTTCAAATAGCCCATCATTAATTTTAAAAAATGAAAACATCGATCGAACCTGAGCCTATGCCATAAGACCATGTTATCCACTCAGCCATACCCAAGCTTAGCAACAATTCTACAATGAATCCTATTAAGTTGCATATAATATTTTTGCATATTTTCAATGCTGATTTCTTGAATCCAAGGGCACATTCACAAAAACCCTGAGACATAGGTCTCCTTATTTTTTATGTCTGGTTGCATTTCACCAAAATCCATGATCCTTGTTAAAGACCAAGCTTTTATATTTGGTACAATATCTTTCTCACATGATACAAAGTTGGTAGATATTTTTAACCACTTAACAAAAGGAATGCATTGATATTTATGATGTGTATATGTATTTAAATTGAATTTTATGAACTCATTTTAGGATAGTAATTGCCTAATCAATAAGTATAATTTAGTCTCTTGAGACTGTGGTCACCAAACTTTTTGTATTTGCGGCACCTTTTCAAAGATAAACAGAATTTGAAGCAGCCCTGTCTTGATACAAGGTTTTTATATTTTTACAAGCAGGTATTACAATCTTTGGATGCATCCATTTGTTGGTATTAAACCATAAATTTATTAGAGGAAAACTTATTGCTCTAATTACCTATCAACACATCAAAATCACTGATTTATTTAGCAAACAAAGTTATTTGTGGCACCCCTAAAAATCAGCCGAGGCACACCAGTGTGCCATAGCACCCAGTTTGGGAATCACTGCCTTGAGATTTCATTTTCATTGGTTTAACCTCGGACACATATCAATCATTAAAATAAAGCTAAATTTTGTTTGAAAATGAATACTTTGCTGAATTTACCAGATTAAGAGTAGCCTTTAAGATGTCCTGAAACCATGCTTCAGAATTTTGAGGGTTGTCATCCTGGCAGAGTACTTGCAAGCCAAGAAGTGTACTGACACGAAACACATTTCGACGACTGGACAGTCCATCTCCTCTTTCAACTAAAGCACCATTTAGTTCCACACAAAGCTCTGGAGATGCGGCAGGCTCACCAGAACTGTTACCTCCACCTAAAGTACCACCTTTCTGCAAATAAAAACATAACATGATTATAAAATCAAATAAGTACCATATTTACGCGAATTCAAGACGACCCCGAATCTAAGATTTAGCAGACTAACAAAACAAAAAAACCATTTTATGATCTAATTTCCCACTGAATGTATTTGGTGTGTATTCAAACACACGCATTCAGTATAGGTATACTAGTCCATTCATTAATTGAAATGGTTTGATAAAAATTTTTGTTTGAGAAAAAAAACTTTTTTAATGTAATTTTTAAATTAAAACTGTATTAATTGTAATCCGGATCGTAAGTTTGCAATGAAAAATTTCAGTAGATACAGTTATTTTATCTTGTTTCATTTGTTTAAAGAAACATCAATTAAACACGAACTATACTTCCTAAAGTTCTATGACAACTCGTTGCAGTCAGTTTGTCGCGCACTAATTCGTCACACAAAAAATTCATTGTGCATCAATACATTGAATGACTAAGTCATCGCACGACAATTCAGCACAAGAGAAATTGGAAGGTGATATGCTATGACTGGTGTACAGCAGGGGGAGACACTTTTCCACAACAAACTTTTTCTTTGTATTTCAATAATACCAGAATGAATCGCAATTCTCTCTGCAAATTATGCAAGGTGAGATACATTGGATGGTGTATGGCAGGGAGTGACTCCCAACCCAACAAGTGAACCCTCTGCCATAATCAGTCATGGTGTCTCGCCTTCCAATTTGTGTCACGCCGAATTTTGCAGGCAATGAATTATCTCGCGACAAATTTGTCAAGCGACGAATCGATGCACAATGAGTTTGTCATGCAATGTATTGATGTGTGATGAGTTTGTCATGTGACAAAATGATGCACGATGAATTGACGTGCAATGAATTGACAACGATGTATTAATGGTATATCACTTCTCACTCAATTTTAAGACAACCCCCGATTTTCTCAAGCTGAAATTTGAAAAAAAAACCTTAAGGATTCAGGTAAATATAGTATTCAATTTCAACAGATATGGAAAGTTACTAAAATAATGTTGGATGATCTCAGTAGTAGAGAAGTTCAAATAGAAATTGAGAGAATGAGATGTATATTTCAGCTATGAAGCAGCAATCCTTGGAGATAATTTTTAATCAACCTATTATCACAAGAGTAACTTAGATTGCCTATTGGGTTCAAGCTATGAGCTGATAGTTCACTTTTGAATCAAAGTCTGTGAGTTGACGATTGAAGCTCATTTATTATTATTAAACAAAATAATGCTTATAACCAAGGTTATTAAAGAGCTTTAGAGGTACAGAGAATGTATATTTGAAATACATACCATAGCAGCAAAAGTTTTGGCATCCTTAAAGAACAAGAGAAACAGTTCAGTGAGGACAACGTGACTAGGGGCCCAATTCTTCCTCACCCGCTTTCCATTCTCAGTGATTTTGGTTCGGTTCAGTGTTCCTTCCCTTAAAACACACTGCACAGACAAAGAGAAAAAATCATTACTGAAATTACAAAGGTGAAATGTTTCCAGGGGTCATTGAAATGCATTTCTAAAAGTAACTGCATATGATAGAAGTGCGATAAAAGTTCAATTTAAGAAGAAACACTACTTATTAATGCTACACATTAATGTTATTAAAATCATTACCATAATCAAGCCTTGACAAAAATAACTAAACATAAGTACATGAGGTATTATGAGATTAGAGAACTCACTTTTCATCACAGAAAACCGGTGCCCGAGACTTTTCGTCACACTATAGCCATTGGTACTTACAAATTACAAAAAGTAATTACAGTTGTCTCAATACACAAAAAATAATTACAATAGTCTTGATAACCTGAGTCTCAATAATCTGAGCTAAGCTTAATCCAAGGTCATGTTTTCAGAGTCATCGCATCGAAAAAAGATGTATGGCAAATAAACAAAAGACTCCTCTCATGTCATGTTTACCTCAGATTATAGAGACTGTACTGTACTATGGTGACTTTTCATAATAAAAAATATTTTACTTGACAGTTTTTATAAGTTTTTATTGAAAGCACCAATTCAACTAACATTACAATCCCGTTACTAATCCATTAATCCAGTTGTTCCCAACCTTTTTGTAGGCGTGGCACCCTTTCAAAGATAAACAGAATTTCGCAGCACCCCAGACTTCAAGCAAGGATTTATATTTCCACAAACAAGTATTACAACCTTTGGATATATGTAACCATTTGTTGGTACCACACCATAATCAGGTTATTAGAAATAAAATTAATGCCCTAGTTACCTGTAAACACATCCAAATCGTTGATTTATTTACAAAATTAATTTTATCACAGCATCCCTAAAAATCAGCTGTGGTGCCCCAATGTGCTGCAGCACCCAGGTTGGGAACCACTTTATTAATCACTTAACACCACCTTTTCTTAACTTCTGTTCATTTCCTTTTGTATTATACAGTATTATGTACAACAGCAGGGACAGCAAAGGCTCAATATTTTTTGTGTCAATGTTAAAGGCATCAATTCTATTGAATGGCCAACTTCTTGTGATACGTCACAAGTGGCAATGGTTTTTATGCAATGAGAAGTTACAAGTATTAATTTCACTGAGTGATGAATTTTCTTCTTTGACCAATGCCAGCGAGAACAAGTTGAATGTACGAATTTTCTATGACAAAAATTTGGAACACCATAAGATTAGATCATGGCATTACACGGTAGTTTCTATTTTAGGGCCAACATATATGTTCAGATGCTTACACTACACAGAGATTAAATGTCAGCCTAGCAATTTTAAAAAACAAAATCACCTGATTTCCAATGTGACACCAGGCATCTACAACATATTCACCCATGATGTGCTATTCCACTTCATGCTCTTAAGCAGGCATATTAAAATGGTGGCTCACAGCACATATGTGGCCATATTTGCCTTTCTGAAACCTCAATGCTATTTTTTATACAAATAATAAAATTTAATATTTTGAAAGCTTCATTTTTCTATTTATTAAATTAAAACAAAAATTCTGAATTATTGCTTTTAATAACAAAAACAATAACAAAATAATTGTCCAATGCTCTATTTTTTCCTACTAATTGCTAAACAACCCATTGAGATCAACATGACTACCTAACACCACAAATATCATTAAGCTACTGCTCAAAATGAGAGTAAAGCACGACCATCAATTAATTCATAGAAAACATTTTCAATCGTTTGACCCTTTGGAGGATAAAGTTCTCTAAAGTATGTTTAACATACACAAAACGTTTATATTTTGTTTTTAGTAAAGTTGCATTTCTGATTGGGCGATTTGAACAATCTTTTTTATCTTCTACTTTAATAAGTATCCTAAATATCAAATTTTATCAAAATACATTCAGCAGCTCAGAATGTGTGTACAGAGCAACAGAAAAAAAAACAAATATTATAGGTGCTTTAAAAAAAAGAATCTTGCATAAAAACATGTATATAAGATGAGATAAGAAGTGCAACTTCCAAGGTGTCACAATAAAAGCAATGCAACCCCAAAAAGTTTAATGGTTAAGCAATTTCACTCTAAAAGATTACTATGAAAAACTTTTTCTCACCATATTTCCATCCCAAAGTTGAGGCCAGTCTTTAGCTGAGGGCAGTTTCCCAGAGGAAGGTATTTTAATTTCACTATTTCTAAAAGCAAGAAATAATTATCATGTACAGAAAAATGAATTTTGCATATTTTTATTTTGTTATTCCATCAAAATAACAGCTAAATGATAAGTAGCTAAAAATGAAAAAAATGTCAAAGAGAAGTGTCCCAAAAACAAAGGTTTGCAGACTTACATGGGGTCCATAAGCACCATGGAGCGTGTTTTAGAGGCCCTCCCAGACCTTGACCCACGTGATTCTTTGTCCATTTCTCGTAATTGTATCAGTCGTCCCCCTGATGCCTTCTCCCATTGGCTCTGAATTTCCTTCACTTTGGGCATTGGTGGTTCTCCTCTTAGGGCAAATCCTGATCCTCCCTCTTTCTCTATATCGTCTTGGCCATTGGCCCCAGGGACCTCTTCACCACCTGAAGACTTTCCGGAGATAAAAGAATCAGACCCCATTGGAGAGGCTGATATTCCAGCTGGTGGTGGTGTCTGGAGCCACATAAATAAATAAAGTATACAACAAAGTGGGTAATTTTTAAATGTGACAAATGTAACAGCCTACAAGTGTTTTTTCCTATAATTTTATCTAATCTAGTTGTTTTACATTTCAAGCTAAAATTTTTTTCAACATTTGGAGATGATTGATTTTTTCTCATAAAGAATTTGCTTATATTGACTATTTAAGTAAATATTGTTAGTTAATCATTAAAAATGCTTTCCACACACCTTTGAATAAAATTTACTGCTTTTTGATAACAATAAGGTACTAGAAAGAGAGTGCAAAAACTGGATTCCTATTCACTGTGCCAATGATGGTGTACTGTTTCAATTAGAGGATACAGTATCATCCATAAAACATTAATTAATATTTCTGTAATAATTTTGAACATCAGGTTTCTTCCAAATACATTTCTTATTAACACTTTGACTGTTATGAATACATTTAAGTGAGGTGATTTAATATGCTTATAGTGCTACTTATGCAAGTAGGTATTTTAGTTTTCTCTAAATTGCTGTGATCACATTAACACGATTCATTTTTTGCCTCTCTGAGCCATCTACAATGTTTTCTATGCACTCAGTACTCAAACATCTTTGTGGATACAAGACAACTGAAGCAATATAAAATATTGCAAATTTTACTAGGATAAAAAACATTTCCAACCCAGCATTCAGGCATATTCATAATATTTTGATGATTTTGTTCAATTTCATTGATAATGTTCAGGGAAATTATCACTCTTTAAATTTAAAAATATATTTCTATGATAAAAACTATGAAAAGCACTGTTTTCCTGATTAAAATAACACTGCAGTTAAGTTGTGAATCTTTAATCCATTAGCTAACTTGTATAATCACATTTCAGGTGTTTATTCTCACCTGAGATGGCGAGGTTACACTCACTTCTGGAAGTGTCCAAGATGACTCGTTGCTATTTTCTTCGAAGAAGTAAACTCTTCCTTCTGTGTCGTTAGTAGAATACCACTAAAAGACAAAAGAGCAAAATAATTAATATTAAAAAAATAAAATTTTATGGTATAATAGATGTAACACAGGACTGGGAAAGTGAGCTATGCATCATAAATAGATGTATTTTTGCAGTGTAGTTTTTACATTGAAATAATTAAGGTATTACTAAATTTAATATTTGATGATGAAATTTATAAAAGCAAGGTATCAATTACTTTTCAGGTTCAAATGTAGTAATAATTCCAGTAATGGTACCAGCATTTAAATTTATTATTGAATGTTTATGATCCAAAGAAATGTAAAAACTTCTAGCATCATACAAATTCATAATACAAAATTTCCACAGTAAACTAATTAACTTAATTTGATTGCTGAATTGCATCAAGAGTCTATTTTGCCAAATATCATCAATAATGGTTAATCTAGAGGAGAAGTTGGTAACCTATGGCCCACGGACCACATGCAGTCCCCGCGAAGCTATGATGAAAGGTTGATCGGTATAAATTAACATGGGCAATTCCATATTTTTTCAGTAAAATTATGGTCTCAAAACCTTTTCTGGTGAAGTTTTAATGCTGGTAAACTAATTAGAATTGATTTTCTCTAATGTGAAAGCACAAAGTCTCTAGGTAACTTCTGATTTAAAGGCCCATCTGGCCCACTGAAGCTCCTCTGACAACCCATGCAGCTCTCTGAAGCATTCACAAGTACAAATGTGGCCTGCCATGCAGAAAAGGTTACCAACCTCTGATCTAGAGCATAGCTAACATAGGAACATGAAATATTTTAAAAAAATAGCATCAGCAGTGCAGTGCAACCTCAAAGTGAATAAATAAACAGTATCCTAAGACAGACAAGTTGATGTCTCATTTACCAACATGAATCATGCAAATTAAATGAGTACATTTCTTTATGATGGCCTAATAAAAATAAACTTATTTTTCTGCTACCACAATCTGAAAAAATAACAAATATAAATAAAAAAGGACTGAATTGAAAGTAAAAGGGTATTTAAGAACAGAATTTCAGTTTAAAAAGTACCAATTATTTCTTCCTGAAAGGATATCTAAATACTGCACTCTTACTATGAAAAATTAGATCTAAAACTATTTACAAAACCAATAACTATTTTCAGAAACTGTAGTTCATACATCGTCTTATTTAAGATTAATAACATTTTCGTGCTAGGCAATATAATAATTTAGTGATTTTCACTGATGTAGACACAATTGCAATTTCATTCTGGCAAATATGCGCCCAAAGCATGTTAAATGACCATATTTCTCAATAATCTAAAGTTTCTTCTATAGACCAACAAAGAGAGCAATTTAATACATAAACTTTCCAATAACCTTGAAGATAAATTGCATACTATTACTTGGAATATTATGACACTTTAATTTAGGAAAACTATTTCATGGTTATATAAATATAGATGTATCGAGTCAGTGCCATATAATGAGAAAATTACTGTAGTGAACTCTTATGAAAAGGATGTTTTCAAACAATTTAAATTCAATAAATGAAAGAATAAAACCATCGAGGGAAATAAATACTTTCCAGAATAATATAAAAACAGTTCGTCAAAGTCCATGTCTTTTCTTAGTGGTCAAGATAAAACTTTTTCGCGCTCCAATCGCAAAATTTAATCAAATTTTTAACAAATACTTCGTACGTCAAAACTTTCGCAGAATGAGTTAAACGCCAAAATTCTCCGTCTCCATCCGCCAAAGGATCCTATAACATCTATCCATACAATACAACGCACATAAAAATAAACCCAAAAGAACGAGAGGCAAGACGTCAGTGTCAGTCGACATGGGACAGAGGATAAGCGAACCATACCTCCTCCGCGGATCTCTCCGGGTCCGCGAGAGGCGATCCGCATCCCACCGATAACGACTGAGAATCCTCCGGATCGAACATGGTGCTCTCCAAGAACTCATCCTCTTCCTCCAAAGAGCACCATCCAGAAAGACCCCTCTTCCAAGCCTCTATGTCACTCGAGCAACTCCCCTTGCGCCTGCCTCTCACGAACACACCCTTCCACTCCTTCGTTTCACTGTCACACTCTTCCTCTCCTTCCTCCAACCTCTCTTCATCATCTTCTTCTTCTTCCTCCTCCTCTCCCCCTCCATCTTCTCCCGCCTCCTCATATTCACATCGCGGAGATTCCGCGCTTATTTCAGATTCGTCCGCGGGGGCTTCTTCGCTACCGACCGAAAATTTGGCCAATTTGACTCTCTCTTTCTCCACCCTCACAGCTGCGATCATTCCCCTTTCCACTTTCTCCTCCACCTTCTCTGTGGCCTTCTCCGCGACCTTCAACTCCGGGGACTTTTCTTCCGTAAGATTGGCTTCCGCAATATCACAAACGTTGTTCGCTTCTTCGCTTCGCGCCAGTGTTTTGGTGGGAGTGGCGGTCCTCGCGTCTTCGCACCAATCCACCTCGCCCAAATCGTTCCTCTGCATTTCCTTCGACTCCGTAGGAAACCTAAAGGGTGACCTCTTCCTCCGCGGAGGAACGGGGGGACGGAAAGTGTTGGGAGCGCCATCGGACGGCGGCTCCGTCCCCAGCGTCGGAATATCCTGGGAAGACGAAGAGGACAGCTTGGACTCCGAAGAGGTGGACCTGAAAGAATCGCTTTGATTCAATATGGAGGGGCTTTTTGGGACTTGGATGGGAGAGCCGACGTCGACGGCTACTTCCTCCGGACGTCGGCACTCCTTGACTATCGACGTTCCACTTATTTCTGGCTTCCCTTCTTCAACCCCAATTCTCGCTCTTTCCGAAGAATCATCCTTGCCCTCTTTCGCCTCCGCTCCTTCCTCCTCCTTCCCCTTCCTCAACTCATCCGTATTTTCTCGGCTCTTCCTTCCTTCCTCGCATACCTTAACCTCCTTTCCCGTATTTACTTCGCCCGTTTTCTTCACATCGCCCTTTTCCTCACCCCCTTCCTTCTCGATCTCCTCCCCCTTCTTCGCCACCCGTTTACTCTTCACCTCCTCTCCTATCGCCTCCTCCTCCTTGGCCTTTTCCTCGGCCTTATCCACCAAACCCAGGGCGGACAGCCTCCACTCTATTCCCTCGCCCCTCGTCCTGCCGCCTCTCACCGCAACCGCTTCCCCCTCCGCCGCCACCCCGTCCATTGCCCATATCCCCTTCCATCCTCCTTTGCTGCAGGGATTTTCCACACCCTCCTTTCCTCCCTCCTCCTTGCCTCCCGCCGCCGCCCCATTCCGATCCCACGCTTTCACCCCCCGACCTCCCTCGCCGACCCCTCCCACACCTGTCCCTCCGACCCTCGCCGCCCCCCTGCCTCCCCGCGACATAGTGCAACAACCATCTCCGCTGCAACACGAGCACGCGTCTTCGTAGATGCTGATTTCTCCTCCGCTGCCCCTCCTCCTCCTGCCGCCCCTTTCGCACACCCTCACTTCCATCTCCTCCGCAACCCTTCCGCGCTCTTCATCCTCCCCCTTCTCCTCCAGGGTCACTCCCTCCTCGTCCTCCGTCCCGTCCTGCTGCGTCCTCAGTTCCGACAGCCAGTGAGAGACGGCGTTCTGACGCAAGGGATCGGGCGCGTTGTTGCAGTGTTGGGTGCGGGGAAGAGTGGCGGCACACGACGAAGTGTATGCTATCTGAGGCGCGGGACAGAGCTCCGCGCGAGACATCAACCTTCTGGGAGCCACCGAGACCTTCGCCACTGCCTCCACACCGCAGTCTTCCTCCCTCCCTCCTCCGCCCTCGCCGTTGGCTTCCCGCACGACCTCGCGGTCTCTCCTCACTTCCTCATCCCGCGGCGGACAATCAGTTCTCGCGGCTTCCGAATCCGACGTCGAATCCTTTAGATCCTTTTTTGGCGCGCTATCTCCCACGAAGGACGTCTGCCACTCGCATATCGTCGCCGAATGCGAGATTTTCTTGGGAAGCGGCGCGAAAACGTACTCGTCTTCTTTGGTGAATTGCCGGAGCACTTGGCGGTCTCCCTTCCAATGTCCCTTGGCCCTTGGGTAGGTGGCCCTCGCTTCGTACGCAGACATGAGCGCCATAGGCGTCTGGACCGCCACCGATCTCACCTCTACCGTTGCCCTTCGCTGTATCACGGAGGGCTTGCCGTCTTCGGGGTTCTGCGTGGGAGGTTCTTCGTCCGAGAATTCCGCGTGGTTGTAGTTGATGTAATGCGGGTTGTCGGGGACGGTCGTCGCGGTTGCGGGGGCCGGAGGCAGGGGTGGCGTTTTCCGCGCATCACGCACGGTGTGGTTGGGCGCGGTGTGGAACGAGTTCCTGAAGGGATTGAAGGGCGTAGACGGGGAATCGGCCGAAAGAGGCGGAGACGTCGAAGTGGACGAGTAGGAAAAGTAGGCGGAGGAGCCGGGTGAAGAGGAGGCGGACGGACTGTCCCAGGGGGTGATGCTCCTCTTCGCACCCGCTACGCCTCCGCTCTGGATGGCCTTAACCGCAGAGGACATCGCCGCCGTGCCCTCCGACCCGTACGCGGCCGCTTCCGGCCCGCACCCGATCTTCGGCCTGGGGGGCGGCGGTGGGCGTGGCAGCGTCCGCGGGGGCAGGGCGGGCGGGGGCGCGCTGGTCCACGACGGCCCCACCGCGGCCCCCGACTGGGCCATGGTCTCGCTCCAAAGGGGGAGAAGGCCCTCAGTCGAGCGGGTCGGAGGTCATCCGAGCCTCAAGCGCGACACCTCAGTTCGCACGAGATAATCGTAGCGCAGCTTCCCACGAGTGAGAGTCACGCTCTCCTCAGAGGATCGGCTGCCTTTCACTGGTCGCCTGATTATCAGGGGACACGAAGGGGCAGTGACTCAACGCAGCGCAGAATAGAGACACGATTAAATACTTCATATCCAACGATAAAGGCGATCTGATAGAAGGGAACTTTTATAAACGGACTCGTCACACAAAGTCCGACGGCCTCCTTCGATATCAGGTCGGGCTATCAACAAAAACACTCGAGGAAAACAATCCTTTTCACAATAAACAACCGATGCCACAGTAACACACTGGCACACAGTAATCGCCACGACTTTCCACTTCAAGAACCTAGTAAATCTCACGCTGCAGAACTCGAACGGGACGTGCGCCGTAGCTTCGACGGTGTCGAATGCGTATTCCTTCTTCGCAGAATTAATCCCTCCTCTCGGACGTTGAAAAACCACGACTGCAACGTGTCCACATGCGAGCAATTGCCACCGCGATTTAAAAAAATTAACTAATGAAACAACTCCGTCCTCGGACAATCTCCCCGTTCGCCTTCTCCATGGAGAAAAAGAATGCACCAATTGGCGTCAATTGAGTGACGTCACTCGGTTCCTCCGCGGAAAAAGAGCGCCCGCGCCTTCTATCTTCTGGCGGCTGATGCCTTCTGAGTCGCGCCGACCGCCCCCGATGACCGACGGCTACGGAATGCGATCCCTCCGTGCGCGGCGACGACAACCCGCCCTCCGCGTGCGTGCGACTTTCCGTATTCCACGCGCCTGCGCAAGAGCCTACCCCTTTCGCCCCTCCGCCTCCCCCTTCCCCCTCGACGACTCCTCCACTTCTCGACTCCTCGGATGGGAGACAAGCACAAGAGAGTCGCAAGAGCAGAGCAAGGCACCTCTTTGAGCAACAATTGCCCTCTCTCTTTTTCCTCCCCAAGCGGAAGGTGACTCCCACTTTCTCCCTCCCTCCACCTCCTCCCATTCAACCTCCTTCATATAACAGTCCTCTCTAAAGCACACACACATCCTCCGGAGCCCCTCCCCGCTTTATCGGGCACGGTTTCTTTCTCCTTTAACGTCTTACTCACGCACTTGACCAAGGTCATTCATAGGCCATCCTATCGCGGAAGAAAGAGTGAGGGGGAGAGAGCGGCAGGTAGAAAAAAACGAAGATGGACAATGGAGGGTGGAAGGAAAACTGGCGGGAATTTGATCCCTGCGATCGATTGGCGGAAGAAGGCTTAAATGTCCCTCTCCTGCAGCCACGAGCGCACTTGTCCGCTAAAGAATGTTTCGCGGACTATTCTCAGCAATAAGGAAACTTTCAGCTCGATAGCGCGAGAAGGTCGAGGAATGGTTCGTTTCTAAAGAAATTCGCAAGTACGGAAAACGCGTCATTTTTTCCTCTCGGACTTCTTAAAAGAACGCCACGAGTGGAAAGAAATGAAAAAACGAGAACAGATAGTGCGAATAGAGATATCAAAGATGGGGTGGGAAGAGATTAGAAAATTTGGAAATGTATGGCGACCATTACAGAAAGTTCGCTGGATTGAAAATATGACAAATGAGGAAGAATTAAGCGGGATAGAGGAAGGAAATGGCGTAAATATATTAATTAGGAAGTCTCGAAACGAGGAAATAAATAACCTACCGGGACAAATGAAGGAATGAATTTCACGACGCTTAGAAAGCCAGAGGGCAATGTTAATGTCAGCAAGTTTAACAATGAATTGAGAAAAAAATGCTTCATAACCTTTTCTACCTTTGTCTTTTGCAGAAGTGTAAAAGTAAATACTATACTCAGAAACTATATATTAAACAGGTGAACCTTTAGAATAAAAGTTGTTTTGAAACGGTAAATTTGCCGTTTTCAGAATTGATCAAGAATTGCAACGCGCAGAATTGATGAGCAACCGAGAGGAACAATCACCTCAGCGCGCGCATCAAAATACGACTTCAACCTTGCCTGGTATGCGGATAAGTATAGAACGAATACGACTCGAGCACCCAGGAAACAACAACAGCAACCCGAAACTCTTTCTCGTATTAGTCCTTAAATCACTTCCAACGGTAAGATTTTAATCTGCGGTTAAACTTAAACGAACGCGAAATATCGGTGACGGCGACTTCGTTAACGCGCTAATTTACGCCGGCGTTTTTCAAAAGAGATGCTATCCGGAACTACAATTTCACTTCAAAACAGTTTCTAGGGTTACCATTGGGCAATCCTCGGTGCGCTCACGACCGCTGCTAGACTATTTTTAAGCGAGTCTGACCATTGTCGACGAGCGTGTGAGAGTGACGGCATGGGATCGGATTGTAGTAACGTGCCGAAAAGTCTTTCGCCACGTTCAAAAACATGCAACTACACTCCAGAAATGAAAGCCGCTTCGGGTTCTCGCGGTTGAAGCATAAAAGGGTGGGTTAATCGCCCAGTCCGAAAGACCTGGACGCGAGGGAATGTGAGACAGAAGATGAAATTTATTTCTCCACGTATTACGTTTCACGAATGAAAAACATTTTCCGACATCCAAAATCGCGGATAAAAGCGAGATCTCCGCAACATGGCGCCAGAACATCCTTCTCGGAACGCAAGTCATATCTTTCCACCACATGTGATGAGTCCTTGAACTCGATGCATGGAAAAAATGGCATCTTCGTCTTTTTTCTCTCAAACCGAGAGTAAGACTGAAAGATGGAGGTTGAATAGTGAAGAGGAAATCTTTTCGACGTCCCCACGAAGCGGCCATCGCGTCCAAGAGCGAAATTGTCCCGCGGTAGGTTCGATTCCGAGATCCAGTCATTGGGGGAGACATCGCCAAGATACAGCGGGCCATAACACGCCCGAACGAATTTACAAAACCGCTGTCCGGAGAGAGGGAAACGATTCGGAGACGTAAAGGATGGAAATTTGCCGGCTGTCAGCGAAATTCATTGCATAATAGGCGACTTCTCGTGGTGATTCATCGTCCTCTGGTCGCCACTTTCCGAGAACGTTTCTGGGTAGAGACATGTTGCCGCGAAATTGCACTGACGAATCGTGAGAACGTTTAAAAAAATATGTCGCAACAAAAAGACTAAAGGTGACACATTATTCAAAGATAACATCGATCATGAAGATCTCCGAAAAAAGTGGAGAACAAAAAAGATACGGAACATTCCATCAAAGAATAACGTCATCTTAACCATGGGCGTCCGTAGAAATTTCTCCCGTGGGGGAAAGGGGGGCAAGAATCTTTGAAAGAGCGCCATTGCTATTTTTTTAGATAGTGGGCGTGGTTTCTTAGAATGTGTTTAATCATATCTGGTGTCCTTTTCATAAACTGTATTTGTTACAAAAAATAGCAATTTTAGGCTTATAACTTTTAAAAAATTCACTTTTCCAGATTGTCCACCCCTGCGGACGCCCATGATCTTATCCCTCTCATGCACGAGGTAAGAAAATGTTTTATATATAGGGAAATTTAATTGAATCGTAAATAAATCAACGAAAACCATATTAAAATTTTTAACTATGTTTATTTCAGAACACGCCAGTTCCCTCTTGCGTTACACATTCCAATCGAACGCTTTCGAAGGAACGCCGATAATGAGTACAATAGCAGGGAATCCGAAATTAGAAGAGACGAAGAACAGACGACAAAGTGAAACGATGGCAAAGCAAGAGGAACGAGCAACGGGAGAGAAGAGGAAGGTATGCGAGCGATCGAGGGCGCGTGTGGAAAGGAAGAGAGAGCAAGGAGGACAAGAGAGAATGAGTTGAGCAGAAGGAAACGGAGACAGAACGTAAGGAGGGGAGATGTGAAAAAACTGAGCGGATGATAGGGGTGAGAGGAAGCGAAAAAAAGCACAAGGGAAGGAGTGTGAGCGTTGAGGGATTAACTCAGAGATTGAAAGAGAGAGAGAATTAGATTTCGATGGAATAGAGAGAGAGGTTAAGAGAAAGAGAGAGGTTAAGAGAAAGAGAGAGGTTAAGAGAAAGAGAGAGGTTAAGAAAGAGAGAGGTTAAGAGAGAGAAGCGAGAGCGGGATGGCGGAAGACTTGAGTGAAAGAGAAAGGTGAAACCGCAGGAGAAAGGCCGGGAGAAAGAGATTACCGGAGAATAGAGAATGGGTGGGAATCGCCTTTGAAATCCACGGGGTTAACGAATTATATGAGCGTCTGGTTTGTAGCAGAGAAGCGAGGCAGACGGGATGGGAATCCGACACACGCGCACACATACACACGCAGGCATACATACACACGCACACACATGCGGGCCCCTTAATGAGATTCTCATTAAGCCATACGAAAGAGCTTTTTCATACTCCCGATTTCTTTAGCCCAACGAGACTAGAGAAGGTGAGTGAGAGAAAGTACGCATATAATACAAGACCATAGGTTACGCAGCAATGTCCCTTTTTCCCCATTCCCATTTATCCCTCATTTCCCTTTCTCCCTCCACCTCCTCCTCCCTGCTCAACTCCCGGAATCGCTTTACGTTTCTCACCTAAATCCGTGGCAACTTCCCTCCCTTTCTTTCATTCACTAAAACTTTCGAAAACGAACGCGTCTTGCCTCAACACAGATCTTCCACCCGAAGCTGCCTTGTTTTTGCATCCACCGAGAAATCTCCAAAGACAGCTGCTCCTTCCAGCTCTCCCTCCCTCCTTAACTCTTTCCCTCCCTTCTCTAACTCCCTCTCTTCCTCCCTCCATCCTCTAACTCCCCCGCATCTCGACTACGACCCATCCCTACTCACCCCACTGCCCACTCTCTCACTCACCAAAGTTCTCTCTCTCCCCCTCTCTCTCTGTATGGAAGACGGGATTTAGGTGTAAGATGGTAACCTTGTTTCAGAGCCGAAACCTCGCTCAGCAAAAAGGTTACACTAACCCTATCTAAAGCATTGCCGCCGCGGAAGCGAGGGATTCTGGCATTACTCGTGAGAGGAGAAGAAAGTTTCGCGTTCAAAACGTAGTTAAAGAGCACATCGAATCGAATAGTACAGGAAAAAAATTGCGGCCGCAATAAAGTAACGGCGGTGTTTACTTTTCTTCCCTTTCTCGCCACGAATGACGTCACTTCTGATAAGCGAATCAAGAGTCGTAAAAACACCCATAAAAAATAAGACGCGACGAGTGATTCTTAAGTTGCGCCCATTGTGTTGATACGACCAGGACTAAACACGAGATGGAGTTTACACGAAAACAAGACGTCAGCCTCGACTGCCAATGCTTTCGGCGTTTTTATTTCTCATCTAGAGAAACACGCCAAAGCGATTCGAACTGCGCGTTAAACGAAAATCGAGGTCTCGAACGTAAATTTTTCCGTTATCATCGTCGTGTCGAAGTAATCGGACCACATAAGCCTTTCCGAGCAAGGACGAGCAGTTTTGAGAATCCGAACGTCCGACTGAATAGGAAAATTATTATTCCTATTCGCCGCTCAAACTGCTTCGTTATTCTTTCCCTCTCATTAGCGTCATTTGCGTCAAGACTCGAGGCGCCTAGGATCGGGCGTTAAACGCGGGTTAATTAGAAGGTCACGAATATCTACGATAATTATCGTCAATCGAGAGGCAATCTCGGAGGGCGACCTATTTCCGCTCGATACAGCCTAGCAGCGCTGCAATCTGTAAAAGCAATATCCCTAGACGGGCGAAAATTCGGGATGAGAGTGATGGTTCATAGTCGTCGAGAATTTTTTGCCCTCGCAGCTTATTTGAGCGCAATGACTAACGCCCTGCGGCACGAAAACAGCCAACCAAGATGCATTAGCGATGCTGGAAGATTATGATATCATCCCAAGTATTATTTATGTAGGTTATAAAAATAAACCTTGAAATTCTATACGAAAACAAAAAATAAACGAAAAACTATGGCGCCTTTGCAAGATGGCTGAGAGAGAGAGCGTTTTTATCGAGACAGCGCCGATCTCCACGTTTGTCTATATTTTACGAGGTCAGAGTTCCACAAGTATTTCTGAGAGTGAATAATAATAACGCAATACCTACGTTGATAATGAAGCTCGTGACTGTACAATATTGATTCATTTCCTACGTTTTTTTGTGGAAATGAAATTCTGAATAAGTTACCAAGTATCACTCTTGATGAAAAAGAATGAAATTCTGGGTCGTTTAACATTACATAGTGAAGGCAACATGTTCAAAACTCTCAATATCTATCAATAATCACAAATAATCATTTCTGCGTTTAACTCGTACTATACAAAGATTGTAAACGGAGGTACGGTCTTTATGATTATGGCATTAAAAAAGAGATTTTGGCATAAAAAGGACAATCTGGATATCGCTTCCTAATTTGTTATTTTCGCGACGGCGTTTTTTCTTAATTTCTTGCAAGAATACGGCACAAAAAAGTCACAATCCTGAAAAATGGAGTTCATCAAAGAAATGTTGGAATTTATTTTCTTGTTAACCCCGGTGCTATTACCGAATGCTAAGCTTACCGCCATTAATATCGAATATCTCCCTGTTTAACGGCCCCTATCAAGTAAATGATATAAGCAACGTATTGAAGTTTACAATTGGTTGAAAACAAACGAGGAAAACTTTTATGCAATTTTAACTGTCATGAGTTTGTCAACAACAGGATCTATCATTCTTACGTCATTAATTTCACTTGAGAAGAAATGTTATGCAGCTACAACAAAGATAATCCAGTGAATCGACTTCAGCATAAAATTCTGAATTGTGGCTAATTTCGACGTCTACTGTCGGTGTATAAAGTTAATCCAAAGGTTAAAAAATCAGCGTTTCGGACTTTATACGGCTAATGTTGTTTGAATAAAAATCGCACATGCTAAAAATACGATTCTGAGTAGTGAGGTCTGAGTTTGGTAGTTTTAGCAGTTTCAGTTGCAGCTGAAGATTTTATTTTTAATCGCATTCAAAGTCTCAATAAGAGATAATCGGAAACTTATTTAGAAACAGTAATTTTCAATTGCTGTTTATGCACTTTTCTTTAGAAATTTCTTTGTAAAATTAATCGATTCGACATTAATAGGGCACGTGTGTTCGGATAATGTCGCAATGAGCCAATTTCGGACATAACTCCGTCCTCTGGTCCAACACGCACCAATTGAAGCACCGAAAACCCAACCCTCGATAAGTTGACGATCATGTGGACAGGAACCAAAGCAAATCGAACAAAGAGAAAAATGATCGAGACACGGCGTCGAATTCGAAGGGAATGGATAGTCCCGTCGCTCGCCCCGTGGGACGAATTGCATTTCTCAGAATGGAACGCACGCCCCTCCACCAGAGAGGGATGAATTCCCTCGCTCTCTCCCTCCCTCTCATCTTTCCGTCAGCAGATGCTCTCCATAGACGCGGAACGGCGAGAGACACGCCCACGATAGAGGAAAAAAATCCCCACCCTTCCATCCCACCCAACCCCCTCTATCTCCCTCTCCTTCGTTCGCTGTCCCCCGACCCAATCCCCACCTCGCTTTTCGACGAAACACCTCGAATGAGAAAGGAGTAGATAAACTAGCACAGAAAACGAAGCCCACGTATCAGTTAAACGCGTCTTAGGCTATGGTGAATAAAGAGACAACTCTCAATAGTTGAAAATGAACAAAAAATACGATCCCATGATGCACTACACAATTTGATGCAAGTGACAACAGTAATCGTTATACTAAATGGTAAAAGGGATGTCGGTGCAAATTTTACCGAAAATATTTGTTGAGTAAGAAATACATATTTAATTTTTTATACCAATTAACGTTGGCTTCAACATGAATAAGAATTACCTTGATAAACAAAATTAGGGTTCGCTATTGTCAGTGTAAATTATAGGATACAAAACTTTGTCAAGCTGCAGGAGGTGTGTATGTCATCCTGTTCCTAAGCAGAACGTATAAAAAGGTATATCCCAATCTGCTACATATCCCAATAATTTTTTAACGAATTTAGAAATGGATTGGACTAAAATAATCAAAGGTACATAAGTAAAAAACTATCTTGTTCATATATATATATATGCGTGTGTGTGTGTGTATCCTATAAATAAAAGAATGTTTGTCTGTCTGTCTGTGGCAGCCATTACTATTCAGAAAATAAACGTAGAAGTTTCAAAATTTGGCAACAGCTTCAGGTTGATTCTGAGAGTTGCAGTGCCAAAAATAATTCAAATCGGCCAACGGGGGTCCGAGGGTCTACATTGTTGGGTCCAAATGCCAGTTTTTTTAAAGATATCTCAGCAACCAATTGACCGATTTTGATGAAATACATTTTCGAGCCTAAAATGGATAAAATCGGTCCACGGGGTCAAGGATCGTAATGTAGGGTCGATCCAAATTTCACGATTTCGAGGGGTCCCCATGGAACGGTCGGTCCAAATTTTGGTGATGTCCGTTTGCCTGTACGTATATCCCGATTAATTACGTAGGGGTGCCACAATTGCAAAGTTAAACTTTTCGATAGTTTGGAAGGAATTGGCCGAGCCGATTTCAACGAAATTTTGTATGAAGGAGTTGTGAAAGATAAAAAAACAAAAATAATATTTTTAGGATAAATATACAAAGCAGGGCTACCAAAATAAAAGTAATAAAAATGTTCTTTTTATAAGTGATTGTGTTGAACTTTCCGCAACGATTTTAACAATATTATAATATTTATTAAGCCATAACAGCATATTTTGACGGATCAACTAAACAGGCGTGCCACAATTACAAATTAAACTCTTTCAGTAACTATGGATTTGGAAGGAATTGGCTCAACGGATGTCAACTAAATTTTATATATATGGTTTTTACAAAATAGCATAATTAAATCAAGATTTTTTAAGCGGAGCTTAAGAGCAGAACTACCACAATTAATAAATAATAAAAATAGTTTGCAACTTTTATATATATATATATATATATATATATATATATATATATATATATATATATATATATATATATATATATATATATTAGAGTAAAATTCAAGACTCTCTTCTTTAATTAAATTCTAATTGTTTTTAATGAACTTAATAATTTTACGAGAAAATGGGTCAAGGAAGAGACTGAGGCGTTTCTGCTGGCAAAGAGATTGTTCCACTCCCCTTACTTTTAACTCGTATATTTACGAATGGTCAACTCGAAAGAGTTGGGAGCTATTGACGCTGCAGTACCGTGCTAACGGAGAAAATAATCTGGCATATACCCCGCGGAAGGCGAGGAATGTTTAAAGCTGCGTCGTCACAACAAGTAGTTCCCTTTGCTTAGACAGGTCCGTGATTCATTCTCAACTTCAGGATTTCCTCTCCGCTGCCTCTTTTCATATTTTTTCCGAAGCCATCCTTTATATGTTTCGAATAGTCTCGACTTCCCCTCTCCCCATCTCAGCATCCCTGCTTCGATCTCATTCTCTCAACTCCACATCTGGTTTCACTACTCATTAACGTCTCCCACTTTGCCGAGAATTCGAGTGTTTCTCTTTCAAATTAAATAAAGAATATTGCTTGCGTGCCTAGGAAATGCCGATCTGAGGTATATAAATGCATTGATTGTAACGTAACATTATATGAATACGCTCAGTATTCACAATATTAAGATAACGATTTCGTGTCCTACTCATAACCATATCTATTTTTTGTTAGGACACAAAGTTAAAAATGTCAAAAACAACACTAAAATCCAAGTCGCTTCGAAGTAACTGGCGCCGTCAACTTATTCATTCCTTCAAATACTGATCACATGCTTAACTCGCGATGCCTGCCGAAATCTGCCGCTCACTGATTAACCCCAATGGATAAAACTAAAATAATATAGGTTAATAATAATAAAATAAATTTTAAAACGACAAAAATAGCTGCTAGATGTTATGTCATTGCCGTACAAAAAAGCCCCACGCGAATAAGAACAACTGTCGGGTTTGCAGCCAGAGATTAGATACGCCGGGATTCCTATTTCCCTCTTCACGATTTTATTATGAGTATTGATTGCATCTATGCAATGATCTTATACGTATAAAATCAAATGCACAAATATTATCGTCCAATAGAGGTTTTCAAAGTGCCGATGCAATGAATTCAAGGAAACGAAGTACGATAAGCCAGTGTTATGCTTTCGTGAAAGATACCGCAAACATAGTTTACCCTGGTCTCCACAGTGCAAAGCAATAAAGTTTTAAATTACTTAACTCTGATAACAAAAATGCAACAGAACTTTTAGCCGCATTCCTTCAAGCAGAGTCACCGAACCATACCGCATCACGATTCTGGATAATCCACAGCGTAAAAAAGAACTAAGATTACGGACTACTTTAGCCGGAAAAACTCTACTTTACGTTATGACATCTACTTACGTAATGAAACTCAGGACTTGATGTTGACGAAGCACTAAGTGTGAAACGCTTACGTGATGCATGTCGATGCATAGAATGCGTATCAACGAAATAAATATTCACAAAGCTGCTTCTTGGAAAAAATATCCCAAGGACGTCGAGAAAGCGCAGAATATTGAAAAGCTATTCAAAATCAAATTAACGAGCTAGGCTTGTATCACATAAATCAGTACTTCTCAACCTGGGTTCCGCGGAAGAGGTCCAGGGGTTTCGCGAAAATATGTGAATTTATAACAGAAAGGGTGTGGTTTAATCGCCTTTATAGCCTATGTCAACAGAAACCATTCACTTCTAATTCATACATGGTTTGTTATTGCAATTCAATATTAGCATGGGTTGATATAAATAAATTTATATAGTATGATATACGGGAGACTTCTAGGATTTTAGTGACTTTTGAAGCGCCTGTTGGGCACAGCTGTGAAAGACTTTCATTAGCGGGGGAAGTATGACTCGGTGTCAACCCAAAGATTTCCAATTTTAACCTCCCCCCCCGATTCTCCAGATATTTTTTATCGTTTAAAATTAATATTACATTGATTATGAAATCAATAAACTTTGCCGCAACGTTAAAATTACTTGATTATATCTATTTAGTTGTCTTTCACCTTCAACCTTAAGTTGGATCTTGATTGGAAGATGGAGTGTGGTAAATATAATGTATTTTTTATTTTTTGGATACGAAATAAAACGCAACAATATTAATTTATTATTTATCAGTTTTTAACTTAAAATCATCTTTGTGTGATGAGCACTGTGGGGTTCCGCGAAGCGGTGTCCACTTTCTAAAGGCTCCGTACCTCCAAAAAGGTTGAGAAGCTCTAACATAAATGACACAGTTAACGTATGTACGTGAATTACAACTGAGGATGGCCACTTTATAGTTAAAACTCATATGATTTTCTAAACTGTTTAATATCAACAGGAGTTATTTTAAAAAGGCCAACATACTTCTTAAGTAATAGCTATGTAAGTTGCGTGGTGAGATATCACGAAAAATAGCAAATAACTGCTCGTTCTGAAACTATTAATTTCACATCCTTCACTTCACGGACTTCAAACCATTTGGAGAGAAAAAATGATTGAAGGAATGTAGACGACAGCGATGCAAGCAACGAAGCTGATTCGGTTTATAGAAAGCAAAACATTTTAAAATATTCCAAGTAAGTAAGTAAGCTGTTTAACTATAAATCCGCTGATTATGACTGTCAGATTCCTTCTCGTTGATTCATTTAAATAGTCGCTCCAAGGAAAGCGGTGCGGAAGAAAATGAAAACACAAAACTGTTTCAACGACGACGACGACAGGCAGAATGTGTCGAGAGAAGGTGAGGGTACGCGACAAAACGAGTATCGGAGAGAGAGAGGAACAAGGCCAGGGAAAAGACGGCGGCTGCAATTCCCAAGGATAAAGAAACCAACGTTAAGCTGAGGGGTAAAAAGGAAAGGTAAAGATCCAAAACAGACGATACATACGGATGCACGAAACTCGCCCCTTTCTAGATAAGATGCTTCTATATACACCTATCCCTCGATTTACACGGAACTTAATGTACACGGTTTCGGTTTTACACGGTCAAGAAAATGCGACCATTCCTCGATTTACACTGGATCTCTGTTGGTAAATTTTTTATGACACTGAAGATGACAGTGATTGAGGAGGAATTTATTGAAGTTTTCGTTAAATTACTTTTTTTCAATTTTATAATTATGTACATGTATTTCCTTGATAAAAAAATTTTATTCCCTCAATTTTTAATTTCCCAGACTGTATGAAGTTTTCGTTTAGTTTAATATAAATATCATTTTCTCTAGTGTTTACTCTATCATTACTTATAAGTTCAAATTTATTTTTTATTTAATGTGAAGGTTCATTTATACAATTCTTATATTATTATTACATTCGAATTCAAATTTCTGATAAATATATACTTATAAAGGTATAAACCACTCCTTCAGCCATAAAATTTATTGGAAGGGCCAATGCATTTCACCCACTATGTGGGCATCCTCAGGGCGAACCTGCTTCGACAGTGACACGAGGCCGACAGTCACTGTCGAAGCAGGTTCGCCCTGAGGATGCCCCACATAGTGGGTGAAATGCAATGGCCCTTCCAATAAATTTTATGGCTGAAGGAGTGGTTTACACCTTTAGTTAGTAGCCATAAGAACCAAGCCTCCAATCAACATATACATAAATCAAATTTCCAAAATATGCTTTATTTGAAAATAAACAGGAACCTAGCCAACAAGACAACAATTTTATATGAAGTGTTAGTTTCGATTTACACGGCGATTTTCGAGAACGCATCCCCCGTGTAAATCGAGGGATGGGTGTAGTTGCATATCAATAAAATAGAAAACTTGTCGGTTTGAATTGACTCTCCCATAGCAATCAACAAAATATATATTATGGTCTCAGAAATTTAAGGGCGGTTTATAAAAATCAATTAACTCCACCTGAGCTTTCAACGCTGTTTATAATATCGAGGCAGTTTCAGTATTTGAGTAGCGAACTTAAATTTCAAATGAAGTTGCAAAATCACTTCGACGAAAATGATTATTGCCGATACTAACCGCAAAGATCCAATTCACACAAACTCGATGCAATGACTGAGATTATGGCGAGCCAACGAAAATTTTGAAAATATTCACCATTAAATCATTAATTTGTTGTCGGATCGATCGAAGTAAAAATCGTACTAATTACCAATTGTTTTAAGAAAGCCAATCATTCAAATTCCAATCCTTGGTGCGAAAATGGCTTTTTCCTCATAATTTTCACCCGAGCATCATAGAGTTCGCTAATTGCGATCGATGGAGCTCTCGCTCCGCAAAAAATGCGAAGTAGGGAAAGGAGAAGATCTTTTATTGAGATTACACGAGAGAGAGAAAGAAAATGAGACAAGAAAAAATTCTTCCGAAATCGTTTTGCCGAACAAAAAAATTGTACCCCTTATCTCTAAAATCCCTTACAGCCTCACCCGATCGAAATCTCTAGTCACTAGACCTCTCTGAGGCGCACCTGCGCGCACCAACCTGTCTCTAGCCGAGCGGGACGGATTTAATTTTTAATAGAAACTCAAACCGAAGTCAAGGGGGAAAAACACAAAAAATCTCGCAAGATGGAGTCGTATTAACGGGCTTAAACCTACGCACCGCCTCACACGGCGAGAATCACAAAAAATGAATAATTCGCATAACATCAAGGAACGGATTAAATGGAGCGAGATTGCTTCAAGGTGGGCGGAAGGCGATTTCTTAGAACGCGCTCAAGAAAATAAATTACACTTCATAAAATTTTAATTAATTCATAGACAAGACTGGTTTTCCAGAGATAAAGAAAAAGAAAAATATCATAAATACGAAAAAATATTTTTGATGATAAGATGTGGGAGAAGAGCAGAACAAAATTTCAACTAAAACCTATTAAAATCCACGAACGGTGAACTACCGATCAAGACAGTAACTTCAAGGCTGAATGAACATAAATTACTCAATTTTTATGAGTTTACTATATCTTTTACCCTAACCCTGATAGCGCATAAAATCTTAGTCGAAAAGAGTCATCCAATAGAAGCGATTATGACATTTTTAGCTTTAAAAAACACCTCCATCTTTCGTGACGAAACAAAAACAAATCCATTAACGAAACAGACCGCAAAACTTCAACACAGGACATATTTTCTATCACTTTAACAGTCCAGGGAAAATTTTCGGTGACACACTATCAACACTTCGCAATGACTCTGCATTCAGCGCCAAACCGATAACGTAACGAGGAGGAAAAGGAAACGTCTCGCGTGTTTTCCCACCGCCAGCTCTCTTTTGCCGCGGCTTATCGCAACGCGAGATTTCTCTGAAACACGAAAAAGAGGAACAAGAGGAGAAACTAGGTGGGACAGACTATGGCTTCTGCATCGTGGCAGCACCGTCGACTTCCCCTTCCCATCTCGATATACGACTTCCTCCCACGACACAGCTCGAGTGAGGAGAGGCTGACGAGAGAAAGAGAGAGAGGGAAGGGGTACAGACTGAGGTTGGAAGGGAAACGTCTCTCTATCCCTCCCTCATCTATGAGAGACACCGCCTTCGGTGGCTGTCGCCCGCTGTTGCGGGAAGTATGAGGTCATTGAAGAGGGCCTTCGAGAAGAATTTCGATAGTTTTTTGTGGAATGGGCACTTCTCCCTTTCTCTCTTCTCCGTGGCAGAATGACGGGTTGAGGAAGGACGATCAAAAGAGGAGAGGACGAGGGTGGATGCACAGCCACGATCAAAGGAAAAAATGATTTAGGCTCCAAGCCGGTGCCTTGTGGTATAAGCCCAAGGAACGCAAAGACTGAATCAATGGAGAAAAGGAGCTAGTTGATGGTATAAGCGTATGGATAGACTACATTAGGGGAACTACAAAATGCTGCACAGACGCTTAGGGTGCAATTGTCTCTCTCGATGCATTAAAATTCCTATTAGTAAGCTAAACTTTAAAGTATTTTGTCATGTTTTACTTTTAAAAAATTGTTTCACTTTGAGACTGAAAAGTGAGTCTACAAAGCAAAGTTCAAACAGCTAGCTTAGAATAAAGACCGCGGGCCATATGACCATATAAGGAAATTAAATTCCTAAAAAGCGCGATAGTAAATATATCGATCGAGAGATCCGTTTCTTCAGAACATTAAATTTCAAAAACTCATTTAAAACCATTGATTATAATAAATTGGGCAACGAAATCACTCATCATTTCCTAATTCCATTTCATTAAGGATAAATCTGGTTTTTTTCCGGCACGCATCGCAAGGTCAAATTAAAAAAAAAATAATTTACAATATTAGCAGTACGCCAACGCCTGATAAGCAAATATGCCTGAGTGATGTTCTGTCTAATTAGATAAATGTAGAGGCCAACAGAGGGGGAAGGAAAACATCAAAAAGCTTGACAATTGAACCGGGAGAAAACGAATCTCATCTCCTTTTAGCAATTCCAATACAGCAGCTTTTCTAAACCTTTTTAATAGCACGACTAGAGTTTTGGATTCCCGGCGATATTGTTTTTCCCGGGAAACGGGAATTAGATTTTCAAATGTCCCGAGAATCCCGGGAATATGAATGATTTTGCATTTTTAATATTTAATACACCATTTTTCATTTAAACATGATATTTATTATTGTTACAACGTAAATACACAAGTCTTTAATAAATCCCAATGACATGTGATACATTATTTGCGACAAATTGTTAGCAGATTCAATATTTAGACGCACTTTGACTTGCGCAACCGATCTTTCCTCGGTGTTGACGATGTGGAGATAACAAGAGACCAACTGCCAATGTATCTTATATTGCAATTCTCTCAAAGTTAAAATTGAGGGTAGATAATGTATGAAAGAGGTTTAAAAACAATCTAAAATCTTTAAGAGCCTCCTTATGTCCTTTTGTGGCTCCCTCTGTCACGCTATAAAAATGAAAATCAAAGATAAGATACATTATTGAAATTTGGCAGGAATGCTCGATTTACATACGATATTTTAAGGTGATGACGAAAAAACTCGAATAACTCCTGGGTCCGACCCCAAGGAAGACATTTCCACTCCATATAAAATTACACGTAAACATCGACCTTTCAACGTGCAGGCTTTTATTATTTTTTAGATCTAAATTAGAAATAATTAACCTACGATCTTCGATTAAAACAATTATAAAGAGAAAAAATTAGAATAGTTCTTATTCTGTTCATTTTTTTCCGCCTAAAGTTAGAAATTCCTCATGTTAAACGTTTATTTCACATATACGGAGAAATCTTGCCATTTTAACGGGATGTTGCCTTGCCAACCAATTACGTTGTGAAACTTCGAAATCCTATTGTCATTACATTCCTTATGGGTTAAAGCGTGCTTTGAATGTTTATAATACGAGAGAGAGGAGGAGGGAGAGCGAAATGATTTCCATAGCAACCAACGTAAACAACATTCGTTGCGTTATATGCGAGAAGGAATTCATTTGAATGTAGAACATAATCATTCGCATATTAAAATCACTTAGAAAAATGGTAGGGGTTCGATACTTGAAACAACGAACGCCCAAAAGAACGAACGTCTGTTTTCCTGCCATAGATATTTTAGTACACGTCAAATCGATCACCAGATCAATTTTTAATGCGAGAATTTGATGCATTATTAGTGATTTTAATTGTTGCAAGTTTTGTGTAATTGGGTACCATTGATTTGGATAATAACTTCGCGTCGCATCTATTCACGAAATTTCATAAAAAAACTTTCCCGTTGAATTTCAACGGGCATCTTCCTATTTTGTATATAGTTCACTTGGTCAGAGTAACTAATTTGGTAGATTAGGGGAGGAGGGAGGGGGGAAGGAAGAAGAATAGGAGGGGAAGATAGTTCACTTCAGCGCCTAGTTTCCGATTCATTAAACATGCAACCATTACTTTCGAACCTTTTTAGCCTCCTTTCCAGAATGGAAATAGGCTTATAGTTTTGTCGTTGTGTCTGCGTGTTCGTCTGTCTGTCCGTCCCCCTTTTAACTTTTGAACCAATAGACAGATTTTAATAAAACTTGGTGGAAATCTCTTGTTACATGGGCCGAGCTCCCGAAGATAGTTTATGTTGCGAAAATTGAATTCCCGGGTTCGATTCCAGGAACTATCCTACCCATTTGATTTACATGGGAAATCTGAAATCCATCGTGCAGGGTCATTTTCTCTTGCACATTAAGATATCTTAGAATTGTAATATCGGAGCGAGTTTTGTACTACTCTCTGAGGAAAGGAATGAAGATTCTAATTTGTATCGTAGAATTTTGCTTATTGATTGTATTTCTTAGAATTTATCGTAAATACTGACGATTTTGAAGTTTTTATCGCTCATAACGAGTGTTTCCATAGCAACAACTATTGTTGGACTGAGACTCGGTATATTCTAATACGTACACACGTTATTTTTACCGCACAAATACGCGTGATCAATTTAATATTCCGTTCGAATGTATTTGTAGTATTTTATAGCGCTAAATTATGAAATTTTGGAACACAAGGAGCTACATATCCGCGATCACTTTAAAGCTATTAAAGCCAATATAAGTATTAAATAAATGATTAAATGGAAAGTAGACATCATAAGTTCTGTTTGGATTATCTTGTTTTACTAATGACATTCACGGGGGCGAGAAGAAGCCATTGTATTAGCGCTCCATTAAAACTGAATTAATAGCGAGAAATGCAACCTGATCCTTAATCTCAAACTCCTAATAACTCAGTTACTGAAAAATATTTATTATTCATCAGAAATTCTATTGGTGCAACGCACTAAATGGAAAAATCAAAACTAATTTGATAGCTTAACATTTGGGGCTGAAATTCGGAGGAATATCTTAAAAAATCAGCTATGAAGGCAATTCTGGAAAATCTTGACTCGGCACAAAGTCCAAACGAAATTTTCCTGGGAATCTAGAATAAGAAATATCGAGTAATTTCCCGGTTCCAACACTCTAATAGTAAGTACGACCCACCTAGGTATTGTGATTTTACCTGGGACCCACCTCTATCTATCTATATACTTATTCTTCAAACAGTAGATGGTACACATGTGTCACGGTGGGTCACGGCCCACCGGTTGAGAAATTCTGCGATACAGCAATACCCCGATATACAAATATAAAAAAAAACAGAGCGTTACGTTACTCATTGAAGAGTTGAGTTGGCCATCGTTGAAAGATCGTAGATTACAGGCGAGACTTAAACTTCTAGATAAATATAGGTCGGAGATATTCGTAAATGAAATGAAGGATATTATTCGACAACCAACGTATATCGGACGGAGGGATGACGAGGACAAGATTCGCGAAATAGATAGTAGGACGGAGAGGTATAAGGAGTCCTTTTTCCCTAGGACAATACGTGACCACAATAGATAACTGTGAATAATAATTAGTTATGAACTTGGTGCGCGGCAGGGTAATATGTAGATGTATACATATATACATACATATATGCACCATACACGGATTCGTTATTACGCGACGCGATTGAAAAAATATCTATTTTTTATCAAATCAATCAAATAACATTAATAAAGGTGAAATACTCCTTTAGCCAAACAATAATCAAACAATAACAATTAAACAATAATTTGTTTGGCTAAAGGAGTATTTCACCTTTATTAATCTTAGCCAAAGTAATTGAGCTACTATCAATTAAATAACATTAAAGTAAAAATAAAAAATAACAAAAAAATCAAAACTTCTCCAGCCAATCAGCAGCAATCAAAAGAGCTCTCAGCCAATAAACGCATTTGTTTGCAGTTCGCGTGCAGGGTTTCTCTGCCCCGCCCTTACCTCCTATATTTTTATATATTTCTAGTGATTTGAAATCGAAATAATTACAATATGGCTTCAAAAATATGGTTGCTTATTTCATTGTTATTATTATTTAATTATAGTAAACTGGTGATATCCCTTAAGTTTAAAATAAAAAAGTTCTAAATTACGCGATGAAAATACCTATCCTAATACAATACATGTATTTTAGACCCCGATATACGTGAAATTCGGCGCCTTTTCCAGGAACGCATCCTTCGCGTATATCGGGGTGTTACTATACATTTAATGTACAGAGGATCGATCACCCCATTCTCTCTTTGATAGATTGTTATATACATTCTGTACAAAAGGCTTCGATTCGACGCTATCAGGACAGAAGCGTATTCATTTACCGTAATTATGCTAATAAAAGACGACTTCGAATTTAAAATGACCCACAAAACTCCACGCATTTAAATGGAAACAACTATTTTAAATTTAAAAATATGTTGAATTTTTAATAGAAAATTGAATAACACATTATTGTAATTATAATTCATTAATCATTAACTTAAAAGAGTTGCCGAAGGAAAAACTGAGCACATTCTAATAAAACACGAGAAACGGCCGTTGAATACGAAAATCCGCATTGCTTCCGCATTGATGCAAAACTCGTATGCTAAAGGAAAATCACAGGACTTATAAGGTTATGAAAATTGAAACTATTAGGTACGTGAATTATAAAGGAGAACAGGCGTTAAGATAAATTTTATTATTTCGTTCTTTTAATACGACGGTGCTGTTTTGCAACTCAAAAAATAGAAAAAATCTGATGTGACCACCACATGATTTTCTCCATATCTGCAATATTTATAAAAAATCCAAATAGGTTACATAATAATAAATATTTTAAGAAAGAGCGAGAAAATTTTAGACTACAAAGAACAGAAATACACTAACCATAGCCTTCTGATATTGGATATAGCCACAAAGCTCCAATAATTAAGAAAAGAAAAAGGAGCGTTAGTAAGACGTAACTAAGTGTCAATTGTTAACAATAGTCGTCGGTTGGTGGCGTGGTGGTGGCAGCTAAAAATATAAGATACCTCTTAAACAATGCATTATATGTAAAATATCCCAAACAAATGTTTTAGAAAATTAAATTTCATACAACTTTTATTCCAATACATTTTTATATTTACCAAATATTAAAGCAAATATTTCAAAATAAAGGATGTGACAAGAGTAAACACCCACTTCCGGTTGACCGAGTTTTACCAAAAACTAATCAGTTTTTCTGACTTTTATAAAAATGTTAAATATAAAATTTCGCGTTGACCTGATTAATAGTTTTTGAGTTAGAGCACCCACAAAAAAGCTATCACATACATACATCGAGAAAATGGTCAGAACGTGTTCAGGGGACCTCAAAACGTGTATTTCCGTTGAAATCTCGATTTTTTCATGAAAACAATACTTTCCCCTATACTACTATACTACGTATGGAGAAAGTAAAATACTTTGGTCTTAGATTCAGATAAATACGGTCATTAACCGAAGAAAAAATCGTAAAGCGTGCTTTATAATGTCAAATACATTTTAAACGCTTGGCCTTCATCACTAATGAAAAATATTTTCATTTACTAATATTTTAACGTTTTTTTAACACCTAACCAGTGCATCGTGGAGTACTTAAGAACCTCGAAATTTGAATTAGAAATTGTTTCATGACATTTAAAATCAAAGACATCATGGCACATTTTCAAATATAACTGTATAATTAAAACTTGACCGAGTGTTTCTCAAGACTAGAATTGCAAGGAGGGAAAATTCTAAGCGGTCGTAACCGCTGTTACATCGAAAATTCCATTCCAAACCGAAGCTTAAAACAAAAGACGCGACTATTTTTCCGAATGGAAGCACCGTAGCATAGCCTCGTATCATATCCGCTTAAGGAAGTCGAACAACCGAAGAACGAATGTTTAATGAATATCAAGCGCTCAATTGCTGCCGAATTACATCTGCTGGGCGTAGTCCGCTTCAACTTGCACGGCACCATATTCGGGTCGATGCGACCTCCTCCCCGAGGGAGTCCAGCGCGAAGACAATGGAACCCCTCCTCCGCTCTCCACTCATTCGATGTTTATCTCACTCCGCTTTTAAGAGGAGGAAAAGAAGCGGTAATCACACGACCGCCTTTTCCATACTCGTGACTAGAGAACGTGGTCACTTCTCGACTTGGAAACGAGTTTTCCCCTGCAGCCTTCATTTGGATCCGATCGCTACGAACTGTCCCAACTTTGGAAAATTATGCCACGGCTTCATTAGCAGCTCGCCAGCATTTTCATCAGCTTAAGGAAGAAGTGGGCTAGCCTGTTATCAATTAATTGTCAAAAGAAATTAATACTTATACATACGTAGGTATATATGTATATATCATTTCGAGAAATGTATAAAGGGGATGATTTTTTTTCCAACCACCTGAAAAGGGCTTAAGAAACTCAAGACACACGTTTAAGGTCTCTTCTGTTCTTCTTAGACAAAATCGATTCCTCTAGCACTGATCGCTTCCTATAATCCTCATTCCAAAGATTTTATTTTTCACAACATCGGCCCCATCCAGCAGGAAAGATATGAAGTAATAACTACACAGAAACTTTTAATTTCTATGAAATGCTCATCGCAAAAAGAACGGATAGCGTCTGAAAACGACGGAGTTTATGTAATGGACGCATACGTACGGAAGAAAGAACAAAGTGACAACACAAAGAAAACTTGCTAACGACGAAGAGAAATTTTTCATCAAAAAACATTAATATTCAACGAGTAGTTCCGTCATTTTCAACAGTTTTTTGACCTTTTCATCTCCGCGTCTTAAGAAAAGACTCGAGGCGAAACGCTTGAAATTCGTGCTATGCTATTTTTACTCCCCTCCGCCCCTTCCACCCAATCTCGTTCCATTGCAGCTGCTCGTCCATTTTTCCGAGGAAATTAGGTCTCGCGAACGTTGGCGAATATAAATGAAGGGGAGGTCTTGATGGAACTCGGTCAGAGCTCGGTGGCCTTGTCCTCAACGAGGTTCAAACATCTGATCGGGCAGCAAGGGAACACCCTATTGCGCGGATCGAGGGAATATTCGCGAAAAACGACGCCATTGAAAGCGTGGAATATTCGGCTATAAGCTCCACAGAGGCATTTTTATGCATCGAATGCAGGCCTTTTGAGATTATAAGCCGAATTTTCCTAAGTCAACCAATAACAGCTAACTCTTTCGATTGCTGGGCAACACGTTCGAAAGGAAACTAACCACGTGATTTTTATTTATAGAATATTTCTATATAAATTAATGACTCGTTTTGCAGAATTCATAAATAGCGGAAAAACAGAGAAGGACCTCTTACGTCATGTTTGCGTGATGATCGAGGTCACTACCTAAACGATATATATCACGTAACACATTTACTTCCATAAATTATCCTGCAACTGACCCATATGAAAATAACAACACGAATATGAAAAAAACAGCAGAATGAAGAAGAAAAATGAAGACGTTCGAGATAGTCACAAGAAATGCGCAATTAGCGACGAACATTCCAACCCCCTGTCCACATCGGCTTTCCCGAAGGAACGAGAATTCTCCTTTAAACGGTTATCCAAGAGGAAAAGGGAAAAATGCGAAGATTATGGGATTGGCGTTTTGACACATCCGAACGCGAGAAGAAACAAAGTGACTATTTGAGACGCTTAAGAGGATTGCGCAAGAACGATACGAGAGGGAGGGAGAGAGGGAAAAAGTTGGAGAGGTGGGGAGGAGGAAGGGGAGAAGTTGGGGGAGGTGGGGAGGAGGAAGGGGAGAAGTTGGGGGAGAGAGGGAGGAGGGAGAGAGGAAGAAAGTCTTGCGTGCAAAAGAGCACCCTTTTTCCGTAGAATGAAGAGGAGAGGGGAAGGTTTGAAGCATCGCACGCCCTTCGGCGCAATATGCAAAGAGGAGGTATTTAATGAGGGTGGACAGAAAGATGCAGGACAAATGAGAAGGGAGAAGAAGGAGGGGTAAAAAACACTGAGGAAGATAGATAGATAATTGTCTTTATTCGGGCGAAATTTAGACCATAAGGTCCACTCTTACATTTAACCCTTAGAGGAGGGGAAAGCAAAGAGAAGGGAGGGGAGAGGGAGGAAAAGAGAGAGAAAGTGAGGGAAAGAGGAACGGCCAGAGAGGGAGAGGAGAGACTAGAGAGGAAGGAGGGAGGGTTGGGAAGAGGGATAGTTGCGAGGTGAGGATGTAAGAAGGCCAAACCTTATCGGAACGGAAGAGGTAAGGACGACAGGGGGGAGGGGGAGACGCCGCGTGAACAGAAAGGAGGTAAGAGTGGAAGAAGGGTGCCAAAGCCTTCGTAAAAAACCTCAAATCGCAGACCCAGGACCACAAGATCCTTCCTCCAATCTCTCCTTTCTTCAAAGTAAACATCCCCTTCCTCTCCTCTAAGTTCGCAAAACAAAAAAATCGTCCTTAGAGCCAACGACACCACCTTAACCGTTTAACAGGAAAAAAAATACATTTATTTTTTACATTTTAGTTCTATTTCATAATGGAAGAGCTTAAAGCTAACTTTCTATCGTAACGGTGATAGCCAAAAACTAAATTTCAAATTTATCTTTTACACAAAATTTCATTTTTACCTATGTGGGACAGTTTCGAATACTGAAATTATTAGGCGTTCTTTAGAAAAAGTAAAATAATGGACGCCTTGTGGTTAGGTGGGATCCGTCTGTTTGTCCATTTGCCCGTATCTTTCATCTCCGAAACTACTGAACGAATTTTCATGAAGTTTGGTATTTTTGAGCCAGAGCAATTAGAAAATGAAATGGTTCACATAACCCAAGCACGGATGCCACCTTTCTATGAACAAAAAATAAACTTTCTGTCATATCTCATAGAAAAAGTACAAGTCATATCAAAAAAGGTTTCTAAGAAAAGCTGTAGAATCAGTTATTTAACATGATTTTACATCAATATTAAAGAACGCCTCTGCCTTGCATGCATGCACGCATTAAGTAAACATCTTCCTTTCTTGTTTATCTACTCTGCATTCACCGCTTTAATTGGATTAAGATCACATAATTCTTAATCACAGAGAGCTGTGGACAAATAATTGAAAATCCTTAATTAGGAGTAAGAAGATAAGATAAAAATGAAGAAGCAGAACCCAAGGATTACAATTTCAAGTAGAGATTGAAACTGCATGAAAATGTTTAATTATATCAATAGCATAATTTAAACGAAGACTATTGCCTTTAAAGTAAAAATCTTATCTTGAGCTCCTCTTAACGTGTCTAAATTAACATATTATGCAAATAATATTTTGCATCCAGTTGCAACAAACTGCGCATGCAGCACTACAACTCAGAAAAAGTTACAAGAATTTTACTTACACCATTCAAGTAAATGAATATGGAGAATTTATTACCAAATATTAGACTAGAATTAATTAGAATTGTTCAAAATTCATTCACCTAATTATTCACGTCCGTAAGAAATAATCGGTCCACAAAATTTCTCTATTCAAGTTGTTACTTTATCTACCAACGGCACACTTCAAATTGTAATTATAAGTTAATACTTCTCCATGCCATCATAAAATCTCATGTCTGTATCAATGATATTATTTCGGTGGGATTGACGTCATTTTTGCTCATTTTCCCGTTGTCGATCGAACAATGTCGTTATCACGTAAAACGAATTTTGACGTGAATTCGTCGAAAAGCTTTTCTTTTTCCGGGTCCAAGGTTTCGTCTGACATGAGATGATGCAGCAAAAGTCCATGAACATCGTATGATAAAGCCATTGCTGTGTCCAATGAACAGAAATCCTTTCAGGCGGAATGGAATACATCCGCAAACCTAGATGCACGACATGTCTGATGCTTATCTTAAGTTCTGCTTTGGGATGATGCATCAGAGATTCACTCTCATTCCTCCCTTTTATCGTTCCTTTTTTACAAAATAAGCTCATCCCATCTGTTTTTCGCCACTGCGTTTCCCGCACTGGTCGATCTCTACTTACGCCTCCCTCGTTTTCATTCCTTAGTATTTTATGTAATCACGATCCATTTTTAATACTCATAAATTGACATTTTTGGTCAAGTTTGTCTCCCTTGCTGTGAATTCAAGGACGTATGATTTCATTTCAGATTGTAACTGACTGTTCTTAATCCGTGCATAATAGTTAATGGAAGGAATTATCAAGCTAAATGCTGTTTTCATTATCTGACCTTGTAATTTGATTTAAACTACACCGGCCACTATGTTATAACGCAGGTTTCTGGGGAGGAGATGAGACTCGCGTTATAAGACAATCGCGGTATAACTGAAGACACGATTGTATCAACCAATACTGCACGTACATATAACTTTTCCATTTTTTAAATTTACTCAATTGCTACAAACAACAAAAACCAATATCAAGTTAGTACATACAAGAAATGTATTTCATCGATTTTTTAAAAAGCCAGTAATTTTGTTGTTTTTTACTTGGTTACTTAAAAAACTACACGACTTTCTTTCCAAGAAACGGGGAGGAAGACCCGCCGCATTACCGTTGGCGTTATAACCGGGGAGCGGTGTATAACCTCCTGTCCTTGAAATTCTCAGATTTACGCAAGTTCGTTTTGACTCCTTTTTAGAGGTAATTATAATGTTTTTATCAGTTAATTATATTGCTCGTTTATGCACCTCATTTCGCGATAGTCAATATACATTGACGGCGGCTGTCAAGTTTGTACTACGCGGTATCACTTCTGCTGCTCCCATTCGTCTCTCTGCTTCCAACCTCTCCCTTTCCTCTCTCCTTTCCTCTCCGCACATCCATCCACTCATCCTCACATCCTCATCACACCCACGCTCGTCATTTCCCCTCCTTTTCGCACGAGCATCGCTTCCCTCTCCCTCTCTCTTTCCAGTACAAACCCTTCGTTTGTTTGCTGCTACAGACGCTTGTTTTGGTTGAGAACATCGGAGGGGTGGCGGAGTAAGAAGCGTTGACCGCACCCTCCCTTCTCTTTTTCGAATGGAGTCCCTCCTCCTTCCTTTTGTGGTTATCTCCTTCCCTCCTCCCTCTCTCTCTCTCTACCTCCCTTTATCGGTGTCTCTCTCTCCTTCCCTCTCTCCCTACCTACCTCTCCCCCACTCCCACCCCCTTTGCCGCCTCCACGTCTCGCCAGCCGAGATGTGACTCACATAGCGCGGACGTGCATAATCGACCGATGGTTTTTCGCGAAGGAGCGTGTTTACCCTTCTCGGACGCCTTCGTCTCCGCCGCCGTTAATTGGAGTCGACTCCTCGTTGCTTCCACTCGTCGGCCACGTCGACCGAGGAAGGAAGGCACGGAGGGTGATTGAGCGATGGCGAGCAACCGTCGCTAAGCTGCCGATCCTCTCTCGTTAAATTGGAAGCGAAAGCATTGCGACACAGCGGCCATTGTCCTCCGTCGATCGGTATGCTTTGCCATTCACGCCGATAAAATCCGACTGCGTGATAACGATACTTCGAAGATAAAGCTTTAAAACGGTCTCGAACTCGCATTGAATTAAAATACTCGAGTCGCAGTTTGTCTCTGATGCTTTTATACTCTGTAGGAACAAGGGAACATATGCGATAGCCATGACGCAAGGCAAAAACAAATAATCATCGCCCGATTTTGATGCAGTGTGTGTGTGTGTGTTTTCTGGCGAATCAGTCTCTTGGGGTATTATCGCCTCGAAGCAGTAATTATTTGTATATTTGGTTAATTGCGTCAATCATAAATAATTACGGAAGATGACGACATGGGAGTAGAATGGCGGGATAATGAAATGAAGTCATGGTAGCCAAACACATTAAAAAACTCGACACATGAACGATAACAGCTCATGAAAGAAATAGCTTCTTGTTCGGGCACTGGAGAAAATCCTTTTCATGGGGTAAGAAAGATACCAATAAAATGCAACAAAAATAGTAAAACCGCCTCTAGCAGGAAAATACGAAATAAGGAGAAAATCCTCTCACGCGAAAATGATTTTCTAAAACAGGCCACAAAAAATAAATTAAACGTTGAATGAATACATGCAGAAATGAAGATGGAAAGTCAAAATTATAACACTAGCAAGCCTTAAAAAACAATCCAATTACTAGACTCGAACCGTTGTCTGAAAGAATTAAGCAAACATAGGTAGTATCACTACCCATTTGGTGGTATCGAGGTGCCAACCATACCAAAACTTTCCACGATGGGAAGAACAGCAGGATGCGGCACCGCGGATTCCAGAGAAGGCAACTGAAAATATTTGTATTAAGGAAATTTCTGAGAAGCGAGAAACACTCCACAAACTAACTTTCCGCGGAATTTATTTATTTCCGTTGTGGAGATAAGGAGAGGAATGGGAGGAAGGATGAGGCCCATGCTAAGGGGATGAAGGGGATTCTATGGATCCGAAAGGGCTAAACTTCCTCCTCTCTCACTCTGACCTCTCTCTCCTCCTCTCGGAAAGTCCTCTCTCTCTCTCTGTCTCTCCTCCCGAATCCATTTCCGAATCCATTATCTCCACCGCCACAGGCAAATACGTTCCCCCGTTCAAACCAACCGTCGGATCTCAATTTGCTATAGTTTCTAACTGTGCTCTTATTTTCGCTAGGACGCGCGGATCGGCTGGATTCGTGATCAAACAAAATGACCAGAAGGGAAAAATTCTTCGGGCTAGCGTTAGGGATAAAACGTTCCTTCGGTTTTTAAAAACAATAAAGACTTCTTTTTCGGGGTAGGATTTACGGCCTGAATTGGTTCCGGATTTGTCAGATTTTTTCAGTAACACACAGTCGCGCTTAAGACTCGTCATCGCTTCGGAATTCAAAACTCCAGCGACGAGAGATTTCAGTTTTTGGTCTCAAAACAGAGGAACTACAAAAAATGACGATCGACTAGACCTCTTAATAACTCACGAGTGACGCCGTATTCAAGATTACTGCGCACAGATGTATTTCAGTGAAGGATTTTGGGGAAGAATGGATTTGAAAATCATCGTATATTCTTTTACGCTTCCAAAAAATGTCGTCGCTTAAACAGGAAGTATGCTGAGAGATAATAAAAAAAAGACTGAAACAAAATGACGGAAATGGCGTTCAAATTTATAGTAATCGAACGCAAATAAAATAGGTTCCAATCCCAACAGCTATTAAAAATCTAGATTTAACTATAATAACGACATTAAGATACAAAGCAGTCGCCCTCTGCGCTAACACACCTATCGCTGACCTTATTAGAGACAACAATCGGCTAATTACTGCCGAGACCATCTACGCTGTGGCTTAAATAAATATTTACCATCTCCACCATTTCTACGGCTATTGATAATAATACGAATTGATAATATTGATAATAATACGAATTGATAATATTGATAATAATACGAATTGGACGATAAATAATCTGTTGATTTCATCTAAACGTACATATATCGGAATTTGGCAGCAGCTCTCTTTTTTCTTTATCTCTCTCTCTCTCTCTCTCTTTTCTCCCCTTATCGTTTCAACATCCAACTCTCCAAGTACCACCTTAACAGTTCATCCATTTTCCTCGACTCGTACTTAAACCCTTCCATCCAACCCTTCCCTCCCTATCCCCTCCGAAACTCCCCCCTCCCCCCCACCTTTTTAACGGCGGGCGCTTAAAGAGTCGTGGGAGGCGAGAAGAGAGAAAGAGTGTCTCTCTCCCTTTTCTCCTCTCCCCACAAAACCACTCGGCCTCCTAAAGATGCGAACCCTTTCAGTATCCTCCTATCCCCTCTCACTTTCGAATTTCCCCTCACTGCCTCTACCTCCCATCACCGCTCACTACACCCTCCCCTTGCCCCTCTTATAACCAGCCCTCCCCTCCCACCCACTCTCACTTGCATCCTTCATCCCCAGCGTCCCTCTACCGACCAGTCCGCCGCCCTCCTCTGCAAGGGAGGAAAGGAAACCGTCACCATCGAGCCGCAATCCACTCATCGCATCATTCCTCCTCACCCGCCTCCTCACCCGCCTCCTCACCCGCCGACACCCCACCGCCATTTAAGCCATCTCTAGGGAGGTGCATCCTCACTCTTTCCCTCTTTCGTTTTCTTTCGCAGCTTCAAACCAATTCCTCTCTTCACCTCTATCTCTTTCTCTTCCGTCTCTTCAAACGCCGCTCTCTACACCTCAACCATCTCACGGTTTTCCCTCCCTTTCCTCTCGCTACTCTCCCTTTACTCATATCTCTCCTTCACCTCGTCCCTCCCCCTATATTCCGTCTCTGGCATCCTTACCTCATACAATTCATCCTCTCTCTTCCTCCTTTCTCTCTCCCTTCTCTCCTTGCCCCTTCCCTCCTCACTGTCTTACTCTCATACCTCCACTTCCCCTCTTTCTCCTATCCACTCACATCTCTCCTGTCTTTCTCTGGCCTCCCTTCTCTCCCGCCCATTTCGTCTTTCCCTCATCACTCCCCATCCCTTCTCGCACTCCTTTCATCTCCGTTTCGTCGTTCGCACCCAACAACTGACCCTCTCTCCCTTTCTTTCCTCAGACACACACACGTCGCTTCATCTCCCCCCTCCATCTCTCTCTTTCTTCTTTAAAACGCATTTTTCATCCCTCTACATCCCTTCTCGACTCGGCGCATCTCTCCCCCTTTTTATAGTCCCTCATGCATGACCTCCTCCCTTCCTCCCCCCGCTCTCCTCCCATCGCGTCTCCTGCGCTCCTCATTATTTTTCTCTTAATCCGCGAAGAGCGCGCGATGTGACAGGATAGCAGGTAGAATGCGCCAAGCACTAGTTTCTCCTTACCTTTACTCGTATTTCTGGTCGCGGATATACACTCTTGGAAGTATTGCCAGGCGTGTCCATTAGAAATCTTCTTGGTAAACTAGAGCGACAACCATGCAACTAAATAGATTTGGCGTAATCGATGTTTCGTTTTCACTCAGAAAACATATTTAATATGCATTTTCGATCAGATGGTTTAACTTCGAAAGCGTGGATTCAACTTCAATCAGCCAACTTATAGCGAATTCAAGGGTAATTGCCAACCTAAGTTTTAATTAAAAATCCACCAAAGAATACGTATTTTTTATTTCGGTTTTTAAAAATGAGAGATCTCTATAATAATGGCGAACCAAGTAAAAATAAATGCATTGAAGGCGATTTATCTCACAAGAGGTCTCATTTAAATTCCTTAAGGATGACTACAGAATGTGTATAATACGAACCACCATACACGAAAACTATGACACATCGCTCCAATTTTTAAAGGAGCACTCTCATTAAGGGCGTATAAAAAAAACCTAAACACTTCAAAAGTTGGAGAGACATCTTCGTGTCGGCCTCTTTTGCTGCGCCATCTTGTCGGTTCGAATTAAGCTGGTCTGTCTCTCTTCCAGCCGAGAGGAAAAAATTCCATCGCGATTCCGACAGAAATTAAAAGGAAAAACCGCAGCCCGACAAAATAAACCGCTTAAAAAAAAAACAATGATAAGGACATTTTATTCAGACTTCCGTTAGGCTGAACACGCATCACGACTATTTTGGTTATATTTAACTCTGTTTTAAAACGAATAGTATATGCTAATTCTAACAAAACAACAAAAGCAATACATTTCGAGGTTACCTTTTTTATAGTTTGAATGTTTCATCCTGCAGAAAGTGCGCTTATATGATGCAATAATTTCCATTCAAATAAGAAAGTCTTCGTGAAGAAAATTTAGTTAGAACGTTGAATATGATTTCGAGTCTGGGCGCATATCTTTTAATATACAGCTTGAGCATTCGAGAATGCGAAGCTGAAATTTAATTGGTGATCCTCATTATGACTATGCAACAATTTTGAATTGCGATGAAATATAATAAATTACAGTCTTGGCACAAAATTTTATTTTTCTCTTCATACTTAGTCTAAAGAACCGAAAGGAAAATGTATAAACTTAAAATTCTTCAAAAACGAATTAAAATACAGTGCAGTAATAAAAATAAATATATTTGCGTTAAATCTTCTCTTCAATTAATGAACGCTATTTTCTATACAACCTTTTAAAATTATTTTATCGAGCTATTTTTTTAAAATCATCTCCTTCAAAACGTGATGCAAAATATAATTCTCAACGAGACTTTAAATACATAAATACCACCAGGGCCGACGAGAGGGGGGTCTACAGTACGCGGGCCCGCAATTCTTCACGTGGCCCGGCCCAGACTTTAATATGTCTCAATCTTTTTCGTGCAGCGATACACTTGAAGAATGACGTCCACATACGCGACACACATTCATGCGAATACCAGAATTTTATTGAAATAACAATAAACAAGCGTCAATGAAATATATTTTATTATTAGGGTTTACAGATGAATTGTACACTGTGAGAGGTTGGCCTATCTCTGCCGCATACGGATTCTAGAAAATAACCAGCCAGAGAATATCTTTCCTCTCCGTGACTTTCTTTGTATTACATTCTAAATGCGGAAGCTGTGTGAATGGCTACTTAGGAACTAATTGTAAGCTGTAACCACGGAACTGGCCGAGAGCGATTCCACGCTAAGCAATAATGTAGCCGCGGAAGAGATTGAGCAGCTATATAGACGGGCCAAGACCGTACGGCTTCGCATGTTCCTGCCTTTTGTTCAAATTACAGGATTATTATTAGTGACTTCATTTTATGTTTTCAGTATATTAGGTCTTTAATGTTTATGAGGCTGAGGTTATGCTGTTCGCGTTGTGTGAATGTGTGAACCACATTGTGGATTGTCAAATTTCTCGCGACACATCGTTTAAGAATCGCTGCGACGTAGACACTTCACTGGAAAATTTTGTTTCAAAATACGAGGGGTAAGTACATATATTCTATAGTATAATTACATAATAATTTACGGTTTTATCCGAGTTTTTTTCATTAATTTAGAATATTTTTTTATTTTGTTAAAGAAATTCACAAGATATTATTCAGCGCAGATTTTATTTTGATTCCTGGAATTTCGCCACATTGACTAAAGTTTCTGCCATACGAACCTTTCTAATTTATTGTATCTACTTGGTAAGTAACGATTAGTGTTTGCTGTGCTGACATTGCTACATATGTAAATTTTAAAACGCTAATATTTTCTGATATAGTGGAACCATATATCATTAAAATATTTCATTTTGCACATTCTAAGGATAGAAAACTTTGTTGTGGAGTGACTGATTCCGTAAAATCTAACTAAGCGAAGCTTCCTTGGCGTATCTGGTGAGCCATATTTTGAATTTATTAGTTTTTCATATGAATATTTTTCCAAAATACTGTTTCAATTTGAAGATCGTTGTTATTTATAAATATTATACTATAATTAGAAAGAAATATGCAAACTGCTAGAATTTTTTTCATTTTCAAATTGGGTAAATTTTCACTGGAGTTGCGTTTCATTGGATTTAAATTAAATACGAACATAACGACTGTCTATAATTAATTGCTACAGAGATCAAAGTATTTAACGAAAATTTCTGACTTATTACTCTAAAACATATCTGTGCAGTTGATTTTTGTAAATTAAAATTCCATTATCCGAATTGATAATAAACTTCTTTGGGAAACACTCCTCTATCATTCTACATCTTACCACCGTAACACACACAAGGGGGGCCCGTCATACACTTTGCACCGGGGCCCGCGTTGGCTCTCGACGCCCCTGAATACCACGCATAAAGCAGCGCACAATGTGGGAATAGAGCCAGTGACTTTAAGATTTTAATTCGATCGTCATCTCCCTCCTAAACTCCTATCCCCCTTTCTCTCTCTCTCTCTCACACACACACACTTAATTGTAGGCATAGTCTGCCACGAAAGACGTCCAAGACAGCCATTGCTCAACTTCCTGCTCAAGACAGAGGGTGTTCATTTGATTAACGAATCGATCGAAGACCGAGAAAGACGTAAACGGAAGTAATCGCATCGCGGCTTCCGGAATAAAGTTAAATAAATAAATTACATAGATTAAATTTGTAACCGGGGCGAGACGTCAGCAGGAAAGTTTAATTAGCTGCTTTCACAGCTTAATAATAATTTTATTGCATTAAATAAAAATCATTTTCTCGAATAATTTTCAGGAGATTGAATTCTCGGCTTTCAAATACATGCACATGTGCAATTATTACCTTAAGCTGCCAAGATACCAACCAATCCTTGTCAATTGAAAAATTATAGTCAAGTTCACCAGTCGTTGGCCTTGGTTTCACAGGTAGATTACCCAGTAAATACAGTGGTTATCCATAGACTGCGACTGTCTCTAGAAGGTGGGTTTGGTGGCGAGAACTTCCACTTTTATGTCACGGAAGAGCACCTCTACAACATCATCGGCATGGCGAGGCTAAAAAACCGACGAATAAAGACGTCTTCCTTTTTATTCTCTCCTTCCGCTTCGTACTCTTCATTCTCGATTTCCTTGCACCTCGCGCAGCTTCTCTCCATCTCCTTATCCTTTCCCTCCTTTATTCTCTCCGCTACGCTCGAGAAGGCATGAATCCTTCGGGACAAAAAAAAAACACGACCGCAGAGGAGCAGACGCAAGAATAAACTATACGTCACGCTAGACTGACAACACACTCGACCACTATTTAAGAGACAGTTTCTTCTCGAGCACTCCGAGGAATGCGTTCTTATGGAATGGTCTTGAACGCGTCATCGTCAGACGGTGGCGAGAGAGATAGGGAGAAGTAGAAAGGTTAAGAGGGAGAGAAAAGAGGAGACGAGGATGGAGTGACAGGGAGGAGAGGAAGGCGAGAGAGAGAGAGGTAAAGGGGAGGGAAAGAAAGTGGAAAAGGGAAGAAGTCTAATGGAGATAATGGGTTGAAATTAGGAAGGGAAATGGAGGGATAGGATGAAATGAAACGAAGATAGATTAAGGGATTAACGTGGGAGAATAGGAGGTAGGGTGCGAGAGGAAAGGATAAAAGGAAGGGGATGAAATGGGTGGGATAGAGAGGGGGAAAGAGGGTGGGATAGAGAGGGGGAAAGAGGGTGGAAATGGAGGGAAAGGGAGTCCAATGGATTTGGAGGGATCAAGGAGAAAGAGAGGGTTATTCCAAGAATGCCGCTCCCTCCCATTCCCTCCTTACTCTATCCCTCACACTCTCCCCCTCCCCTCTCGTACTTCCTGCTCCCTCCAAACCTCTCCTCGTGTGATGTTGGTCTCCAAACACACGGCCTCCTCGGTTCTTGACCCATTCGTTCCGGGAACGCGGGTCAATGGCGTGTCGTGGCAAATCGATTAACCTCAAAAGCGCGCGGCGCGGTTTTTTTTAAACTCTTTGAATAATTACTCGCATTCGATATGGTTTAATCGTTGTGGGAGTTCAAGATGATGAGACGCAGTTTTTCCCCCCTACAGACTTTAATTTGCTTTTTATAACTTCGGAAGATGTTTCGAATTTGTCGAGCTTGAGTAATAATTAATTTTTTTTTCTTTTACTCTACGGTGCCAATTTTTTATTTGTGGATGGGGAGCTGAAGTGATCAAATTATTGCGTTGTAGGTATTCCGTTGAGGAATGGCAAAAACAGGTCCAATATTTCAACAACAAAAACTGTGTATGAATTGGAAATGCTATAACTTACATGATAAATTGCGTGGAAACAAAAGTCGATCCTATACGTAACATAATGTCGACAACTCGAACTCCAAAGGAAGACATAAATGTTCGAATTATCGAAAGTTCGATTTAAAAGACTTCGTTTTATCGTACAAGAGTTCAAACGAGAAAAGAATATCCACCTCGACTTGTCGAAAATTCGAGTTATAAACGTTGGAGTTATCGAGGTTCGACCGTACATTACCTATCGATCCCGGTGCTCTTAAGTTACACGAAATATCTCATAATGGTAAAAAGGTTAATAAAATCACTTATAGAAAGCAAGGTACTATTGAAACAACTATAATAATAACTTTGATTTTCCTTAACCACTCGAGTTGCAAATTTTTCACTTTTTTTACCGAAACATCAAACCGAATGTTTCAGCAGACTCCGAGGTTTACCTGCTTCTTACATTCAGAAAACATTGTTTTTACAGTTTCTTCGACGAAATGGACAAAAAAAATTCAGATTATAAGTACCATAGTCACAGGAAGACGCTTCAAAATAAAGCTTCTGACCCATGACAAATGACTGTAACAAAAAGTTGGTTCGGAGATTTTATTTTAACTTTTCTCATATTCGGCCGTGTTTTGCTTTTATATATGCTATAAATTTAATCGACAAATACAGAAATATCCGACAAAAATCTCCGCGGGGTTATTTTGAATCACAAGGTATCGCTCTTCGCTACTCTTCTCTTTCGCAAACTTTCGCTTTTTCACACCACGCTCGCATTTCTTTTTCTCAGCCAAAACAATCTTACTTGGCCACTCTCTCCAAACCACCCTCTCTCTCTCTTTCTCCATCCCTCTCTTACAACTCTCTCTCCTTCCCTCTCTCACCCCTCTCTATCCCTCCAACGTATCTCTCAGCATCGCATCGGTTCCATATTACATCACCTATCTCCCAAAAGCCCTATCTCTCAAAAAGAGAAAATAATACCCGTCTCCCACGCTTTTATTTTACCTTACTCTCCTCATCTCCACTGAGAGCCGCTATCGCTTCCAGTTTCATTCTCGAAAGGTTGCTCTCATACGCATGCCCGCCATTGTAATCGCATACCACCAATCTTGGGGAAGCATTTTTTTCACACGTTCACGTTCGAGTCGTTCGACTTCAAAGGTTTCCGACTCCTCGGTCGCATAAACAAATCAGCGGAAAACTAAGCTAAGAAAGAAAACTTTAACATGTTTTACGGTAACAATTTTCACGTTTTCCTTCGTCGTCAAACGTCTCACTGGAAATTTCTAATTTTTTCATCCACGTGAGCTTAATATTGTTTTCCCTTTCGATCCATTGTTCGGAATTATGGCTGTTTAAATGTGAGACACTGGGAAACATTTTCTGCTTTTCTTCTTTCTGTTCCACGGGAACCGTTATTAGGAAGTCTTTGAGGGAAAATGAAAATGAACGAATATTGCTCATGCTTTTCATGGTTTCCAAATAAAGAGAAGAAACCGTTTCGTTACTTCACGCTTTGTTTTGGAAACGACTACGAGCCTGTACTAAAACCTACACGATTCCAAAAATAATATTTTTTAAACCATTTACAATCAAAGGGTTCGTTAAAAACTTATAAATATTGTCATGCGATAGAACAATGAGTTTTCTCAAAAAAATGAAATATACTCACAGCGGAAATAAAACGGATGGCATTGACCACAGACTCGTAAATGCAAAACTCGATTCAAATAAATTAGAGAAACAAAGGAAATATACTTAGCAGAGAGCAAAACCTCAAAATGTTACGAAAGTTAGGGTGATTTCTACAGTAAAGCAGCAACAGGAGAAAATAGTTCAATCTTTTTGTATAATACCACATTTATACTGCTATTGCGTCATAGGTACGCCAACTATTATTATAAATAAAAATATTGTATTATTCACTTCCACTGAAAATTTAAGGTCAAGTTATTTTAGAGGTCATTCATTTTCGTCCAAAATTTTGTACATTTTTGCTGAAATGTTGAAAAAATAGAGATAATGCAGAAAAGTTTGGATAAGACGCGGGAGGAATAATCACGTGATCTATTTCATAAGCGATGATTCTGCTCGTTACTTGCGTTGGATGGAGATAGTTTCGATGCCATCAGCGTTCTATTAAGGGTTTATAATAGAAAGGTTTCGAAACTGCGGAAGTGGCGACGATTACGCCATGCGCTCCGGCAGAAAACTGGAAAGCGGATGCTCTCCATTATTTTCTGTTACCGAGACCATAGTCACGGATTTCCCGGAACTTACGGTTCGACGTAAAACCGATCTTTCTCTCGTGATTCTCGCGTGAACGTGACTTTTCAGTTACTATCACGGGATTTAAAAAAGGAATACTCATTAAAGAATTCCAGCGGTTAGTTTAAAAGAAGGGGATGATGGTTGATGAAAAGTCGAATTTATATCAGGCACAGGATGGGATATTACCACATGGTCGAGAATTAAAAAACTTATGAAAATGCGAAGAAATTATCGAGTACTCTCTTAAGTAATTATTCTTTGATTATAGCGCATATTCGTAATTATCTTCGGACATTCTTAGATTCTAAGACACTTAACTGTCCGAAAACAAACTGAGCAGATCTTGAGTTACATACCTATCGCGCTAAATCACTGGTTGTTTGCAAAGTTGTCACTTTAATTATAACTTTAAAGCAAAACCTCCGTCAACATCATGCTTAGTTAATAGACTTTTAAAAAATACTTCTACATAGAAGTGCGTCCGAACTGTTTCCCTTTCTACTTTTAGTCTCGTCTGATTAAACATCCTCTTTTTCAAATCAGTCCTGGAAAACGTTACGTGTAACGTAACGAAATAACGAAATTATTTTGGATTAACGTAACGAAAAACGTTAACGAAATTATTTTGGATTAACGTAACGAAAAACGTTAATGAAATTTTTCAAATAACTGTAACGGAAAACGTAACGAAAACGAAAAAATAAATTTCATTATTTCGTTAACAGACGGTAAAGGGTTATGTTCTAGTGGCATCAAAATAATGCTCTAAAAAAGCATTGAATCGTGCATTTTACCGTACTTTCCAGAATGGAAAATAGGCTTATTGTTTTGTCGTGCAGTCTTTCTGCCCCCCTATTAACTTTTAAACCGATTGACCGATTTTCATGGTATTTGGTGGATATCTTTGACCACTGGGGACGACCTTTTGAGAAAATTTTTTTCTGATATTTGAAGGTGCGAGTTTGATTCCAGAAAATTTCCTCTCATTCGGTTTACATAAGAAATGCGAAATCCAACATGCAATGCGTTTTTCTTTAAGTGTTAAAAGAAGGGAATCGTACTATTGGCGCGGGATTTGTACCATTTTCTGCGAAAAGAAATAAAGATTTCAATTTTTATCATAGAATTTTTCTTATCAAACGTATTTATCCAAATTCCACGTAAGCAAGCGCAAATAGGAGCTAGCTATTTAGAAGAAAATGTTTCAATTTTAATATGTATATCTATTCAAATGCAAAATAAAAGAAGTATTAAAAACTAATATATAAAGTATATTACACGTGACGTTGAGATATGGCGTTCGCGACATAATATTAAACGTCTTTTAGATATAGCGAGAACGAGAGAGACAGTTCCATTGCTTATACGTGGTGAGTGATCAAGAGATCACGAGCGCTCTGGTGAAAGCGAAGAGAGATCGCGTTGGGATTTGCGATTTACGGTGAGGTTGCGGCGGTACGCGACAATATCCTTGACCCTCATTTTAATAAATATTAAGTATTTTCCGATCCTAAAAATTTTTATCCATAACTATCGAGCATAAGTCTTATCAACATGATAAACTCTCTAATCAACTGAAATTAAAGAATTTTTAAAACTGGTTCTCCCTTTTTATCAACTGCGTTGAAAATAGACTACAAACTAAAAAATTCATATGAAAGTAGTCAGATCCTGCTGGAAGCATTAAATTAAAGATTTCACAATAATTTTGCTATTAATTAAAATTTAATAGTATTCTTTTCGTCACGACATCAATTGAATACCCGCATTGCTAAATATTCCAAATTTTTCTATTTTATACGAAAAATTACCTTCATACCTGGTAATTTGGAGTGGTTTCAAATTTCGTCTTACAAATAATTTACTTTATTCTTTCATATACAAAACAAACCTATTCCTGGGTTAATATCTCAAATCTAACTAATCTTGAAATGTAATACTGTAAACCCATGCATGATTTCTATCTATTTCTTATGGGGGATATGATAAGAAAGAACGACACAAAAATTAGCCCTAAAGAGGACAAATATTGGAATTTTTAGTTTTATCTAATGACCGATCATTCTACCAAATTTTATATCTGTAGCAGGAGTTACAATCGGTGCAACCCCCTGGGTTCTCTGCGTACTTTTTGTGTTATCTATAAAAATTCTAAAAGCATTAAATGATTTAAATTTGTCTCTTTTATGATAAAGACGGATGATAGCAACCGTTTGGCAGAGATTTCTGTCGAAAAGTGGCGAAAACACATCCGAGGTTATAAACGGGGATTTCGATTCTTTGGGAAATATGAGAGGCAGAGGGCTTCGATCATTCGCGAAGACGATTTAGAAACTTGTGGTTTTCCAATGCATGCTCATCATAAAAAGTATCCCGACAGAATATTACTTTTTTATTTTATCCAGCTTTTCCAACTAGTGTCAGGTTTTAGTCCTCAATTTCCATTCTTCTCTAATCTTCCATTCATCATCCCTCAACCCTCTTCCCTCCATCAACCGTCCTACCCCAGCTCTCCATGACTTTCGGGGTCTTCTTCTATTTCTCCTTCCTGGCCACCTTCCCTCTTCCATCCTTTTAACATTTCCATTCAATTGTAAAATTCTACTTTCTATTCTTTATACTGTAGTCTTGTATTCTTCAAACTCATCCACTTCTCCAAAAATCCATTTCTATTGCATTTATCACCTTTTTATCGTTCTCAGTTAATGTCTAACTTTCACACCCATATGTGAAGATACTGGTACGCGTACCCTCGAGGGTACGTGAGAGAATTTCTGGGGCACGCCAGCACGACGACGGAAGTTTTACCTAATAGCGAAATAATATAACTTATTCTAATTTTGTTTATAAAAACAAAACAATTATGTATATAAAATTCTGAGTAAAGGAAAATTGTTTTGTGGGCAGCTTAATGGAGATTTAACGATGATTAGGATTTTCGTGCATTATTATGACCATGGGGATATAATGCGTTAATTGCATTTCACTTCAAATCCCTGCGAAAAAACTAGGAATAGGGATAAAGCAGAAATAATTCAATCAATTTATATTTTAACTAACATGGGTTTTTTTAATTAGGCTAGTGCAAAAATTTCTTGTCCATCCACTTTCATTAGTCAATTGTCATTCAAATTTAATTGAAGTGGGGCTGCGACGAACTACTTGAATGTTACCGACAAATTTTGCCTAATAAGCGGATAAAAAGGCAAGCAGTCGACCCTGGACTCTTTTTTAATACAGAGGTCCATAGATCCCCATACGTTTCCCAGGAAAGATTTTTAGATTATGTGCATTATAAATTACGCCTTCTGTCGTATTGTTTACCATATAATTTTATTGTTTCTCTAATAAATGAAATAAACTCCGGTGATAATATGCTTTTACATTGAATGTGGATCCAAAAATACCATTGTAAAATTATTTTCCTTTGGGCGTTTAAGGGTTATAGTACCGCCATCGAACGCGGATTTTCGCTTAACGCGGAGTTGTCAGGAACGCATCCTCCGCGTTAAGCGAGGGTCACCTGTACTTGTGAAATTGTCCCGGAGTACTTCAACTTTTAAAAAAAAAAGGGTACTTCATGAAAAAGGTTGGGAAACACTGCTCTACAGCACCGTTCGAAAAATGAGTTTCATTGCTTCATTTCTCACTCCTCTATCCCATTGCATTCTCGCTAATAATTCTCTATGTTATCGAACTCTGTGTTATCCCAAGTATTTAAAATTTTCGCATTTTTTAATTGTCCCATTTTCTATCTAAATTTCGTCTCTTGATTTTTTTCCCAATTGTTAAATATTGTTTTTTTTCTAAATTTATTTGTAGTCCGAATTTTGTGTATGGTTCCATTAGTTTCCGCATCGTGTAACCCACACCTTCTCTAACTTGTGCTATTATGGTCGACCTCTTCTTTTAGCGGTACTACCATGCCTACACATTTGACTCCATTCCTCTAGTATCCAATCTAACTAAATTTTAAATAGAATTGGTGATAAACAGCAACTTTGTCCTCGTTACTTTGATTCCTGTCTTCTTTATTTTATTTCCCTCCTTAATATACAATATATTACTCTTGTACATTCTCTTAACAATATTTATGAGCCCCTCTTGCATTTGAATTCTTCTCCTGAGAGAATAATAAAACAAAAAATCCAGCCATACATAAACTGCTAAAATAAGCTGGTATTATAAGAATAGTACTTATGTTTGACTTTTCGTCGAAACAACTTTAAGTTGCGGAATTACAGATGAGTTAAAGAAATAAAATTAAACTCTAGGTCCTTCATTATTGATTTCGCATCCAATAATCTTAAGCAAACCGTGAAGAATTTTGCATCCTAAACCTTAGGCAACCCTGTATATTATCATTTTGAATATGTACTTATATTACATGCATAATCCCCGAGTGATGTTATCGCAAAAGATGCTCAATAAAAGAGAACCGTCATCAAAGTCCAACTGCTGGATTAGAGAGGATAGTTTCAAAATTGCTCCACGAGGGAATCTGATCGTTATCGATTCGTACAAGAAACGAATTACCATCGAGAGAGATAGAGGGGGAGAGGAAATCGTAGTCTACGATTCCGAGGTGGTTTTGCCACGATATTTAATGGAAACGGGTATGCAGGCGGGCGTGAGATAGGGGGAGGGCTTCCCTATGCGAGAGTGAATGCGGGAGTGAAAAAAGGGGGAAGACGGGGGAGGATAAAAGAGGGAAGGGTAGAGGAGGGGGAGGCTAAAGGAGGTGGAGGGGGAGGAAAACTGATTGGCCAGTTGAGATATCGGCGGCGCTTCCGGTGGACCAGATGGGGGAACGTCTGAATGAATGGCGTTGACCTTCGTATCTCAATCCCCAACCCTTCCAACTGAAGGTCTTGGAAAGACGTTGGGGTGAAAGGCTGCCGCCGAAGGGCTTTGAGATTCACTTGTTGGTCGGATGTCGGTGGCCGACATCACACGTTTCCTTTTATTGATTCGATTTTCAAAGTGATACCAATTATTTCGTAGATTAGATTTAAAGAGTCTATCTTGTTCACTTTTTAACCTCTTCGGAATACGATGGAGAAACTTATCTTCTGCAGTATTTTTTATCAGTACCAGCAAATATAACATTCTTTTGGATTTTACACCCGATCAATCAGAGTATCTTCGAGAAGTTTATAAAATAAGCCTCAAGGTTAAAGTTTCTCAGGAAATGTTTTATGGATTACCATAATTAAACTCTATGGATAGCAATTAATCTTATACTAGCATAACAGTTTCAGCTGCGCTCACAATTAATTTATTGTTAGAATTTATCAAGTAGCAGTAGTGAAAGAAAAGCGACTTAGTAACTGAGGAAAATGTCGTCAGGTTGGAGGACTTTATAGTATGAGAGGAGAGAAGATATGACCTGCGAGAAAAAATTGCTTTCACTTCGAATAATTAGCCTATCAAAATCTATGTACATGTCCTAGAATGAATTTATCCAGATAGTTATCGGCATACGACCAAAATAATCAAAATGATTAAAATGGGAGTATTTCATAAAAGGCTCAGATCATGTACTTACAAAAATGAGTGTGTGTGTGTGTGTGTGAATTTTTGACTAATCAACCTCTTGGATTATTATAGCCGTAACTCCTTCCACACCGAACACAACACAAGGGAGGAGGGAAACCCGGTGCCGGCATTAGCCTACTCTTAACGAAGAGCACCAAGGGGGGCAACGGCTTAACATCTCATCCGAAGGACGAAACGCTGAATATACGCGGTCTCCTCAAACCACACAAACAGAGGGCCTGGCGACCTTAGAAAAAATCCTACTTTCGCAGAATTCGTACCCGCTGCCCTTTCGAGCAGCAGGCGAGTAGCAGCCAGCGTCCTAACCACTACACCACCGGCACCCCCTTACAAAACTGAATTATCGATAGCGGTCTACGGCTTGTATGTAATAAATTACGCAAGTTACTCTTATGCGTCAACAAGAGATTCAATTATCTTTTGATACACTTAATACAAAATAACTTCACATGTACTGGCATTTGAAAGCTTAAAAAAATTGTCAAACCTAAAACATAACGTCCAACCTAATTAATCTCCATTTCTTCAATCATAAATGAGTGCATCTTAACCCTATAACCAGCAGAAAACCAGTTTTTATACGGAAAACCTATTAGAATTTATAAATGCGCACAATTGCACATCGTTTCGGATATTTTAAAAATGAGAGTTTCATAAAAATTGAATTGCGGTCATAATCAGGAAATGAAAATTATTTTCAAGCCTTTGCAACTCAACAGAAAATACCGCGACAAAAAAAACGAAATGGTGTGACAGGGAAAGAGACGCAATTTCCGATCCCAACCGTGTGTGTATGTATGTATATCCCCAGCAGCTCGCTAACCTGAAGTCATCTTATTGGTGAGTGCTGGGGATGTCGAAGTGACACGTAAAACAAACACAAAAAACACGGAAGCTTTCGGGGGTGATCCCTTCTTCAGCACAGGAGAGAGACAAATGTTAGCAGTGACACTGGGTGGAGGCATAGGGGTGAAAGGGTAGTGCGGAAAAGTCGGGGATTGGAGGATGCGGAGAGGGTGGAGGAATGGCCGAAAAGGAGTGAAATGCTAGCGAAGGTTGAGGCCAGGGGGAGTGAAGGAGTTTAAAAGATGGATATGGGCAAGCTCCCACTGACGGAGTTGGGGAGCCGAAGCATTACCGGGGAGAGCGCGAATGGCTCTCACCGTGAAGCAATCATTAAATTTTAACTTGCGATTGTTAGCATGAACGGTCACAGGTAGCGGTCGTTTATGAATGACGCTGTTGCGGTGGCCGTTCATGCGGATATTGATTGATTGATTGATAGATTTGGTCTTTATTTGGGGCGAGATTGAGACTAGGAAGTGAGGGTACTGCTGGTCAGGCCAACATAAAAAGCGGGACATTGGGTGCATCTCAAGAGGTAAATGACATTACGGGTGGTGCAGTTGGTAGAAGTTATGGTGTGTGTGTATATATATATATATATATATATATCATTATATATATATATATATCATTATATATAGACGTTCCTTACAGAAGAGGAGTAGCATATAACATATTACATATAGGAGGATACTAATGTTTAGGCACTCCCAGAAAAATAGCAGACTCGAAATTTTTTTGTGGGTAGGATTATGTGTAAAACCGAAAATTTTGAAAAAGTTCTACAATGCGGCCGCTAAAAATTCGAAATTGTTTAAAAATATTTTCAAGGTTTATGTATTTCCAGATGTGCTACGAAACTGAAATTATTTTCATAGATAGAATTTGTAAAAAACGAAATAGGGATTATAGAAATTTTGATATTTTAATTTTTTTGGTAGTTAAAATTTCTTAAAGTTTAAACAAATAGGTAAGTTTTTAAATACTACGGGACGAATTAGTGAGCTTAAATTTTAATGTTATTTAGAGCTTAGTCTATATAAACGAATAAACATATCAATGTATCCATGGAATTGTTATTGCCGCCGTTAAAAATTAATTAAATTTAAACAATTAGAGAATGTTATTTCACTTCTAAATGTGCTACAAATTAAAGATTTGACGGAAATGTGTGACATTATTAACCCAATGTGGAAAGAGTATAATATTCCTAAAATTGCAAAAATTAATGATTGTTTTACTCCAATATTGTTCCATAAGGAAAAAACGAAAATCGATACAGAGGAGAAATGTTTTGAATTAAAGAAATATTTCCCATATTGAAATATTTCTCTGAAAAATTAATGTTTTTTTCAAGGTGAGATGAAATGCTTGCAATGCAAGCACTTTTTGATAGAGTGTATATATATATATATATATATATATATATATATATATATATATATATATATATATATATATGAGTTACTCTCTCTCTCCATCGCTGACGAAGAGCATATGCCCGAAAAACTTACGTTTTTGTGTGTGTTGTATTTTACATTTCTCTTCGACGCTCCCAGTAACTTGCTAACTAGGTAAGTGTCTACTGACCTTCCTTCAGCACCTTGTTGCCACCCTCATCACTACCTTTCCTTTTCCTTAAGTTAATATATATTATAGGAAAGCTAGTGATGAAGGTGGCAACAAAGTGTTGAAGGAAGCCCAGTGGACACTTACCAATTTGAGGACCAAGTTGACAGGCTGCTGGGGACGTCAAAGAGACACACGTAAATAAACACGCACACAAAAACCATATATATATATATATATATATATATATATATATATATATATATATATATATATATATATAAGAGAGAGAGAGAGAGAGAGAGATATGGAGAGAGGATCTTGATTCGATTAAAGGAAGATTAATACCGGTGGTGCTGGCTGGCTCTAGCAGAGACGCAGTGCACGGAATAGGAGTGGACGAGGCAAGGAGGCGGAAGGAGGGGGTGAAGGAGGGATGGGGTGAAGGAGGGAGGGGGTGAAAGGGTATAGGATGAAGTAATGGTGTGGGATAGAGAGGGAGTGAAGCCGAGACAACGTCAGTCTACGGGTAACGTCGACAGTAATGGGTTCTCGAGTCAAATCCCTCCTTTCCACCAGGCAATAATGTCTAGCTCCTGTTCCTCCTCATAATCCTCTCTCCACCCCCACTCCTGTCTCCCTCCCACCTCCAAAAAAGAAGAAAGGTGACCATGGCAACAACCCCTTCTTCCGCCCCCTCCCCACCCCCGCGCGACCTTTCTTGCTTCCCCAAAGGGACCCTCGAATCACAATGGTTAGAGAGAAGAATGTAACGCGCACTTTTAAAGAGGAGAAGGAGAGCTTCCAAAGGGCAGTCGCGCAGAGAGAGAGAGGTGGGAGAGGGAGGGAGGAATGGGGAGAGGGGATGGGAGTGTCGGAGAGGAAGCGCAGTTTCGTGAAATGCATTCGGTTGCAACTCGCGGAGAGACGCTGGAGGGAGCGTGAATGTAAAAAAAAGACCAATGAAACTCCTCGGCGCTGAGCGAATTAGAGATGGGTTTCATTCGATCTGTTTCTAAACTAACCCTATCATTAAATTCCCACTACTGCCATAAACTCGCTTAACAGCTATCGTGAGACAATCCCCCGATAAACTATACACGATTCCGTCCCAAGCATTTAAGTACATAAATGTATTTCACTACAAATCTGTGGACTGTTTTCCATAATGTAACGACTTAATCCAACTATATAATTATAATAACTATCTCAGCTTATCCACTCTTCCTTTTCCAATGTGTTCTTAAGACAGATATTTATGAAATAATTCTTTACCATCTACACTTTATTTATTTATCATCGACATAAAAATATAACTCTCGGCAAAATACAATGAAGTCGTGGTTTTCAACAATGAAAGGCACAAATGCTCATGTTCTCGCCAAGATTCGAACGCTAACTATTATTTTACAGATTGCAGAATGCTTAATAGATAAATAAGATATGTTTTTCATCCTTCATTTTTATTCGTCGCATCTATAGTTTTCCAAAATTTTCCGTTAACTTGGTGATATTGCCGTGAAATATAAACGGGAAAATCGAGCAAATACCTTTCAACCTCGATTGAAGCTTAAGCTCAATAGGCGTTTGGGATGAACACTCTTCAAGCGTCGTCTTTAAGAGGAGAATTGATTGAAACTTCACAAGCGACGGTACATAACTATTGATGGATGCGGTCGTCTCCGGTTGCCATAAAAACAAACGAAAGTGTGCGGCAAACAAATCGCTCGTCTTTATTTACGACTTCACTTCGCACCTTCTCCCTACAGATGGTAATCAATCGCGGAACTAATTCCTGGATAGGCCCTAACATAAAGCGAAGACTGATTTGTATACCATATACTCAATACTTATTTTTAATGGACGATAAACTTGATCGCATCCATCGATACTCCACACGAAAAACAAACATACTCGAACCGAACATTTTGATGAACCTTTCTGGACTTCGAAAATCTCAAAATTGCATATAAGTCTGCCGTATAGGGCAGGGGTCGGCAACCTACGGCCCATGGTCCGAATGCGGCCCCCAAGAGTGACTTACATGCCCCCCGAAGCTATGACGAAAATGTTAAAAATTTAACACGCAAATTCCTATTTTCCATTAAAATAAAAGATAATAAAAACTTGAATTGAGAAACATTAGTCCTAAAACTTATTTAGATTTGATTTTCACTTTCGATAAAACTCGAATCGGGCCTGCCGATGAATTGGTAACTTCCAGTGCGTTCCGTCGAAGAAGTCGTAATCACTATGAAATAATAGGTGCCGATCTCTGTTCTAGAGCAATGCTAGTAATAACAAAATTTCCCGTAACAGGATTTTGCTTAAGCCCTCTAAGCGAGAAATATGCTTCATTATTTCAAGTGAAATATAATCTATTACAATATCCAGGTTGCACATTCCTGATTATTAGTGTAGAATAAAATGAAAATCTGGTAACCAATTACCAAATTATTTCTTCAATACAGTAGTATTTTACGGATGTAGTGCGAGAACCTCTTCTTGCGCTGAGAAATAACGATCTACGTAGCTCACAGAAAGAATAAAAAATGAGTAAACGTGGCTTATTTGTAACAACCCATGTTGACTAGATAAATAAATTCTAAGTAATTGTTGTCAGGGTCACATAACGCCAAGGATACCAAATGTTTAGAGGCGCATTAATGATACGAAACAACTCGTGGAAAATAGGTGGGGTGCAAAGTAAAAATTAAGATAGAAAATGTATTTCATGGCTGGATATTAATTTTAATTACGGCATGATAAAGTTGCTTCAGTGAAAATTTAAAATTTCAGCGATATTTACGCGTTTTCAATTCGCGGAATGCTATCAATCACCATTCGCATCAGGATTCGGCCACCTTTCAGGCATTAAATGAACATCGGCACGCGCACAGCGAATGGCAAAATCGAAAGTAATGTTCGAACGAGACATCGGATAAAAAATGAACACACGAACTTTAAACAAGCGACTTAAAGTAAAGAAACGGAGTCCATACTGGAATAAGTCTTCGAGGACTCCATTATTCATTAAGCGAAAGACGTTCCTTCGAGCACCTCTATTGTATTCCTCTTGTGCCCTCGTTTTCCTTCTCACCGCACATGGATTATTCCTCGACGTCGATGCACAAGAGCCGTATCCGATCCATTGTATCCGTACAGAAAGACACGCGAACACCCCTCTCGTATCAGCATAATAGACTGCAAAGGATGATGATCGCGTTGCCCAGAGCGACGATTTCGTCCCAAATAGCCAACTAGGCGTTCTCCACTTGTATTTGAGAAAGAAATGAATGACATCGAAATGGATGTGCTTAATTTCACCCGACTAATGTCGCGACACTATCAAATCAAACTGTCGTTAAATTAAGGCGAATCAGTAAGTATTACATATAACCGGAATCGCATAGTTTCGCTGTCGATAGGGTGGATCGGCATCGGTTTTTTAAATGATCTAGTACATAGAGAAAGCTCTGACACAACCGCTTAGGTTCCTCGTCGAGCCTCACCGATACCATATATTTACTTCAGCTCAACAATCAAATTCGCAAAATCGGCATAGTTCTACTCACGACCCCTTCCACAAACTTATAGAAGCTATTTATTCGAGGGATTGCCTATAAACAGTTTGTGAAGGTTGGTGGCTATGTTGAATTATGGCTCAAGTCTAATCAATGTAACAAAATCCTTCAGTCATAAAAGAATTAACAATAATCCCGATGCATAAATAAATAGTTCGTTCGCTTCCGTTCAATTCTTTCACCTCTCCCGACCGCAATATCAAAAATTCATTTTCAATTACGAGTTTCCTACGGAGCAATGGCGACCGCGCTCGCCTGTGTCATTGTTTCTGAGAGTACGCCATGTTGGGATTAAAGCTCGTTTCCGCGAGGGACTTACGCTTTGTGATTAGAGAGGGAGGGAAGGGGAGGTCTGCGATTAACACCAAACGTCACTCGGTGCTTTAAATTTTTTTCCTGGCGTTTCTTTCCCAGTCAGTCCTTTCAAAACCAACTTCTTCGCCCTCTCACTCGAGCAACCCCATCCTCGGCGCCACCACCCTGCGGGCACACTTTCGTTCATAATAAGGAATAAAAAACAATTGCGATACGAGAACGAGAAACTCATTAACCTCTCCCTCGGAGGAAGTCGGCGCAAGCGAAGAACAAGTAAAAAACGGGAGACGCGACTAGAGGAACAAGCACCCGCGCCGTCACTGTGTGAGGTAACGAGACCTCCATTTCACGGGTTTTTTATATTGCTTCAAACTCTTCCCTCTTGCAAACTTCCGATCAAAACGATTGTAAAACTTATCTAAGAAATTTTAATTTTTATACCGGAGTCAAAAATAATGTCGATTCGTTCTGGAGGACTATTAAAAATCGATAATTTTGGATATCAGTTTTGTTTAGAGAAAGTAAACAAAACGCAACTCGTAAACAAAAATTATTTTCTATGGCGAAGTTTAGTTTTTCCGTTCAAGTTAAAAAAAGATTATTCTTGTGGAATGTAGGCATAACTGAAGGTTTATTACTTAAAAAGCGTCAATCATTTCACCTTTATGCCTGTACTTAATAAATAAAATAATACGTTATCAAAGATTCGGAGAACACCGTCCCATTGTGAATGACTGTACGAATAAACGAACAGAGACCAATTGAGGAAAAAAATATTGCATTCTGGGCATGAAAAGCGTTCGGGTCAAATTGTTACGACTGGAATGTCCAAAGAGGAAATGAGCGAGCAAATGACCTCTCCGAGATACCCTTTATTAAGAGAACCTTCATTGTTTCCAAGAGCGACGCCTTCTCTCCGCCGCCCGTACGTATAATAAGAGGTCGCGAGTTCGCACCCAGCTGAGGGCACGGCCCAATTAGGAGCGCCGGAGTTGTCAATTATTATTTCGCCAAGGTCACCGACCTCCGTTTTATTTTTTGTATCCCAAAATGGGACTCATGGTGGAAGCCATTGCACGGGCCACACCACGCCAAACAAACGAGCTAAACGAAGACAAATTACGCTCTTACTCTTGTCCTCGAGCCCTCCCCGTTCTCCCCCCCTCTCATCCCCTCAACCTCTCTCTCTTACGCTCCTCCATCACGCTGACCCCCCCATCCACCTCAATCATTTCTCTCCTTAATCTATCTCTCTTCTTATTCCTTTCTATCCCTATTTCTTCGGAATCCCTCCCTCCTGACACTCCCCAAACCCTTCCTCCGTCCCTAATCCCACTTCTCCCATCTTCCATTTCTCTCTCTTCCCATCTCTCTCCATTCCTCTTCTCTTCCCTTTCCCCGTCCCTCTTCTTCTCTTCCCAACTCTGCTGAACCCCTACTGCCTTCTCTCTCTCTTCACACCTATTTTCTTCCATAATCTCATCCCTCCCCTTCTCTCTTTCTCCCTGTTTCTCCTTCCATCATTTCTCTCCAACCTCCCTCCTCACCCCTCCCACCCTAACTCCTACTCTCCTATAGTTCCTCTATTCCCATCTTTCCCTTCTCTACCTTAACCGCTCTCTCCCTTCCACTTTTTCCTATACCCCCAGGGCCGGATTAAATGTTTTGTAAGCTCTAGGCACTATGGCTCCTAGGCCTTTTAATTATTATATGTATAATATATATTTACAGGATGATGCTTGATTTGGGGACATATGGGGAAAACTGTCGATTTCTCAAAAACATTTATTTTAGGAATTAGGTTTCTCTTCTTGAAAAAATTACATTATTAATATTGCAATTACTGCAACGGTTTTGTACACTTTTTTTAGCAAATTTTGAAATAATTTCATCAGTAATTAATTTTCGGAGTAATTTGCATTTTATTGAAAGTAAATTGTTTATCTGTGAAAAAACATTCATGTTTACATATTTCTATTGTTTGAACTTTACGTGAGCTCCTTTTTTCGTAGGTCTTAGGCACAGTGCGTAGGCCACAACCCGGCCCTGCCGTCCTCCACCCGCACACCCTTATCTTTCCTTCTTCCCACCTTCATCGACCATACACCTCCCTCCCTCTCTCTCTCTCTCCTCCCCCCTCTCTCTCCCTCCCTCTCTCTCTCCTCTCTCCCTCCCACTATCTCTCTCTTTCCCTCTCCCCAATCCATAATTCCCCACCCCTCCGCCCTCTTAAAAATGACGGAAGACGAGAGATAACGCGTCCGTCCGAACCGCGCGGTGACGTCCTCCTGAGGATGCGGATTTTCCTCGAGTGGCAGGGAAGCGATCGTGCAAGCGGAACGGAAGGAAGGAAGCCCCGGCGGCGACGGCGTCAACCACCAGAAAGCGGTGACTTATGCCTTCCGCCGCAAAACTACTTCGCCGTGTATACGGAAGGGCGTTCCTTTTAGGGGAAAATTCGATGCGCTGGAGACGAGCGAGCTATGACGCCGAAGCAATCGCAAAAAAAAGAACCGAGAGCTAAGAAAACATCCCGAGCAAAGCGATAACCGTACGAATCTCGAGAGAGGTTCGATTGTAATGGAACTGGACAAAGAAGAATGACTGCAATCGAGCCTGCAATAGATGCGCTTGCGGTTAACCGGATTCAATAATTGCGTTATTCGATTGCACCGATGGAATTTGATTATCGACGGATTCACGATGAATACCTTCGAGCGTTCCGCAAAAGAATCGCTATCAAAAATAAAATTCCTAAGTTGTATAAGGTTATTATAACCAGAAGCCCATAAAATTAAAATCTGCTTCACGAAAAATTTTTACCGCCTGGAGGGGGTCCTTCCTCAATTAGTGACGTGACAGAAGGAAAACTGGATGTAAAAGAGAAAGGAAAATGTTTCAGATTACAGATGACTTGGAGTAGAGAGTTTATCAAGGAATGAAAAATATTGCGGAAAAAACAGAAGCAATATGGAGAACAATAATACAATAATAATCGCGGGCAGACTACCAATAACGATGATGAATTAAACTGTCTCTAAGGAGGCAATGCCTTTTATAATTGGGGTAGAAAGGCAGCACTGCTGCAGTTCCATCGAATTCATGCTTAACTAAAGCATGCATTTTAACAATGAATAAAGAACAAGGCAGTAGGGAAAGGTGAACGCTGGAAATGAAAATTTTACAGAGGGCGAAGAGAGAGGTATGAAAGATAATGCAATTAAAAAAAATAAGTTTCGCTATTATTTTAAAGAATTTGGTGAAAGTCGCTCCTCGTTTATGGTGACAAAAATTCTACTTTTTAAAGAACGTTTTTCACAAATGAGGCAATAAAACTTCACAGGCATAGAAAAAGTATCGTTTAATGATACGAGGCTTCTTACCCCCTCATCCTTTAATGTAAAACGATCTCTTACGAGCCACAGTCATAATCACGGAATATATATGACTAAGGAAGCTCGGTGGAAATGTAATTTTTATTTCTTCTCCGTAATACGAAAACCTTGTCCTAAGTTTGTTGTATTCACACGATTTCGATGCGAAAAAATATAAAATGCGAGCTTTATAGCGCGTTATTTTCCTCTGCGGATAGCCGCATTAATTTTTATGGCGCCGTAAAAGTGCCGAAACGACCCTTTCTGCCGATTGCTTATTGCGCGCGACCGCCGCCCCTCCGATATATTCGACATTTTAAGTAACGCGCATTAAATGTAGCGTGGCCAAAGGTCAACGGGGTTGGGAGCCTCTCATTTGTAGCCTTGATCTTTTACTGACTAAGTCGATTTAATGACCATTTTTCTTAGCATGACCAGGACATTGGCATTAGCAAATTTCCTTATCAAACCCTAAAATGTATAGCACATTCTTACAGAGGAAAACAAGATAATAATGTAAAATAAAAGCTATTTTAAACAAAGACACATGACAACACCAATATTCACGCACAGGCATGACAAACTATAATTTCTCCACCAAAATGTTTGAAGGCGTTTTTGAGTGTTTCGATATTTACTAGAGATGGTATAGGGATGGTTGGCATGTTTCAATGTAAGGGCCACAGATTACATCCTGGCGTAGGCACAGATGTTTATTACCGTATTTGTTACTGTTTTATGCTCACGATTTAATAATAATATTTGTTCTTCTGTCGATAACGCAGCATGAAATGAAATGGGAGTGTATATAAATTATATTAAGTCAAGACGGAAATTTCAATTTCAAACATACTTTAAGGATTTATAACAGTCAAATTTCAGACAGTTCGTTGTCTACATGAAAATCGTGGTTTCGATTCCAGAAACGCTTTCTTTCTCAATTTGATTAGCATGGGATGCAGCATATGTTTTATTTGAATTTGAAAATTACGTTGAATCATAATACGAATTCGGGATTTAATTCAAGAACGGGTAAAAGGAATTAAATTTTTTTTTCCAAAGCAAAAATTCAAACACAAGTCGATTTAGCACAAAAAAATTTGTTTTGAGCACTAAAATTCAACGTTTTCTGAAATGAAAAATTTTCATCATTAAGGGCAAACACATTGTTGCTGAATTTACGAAATTATGAAAACCAAATTATATTCACGTTAAAGGAGAGCAATTCTTATTTAGATAAACAACTGTTAGGTTAAGCTGAGCTGTGATAATTAGAATTAAATATTAATGAAAGTAATATTTGATGTATTCATATCGGCACTGTAAAATGATCGACTTATTTTTAATCTATAGCATTAGAATTTTTTATTTTATTTTAGCAAAAACTGAAATATAGTTCTTTAGTTATACTCAGTAGAAATTGTAATCCAAAACAAGGCCTCTTAAGCGGAAAAAACTAATCTAAAGGCTTTCTTCCCAAACTTAAGTTCAGATTCTCTTCTTTGCCCGATATTCGAATGACCTTGGATTTTTCTGTATTTATTTCCATATCGTATTTTCTACCTGTTATTACTAGTCTATTTATCATTTTCTGGAGTTCCTCTTCTTTTCTTGATAGAAGTACTCGATCATCCGCGTATTTTTACTGTTATTATAATCCTTCCTCCAATTTTGAAATCTCCTGTGCCTTCTAACGCTTCTTGCATTACACATACTCCATATAGGGTCGGCGATAGGCAGCAGCCCAGTCTTACTCCTCTACAGATATTTACTCTTCATGTGTCCGCATTCTCAAACCTGACCTTTACAACTTGATCCACATATAGATTTCTGATCAGTCTCCTGTATTTCCAGTCTACACCTATATCCTTTAATATCTTCATCAACATTACCCAATTTTCTCTATTAAAGGCCTTCTGCCAGTCTACGAAACATACGCAACTATCTTGACTGTACTCTATTGCCCTTTCTGATATGATTCTAACTGCCCCTATAGCGTCTCTAGTTCCTCGTCCTTTTCTGAAACAAAATTGATCTTCCCCTAGCATTTCTTCTGCCTTTTATTAAGAATCCTAGTGATGATCTTCGAAGTGTGTGACAGAAGGCTTATCGTTCTGTAGTGTTTACACTGCATTGCCTAAGGATTCTTCTTTAGAGTGATCATTGATACTTCTACAACAGTAAAATACGCGGATAATTAAGTACTTCTAGGAAGAAAGGAAGAAGAACTCCAGAAAATGGTAAATAGACTAGTAATAACCGTTATAAAATACGGTATGGAAATAAATACAGAAAAATCCAAGGTCATTCGAATATCGGGCAAAGAAGAAAATTTGAACATAAGTATTGAAGGCAAGCCTTTAGAATAAGTTTCAGATAATAAATACTTTGGAAGCACCATAACAAGAGATGCAAAATGTACGAATGAGATCAGGACTAGAATAGGAAAAGCAAAAGCGGATATCAGAAGAAAGAAGCTCCTACTTACGGGGAATATAAGGGAAGAAATCCGCAAGAAGTTCATAAAATCCAATGTACGTAGTATAGCTTTGTATGGGGCAGAAACATGGACGCTAAGGAAAAATGACATCAAATACTTGGAAAGTTTTGAAATGTGGACTTGGAGGAGAATGCTGAAGATAAAATGGACAGATACGATGAAAAAAGATGAAGTGCTACGAAGAGTAGCAGAGAAGCGAATGAAATACAGACTATTAGAAAGAGGAAGGCAAACTAGGTTGGACATTACCTGAGGAGAGAGAGTATGATTAAAGACGTGTTAGAAGGAAAACTAGATGTAAAAAGGGAAAGAGGTAGGAAAATGTTTCAGCTGATAGACGATTTGAAAGGGAAAGAGTTGTCGAGATATGAAGAGGACAGCGGAAAATAAGAGTATATGGAGAACCAGGTTTAACCATGAATAATCACGGACCTGTCTACCGACAGACTACCTATTATGATGATGATGTTACTTCTAGGAAATCCCGAGGCCACTCTCCCGTGTCGTGAATCTTATTAATTAATTTCTTGATCGCTTTTAGTTCTTCTGATCCCATGACTTTAAGTACCTCAGCCGGTATTCCATCGCTGCCTGTGGCTTTCCCTTTCTTTAGTTCCACTATCGCTTTTTCTACTTCGCTCTCCATAATATATGATCCTTAGTTGTCTTCTTCAATGTTTTCCTCATCTTCCAGTTATATTTTTGCCGATCCTGCCTGTTTGCTGTATAGTTCCTCAATGTATTCTTCCCATACCTGTGCTACACCCTTTGTTTCTGAGACTATCTTCCCATCCGTATTCATAATTCTTTTACCACGAATTCCAATCGACTTCTTATCTTCTAATTCCAGTGCCGTAGCGCAGAATTTTGCGTAAATACTGGTAATGTTGGTCTCGGATTCGGTATAATCTAATACATATAAGCGTTATTTTTGCTGAACAAATTCGCGTGCTCAATTTAATATTCTGGTCGAATGCATTTGTAATATTTTATAACGCTAAATTATGAAATTTGTGAACACAAAGAGCATTTTAAAGCTATTAAAACCAAGTATTAAATAAATGATTAAATGGAAAGTAGGCATCATAAGTTCCGTTCGGATCATCTTGTTTATTTTACATTTACCTGATGATGATGCTATGCATCGAACCTCGGGTCGTGTTTTTCATTAAAACTTTTTGTGGTATAGTACTGTATGTCATTTTTGTAATTTTTAAGATGGAATAACACCAAGTAAAGGCCAATACAGTGAATATTTTATATTCGTTGTATTGATATTTCACTAAATATTCCTTGGTGTCTATAACGTTTGAACTTTGTTGACTAGTATCGTTCTCATAATAATAAAAACAAGAAGTCCAAACCAGGACTAATGCAAGCTGGTTTCCCAAAGTTGACGTCCCGAATTGATTACTTATATTGACAGGAAATGTTTCAGTATGTGTAAGTCATTACAAAAGAATTCTCATACCATAAAGACCACTTGTAGGTCATAAACCTCCCTCCGATATCACAATTTTAAGATATTTTAATGTATTAAAGAAAACATCTCTGCACGGTGGATTTGAGATTTCCTATGTAAAACAAATAGGGAAAAAACGTTCCTGGAATAGAACCCGGGACTTCAATCTTCGCCAAATAAGATATAACCTGGATGTGGGTCCTGGTAGAACGAACCTCATACCAAGTTTCATGAAAATCGGTCCATTGGTGAAAAAGTTGTTAGTAGGGGACACATATACACACAGACAGGACCATTTCATAAAGCTATGTCTTTTGGAAACCAGCCTAACAAAACAACCCATAAGTTATAACAGAAAAAATTAATTTAAACATATCATAATATTTAGAAAATAAAATAAATTTGCAATTATAGCAACAATATTTGAAGTAATTACGGTGATGAAAGGGTGAGTATATATATATATATATATATATATATATATATATATATATATATATATAACTTTACGTTACTCTTTCACTGAAGAAGGGCATAGGCCCGATAAGCTTGCGTGTGTTTTTGTGTTCGTGTGTTTTACGTGTCTCTTCGACGCCCCCAGCAGCCTGCCAGCTTGGTCCTCAACTTGGTGAGTGTCCGCTGGGCTTCCCTCAACACCTTGTTGCCACCCTCATCACTACCTTTTCTTTTCCTTTAGTTAATATATATATATATATATATATATATATATATATTATTTATATATGTATTATCTAGCTGTTTCGAGGTTTCGTTCCAATGAAATTTAAGACACCACTATACATTTATGATAAGGTATGCAAAGAATTGAGGTAGTGACGGGTATGAATTCATTGGAGAGAAGAAAAGGTAGACTTAAACTAAATTAACACTGTCCCCATGCTTTTGACGGGTAATTACTCTAATTAATAAATAATTAGACGTTTGTCCATTGCAGCTCTGCTTGCAAGAAAGAATGAAAGTTGGGAAATAAACGTTTTTACCAAAATTATTCGAGAGTACTCTTTTGTTTACATCGGTTGGAAAAAACATTTTTCTCTCCTTAGATCTTACATAATCTGTAAGGTATCGATTCAAAATTTTCTATGGATAGAGGACAATATTTGCCACAAATTCCCGTTTTTCTGACAGCAAACGAATTTTAAGTCAATTCGGCACGGATTCCAATGATCGCTTTGATAAAAATATTCTCAGTTCTTTCAGCCGTACAACTGTTTAAGTCTCAAGTTTGTATCTTAATTCTAACTACTTAAAAAAAATGATACACACATAAATGGAGACAAAAACAATTTCCAATATAAAAACTTTTACTCGACATTTCAAGGTTATCCGATTTATTCCTAAAGCTTTCACGTATATATCTACCAGGTTTTCATTTCTCGCCTATTATGGATCTACCCTTTCCACACCAGTGTGAAGTACGCAAGCATGCAGTTACACTACAAAATTAATATATAGGATAAACGAAAGTTTTAAGATTTTGTTCCGCGAAAAAATCATGACAATCTTTTGGAATTCATCTTTCAAATGATTTAAGAAAGTTTGTTAATATACTTCTTAAGATAATGACCACTCTTGACTTATCAGTCGGAATTTTGCGTTAAATATACGTCATTATCGCACTGAAATCCGTGGATTCAGTCGCGGTCCTTTGAGAAAGTAATCACAGTGCTCTTTAAAGCGAAAATGATTTGCATGAGTAAGCGGGTTACGCCCACCAACCTCACCCGCCTTCTTCCCATTATGTTTTCGCCTCTGGGAGAAAGCGATCCTCTGAAAACGGACTTTTATACGCTTTCTTTAATCTTGTTCTCACGGTGCTTTCGACCTACAAATAATTTTAACCTCAAATTGGATAGGACATGTCATGACTATCAAGTAGTAATTTTTCCCAAGATGAATCCACGCATGAATTCGCTCCTTCTTAATAGGTCTTCGTCGCAAGTGATGACGTCTTTCGGTGAATCGCTCTCAATCAAGCTCGATCTGTCCTGGAACCTTTTCCACCTGCGTCCTCTGTTGCAAAAGTTTTCGAATTAGATAGCACAGTTCACCGAAGAATCGCAAAACATTCAATACTGCCATCAACGGAAGGTTGCCATTGACATTTAGCACTTTTAATTATATTAAAAATGCCCTCGTCTCGATAAAAATTGAATTATGAAATCTTCATAAATAAAATAGGCGTTTTATAAAAATTTAGATGCAACAAAAAGGTTATTTGCGTAGATGAAATGTAATTAATGAACCAAACCAAATAAAAATCTCTTTTTTACCGGACCGTGGATATAAAAGCTTGAAAAGCTATGATTCATTACCCCCGTTTCTTAGGAACTTTTTCAATTTAACTAAGTCGAGCTTGAAAACATATTTTTGAAACCACAATAACTCTTAATAAAAAGGCCATTAAAAACCTTTTAGTGGAGCGCACTTTTTTATTTCTCCCTTAAAATAAAAAATAAGTTAATATTTTTTAGAAAATCTAAACGTAGGTACATACCATTTGAAATGTTGGGTGAGAATGTTTGCTTTTAGCAGATATAAGCCACCTTTTATACGAAAATAATTACATATTCAGACGAACATTTTAACTTTTTTGATATCTATAAACTTACATAACATTTAAAATTTCTAAAGAAATTTTATTGGGATTTTGTAATTATTATATTTTTAAAAGGTTTCTCTCGTCCGTAAATAACATGATTCACATTTCAGCTTGAAAACAATTTAATTCGCGCAATGTGAGACAATTTAAAGGAAAAAAATCAATAAACGATCTTTAATTTCATATACCCATATATAAATCAAAAGATTTTCCATAATTTCAATTTTATTCAACTCGGACAATATTTTTTCAAGAACTATATTGCTGTGAGTTAATATTAAAGATATTACATGCCCACTAAGTGTAGTTATAAAATTCAGATTAATATTTTTAAATGGAACCAGATAAAAATGCACACATGCCTCCAATAATGAAATTAAAAATAGTTCTTCAATCCTTTCTATTAATTAGAAATCTTCTACAGTTAAAAAAGTATAAGTACACTCTTTAAAAAAATAGCGCAACAATTTTTAAGTCGAGTAGTTTGCAGAGAATGCCAGCTGAAGACGTAACTATATAACGGCAAATGTCATTCGATTAAAAAAAAACGGAAAGTTCAGGCAAAACTCGGGGCGTAATCGAGACCGGGTTGAGCAGAGAGTGTCTCCATCTATGCTTTCTCTCCGTACGAATTTCCATCTCGGATCACGTTCGGTAGAGAGAAGACAGCTGCTGTGAATGAGGTGACCGCAATCTCCCCCAACTCCCCAACCCCTCCCTTACATTGTCCTACCCTTCCTCATTCCCTTCCATCCCTCCCCTCATTCCGAATCACCCTTTCTCGCGCCGCGTCCAATCAACTCGATCCTGAGACCATTACTTCTGTTGCATCATCATCATCTGCCCTCTTCGTCTTCTTTCCCCTCCTCCTCCCCTCCGTCTACGAACATCGCAAAAACACGTGCGAATCATTAAGCGAATTTAATCCTCCCGTTTTTAAATCGCCCATCTTTCTCTCCTTCGAGATGGTCGTTTAGAAATAGTTGTCTTCCCTCTGGGGCGGGTGCGTTTCATCTTTAGTCTCTATCCAAACCATTTGAACGTTCGATCGGTTACCGAAAGCTTTATGTTAATTGAAAAATAAATCGAAAGGTCGTTATTTTTGGATCAGGCGATAGGGCATTATTTACACCGACGCACGGGCACTTTCTAAAAGAGTGGGATATGGAAAAGGGAAGATTACAAACGAAAAAACTTAAACCTCTTCAGGGAAAACAATAATGGCAATTTATAACAAAACATTAAATTGCTTTGGTTTTTGAAGACCTAGCAAGAAAAAATCCATAGACATGTTACCTTACCGTCCGTTGAAATTTCCAACTTTTCTGCTGCTGAATAATTGAAGTTCATGGCCACATATGCGCCAGCCTCCATGAAGAAGGTAATGGAATAAATAAAATGCCACCAGTCGCCCGAAATGGCGATCGACTGAAAACGAGATGATGGCCTTTAAATGCAATAAGACCTGTTAAGTATAGTGATCGACGAGTAAGTTTGCAATCATAGTCTCCATTTCGTTTTCAATACAACGAGAAGTAACTACTAATATTACAAAATCGGAAAAATTACAGAAACTTTCCACAAAACAAGCTTTGTATTCTCCTTGGTTATAAGTAGGCTTGGTAGGATTCGATTTAAATGTAAAAACGTCGATAAACGTCGATTTTTTAAAATTTCAAGATCGACAGAAATGAATGGTCGTCGATAAGCGTAGATTTTCCAAAAAGATGGAAAAGTATGCGTCCAAAAACCTACTCTGAATTATAATGTTTAAGTCGTTGCTGTTTACTTTTTTGCAGTATTATTTTCTGCCTACGATTTCGTTCCTTTTCTGGGCTTGCATTAACAGTGGGACTGAAAGAAGGGCATTTTCTTACACTTACATCTTTACGAAAAGCTCACGCTTCTACTCTGGAAAATCAGGTAACCGCAAGGCCCTAGGGTAGTTTTGAGAACACGTGTTTCTTAGCCCTTTTGAGGTTTTTGAGATTATATTTGACGACCTAATCGTGGGATATTCCACGAGCTTTTCTATACATATAAGGTCATGGATATGCCCTGCTGAGAATGCCTCTATCCCTGTTAAACAAGGTTCGGAAAAAAAGGAATTTCGGTGGTCGCTTTCTATCCTTTCCACTCATCAACCCCGTGGAGTATTCCGGAAACAAATGTCTCTCGATCCTTTCTTGGGTTTTTCCTATAGATGACCTTGTGGTATGCACTTTCACGCGTTCTACCAATGCACAATCCAATCTTTTGGCAGTCTTTTTCTTAAAGTTATTCAGGAAGGATAGTTCCTCTCTCGTGCTTTTGGCTACTTCGTCTTCTGCTACAGGTTAGTAAATTTAAATTTATATATAATGGTTTTAAAAAGATGCACATACATTAGCAATCGTTACTAAAATTGAAGAGGGATTAAATATTAATATTTATTTGGTATTTGTTGCATAATATTTTACCGATTGTAAAAACACATTTTAATCAAGATTTCAGGTAAGACTGTTGATTGAGCGCTCAATAATAAAGTTTAATTTTTCTCACTATATATTTTATGTTAAATAAAGAGAATATGTAGTGAGGTGATGAAATATGTCAAATGATACAAAGTATTAGATAGTTCTTTTATGACGTCTAAAATATTATTGTGATAATTATATCGTTAATGTTTTTTCCTTAATTGGCATCAACGAATGCCTAAAAGCATTTACGCTGAACTCGCTATTTTTTAATATTCCTCGGCAAATGCAGCATTATATTGCTCGGATTTCATAAATTAATCGTTTTGTAGTTTTCACATTCGTGATATAATATATTTGTCAACGACGCGATAAGAGATTAAAAATATTTCAGTTTCAGTGTGTTAAAACGACAATAATATTTTGGTGACCGACATGCAAGGCGCTAATTTGGTTTAATCATAAAGATTCAGTTAGTAAAAGTCGTGAATTAACTATTAATATATGTTTTCGCATATAGGTTGGTTGTCGATATAATCACGTTTGGCAAAATTTGTAAGGAAAGGAGTGAAAATACAAAAACAAGAAATATCGTTTTGTGTTCGTACAATGAACTTTTTCTGCACTAGCTATTTCTTATTGCTTAAAGAGGTAAGCTTTCGAGTGAAAATATTCTTATACAAATAAATAAATAAATATAAATATATATATATATATATATGGCAACAAGTTGTTGGGATAAGGAAGCACTCACCAATAAGATGACTTCAGGTTGGCGAGCTGCTGGGGATGTCGAAGTGACGCACATAAAATGGAACACATTTTACGTGTTTTATATATATATATATATATATATATATATATATATATATATATATATATATATATATATATATAACAGCTTACGGAAAAGGAAAGGTAAAATGGATGTCAGCAAGGTGTTGGGATGAGGAAACCCAGTGAACACTCACCAATCAGACGACTTCAGGTTGGCGAGGCCCCGGGGATGTCAAGGCGACACACGTAAAAGAACACTAAAACACAGAAACATCACAAACATAGAAGCTTTCGGAAATGATGAAGGAATAATTCCGAAAGCTTCTACGTTTGTGATGTTTCTGTGTTTTAGTGTTCTTTTACGTGTGTCGCTTCGACATCCCCGGGACCTCGCCAACCTGAAGTCGTCTGATTGGTGAGTGTTCACTGGGTTTCCTCATCCCAACACCTTGTTGACATCCATATATATATGTGTGTGTGTGTGTGTGTGTGTGTGTGTGTGTGTGTGCGCGTGCGTGTGTGTGTGTGACCCGGCGTTGCCCGGGTGCGATTCGGGATTGAACAAACTTATACACCCTCACACCGCCCGCGCGCTCGGCGCACGCTCTCGCGGCCGACGTTGCAACTTATATACCCTCACCGCCCGCGCGTTGCTTCTAAAAATTATCTACAGAGAAGTATTTTGTTCCGTAAAAGGGTTCTTGATAAAATGTCATAAATTTCGATCAGACAGTACATTTATGTTTTTATACGTGAAACGTATTTACACTATAGGTAAAAACGTTATTTGCCTTAAACACGATGTATATTGTATTTTTTTTACGTAAACCTGTTCGTTGTAATGCTGAACAAATTGGTGAAAGAATGGTGCGAATCAGTTCAGCCATTCTCGAGTTATAAGGGAACATAGTTACAGACAGACAGAAACGGATTTCTCACCAGGGCTGTGCTGCGCGAGATTGGAGGGGGTTAAGAGTGGTATCCAAACCTACTTTGGGGCCTGCCCCGTCGCCTAAAAAAACATTGATTAAAATCGGTTGGTTTTTTCCGGAGATATTTTGGTTAGAAGGGGTTTTCGATTTTTTATTTATATATATATATATATATATATATATATATATGTGTGTGTGTGTGTGTGTGTGTGTGTGTCTGTGCATGCGCGCGTGCGTGTGTGCGCGTGCGTGTGTGCGCGTGCGTGCGTGTGTGTGTGTGCGCGCACGTGTAAACACAATACGTCGCATTAACACGCTGTGTGCCGGATTAGATTCCCGTACTCCACTCAGTTCCTGGACATTTTTCATAAATCCAAAAGAAAAAGCACGCGAAATCTCGTGGCCGGCTCAAATGTGGTGATTTTCTTGGTTAAAAGTCACGATTTAATAAGTAAAAGATTAAATTAACGATTTAAATATACTACTTTGTATACTTTGTATCGTGTACTTTTTTACTGTAAGTAAAAGATAAGACAATATTTTAATAAATTCGTTATTTAGTGTTTTCTTAAATATTAACATTTAAAAATTTAAGAATTTCGAAATAAAAGGTAAATTCAAATCATCGAATTGTTAAGGCCGATAACTGCCAGCCATATATGTAAGTAGTAATTTAAGCGTCGATATTAGTTGAAAATATCTCGGGAAAATAAACGTCGGTTTTCAACAAAATAAAGGTAGAATTTTACCAAGTAGTAATTTGAAGCGTCGATATTGGTCGAAAATAAACCGATTTTAATCGTAGATTTAAAAAAATAAACGAATCCTACCAAGCCTAGTTAGAAGCGAAAGGATGGCCAATACCGCAAGGGCATGTAATACTGTGTTTCGCAATGGGTATATGCATTTCAAATGACATTTGTTTAATTATTTAATAGTAATATTGGTATTTCTAAACCGCTACTAAGGATCATAGAATTGTGGACACAATTCAATGCTGTCGCTTATGTATTTAGAGGACTGAATTAGGTATACTAAATTTGTCAAATTAAATGAGTTATTTTTATTATATTACGTGTTTTATTAATTGAAATGTCTAAAAGCATACTTATGCATACATTCATCGAGTTGCCTCTGGATCTTTCATAATAAGCAAGAAGTCGTTCTCATAGGCCACCTTTTAATTTTCAAGGCCAAATTCTATCTTGAAGTTGGAATGCGCAGAGTGACTGTTTATTAGCGACTCGGCAGGAAGTTCTGTCATGGGATTTTGAGGAACCAAGTCACTCATCCTCGGACGATAAAAAAACGCAATGGAACATCCAGAGGGCACTGGCATAAGTCAGCAGAAGAATACACAATTGCGCAACACCGGATTAGACGTTCCTTTCCAGCATTTCCTTCTTATACTTTTTCAAAAAATAAGTCTAGCTTATCTGCAGTAATATATATTTACAATTCAAAAATGTTTTAGACACCTAGTGAAAGCCAATAAGAAAGAGAAAAAACGAATGGAAAATAACTCGAATAAATTATTTGTAATCTTTTCAATTTTTTCATAATCAAATGTTTAATATGATTTATAACTTTTCAAAATTGTTATTCATTCGCTATATTTAGTAATTAATTTATTTTGAATATTAAACTCATGCTTACCTCTGCAATAAGGACATGCAGACAAGTGAATATAGATGTAAATATAGAAAACCTATTCATTACTTGTATGTTTCTAGAGAAAAAAAGCTTCCCGGTACGAATTTTTGTCGATCGAAATTATTATTCATCATGCGTATCTAACATTTTATAAATTTATCCGGATGATAATTCATTACTGGAAAGTCTTCAATAATATTTACTGGCGCATTTGGTTTAAAAACTTCTTGGCATGATTATTATGCGTTCGTACGGTGGGTTTTAATTTAATTAATTTTCGACTACACTTAAGCAAGAGTATCGCATGGTTGTACTATTCGGGAGAATATTCCTCGAATAGGATCGCTCTGGTCTCTCCCCTTGCTCTACTTTCAATCGTGTAAACCCCAAATATGGACGGCTCCCAAAAATCTTTTTAACGACTACAGTGAAAAGTCGATGAAAGAAGAGAGGAAATAGGGATAAAGGAACGTCGTATTTCGACGCGAAAAACAGCCACTCGTGCGGCAAGAGAGAAAAGGAAAAAACTGAGAAATTCCCGCGTTTCACACAAAAAGTGCTTCTTTTAAGGAGGCTAAAGGGTCGTTCGCAACAAAGGACGTTAAGAGACTATTAATGGACTGGAGTTGGAGAATGGCGGGAAAAAGACGACGTGTGCCGATTCGAAGAGAGGGAATAAAAGAGAGAGAGAGAGGCGGAAAGAACACTGCTCTTCCCTATATTCTCTCTCACTCTGCCCACTCCTTCCGCCACTCAGCTCCTCCCAATGCAACTAGCATCTTATTCCAATTGACCTTCCAGAGGTCTTTGGAGGCCATGGGGTCACCACTGGGTCGGGTTTGCTTCGCTGTGCCCTCTCTCTCTCTTTCTGCTTCCCACTCCATTTCTTCTTCCTCCGGAATTCCTCCTTCCTCCCATCTCCTCTTCTCTTCATCTCTCTCTTACTTCTCTGCCGTCCCATTTTCTTACAGCTCCACATCCGTTCCATTCTACGTTTCATCCATTCATACATATCACCGGCTAGATATATTTTCCTACCAATTTTAACAAGATTTTTTCGCTGACGTAGAAATAAATACTTGTTTCCAATACGCAATAATTCGCTTTCAAAAATAAAACAGTTTCCTGACCGTTTGCTGAAATATTTCATTTGCTAAGATTATTCCCGAGTGTTGTTGTGTTTCGCAAGCCAAATAGCCCTACAAGCCACAAAAAAATGATCCGACCGGCTAACTGTAATATTTATAACCTACGATTATAGTCGAGTTAAACTGCAAAAATATTTATTAGAAATTATATAAAACTCAGCCAAAGTTTAGTTATCAAACTTTGGCTGCACTGACCCTGAGGATATAGGCATATGGATACAGGATTAAAGTCTGTTGCTGCGGCGTCATATTTTTTAGTTACCGCCAGTTGCCTATATTAAGTATCCAATTAAACTTTCCCTACTGAAAAATATTTTGCATGGTTTAGTTTCATAATCAATAATATATTTAGAAGCAGTAAATCTTGAATTGATGATGGGAGACTCTCTTCGATACTGCATCTTTTTATAAGGAAGCATGACGTCTTAAGAGAGGCCACAAACTCCTCGCACTGCGCTGAAATTCGGTAAGTGGACTCGTATGAATAAACGACGAGTGTGGTCGTGACCGGCGTTATCTCCCCATTCACTCTTCGGCCTCCAACCCCCCTCTCTCTTTTCCCCGCCACTCCCCCCCCCCCCTTGCCACCCTCGCTATACCCTCCCTCCCCTTTCCCCCCCAACCAATTCTCCCTCATTCCCCTCCCTCCACCCTCGCATCTCTCGATTCCGTCCTCTACGTCCAAGCCTCGTTCATCTTCTCGTCTCTCTCTTTTACACACACACACACACAACCACACACACACACCACACTCACTCTTTCTCTCCGCGCCACTCAGCTACGGTCCAATCTGAGGAAAACTCTTTAGATAGCTCAGGATTTATTCCCGCGCTAATAAAATGCGTAGATGTTCTAAACCCGTGGCATTATGGGCTTGTCGAATATAGGCTTTTCTTAAGGACCTACCCAAGTTGGATGTTATGTCACGTTAAGAGCACTTGCAGGAGTGTAATTAGTTTTTTCCAGCGGAGATGATAAATATAGCACGCCACGGTTCACGATACGATAGGTTGTAACATTCGTAAGATCCAAATTTGTGACTTTCGGAAGATAATTAGGCTCATTATCTTCACAGCTGGATCATCTTTAAGTCAACATACAAACATCTGAAGACTGGCCGGCAAGTATTGCATTGAATCGAGTTGACGAGAAAATCTTAGGGATCTTTTGAGATCTCTGACTGACTTTTGATAAAAAAGTATCCTATATCAATGTTACAATTGGTTCAAAGGAGCTTGTGCTATCGCTTTTTCTGTCTTTCAAGAATGTATCAGTCAGCCGTCGCACGGCAAAAGGAATTACCTTCTCAACAATATTTTAATCCTAATCAAACGATATAATAACTAGCATAACTGCCCGTTAAAAATGACGGGTATGTATGAATGAAGTATATTATTATTAAAATTATTCCCATCTACCTCCCTCCCATTCTACGCTTGTCTCCTATATAAAAACTTAGACAAAATTAATATATATTTGATAAACAATATGCTAGGCAACATTTATATGCCCAAAACTCTTTTTACTTTTTGGAATATATTGTTATGAGGATTTTATATTTTTAGTGAATGTAAACCGGTTTCATTGAAATAAATTTTATTTTTGTTTTTAGTAAGAGATTAAAAACTAACTCAAATGATAATGAAAGATTTATTTCTTTTTGCTACCATCGTATTGTTTATGGTTGCTAATGTAATGTTTACAATTCAAAATAGCGTCGAAATTTCGTGAATATGTGGAGAGATGCGACTCGAAATTAATCACCTAGATTCCTAGAAGACGAAATACGTCAAACCTAATTTTACGTGTATTTAAAAAATCGACGGCAGGAAAAAATTTCTTTTAGGCGATCGTTGTTTTAAGTCCTACGATGATTTTAAGTAAATTTAATATACAAATGATTAATTAATTAATCCTGGAATCGAACTCATGATTTCAATATAGACGGTGAGCAATATAAAATGAAAAGGTTGCGCTGCCAAGTAACTCCTAAAAGTCTGATCGAAAAATAATGAAAAGTTTTCAAGTTATAAGCGGTTTTCTCATTCTACCTTTTAACTCCATAGACGAGAGAGGCTGACCAAAATTCAACTGTAGAAGTAAGATCAAATCATCAAATACATTCTGATTCGCTATTTTAAGACTCCACTCTGAGACCTAATAATGAAAAAGAATAATTTACATGAATTTTCTTGATCTAATTATGATTTACGCGAGGTGAAAATGGAAAACTGGAAAAAACGAAAACAACAGATGTTTAATTCTCACGAAATATTATACGCAAGGGCGAGATAATGCGCAGAACTTGACCGCTTTATTAACAAGCGCATATATATATAAAGGCAGCATGAAATAATGAGCGGGATGTCCCACAAGGGAGCCTTCCTTCTCCAAACCCCTCGCCAAACCCTATGGGTCTCCCAACGGTCGCGATATCTGGATCCCAACATGCATAATTCAGAGAGAACTTCTCCTTAGAGATTTAGTGCGCGATCCTCGCTCATTTTTGCTGACCTGCCCTTTCTGCACTTTCTACATGCACGGTTTTTTCCGAACCGTTGAAAACGCAAGCATGATTCGACGCGACTTTAATACGTCGCCGTCCCGAGTGTAATCCGTCACGATTTCAATGCTCTACCACACGCCTACGCTCTCCCCCACCCTCCCCTCCCTTTATGGATAAAACCCTGCACGCACGTGACAATCCACCCACGAATAACCGAGAGCGCCCTTTTCAGTCGTTCGCTCATTCTCTCCCGTTTCATTCTTTTCCGCCTCGCGACTTGACACTTTCAATCTCTCTACTTTTTCTTCGTCGTTGTTTCCTCATCTTCCCCTTTTTTAATCATTTTCCACCTCCCCCATCCCCCCCTCTCTCTCTCTCTCTATAATATCCCGCCTCTCTCTACCCTTCACTTCTCTTTCCCTATTGTCCATACAAATCCCTCGAATAGTGCCTAAAAAATCTCCGTCTCTTCTGCGTCGTTTCCCTCCTCGTCCTCCGTCGGATCGCTCAAATCTCTGCCAAACGCCTCCTTCCCAATCCCTAAACCCTTTCTTTCCTTTCTCCAAAACAACATTCTCATCCCCGACCTCCCTCTCATACCCTAAAACTTTCCTCATACCGAACAACCCCTCCCTCCAACTCCCTCGACCTTTCGTCCTCAACACGCCTCTGCATGCAACACTCCGATCCACTCAACCCTCGCAGCCAACTCCCCAAACGGACTAACAAATTCCCGGGGACACTCTCGCTCGCTCGCTCTCTGACCCGGCTGACTGCCTCCAGACGCCAATCCGCGGTCGCACAGATACGAGGCGAAGGCTGGAACATGAGTGAGATGATGGGGGTGGAGAGAGGTGGAGGGGAGGAGGGAGTGGACGTGAAGGGAGAAATAAAGGACAGAGGGAGTGGCGGGTGGAGAGATTGGACATGAACCAGAAGGGGCAAATAAGTAGTAGCATGTAATCTGAGCTTCTGACTCACACCCCCATGCGTCCATTCATCTATCTCACTTCCTCCCACTCCCTATCTCACCATTAATTTATCTATCCCTATTGGCGACTATCAGCTTTTCCCTCCGTATATATTTCTATCACTGTTTCCCTCTCCATATTTCTCTCTCTTCTCAATCTGTCCCATCTCATTCCTTTCTTCTCCCTCCATTCTCTAATCTCCCTGTCTCCTCCCCCTCCATCCTCCTCTCTCCCTCTCACCTCCTTTCTCCCTCCATCCTCCTCTCTCTCTGTCCATTCCTCTCTTCTCCTATTCCACTTCACTATTCCTTCATGATTACTCCTTTCCTTACATTTACGACTATATGTCCGAGTTTTATAGATTCCCAAAGGTATTTCGACTAATCACGTTACCGATGATAGTGAATTTGTTTTATTTAGTAGAAGTTGAAATTCTATTTTAAATTTATTTATTTATTCTAATTCACTAACAAGCTTGGATGTTTGTCATATAATAGTAGAAATCCAAAGCTTTCTCTTTTAGTTACTATGACTTCAAAATTAGATTTACAATATGAAATATTATTTCTCGCAAATTTCAGTTGCTTCATCAAACGCCAGGCATACCCAATACAAACATAGACACATCAAAACATGATTCGCTTTAACGATTCGGAAGGTTTAAATTTCGGAACGGGGTGAGGAACCGATGGACGAAAGCGATTTTAATAATCGATACCACTTTCCGATTGAAATTTAATTTCAACCCTTGCGCCGATGTCTCCTCATTTTTTCCCGACATTCGCGGGACTTTTTATTTTTCTCACGGCGAGACCTTCGCCAACTCTGCGAGATACATTTTCCCTTTAAATATCGAACAGTTTGAAAAACGAGCAACGTAACATTTTTTTCGCCGCTCCTCCTTAAAGGGGAACGTTGCCGCGCTCGAACCTTTCTGAATCGCTCGCATAAAAGTCTTAAGCGTATCATCTGGGATTCGCTTCAACTTCAGCGATTTGTTTTTTTCCCTTCTTTCCTCGTTCAGCACGCGAGTGAGAAACTCAGGGAAGCAGATTTTTTTGCTCACACACTTACGATCTTCCTCCTTGGACGCTGCATCTCACCTCTCTTCACCCCCTCATTTAGGGATAACTCATCTCTCCCTCGCTCTCTTCCTCCTCTCCCTCACTCTCTCAATAGATTCCTTTCTTTCTCCTACCTCGCACTCTCTCCTATTACTCTTCCTTTCCTTCCTCGCAATGGTTCCATCGTTCAACGGGTTTCCGTTACTTTGAGATGTTCCCTCCCTTTTACGCACATAATGTCCAATCTCTCTTAACTCTTCCAGTAAATTCTTTCCTTCTCATTCAATGTAACGCATTCAGGGCTTAATGGAGGAGGAAGGAGAGAAAGAGAGAGGAGCAGATAAGAGGAAAGAGCTCGAGAGAGAGAGAGGAGTTTTTTAATGAAATAAAAATGCACGGATCTGCACGTGTAGCCGAGGATCAGGAACCACGAGCGATTAGTCGCGTCTCTGGTTGTCCAGAAGGGTTTTCCTCGACGGAGGGCTCTGAATTAATCCTCAGTGCTGCGTGCTCTGATTTAGAGCACGGGGCTAATGAATGGATGATGGAAGAATGAATGGATGATGGAAGGACGGGAGATTTTCCGAGAGGCCAAGCAGGTCCGGACAGGACAGCGTCACGCGCGTCTTATCTTGAACGGCCGTCTTGGATCGTGAATGGGACAATAAAACAACCGTTCGATCTGATTCGCGAAAGTAGATAACGGGATCCATTGTAAACACGGTGTGGCGACAAATTAATAGAATTCGCGTAGCATTTTCTCCGAGAAGATTTTACTTCTAAATAAAAATCCTCCAAGAGTGCATCTTTCATTTCGAAATTCGGTTCTATTGCCTGAGAAAAAATAATCTCCCATACGGAAAAAGGTGACTTTGATATGATTTTTGGAAATGACTACTCGATTTTTATTATTTTTGAGAAATGTTTGCCATCTATCAAACCGAGATATAAAAATATCAAGCAAAAGAGAATCCTATTTAGCTATTTATCATCAAATAACCCAAAAAATATCAAACTGTTTCTATCAGCTTTTACACATTTCATTTAAAGGAACTATAGTCCATCATTATTTATGTTTTTAACAATTGTTCGTACTTGTTAGGGATCAACAAATGTGTTGAGGCACTACTATTGCCAAGAAAATTTATTTTTTCTGTTCTCTATTATTTAATTTAGTGTTTTTATAGGCTTTCTTTAATATATAATCTAGAAGATAAATATATTTTAAGGAGGCTATACATTCACCTCCATGCAGTATTTCTAATCGCAAAATTGAGCTCTTTAAGAATAAAACGACTACACGAGGACAACATCACTTTTCGCATATTAGTCCCTAAGGCACCGCGAAGACAATGTCCATATTCCTGGTAAAATCCGTGTTTACCAGTTTTCCATTCCACTCCATCACCATCCTCATCTGGAATCTCCCTCTTTCTTCCCTTTGGGACGTGTCCCTACAGAGAGAGAGAGAGAGAGAGGGACGGATGAATGCCTCCTTGTTGCGACGGTCTCTGGAATCCATGAGCGACGTCGGCTCATTTGGGATCAACTCTTTAAAAAACCACACTAACTCCCTCGAGAGAAGGAGAGCGCTAGGGAGGGAGGGAAGGAGGAGGAAAAAAGAGATCGCTGATCCTCGCGTTCCTTCCAAGGACCACCCACGACCCCTAATGTACCACCTTAACCTCTTGTCCAAACTCTCCCTCTCTCACCACTTACCTATCTTCCGCTTTCCTTTCATCTATCTTTTCTTATACTTCTTCCTTCCTCTCTCCCATTCCCCCAACATCTCCCTCTCACTCCAACTCTCATTCACACTCCATCTTCTCATTCTCACATCGCCGCCTTTTCCTCTCACTTTCCAAAGACCTCATCCCCTCTCATCACGAACTGGTGTTTCTCCATCCCTTTCCCTCAACCCTTTCACTCATTCCTTTCCCTCATTCCTTTCTCCCCCTTCTTTCCCTCCCTCCCTTTCCCTCCCTCCCTTTCTCTCCCTCCATTTCTCTCCCTCCCTTTCTCTCCCTCGCCGACATCGCATCCTCGAAAAATATCTCCTCGAACTCCCACACCACTCCGCTATACTTATCTTTCCGTCTCCGCTGCCTGTTCTTATTTCTACCTCGCAGGCCCGATATTCTTTCAACCCCTCAAGCCGATGGCCTGAGTATGTACTCCCCGGACGATATCGGTCCGAGGGTCGGTAGAATGGGTACATACACGCCAAATGCAGATGTCACATAAATCGCAATTGTTTTGTCATCAAATATTCATTCATGAAACTACTTGTGCCACAGCAGATCATCGATATTTGATTTCTCAGTAAATCACAAATTCCCCATCAGTTTGGAGGTTTAATACTTCGTTAGAGAAAAAAACAGCGTAAATTACGCTATCCAATGCTATGCTTATCCTCATCCTCTTTCCTCCTTCCCCTCTACGGTTATTACTCACCCCGCATCTGCAGAAGATGGCGTGACCGTTTTCCCTCGGGTAGAATAGTTGCGAGTGGGTTTACACTCCGTCAAGGTCGCGAACTGCGCCGTATGTATGTTGTGTGTCGCACCGAAACATTCCTTCAGTTCCTAAGCTCGCCTCCTCGATTAGGAACGGCATGAACGTGTAAAAAATAAAAGAAACGTGTTTTCCTTCTCCCGACTTTTTTATTTTAAATAATCTGTTAACGGAAACTTATTACAAACTCGTCATCAAAAATATAATTTACGTAGAAATTTTTCTATTTTTTCACGTAATACGCCAGTTTAATATATTTCCGTTAAATGTATGAGAAATCACATCTAATTCATATAGCTACAAATATGTTTGGATTTTAACCATACCGTCTATTTTCTACAATCTATTTCTTCAACCCGGGGTCGATTCATTCTTTGATTTATGAAACGGAAAAAATTGTCCAATTATCTTACTTTCGACCGGAAAAGTTGAAGCGCCATGGGTTATTTTTATCGAAATTGAGCGTCCAAGTTAAAATGTTATGCTTTAATAAATTATCTTCATTCTAGCTCAATTCGTTCGAAGGGAAGTATCGCGAATCCCGCAATTCCTTTATTATTGGTTCATGGGAAATTTCCCTCACTATCTCTTACTGTTAACAACGTCCGGGAAGGGTGACGTAAATTTCTAACGGTCGTAACTGCAATCTCCGTGCACCATATTGACGCACGGAATAACAGCCTGCTCGTTCGGACACAAGAACGGGCGACACAATTGCCGTAAACGATCCCACTGTAAGAGCAGGACCTCGCAGAACGATGAAAGCGACTGTGTCGTGTCTTCGCGTCTCTCTATTGAGATCGAGGCGTGAAATAGGCGTCGCGGGCGCACGCAGAGGTGGCCAACCGAATTGCTTTACGGTCCCATGTAATACGTAGGAACGCTCTAAATACGTCGCGCAGCAATGCTCCGATATCGGTCGGAAGCGGAAAGAGCGAGCCGATTCTTCGAATTTGCAGCAGACTGGCAAAAAATAGGCTCTCAACTCGCTAATCTTTTGGATTCTTGTTTGCTGTTCCAATAAAAGATGTTCGCCGTGAATGGGATCCTCAGTAGTTGGTATGCGTGCGTGGGTGGAGGACGATTTCACAGAAGACATGGTGCACTAAATCTTCCTAAAATAAATACATACATCTGATACAACTGCTTCGCAACGTTTACATTTTTGCTTATGAGTCAACGGATTTTTTTTCTCAAACTGAAACTCAATATGATTATTTTATCCGATAAAACTGAAGTATGTACTATAACGAAATGACGGATCCTTAATAAAGGATACGGGATCACTGCTTCCAAAAGTAACTCATGTTGGCCTCTATGCATATTTAAAATGAGCCTAACGTTTTAGATGATATAAATATATAATATAAAAATCTCTCATGAAATATGAGATATATGTCACAGTCGCGGATACACTAATTGTAAGGCAATAGAATAATGATTCGTTTATCGACTTTGATCCCAGTGCCTTTAAGGTATTTTTTCGCAATTAAAGGAGAAAAAAGATTACCAACCGTATCCAAGGTTTAAAAAAAATCATTTGCAATGATCAAGAATCATTGAATAGAAGGCACCCGAGTAACGGCTAATTCGCCAAGATGTAAATCTACTCTCAATTTTATCTCAAATGTCGAGTAAGTTCTTTAAGATTTAGATTTGGTCTGCAATCGATCACAAGAATTTTTAAAATTTTCATTCTCACAAAAAACTTTTACCCAATTTAATTCGATAATAAAACAATTCCGATCTCCACCAAAAAATAAGACTTCGTTCTAACCGCAATTTCGCGTCATGAAGAAAAGTTTTCTCGGCATGCCTTCTCAGCTCTAGATGAAACAACAATTTGCATCGGATTCCTAGCGGTAGTGTTGCTGATTTTTAGAGTGAGAGAGATTGGCGTTGTGAAATGAACCTTGAATACTCGGTGTCAAAATAAGGTTAAAAAAGGAGGAAGAGGGAGGGGCATCCCGAGGGAGATAAAGGGATTGCTTTGCAGCGACAAGTCCACAGCAACGAGATATCGAACCGTCCGCTTCGATAACAGCGGATCTCTTTGTTTACGTGCGTTGCGGATTACGGCGACACGCCTGGTTCACACTCGACGGTCGTAATGGGAAGCCATTGAGAAAAAACAAACAAAGCTTCTGCCATATCGACTCACTACCTCATTATAAACACACTAATACACGTATGCAGGGATTCAAACACTAGATACGTATACATATACAATTTTAAAATGAAGATCCAATACAAAAGAATAGATTTGGTGGATATGGACAGTAAAAAGAAGGGTAAACTTAATTCATCGAACGGAAACTAAGGTTTCGTGATTTAAACATTCATTGAATGATTATTTATAATCACTGCCAAAAAATTACATCAGGTACGAGAGAGGTAAATTAGGTACCCTTTCTGGCGGTCGTGATTCCGATTTTTGCGATAAAAAACTTCGCTTTAGAATATACTATATATATCTTTATCTTGTTATAACATAAAAAGTTTCAGCGTTATTACCATCAAATGTTATCCAGAAATATGGCTCGCGTGTAAGAAGAGTCACGCGAGACGAGTTCTCTTGGAAACAATCAAAAAATGCCCAATTCTATATTTACTATTTTATAAGCTCTTTTCTATGCTTAAAAGTGACCGAATTGCTCATTTGATAGTTAAGATATTCACAAAATAAGAAAGAACTAACACGTTGACTGGCAATGTTAAAAAGAGCTTTCAATGAAAGGTAAATCTCAAATAGTATATTAGTGAATATAGAAAACTCCTATCATACAAGACACAGAATAGACTCTTTGCTGGAGGTATCAATGGAATTGATGTGGCACGCATAATACTTCACTGGAATATATATGAAGGTCGCTGAGGAAGGGCTTAAGCCCGAAAAGCTTACGTGTTTTTGTGTTTTTAAGTGTCTCTTCGACATCCCCAGCAGTTCGCCAACTTGGTGAGTGTCCACTGGGCTCCCTTCAACACCTTGTTGCCACTGTTATCACTACCTTTCCTTTTCCTTAAGATATATATATATATATATATATATATATATATATATATATATATATATATAAGAAAGCCAACCGAAAATTTCGCCATCTTTTTTCTTGACCGGCTTTCAAAGGTATAAATTTCATTCACTTCTTCCCTTATTATCATCTTTAACAATCGTGAAACGACGATTCTTGAGGAATGTCGTCCACTTGGCAGGACAGCAAGCGACAAAGGCAGGAATAGAAGCAGGGAACACTCCCTCCGCCCAGCGGAATCATTCGCGGTCGCTGCCTTGGCCGAAAATCAAAGATTCGTGTTTTTGGGGAGTGGGGGCGGAGGAGTCAGATAAACCCGGCAAATATGTCTCGGAGTAAAAATAAACGACAAGCGAAACAGACAAGAGGGAGCCACGGACCGATATGCCACGAAAGACGTCGCCGCTAGGGGTCGATTCGAACCCAATCGGCGTGTAATTTTTTCGACGGATACGATCCAAAAGACGCGTCCATTCGACGACCACGGACGGCGAGAAAAACAACGAGGGTCATTTGTTGAATGGTACGCGAGCGTCGAACCGGGAGACGGCATTATGCTCGAGCCCCTTCTCTCGGGCGTTGTTTAGCGACTCGAGGGAACTCCTAGGCGAAACGGAGGAAAGAGCGGAAGAGGTGGCTAAAGACGCGGCATTTGCTGTCATAAAGAGAAATGGAAAAAGGTGGAGGGGAGAGGAATGCGAGGGAGATAGGGAGAGAGGGATGGGGAGGGAGATGGAAGGGAGAGAGAGGAAAGAAAGGAAGGAGGATGAGACGGAGAATAGATTACGGGAGTAGGTGGATAGAGGCATGGGAAAGAAAAGAGGGAGTAGAATTGGGGAGATAGGAGGGGAGATAAAAAGACAAAGAGTGAGGGTAGGAGGGAATCTGCGGCAAAGGGAGTGAATGAGAGAGACGGATGAAGGAGAAGAGAGAATGAAAGGAAGAGACATGATGGGAAAAGGGAGAGAGACAGAGTAAAAGGGGAAGGACGGAGGAGGAAGGATGGAGGGGGAAGGATGGAGAGGGAAGGATGGAGGGAGAAGTATGGAGGTGGATGGTGGTGAGGTTAGAGGTCATCGGAGGAGAGTGGTGTGAGGGAGGGAGGCGACAGAAGTGGATATAGAAGAGGGAAAGGCGCAGATGAGTGAGAGGATGGGATGGAGAGAATAGAAATATAGGTAAGGAAGGGGGAGGAAGTGTTGAGTGGCGAAAGAGAGGGAGTGAAACGGCGGAGGGATGATCAAGAGAGAGAGAGAAGAGGGATTAAAAGGAAAGATGATGGAATGAGAAGAACGAGTGAAAGAGGAAAGAGTGAGAGTGAGGGTGGCTGGCGAAATGAAAGAGGGAAGGATTTAGGACTAGTGGTGCGGCGGGAGAGCCGAGAGAGAGGGGAAGGACTGGAGCTAACTAAAGAGAGAAATAATAAAAACGACAATAAATCCTTGGCGCCCGTATAGCTTAAAAAACGAGCCATTTCTCACACGTAACCGTTTATGCGTGTATTTAGAGGAAATGGAAGAGGATGAGGAATAGATGGGAAGGTAGAGAGAGGAGGAGGGAGGAATGGAAGAACAGCAAACAAGTCGAAAAGAGAGACAGGATGGAAAAGAAAGGATGAGAAGGAATGTAACGAGTTCTTCAAAAAGCAAAGTCCGCGAGAGAGTATCAGGTTTTCGGACAAGCGGCGAATTTAAAGTTGGAACATTAATTAACAAGCTGATTGCGAGAGACGTGCCAAATGGTTGCGTATTTAAGAGGGAATTGGTGAATTGATCCAAATCTCGATATTTTAACGATTATATTGATTATAATCAGAGATAAAAAGACCAAGGGCCTCTTGGTAGAGGAATTGAATGTTTGTCCGCTCACCAAAACTAGAACTTCAAATCGTGGGTCGTCGTCATCGTTATTACATTCTCCATACGTAGTATAGGGGAAAGCATTGTTTTCATGTAAAAAATCGATTTCCAGATTTCAACGGAAATACACGTTTTGAGGTTCCCTGAACACGTTTTGACGATGTATTTGTGTGTTTTTTGTGGGTGCTCGGACTCAAAAACTATTAATCAGGTCAACGCGAAATTTTATATTTGACATTTTTATGAAAGTCCCAAGAACTGATTAGTTTTTGTAAATATCGGTCAACCGGAAGTGGGTGTTTACTCTTGTCACATCCGTTATTTTGAAATATTTGATAAAAGTAAAAACGTATTGGAATAAAAGTTGCAGGAAATTTAATTTTCTACAATCTTTGTTTGAAACATATTCCCATATAATGCGTTGTTTAAGAGATATTTTATATTTTTAGCTGGGGTGGCGGTGGCCACCACGCCACCTACTGACTATTGTTAACAATTGACGCTTAGTAATGTCTTAGTAACGCCCCTTTATAGTTTCTCAATTGTTGGATTTTCGTGGCTATATCCAATATCAGAAGGCTATGGTTTGAGTTTATTTCTATTATTTGTAAAATCTAAAATTTTCTCGGTTTTTTAAAATATTTTTTATTATGTAACCTATTTGGAATTTTTAGAAATATTACAGTTATGCAGAAAGTCATGTGATGGCCACATCAGATTATTATTGAAATGAAGAACAAGTCGATGTGTTTGATATGCAATGAGGCATTTTCAGTTATTAAGGAGTTTAGCGTTAAGAGACATTACGACACTAAACATGCATCTACATCTGACAAATTTCGTGAAGACAAGGAGTCCGAACTAAAAACTAAATTTTCGTTACAGCAGTCGCTTTTTAAGAATATGTCCTCCCAGTCGGAATCATTGGTCAAAGCGAGCTATATAGTAGCTGAAATCATCGCCAAAAAGTCAAAACCTTTTTCGGTTGAAGAATTTGTTAAAGAATGTTTTGAACGTGTTGCTGACATAATATGTACTGAGAAAAAAAACGCAATTTGCTAAAATAAGCTTATCGCGATAGACTATGGCTCGCCGTATTGATGAGTTAGCCAACAGTGTCGAGGACACTTTGAAATCGAAAGATTCAACTTTCTAGTATTATTTACTGACGCTTGATGAAAGTACAGATGTAAGGGGGACTGCCCAATTAGCTATCTTTGTATGTGGGGTCGATAAGGATTTTAATAACACTAAAGAAATGACTGCCTTAGTCCCACTTAAAGGCACCAAAAAAGCTAGTGATTTATTGGAGGGCGTAATTGAAACCTTGAACCGACTCGGGTTGAATTTGACAAATCTTTCAGGTGTAACAACTGATGGGGCCCCTGCAATGGTAGGGAGAGGAGAGGGTTTAGTCAAGTCAATTCAAGAAGAGGCAACTAATGTTGGAAATAACTTTGTTATGCAGTACCATTGTTTAATTCACCAAGAGAACCTTTGTGCTAAGTTCTTGAAGGCCGAAAGCTTAATAACAGTCGTTGTTCAAGTAGTCAACTCTAACCGTTCCAAAGGCCTGCGCCACAGGCAATTTCAAGATTTATTAAACAACTTGGAGACAGAATTCGAAGATGTTATTTACTACTCTGAAGTCCGATGGCTCAGCCTTGGGGAAATATTGAAACGAGTGTTTGATCTTAAAGAGGAAATAAAAGCATTTATGAAAGGAAAAGGAAAACCAGTTACCAAATTCAACGATGATGAATGGATGTGTGAATTCGCCTTTCTAGTGGATATAACTACCTACTTGAACAAACTAGACTCACGTCTCCAAGGCAAAGATCAGTTAACTAATTCTATGCTTGATCACGTCAAGGCCTTCGGAATAAAATTACGTCTTTGGGAATCACAGTTGAAAAACAAAAAATTCGTGCATTTTACAACACTGCTGAAGTGTAATGTTCGAGACTCTAAAAGGTACGTCAGAATTACATCGGAACTAAGGGAAGAATTCGACATCAGATTCCAAGACTTCAAGAAGAATAGCTTAAGTTTCAATCTCTTTTCATCTCCTTTCTCCATTAGTATAAATGAGGCTCCAGAGGACCTGCAAATGGTGTGTGTTGATTTTCTGTGTGCGTCCGACTTGAAAGAAAGGTTCAACAATTTTCCTTTGTTGGACTTTTACAAGAATTATGACTCGCAGGAAAAGTATCCCGGCATTCACAGATACGCAATTTTCATGATTTCACTATTTGGCAGCACATATTTATGCGAGCAAGTGTTCTCCAGGATGAAGCATGTGAAGAGCATGGCGAGATCGCGAATCATGGACAGTCATCTGGAGAGTTTGCTTCGTGTTGCTACTTCGTCCATTATGTTTGTTTGTTTGAGTGCCCAGCCAATTCGCCTCTCTTACAGCAAAAATGGGTATCTCAGAGGTAGTGCAATGAATATCCGGGGAAGGGAAGAGGGAAACCCGGTGCCGGCATTTGCCTGCTCTTACGAAGAACATCAGGGGGGCCAACGGCTTAACGTCCCTTCCGAAGGACGGAACAGCTGAATTTGCGCGGTCTCCTCAAACCACACAAACGGGGGCCGTGAGAAGCAGCACCAAGTCTCGCATTGACATTTTGGAGTTACAGGTAAAATAAAGTTTCTGTGTTTGAGATAAAGGACTCTTAATCAAGATAATAATATTTTCTCTTATTAAAGCAGTTAATGTAATATAATAAAATTTCATTTTTATATTAAAACTCGATCATATATATAATTTTTCAACTTAGACATTTAAGGTTAGGTATACCACTTATTGTGATTTTTACACATGCGGCCCACGAACCAGTCCACAATATCGGTTGTGGCCCTATGCCAAAAAAGGTTGAACACCCCTGATCTATTGGGTCGCTATCCCGATCAATTATCTATATCTTGTTTGCAATAAATATACATAACGCTGAAAAAACAGGATAAGAATAACATTCCTTCAGTTTTCGTAGTCGTTGCATTCATTTTTAAGTAGCGATAAATAAATGAACATAGATATGTACTTAAATGTCTTCCTAAATTATATGAAGGGGGCGCTGAAATATATTTTCGCCCGAGGCATCAAAATACCTGGGGCCGCTCCTAACAAGCACCTATATTATTATCTGAGCAAAAACGCCAATTACTGGTTTGTCGGCTGCTAATTGAGTGCCATGATTTAGGATACGAGAATAATTAATTTAAAAAACTGCATTGAAGAAATCGCTTCATCAAAAACCTTTTGTTATTCGGTGAATGTTTTTGCGAAGCGCAAGTTGTCGTTCCAATGGCGTTGCATTCGTTTGATTTCATACGAAATACACTTGGATGCCACCAGAACATCTTCCTGGATATCGTAATAAATATTTTTTTTAGCAAATTAAGCAACTTCGAGACGCACTCGAAAGAGCAAATAGGATGAGAGGAAATCGCCATAGCGACTGCTTAATTGGGATGAAACCATAGAGACGCTCTCTCTCTCTCTCTCTGGAAAGTGATTGGTAAGCCACATTTTTCGCCGATAAGGACGTTGGCGGAGAAAACCTACAATTTATGTAATACGATAAGCTGCTGTTGTTTGTAAACATAAAAGGCGAGGAAAACCGAACGCTACAAGAGGTTTGACCCCTAAAATTTCGAGGAAATCCGTTTTTCCGCGAGATAGATGCCCTGGGAGTGTATTTAATCTAGTAGCGCACTAATCCATAACTTCCTTAAGCTGCTCATTGAACTTACTTGCACCGACAATGGACGGTTTACACAGCAGTGAGATGTTGAAGCGAATACATAAAATACACTAAAATAGCTGGAGTATCCATTGAGTATTTCCATGTTCAATAATTTGAAACAAGAATAAATTATATATTTTTCCAAAGATTAAAATCAAAGGTTTCATACTTCGTATTCTTAACTGTTTAGCATAATATATATATAATATTTATTATGATACAAATATGCAAGAAAAATATACCGTGGCATATCTTTAAAAGGCATTTAAAATTTTTCTTCTATATAAATCAAATTTAGCATGCGGTTTATAAATTACATAACAAAACAGACAAAATAAATCAAATATATAAAATATATAAATCAAATTTAGCATGCGGTTTATAAATTACATAACAAAACAGACAAAATAAATCAAAGGGAGCATCATATCAATCAAGCGCTTCATGCGTAAACAATGCAGTGAATAAAAATTCAAAACATTTAAATCAAACGCGCTGAAATTTTATTCATTTTGCCGAAATGATTTTTAAAAAAGCTTCGTTAACGCATGTACCAAAGGAAAGGGTACGTCAATTCTCGTCGAAAATCTTGATTGCCGAAATTTCAAAGCATAAAAAGTAAAACAAAAAAATATAACGAACAATTTCACGACCGCACCAGCCTCTATTGAATAAAACAACCACGTTTGTCATAAATCGTTGCCACGCCTTCTATATTTTCTCAGAAACAGCGAAATAAAAACGCACCGAATGTCATAAGGAAGTGTAGCGACTTAAAGGGATATAGAGACATCAGCGGTCTAAGCTGTTTTCCATAAGTCGGAACAATCCTAACAAAAACATCCGGCAGTGACTGGCTATAGGATGGGTTGTAAAAAAATATTATAGAGAGAGAGAGAGAGAGAGAATGAAAGCAGTGCGAGTCGAGATTGGAAGAGAGAAAGAGAGAGAGAGAAAGAGAGAGAGAGAGCGAGTGAGAGAGAGCGAGTGAGAGAGAGCGAGTGAGAGAGAGCGATTGAGAGAGAGCGAGTGAGAGAGAGCGAGTGAGAGAGAGCGAGTGAGAGAGAGCGAGTGAGAGAGAGCGAGTGAGAGAGAGCGAGAAAGAGAGCGAGAAAGAGAAAGAGAGAGAGCGAATGAGAGAGAGCGAGTGAGAGAGCGAGAAAGAGAGAGAGAGAAAGAGAGAGAGAGAAAGAGAGAGAGAGAGAGGGCGAGTGAGAGAGGGACAATAAAAATGCTTTGGAGCAGACGGCGTGGCGACCGAAGAACAAAAACGCTCGCAATGCAAGCCTCAGCAAACAAAAGGGAACGCAACGCCGTGCGGTAAAAGCATTTGAAGCGACGGGAAATAGATTGATTCTCAAAGACGGCGCAGTTTCTTCTTTAAAGGTTTAACGGTCTCGCTTAATCCATCGGCATCCTTCCCCGACTGCTATTCCCATGCCATCGATAATAATCGACGCGGTCACTCGTGCACTTCGGAACCAGGCTGTATGATAGCAATTCGCCAAGAGATAACGTGACACGTATCAATTTTTCTAACGGCGTCTTTCTTCTCACATTCAGTAAAGGCTATAGCGTTATATTCACTTAAATTCGACTTGGAACAAAAGATGCAACGATGAGTTTCCAATAGAATTAATTTTATCGTTTGAGCTCAAACATGAGTGATACGTATATTTCACTTTTATAAAAAGCTATACATAGTCATGCCCTGCAAATAGACTCCTCATAACAATGAATCTTCCATATCCTGTTACTGCCGTCACACAGTGGCTTATAGGATAATAAAAAACGATATGTTCGCAGAGTTGCCACCAAATTTGTGAAAGGCAAACTATTTCAACAGAGTTGAACTTGTGGCTTAAAATCAATTAATACAAATGGATACTTCCAATAACCATAAAAAGTCATAGCCATAACACCAGATGCGCATTCTGGCTACAAGCCGTCGTCAGTGACATTCACCGATAGGAGTTTAAATTGGCGATGAATCGCCACCAATGAAGGCTTCATTGTAGCCGAAATAAGCATCTAGTTTCAAAAACATTCTCATGGCTATTGAAGACACATGTTGCGTCAATAGCAAACTGTGACAGCATGTGTCCAACATGAGCTCGTTTTTTTCAATTAATCGACCTCGTTAGCGAACATCATGCATCGGCAAATATGTAACATGTCGTAATTGTAGAGAAGAGTATTGAGGTTTCGTCAGACAATATCAAAATCTGGATGATAGGGTATGCGAAGATGTCTGTCTGCACTAACTAAAAGATGACGAAAACGGAAAGACGAGAAAAATTCGAAATGCGAGAAACGAAAAAGTTCGCAAAACCGTAAAGGCGTTTCAGACTCACCGTCCTTTTTCCATCCAGCGAGTCCGTGCTGTTCGCAGCAGCCATCCACGGAAAGTACCTACGTCTCAAGGAGTTGAGAGTTTGCATTGTCGTATCTAATCGTTCTCTCTTTAAAAAAAGAACGGAGAGATAAGGTCCGTCACCGACTCCTAACGATTGCCGACATCCAACGCGTAGCCCCCACGGTCACGAAAGGACATTGGCACGGCTAACGCGGAAGGTGACAGGTAACGAAGAATGTCCTCTCGCCTCCGAAGCAACTCTAAACGAGAGTTATCTTATAAAAAGTCGAGATGAAAAAAAATCTCCGCCTTAATTTAGAAAACTAATCTGACTTCTTGCCTTATCGTGCTCGCTGAGAGAAGATTTTTGCTGTGTCACAGAGAAAAATCAAGAAACGTAACTAACGGACGTGCACGAAGCAGGCATGGTATCTCGGGAAAGCATGCAAAATTTATCATGAAAAGTTTTTTTCCCTTTTATAATTTACCTTTAACATTCTACAATAGTTCGTTTTTCAGATGTTCTATCACAGGTAAGGATGACAAAATAAGTTGTATGTATATTTCATGACGAATTGATAATGAACAATAACCATAAAACAAATAAATGGCTGTAATATAATTTCATCGAGAAAGTTTTTGAGTAATTTAATTACTATGGAGAGCTTCGAGTGGATACGTAAAATTGTACAGTAAATTGAATTCAGGTGTGATACTATAACATAATTAGTAAGCATGTGTTTTCACCTCCAACTCGATACTGTTATAACAGGAAAAGTTTGCTCATGCATATGAAATAAAGCTCTCTGCAGGAATACAAAAGAGACATTACTAAATCAGTAATCGGTCGGCCCCCGCGGTTTTTGGAACAACAATTAATAAACACGCGGATTTAACATCGCCGCTACAAGGATTCGGTAAGGTCCGAGAGGCATGAGTGAATGGTCAGAAAGGAATTCGGGCAGAGAGGAGGGGGAGGAGGGGAAAAGGGTGACGGAGAGAGAGAGTGGGGGAGAGGAGAGAGTTGGGAAGGAGAGCGAGAGAGGAGGGCGTGTCACTGCACGAGTGGAACAAAGACAAGGCCCTGTACCGCACACTAAAGCCTCGTAAACACGGCCCTCAGACGTCCATTCTCCTCCTTTCCTTCCCGGCTTTCTCCTCTCCATCCTATCCCCTCCCCCCTCCCTCACTCCGCCCACTCCTCCCTCACCCCCACCCACTCCTCCCTACCTCCATTCCTCCCAACCCATTCTCCACTCACAAGAGGAATACTAAACAGCAGAGTCGACTGTTTTATGCTCGTATCTCTGCATCTAAACTCTTTCCCCAAAACACCCTCTCTCACCCTCTCTCTCACCCTCTCTCTCCCTCCCTCTCTCTCTCCCCCTCTCTCTCTCCCCCTCTCTCTCCTTCCCTCCTCTCTCTCCACCCTTTTTATTTTGACCACCTACCCTTCCCATACCATGCCTCTCCACTCCCTTTTCCTCCTCCTCCCAACGGACAGCCCCCTTCCTTTCATCCCTCCTTCCCTCTCTCTACATCTATCTCCCCAACAGAGGCCAACGCTGACCCCTTCGAAAACCAAACTCGTGGAGGCAACAGCTCCCTCTATATAAGCCCTCAGCATCCTCCTTCCCTCTTCCTCTACATTTTTTAGCTCTTCTTCTGTTTCTCCCTCGTAAAATATTTAAGTAAAAAAAATTGAAAGGCTAGCTGGCGTTCCACTCGGCTGACGCCGCGAGTATTATAAGGTCACACACACGCACACACACATACCAGCGCACACATCACAGAGCGCTTACCGAGAAGGTCATCGGATTGGACGCGACGACGCTGACCGGCCTTTTTTATCTTTACCCACCCCAATAATATTTTTTAATTTTTTTATTGTTTCCATATCAATGAACTGCGAGAAGGACATGTATAACTGTCATAAAATCGACACTATTAAAAGGTTTAAAAACGGAGTAAAAATGAAAATTTATCGCGCCAAGGGTATGTATCATCGGATAGAAGTATACAAGCGGAACTTTGAAATGACATAATAAGAATAATATAATCTGCCTTATGCTAACAGCTGTAGTCATTCAAAATTCAATCTTAAAACATAAACGAAAACATTAATGTGAATTTATATTCTGCAATGAATTCGATCAAATTCGTATCTCCTTTTGCTTTGCTCAATAAAAATTGTTCTTTCCACCCTTATACGGGAGAAAACAGTTTGGCGACCATTATTCAGGACCAGGAAAAAAGTATCCCTTTTTTCAATACATAAATTGTAAGAGTCAGATAGCTAATGTCATGCCGACTTCCTCTCAGACATCCTCCTTCCCTTCGTCCTGTCCATCTCCACCCCCCCTCTCTCTCTCTCTCTCCCTCCTCCCTCTCTTTCTCCTCTCTCTCCCTCCTCTCCTTCCTTTCTCTCTCTCCCTCCTCTCTCCCTCACTCTTCCACTCCTATATCTTTCTTTTTCTCACTCCAAAACACGTCCGATTAATCCCGTTTGGAATGGCGTCCATCTGCCGCCGTGAAAGAGTTAAGTATTAGATTCCTAATAAAAAATGTCTGTTTGGATCATAAGAATGAAATACTGATTCTTCTTTCCCCACGAAGTCAAACAATTCGTTGCAAATATTTTCTGCGTTTATCGCAAGTTTCCAATCAAATTTATCTAGTACGTGCCAAAATAAATCGACGATACTTTATTTATTAGGTAGAAATATTATAAACGTCCGCGTTACATTCATTTTCCAGGTATCGTATCCTTATTTATTTGCCTACAGAAAAAAATAACTTCACAACGCGCTGCTTTCGTTATCAGTAACCAAAAGTTTAATTAATTTTTTAATTAAACGTATCTATATAAGCCGTAATTCCTGACTGATTTGGTAAAATTAGTCCCAGTACACTAAGAGCCATTTCCTACTTGTTAAAGTAGGTAAGTTAAATATCGAAATACGTATTTTAGTTCTAATTATCACATCCCATGGTTTTTCGTAGTAAGCATGCCATTGTCAGCTTCAACCAATCTCGTTTGTTTTGCTTTTAATCTTATCAATTTCTTTTAAATTAATTCCTAAGGTTGCAAATATTTCACGAAATAATTCAGAATACCTATCTTTTACAATGATTATTATTGAAAGGTAACTTTAATTCTCCCGGCCAAAATGTCTTTAGAGAATCTTTAATTCAAACAACATTCATGCGCTATTTTAACGATTCCCAATCGAGTTCGTGCCGCGACACGAACGCTAGTTCGTCGTCGAAGTTCCGGAGAGGACATTACGGCGGGACATGCGTCCCGAGCGTCCCGAGGGTCCCGAGAGAGGAAGGACAATAGCCCCCGAAAAGAAGGCCACACGCAACGCACACGTGCATCGCCCGGTCGACCCACCTGGGAGGGAGAGAAAGGCCATGTAGGCGCAGGTGCGAAAAGGACAACGCCAAAGAAAAGCGTATTTCCCATCGAGATTAATTCAAGCACGAAAGACTTCAATTGATACACCGCTGTTACAATTTGTAACTGTATACACGTATTCAAATCAATCCTTGCCGAGATCGAAGACAGAGTGTTGCCGGTTGCATAACACACCGGGAGGAACCAAACTGCGATTATTTTTCGTCTCATGTACGCTTTTCTTTACACAAAGATTTATCGCTAAAATATTTTTATTTATAATTGCGCATGAAAAGTACCGACTTCTTCCGAGAAACCGATTCACACTAAAAATTCACCAATCCTCGAATACATTAATCGACTAATAGAATTTGGTCGTGAATATATCAGAAATCACTCTGAAGCTATAACGGTCTCGAAGATGAAAGGTGGAATCACAGTCGCCAGCAAACGAGTCGATTGTTATTTTTATAACTGATAAGATTTGTGTAGATACAAAATGAAATAATGTCCGCATACCTACGTTGGGTATGTACGTATAGCATGTAAGCGAAATCACAACAAAGGTTCTTTTTCAGTCCTTGATTTTCCCTTCAGTCGAAATGGCAAAAGCAGACCTTAAAAATATCATATGGCAAGTGGCACATTTGCACAAGCTACTTCTTCCATATTATGCTAAGAGAAAATGTAATTTCACGCGTGTATTAAAATAAGACTCGTAGATTTTAATGATTCACAAAATGAGGAGTTAGCAAAGCCCGTCGCGTGAGGTGAGTTTTTGAGAGGCGGCACTTTTCTAGAGATGGAATTACGGCAGTGTCGCTGTCGATCGGCGCCTATATCTTGTGACCTGGGGCGACAATTTTGTCTTTTAGCATCAGGCGGCAGATTTACACGCAACGGCTCTGCCAAACCCAATGGGTGGCGAGAATGTTTTGATGGCGACCAGCTTTGTGGAACAAAAATAAATAAAAATGGATAAATTAAATCTCTACAAAAATGAATATCGAGCCAGACGAGAAATAAAACAACTGCAAAATCGATTAGAATGCTTTCTCCGCATAATGTATCAATTACGCATGGAGACTGAATTTATCATGCTCCATAGTTCATCAAATTACATATATCCACAGGCGAGCAACCAAGCTCTTTAAAACGAATACAAACTCGAAGGTTCATCATAATTGTACGACTGAAGTGTCGTTACAAAAGCACTGCTTAGAAAAAGATGAGGCGTTACTTCATAAAACAATGTAAAACAAAGAAACCCGAGGACTTACAATATCTGAACTATTCATAACTACAAAGAAGTTGATACTAGTTCGATTCACGGCCAACGAAAATTCGTGGGAGGCATTTAAAAAAAGTCAGTTGGTATTATTCAATCCACTCGATGTTTTTTTTTGTGTGGCGGATTCTCTGACGAGCCTCTTCTCCTTTTCACCCACACCCCATCTCTCTATCTGAGGCCTTCCACATCCATAAGCGTTCCAATTTCTCCGAAATAAGAACAACAAGCAACCCAAGGGTATAGCAGCAAGAAAGCGATCTTGGCTAATAATTTATAATAGTTTAATTCCTTTGTTCGGAGTGTTATTCTTAATGCAATGAGCTTTAGGAACGCATAGTTAACCTAACAAGGTGGAGGACAAGCTCTTATTATAGCTTGTAACTACGCAGTGATAAAGCAATTCCTAAATCTTATAAATGAGAGAAAAATCCCAAAACGTTGATTATAAAACGTGATCGGAAGGTTTTCACCGATGGCGGCTGCTTTGCAGTTGCCGTGCGTGTGTTTTAATCCACTCTTCAATGGCTTCAGGCGTTAATTATGGGATAGGAGGCATGAGACAAACTAGTTAATTCATTCTTTGAATGATTAAATGTTTTTTATCCGCAATGGTTATCTATCCGTTGTTTTACACAAAAATTCATCCGATACGCAGATCGCAAAGCCTTTTTATAAACGCGCCTCTGATCTCATTCTTTCACACAATTGTCGGAAGATTCACTTAAGATTTATGGTTTGGAGAAGATCATTGTTTGCTCCTCAAATAAGCGGAAGCGAACAAAGATCCAAATTCTCCCCCTCTTTATTTTTCTCGGACGCCCCACCGTTTCCTCATTCTTCCCTTCCCATAATTCCTCGCGGCCTCCCAATTATAAACTACACCTTCCCCTTCCCCGTCTCGGGTGGCGTCATCGGGGAGAAGGACCGGGCGAGGGGCAGTGTGCTTCCAACGGACGCCGACTGACCGTTTTAAAAGCGAAAATATTCATTAATTGTGAGGGAGAGAGAAACGGCAAAGGGTGGAATTGAAACGGAGGCTTTTTTATTATTAATAAAAACGTCGGGTATCCTTTTTTCCTACATGAAGAGTGGTTCCAATTAAAATGTTTTTCTGCATTAAAGCAAAGCGCCTCTTAATAAAAAACACTAATTTTTCCATTAATTTTACCAACTTCGATTGTTTACGAGAGAGTAATTAATTATGATTTTTTTGCGAAATTTTGGAAATGAATACGAGTTCTTCTGAGAACGAAGCCATAAAATGAATTTAATTTTTCTGAGACGGCCACGACTGTATGGATTTCAATGGAACCAGATTTATTGGTTCGATGTATCCGTTCATAAAAGAATACTCAAGACGCTGATATGATTCATATAACAATATCGTCAGATAATTTTTCAGATATTAGCAGGCACAGAAATGTACGCAGAAGCTACCCCCATACGCCAGCTTTTAAAAAAATCAAAGGGGTGAGATAGGTGCCATACCGCGCGAGTTCAAATAAAGGAAAATATTGAATTTCATCAGAGAGCACGCCGGCCATACCGCAAAAATCATACAAAGCGTCTATTTATTACTTTAGAATCTGTTTTACTATCTACACTTGTGCGCGTGGCTAAAAACATCCTTTCCATCCTTCTCTGAGGAACGAAGGAATACTTTATTTGCGGTCAATGGAGAGGAAGTGGACGAGAAAGAGACTGGAAGTCGCCATGACAGAGTGAATAATTTTGAGGCTAACGAATGTGACTCACACACACATATCGTGAGCCTAGTAATTATGATCAAGAATTCCACCTAAAGTTCGCATAAATACATGAAAGGTTTGTTATTCAGAATAGTTTTAGTGTCACAATTGCTTCATTTCAGATCAGAATCAGAATGCTTAGAATTGCTACGACACTTTTGACAGCTCACATACTGGAAAGTAAAAAGGTAGCAAAATATTTTGTGCTAACTAATTTGATTTAACCATACTAAAGAACCACCATTGACTTTTGACAGCGCTACAATTTATGCAAGATTACTAAAGGAATTGAAGATGCATAGTTTCTCAAGAACGAAAATTGTTAAACATAAAAAAGCCTTACAAGTAATAACTTAGCCTGATTATGTGGCGACATGCAATGATCATCAAATAACCTTTAGTGATCCTTCAGTTTCGATTTTCAAGAACGAGCGAAATAGGTACCACGGCCACCAATATAAAACAGCGCGATTCAGGTCGGTGGCGACAGCTGTTGTCGGAACCAGAAACTTCTCTATAAAAACGGCGATAAAGTTACTAAATATGACGTTAGATGACGAAAAAGCCACAGTTAAGAAAGGGCTTATTCATATCTGCCGTCATATGAATAAAATGAAGTTCAGATTGACATATAAAATGTGAATTCTGGCTATATTTCAAATATCAATTATCAAAGTAACATCACGCTATAAAGTTTGTTACTTAAACTTACGCCATTATTTAATAATAATTTCCAATGTTACAATTAGAAGCGTCGGCATTTTTATGACTGACCATCATTACGAGAAAAAAACAGTCTTTCACTGTCTCTGTCGTAAAGAGTAATAAAAAATCATCCAAGTGCGCTAAATAAATCCTAAATATAATTCATTCGGCAAAAAATTGTATTTAACTTTATGTATGGCAAATAACGCAATACTCCAGCGGAGCTGAAACGATTCTAAATTATTTTGGTCTCCTCGACGTGGGATGGTAAGAAATACACCTAAGCATTTTTTCTTCATCGTTAGTAATAACTGAAATTATGCTATTAAATCGAAAATAATCGAGGTGTCTTACCTTGGCGCCTGTTACCAAATTGACGTAGCATGTCTGCTCGGCAGACGAGTCGTACGATTCCCGCCAGCCGGAGGGAAGTGGAAGAGCCCTGCTCGTAGTGTCTTCACCGTCCGCGAGGGGACTCGAGCTGCAAGATCTGCTGCCATCACCCGCCTCTTCCTGTAAACAGGACGAAGTGAGCGCGAATTACAAATGTGTGGTGTCGACATTAGTCTACGTGCAAAATTTCCAATATTGTGATTAGTACGCCGTAGATAAAAAAATAATTTTCGTAACATGCCATGGACAGAAATTTAACGAAAAATTATGTTAAAAAAACAGCCTGAAAATTCTATTTTACTTCTTGCAGTAACATACGTGGCAGGATGAAATCTTATGTTGATATTTATTTAATTTTTGACAATGGACAATATAAAACAATTTATACATTCTCCGTAAAATTTAATCACAATATTTTTATATTTAAAAATTAATTACATAGAAACTTAGCCAATCAGCTGACAGGTAACTTAGTACAAATATAAAACAAATAGCATATAAATAAATGCAACTATTTAACTCTCAAATTCATTATAAAATTTAACTGTTTTCAACGAAAATACGAAAATTGAGATATATAACATCTGTTCTTCTAATCTTTCTTAAATACAAGGACGCTGTTAAAGCTAGATAGATCTATACCACATACAACGATGTGTGTTGCCAGCAACAAAAACTGTATTATTTGAAATATCAGCATAAAACGTGATTTTAATGTTATATCTAAAACAAGTATGTTGGAAAATAGATGAATTATTAATATTTAACAAATTATTATAATTATTTGAGAATAACAAATAATTAGATGGTAATGTTAAAGATACAGGATGCGATATATAAAGCGAGTTATTTCTTAATAACTCCTTCGAAGACAGGAAGGCTTAACTTGATAGGAACCTATCAAATTGTGTTTTTTTTTAATTCAGGACATATTTGGCACACCTAGTAGCAAGAAAACGTTCGAGAAAAAGCGGACAATGGGCAAAAAGTTACCGAAATTAAAGTAATTTGTGCAATTCATATTAATTGTTGGTCATTCGCTCATTATAAATATTCGATTGAAAGCTATATTAATGCATTTTAAATCGATCTATAAAAAGAAATACAAGGAAAATTTATAAGAGAGCGTATGCAAGTGAAAATATTTCACGACAAAGACATTTTAGCAAGAAATAAAACTGTAATACGAACCGAGCAGCATTGTGACGCGAAATTGCCATCGTACCAAGTGTGTAGGATCATTGGAAATACGACATTCCCCCAGAAACTGATTCGGTTAAGATGGCGTCATAGAAACCAATGAGAATAAATAAACACGCGTAGTCATAGCAACGGATAAAACATTCACGCGTAAAAAACGAGGAAGCCTCTATTATAATAAAAGCCATTTTATGTCATTATGTCATGTTGCAGTCGTCAAGGGCAAACGCATTATTGCTATCTTCATTGGATTATGTATACCAAATCGGATTTAGATGTGGGACAGCATGCGTGTTTAACTATTTAACTAATATTGTGGAGAATGCTATTTCATGATCTGCGCAGGTTACAGTTAAATAGAAATGAGAGTATTTCAACCTATGGCCTTGGTTTTGGTTGCCATTAAAATATGGGCTAATTTTATCCAGATGTGCTAATTGTACTATATACTATATACGGAAATAAAATGTACAGTATATTTAGTGTACCTATAAAAAAGTTATTTTCATGGCAAACTAAGTGAAATTCAATTCTTAGAAGCTTTGGTATTTTTATTGGATCGTATTTTTTACAAAAATATTAGATTAAACCTGATGAGAAAAAGAAAAATATTTTAGGCTCATCTGACATAACTAGTGCATCTGTGTTGGAACGAAATATTTACTACAAACGTCGAGAAATGAAAAACGTCATCAAAGAATTATAACTAATATTCATTAAAGAATGACATTAAAAAAGAAAAGAGCAGCTAGTTGGCTTTAAAAAGAGTCAGTGACGATCGAAAGGGAAAAAGATACAACTTTAGAACTTTTGCATGGAATTTTATGCGCTGTTCATTTAAGCATTAAAATTGTAGTTAGATATTAAAATTTGCCACCTGTTTACATATAATATTAATTTTATTTTCGCACTCCCATCACAAATCTTAAAATTTCATATAGTTATATTTGTAGAAAACAGTCAAATCATAGAATGGAAAACATTAAACTAAATCTTGCAAAATATTTGTTCCTGTGAGTCTTAAAATGTCGAACTTGACTCAAATTTAAGCATAATATAGTAAATTTCAATGTTTTATATAGTAAACGCATGTCCGCTGCAGCTACGCTTGCCATTAATTTTTAGTAAGAATTTACCAAGGAGTAGTGGTAGAAGAAAAGCGACAAAGTAACTGAGGAGAATTTCGTCAGTTTGGAGGACTATAGTATGAGTAGAGAGAGGAAAGAAGATCTTTAAGAAAAATTGAAAAAATCACTAAAAATAAAGATATCCATTACGATAAATTAGTATGCATCAGTGGCGGATCCAAGGTCGATGGCCCCATTGCCCTCCACTGAGCGCATTATTAAATTCATTCCGCGCAAAATCCCTTTATTATACGCCGCAGATTAGGTCTGCATGGCAAAGGAAAGAAAGATCCAGACAGGAGAAGAGATTTTTAATGCAAAGGGCAGAGGCGGATGTTTCTGGATCCGCCCCTGGCATGCATGTCAGGGTGTATTATTTAAGCATATGAATACATTTTGTATCCGAAAATAAAATGGTTTCTAGTTTTACTTGCAAAACTTTATCAACTATTTCAGCGCTTCTCAACCGGCAGGACGCGAAGTTCGTCTAGGTGGGACTCGAAGTTTCGAGGAAAATTATTATAAAACCTCTCTCAACAAATTACTGCAAAATTTAATGCCCTTAAATGATTCATTTAATAGTGAAATGCAGTTGACGTAAAAACCAACATGCTGGAAACGGTGGGATTAGTTTTATCATGGTGGGACCAAGGTTTTTGACAAAATGACTGGTGGGGCGCAAGATGCAAATGGTTGAGAGCCACTGAACTATTTTATAGAATACATTTTTAGAACTGTATATTTTCACTTACTTTCGCTTCGATAAGATAACCGATCTCACAGCAATATATTCCCTGTATTCTACCTTTACAATGTATAGTAGTGTAATATGAAAACAATATGTTAACCACAACAATAATAAACTAGCGTAATTGCCCGTCAAATATGACGGGTATGCGTGGATTAAGTATAAAGTTAAAATTGAAATAAAAATTAATGAAACCAACCTTTATATGCACTAAAACTTAAGCAATAAACATCAAATTCACATAATGAGTGTTCCAGAGAGTAAAAACATTTTTGGGCGAATAGGAATTGCTTGACAAAGAAATACATGACGCTATACAAATCTTATGCGCCAAAAATTATTTATAATTTACGGAACATTTAATTTTGTCCCTCTCTCCTTTCTTTCTTCCTCTCTCGTATTAAAACATTCAAAGCACGCATTCCTTACGCATGTAGTATTAGCATTGAGACGACAATACAATCTCGAGGTTTAACAATGACATGGTCGGCAAGGCAATATATTCTTAAAAAACTTAAAATTTTCAAATAAATCTGATTTAAACGTAGAACTTGAGCGATTTTGCATCGTAAGCAAAATGCGACGATAAGAATAAGAAACGGTGTTTCTTTTTCTTTAGAACGGGGTAGGTCCGAAGATCGTAGGTCAATTATTTCCATTTTAATTTGCAAAAGAGTAAAATCCTGCAAGTCCAACAATCGAATATTACGTGTTATCTTATGGGAAATAGAAATTATCTACTGGAGTCGAACCCGGGTCTTTTTTGGGATTTTCTTTCGTAAATGGCTTTTTCTATAAGAGACAAACATTCCAACTAAATTTGAATCTTCTATCTACTCGGAAAGTTTGTTAAAAAAGCATTACACTCAGTCAGTGGCGCGTGCTGGAGGTTGTTGCAGACGGAGTATATAAGTATATAAGATATAAATATATATATATAAGATAACGTCGATTTAATTAGTAAGTAGTAATAGTTCGCAAACTGGACGATAGGGTATAGGGAAGGAGAATCTCTAAAGCGAAATGCCGAAATGAGCAACAGTGCGAGCGCCCTTGACGGCGAGTGATTTTTACCCGAAAAATTGCGAAATATCCGTGTTCAAAACGAATTTGAATTTGAAGATCGACGCAAGGAAATGCATTTTCTTCTTTTAGGCGTTGTTTGGTCTAAACCCGATATTCGTAAGACGATTCTAAGTAATTTAAAAATGTGATTGAAAGTTTTGTTTACTGATTTTCGGTAACGTAACTCCCATAAAAATACATGGAGGCTTCATATGTACTGACTGACTGAAGGACGCATGCACGCTGCTTCACACAAAAATTATAATAAGATGCGATTTCTCGAAAATTCCTTTATGTATATAGGGGAAGGTTGCCTATATTGGACCATCTCAGATATTTTTATATTTTTACCAGAAATAAAAGCTTAAACAGGCAAAATTTCACGTGAAAGAGAATACGTTTATTTTTAATCCGTAATGCAACTAATAAATACAATAAAAGAAAATAAATGTTTTTTGAACAACTGCATTTGGTCCAAATTGAGAAACTGGTTGCTTAAATTAGGCCACGTGTTCCTCAAATTGGGTCATTGCATGTAAATGTAATTATTCACATTAATTATTACAACTTATGTCCTACATTTCTGACAAAAAATCTTTGGTTGGATTGAATGTTTGGATAAAATGTTTTAGCCACTTTGTGAAGAGCACAGTATTTATGTACTTCGATTTCGAAATTTCAACTAAGCTTCCTGGGGAAGCCCCAATCGCCAATTCATTAGTCAATCTAAATATTAAAAAAATAATCATTGGTGGTATGTACTGCCCAGAAGCACTAACGCAACACAGCATTCTTGTGTTCACGCCTTGTTCAGCGCTTGAAATTGCGCCAACTTATTTTTTCCCTTTCTGAGAAACAATTTTCTGGGATCTTTTCTGCACCGTATAAAATCCGCTCTCATCTACGTTGAATGTCCTTGCGGGATTCGATTTATTTTCATCACATATTCACTCTAAAATGTTTTTTTTTTAACTCTTCGACTTTTTTCTGTTGAAACCCTATGCACGGCCCTTTGATGTTGATTGTGGCTGTCGTAATGACAACTCTGGATGTCTACGCACTTTTTTTAACTGCCATACCATGGTCTTTGTTAAAATTATGGGGCAAATCATTTCTGTCTTGCGACGTCATGATGTCCTTAATTGTTAAACCGAACATCATCTCTTCAAACTTCAGGATGTGCTTCACGAGTCCATCTTCAATTTCTTTGGAGAAGACAGCACTCCTCCCAAAGTGTTTCATTTTACCGTTGGCACGCTTATTTTTACTTTCTCCATACGTAGTATAGGGGAAAGTATTGTTTTCGTGAAAAAAATCGATTTCGAGATTTCAACGGAAATACACGTTTTGACGTCCACTGAACACGTTTTGACCATTTTCTCGAACATGTCTGTGTGTGTGTGACAACTTTTTTGTGGGTGCTCTAACTCAGGACAATACAAAATTTTATATTCAACATTTTTATAAAAGTCAGAAGAACTGATTAGTTTTTGGTAAAAATCGGTCAACCGGAAGTGGGTGTTTACTCTTGTCACATCGGTTATTTTGAAATATTTGCTTTAATATTTGATAAATGTAAAAATGTACTGGAATAAAAGTTGTAGGAAATTTATTTAATTTTCTACAAACTTTGTTTGAAACATTTTCCCATATAATGCATTGTCTAACAATAAGAGATATCTTATATTTTTAGCTGCCACCACCACGCCACCTACCGACGACTATTGTTAACAATTGACACTTAGTTACGTCTTAGTAGCGCTCCTTTTTCTTTTCTTAATTGTTGGAGCTTTGTGGCTATATCCAATATCAGAAGGCTATGGTTTGAGTTTATTTCTGTTCTTTGTAAAGTCTAAAATTTTCTCGCAGTTTCTTAAAATATTTATTAGTATGTAACCTATTTGGAATTTTTAGAAATATTACAGGTATGGAGAAAGTCATGTGGTGGCCAAATCATTTTTATTTTTAGCGTACCGTTTAATTGTAGCTTTAGGCGGGCACATTCGTTTAGTCCAAAGTCACCATTTTGGTAAGCGACCACGGCTCGGCTAAGCTCGTCTATATTCCACTTCCCATATTTCCCTCTTAATGCCATGTTGAAATAACAATCGCTACCATTTATATACATAGGATTAAAATCTTGGATAAAATGTAATCCCATTATCTTTGTAGTGACTGTTAGTATTCCTAAATTGGACTGGTTCAATTTAGGAAACTCTTCATGGTCGAAATTAGGCTACAACGCTATATTGACCTGCGGCGAGTAATATCAAAATTGCTTGCCCATTTATTGGCTATTTCGTACGATGAAATGAAAGACAGAAACCTATAATTTTAGCACGATCCCTTGACATATTAAAATTTACCTTGAGAATGAATTTGCGCTTAGGTAGGGTTTCCAAAAAATAGCTACGTCATGCTAAAATTGAACTTTTCTTCCCACACCAACTGTCTCGATCCATACAGCTCTCACAACTGATATGGCGGTTTAATGCATCAAGTACTTCCTATTCGTGACCCTAGAATCCCCCTATGTACAGAAACTTATACACTGTAAGCATGGTCCAATTTAGGCGGCGGTCCAAATTACGCAACTCTCCCACAAATAATCAGAGATATGGCAAGCTTAAACGTTTTCAAAAGATTTCTCAATGGAATAGTATTAGTAGTGCTCCAATCGAAATGTTGGTTAAGACTTCCAGTACAAGCATTTCGTTTAGTTCCCCGTTGGACATAGTATTCTCACACAAATATCTTACGTTCCCGGCCTATATGAAAGGAAAGGTTCCTATATGTATTACAACATAAAGCATGAAACTTATGAGATAGTGGTTATAAATTTAGTAATAAATAAACCCTAATTTATTTGCTTTAAAACTAGCATAATTGCAACTAAAATAAATACAAACATAAATAATAATTAATTTTAGCGATTGTGAAATAATTTTCATATAGGTACAAGTTTTCTCTCTGTATCTATGTTCTTGGGCTAACCTTCCCAGTATCTTTATCCCAACATTTCCTTCATATTCTCATATTCTCTCCATTTCTTAAAACTAAGCAAAATACCTGTTCGCTTCCTACCTCATTGACTTATCATAGCCTCTAAATATTTTATCTACCTATTCTGTCGCTGCGTAATTAAACTAATTAAGCCTCTCAATTCCTATTCAATTGTTAATTTCTCATTTCAGCCAACTCTCTCTCGTCTTGGGAATATACACGTCCTTATAAAAAATATCTATTATGAAAATTAAACAGTTTAAACACAAAAAACGCACGCACACGCACATAGAAGGGAAAAATGTAAAGTGGCTTAATAAGCTCGTTTTACTAAAAATAAACAATGCGATAAAAGACATTTCTCCTGCCGACCTTTCTCGGCCTCCTCCTTGGGGGCTTCCAGCTCTTCTCCCCGGATTCCCCGTTGTAGAAGAACGTCCTCCCGGAAGCGTCGCAGTACTCGGCCCATCCGTTGGACAGGTGTCGAACGGGAGGCTGGTTCGGAGGAGGGGAGGGAGGAGGCAGGAGGGAAGAGGTGTGGGAGGGGACTGGGAGCGAGAAGGGGGCGGGGGGTGGTGACGGAGGTGGGGGAGGAGGAGGCGGAGGAGGGAGCCGAGGAGGAAGGGGCGGGGGAGAGGGGGCGGTGAGCGGAGGCGTTGGCTAGGGTGGGGGTGGAGGGGGAGGAACGGGTCCGGAGGGGCGAAGAGGGGGCCCGGAGACGGGGGAGGGTGGTGGTCGGAGCCAAGAGGGTGGAGGTGGAATGAGCAGCCACCTGCGGACAAACAGAACAGAGATTTTTAAAAAAACATGTTTGTCGAGCGACGAAAAAAATTACGCCATGCACTAAAAATAATTGGACATTTCAAACGACAAGGGAATAGGTACATGCACGGGAGTAATTCAAGGGATGAAAAATAGGTGGATTCAACATCGAACGAAACAAGGTATCTCATCCCGCATGCAACGGAAAAGCCTCAGAGGTTGTTTAGGGGTGGAACAATGCACGGCATTATTCTATGAGAGCTAATCCACCTATTCCAAAAATAAATGTGAAAGCGTGCTATTTTTACCCGTAATTTTCTTTGCTCTTCAAGGTGATTAATTAATTTTAACGTCTCTATTAGAGAGAAAAGTTGTTTTGACACAAACGCCTATTAAATTCCAAATATAATTTAACTTCGACGCGACAATGTTTCTTTTTTATAACGAATATTTGGACTTGGACATATTTAAGTGAAAAACTTAGGTGAAAAAGTGTTCCACCACGATGATTCAGATTTACAGCTCAACAAACCAATCGATAAAGTTCCCGCTATCAATAATTGTTCATTAATCATCGACTTATTTACATTAGATGAAAATTACGATAAGCCATTAACAATGAGGAATATAATGCTTGTGGCAGGATTTTAACACTCTCCAATAAGCGTCATGAAGTAGACACTGCCTATCCTTATTTAATGTCCTCGAGTGCAGTTGCTAATAAACGAATACAAGGGACATTTTGAATTGGAAATTAGTCGAGATAGGCGTCCTCAGGATATATAAAAAACCGATTACTGTGTCGAAGATTTTTTTCGCTTCAAGATATATCGATTTAAAATGTTTCCCTTTAATGCAAGGATCTCAAACTCGCGGCCCGCGTGGTACATTTATGCGGCCCGCGAAGTCAGTTATTTCATACTACACGGCTAAACGTTTTTCTTATAGCATATTTCACGCAAATCGTTGTAATAATCTAAGAAATTTAAGAAGTGAATTGAATCAGAACTTTTACAATATACTCCGTTTATAGCTCATTCCCATTTATAAAAACCCTCCATAGTTGGGGTATATATGAATGTTCTCCCCGCTGACGGCGTGTTTCTTTGGTTTCCCAGGAACCAAACCGTCGAAGCCCAATGTAGTATTTCCATAATGAATGGCATTTAAGAGAGCATCGCAGGGTTGGGGCGATTTGTCCCCTTGTAGAATGGGAGAGCGAATGTCCAAAGAATATGAAACAATGTCAGGAATGGGAAAGTTTGAAATGCGGCCCGTGGCTTTGGGACATTGTTTTAATGCGGCTCGCGAGTTTTAGACCCCTGCTTTAACGGGATGGAAGCAGAGCCAAGTAAGTAGTGGATAACTAAGGAGTGTTACTGCTTAAAGTTGCTTAAAATACCGCTCACATTCTAATGCAATCCTGATAACGTCGAGGGCTACCAGCAAGGTTTACTTGCAAGTATTGCTTAACAATTCATGTACAAAGTTCCTACCAAGTTACCGACCAAAATACCTGTAAATCTGTACCGTAGTTATATATTTTCGAGAACTTCATACAAAAACTTTTGCAAACGGGAGATCATATAATAAAGATTTGTCTGGTCTGATCATATTTAAATTTCCTTAACATTGAAAACCACTCAATTTTTCATGGCTACCGTTAGCCGGTTTTACATCTCGATTTTGACACTTTAAAGGATGCATCTTTAAAATGTATTCCGCTGGTTTCTTCTGCCGCTATTTGGCATTCCAATTTAAGCGAGTTTGCACGGAATGACAAGACGGTAGGGCAGAATCGTTTTTATCGGATCGTTTGAAGAACCGAATGCGCAAAACCGCATTCCATTGTCGCCCCACACGCGCAAACACTCGTCACGGCGCCGCAGTGCCATCGTCACATGACGTAAGACTATTTCAAGCCCTTGAATATACCCCGTCGATGGCAGCCACTCGAGCACGCACACCTTGTCTCCGCCGCCTTCGCCCCGCGGGGAAAAAAAAGAAAGACGAAACGCGACGTAAAAAGAAGTCGAAGCTCTCTATCTTCAGCGATGCAGGCTGTAACTTTTTCTTATCGACGCACGCACCCAAAAAGGAAGCTACGAGAAGGTGACAAGGTTTGGCGAGAAAACGAACACACGCCGCCTGAGGAGGGTAATTTGAAATGAAGAGATTAAAATTGCCCTCGTTGACGCAATGGATGGTATCGTTTTTTCCTAAGCAATGCACCGAAAATTCTCATTCGCGACCATTACGAAAATCGTGAGTATCCCAACATTCTATGAAAAAAGAAATGAATTTTTACATATCTCTTTGGCGGTGGGAAATTGACCCTCTCAATATATAAGCGACTTTCCATTCTCGAAGGTCAGCATCATATAATTCATTGCCGCAAAAAAAACATCGCTTCAAGACTGAATTTTCTCCAAAATCAGCACCTCTCGCGGGAAAAATGTCTAATTCGATGAAACTTCAGTTTTGTTCAAACGAGTTTCAACAAAAAAAGAATTTTCAGAAAATTCCAGAAATTTAAATTTAATGATAAAGGTTCAAAGGATATAAACTAATATAATAATATAAACAATGGCATCGACATATTTATTTTGAGAAATTCCAATAAAAATAAAAGGTCGCGTAATATCCCCTTTGCTAGCTACGTAGTAGCAAAGACCTTGCGTGGCGCTCTCCCCCTCGAGACACACAAAGAGAGAAACGGCAGCCCCCATTTTTCCCCCATTCGCACATCCTTCGCTATCTCATTGCCACCGGCGGCCGTTGCGCACTTTCCCACTCCCACCCCTTCCCCTCCCCTTCGCCCCTCTCCCCCGCAATTCCCTCCTCCCTCTCTCTTCTCACCCTCGCTCCCGTCAAAACTGTGCGCTCTTTCCCTCCACATCATGGCGTTTCTATAAAATAGCGACGGAGGATTGCGGCGGAGTGCAGAGCACGTGGTGATTGTTTTAAGTTCCCACTTTACTTACGCTCAATACATGGATATAAGGATACAATGGAACGTCTACTAAGTATAGTTTTTAGATTATTCGAAGAAGATAGTTTTTCCGTTGGTATCCCTAATCGTTGACTTGAAGTTCAACAACATTAATTTTCTATATCAAATGTACCTAGCGTGCCTTTAAATTGCAATGAAAAAAGTAAATAAAGCCAGCAACCTTAGCCTCCGCGCTAAATACTGGGTTGTCAGTCTTGTTAACAAAGAGTTTACACAAGTCCTCAAAAACTTTTGATTTATTTTTCCAAATAACGGCAGAGCGTTGGAGGATAATTACAAAAACACACATTTTTCAATTAGTGTTCCGTTTTTTCACTTTGAAATATTAATCTGCGTTGTGTGTGGGATAAAACAAGTTAACTTCAGAAAATTAAAGAAAAAAATGAAATTGTTTGGCTAAAATTCTGAAATACAAATTTATATTGTATTATTATATATTTAGCGACAATTTGCCATAAAATATAAGCCTTTTTTCGGACATACCTAAATATTTCTTATAATGATGAAAAATCTGCAAAAGCAACTCATGCGCTGAGTAGTAATTAAAATTGTACTATTTTGGTGGTTGTTGCATACAAAAATTACTACGCAGTTCGGCTGGTGGACGGTCCCATACTAAATGGAAAGGAATAATCAACTCGGGCTAACTTTAGCTCTGAGAGCCAAGAAAAATTAGAGTGGGTCAGCTCCAAAAAGGTTTTTGTTGTCCGTAAATGAAACTAGCCGAACCTTTAGATTCTGAATTTCATTTATGTACCACGTCCTCTTTAAGTTCATCTCACAAAATCGAAACTTTTACCATATCAAATTAGTTTTAAATTTTCCTGCGAAATTCTAAAAGTAAAACTTTAGATATTATTCAATTAAAATTCCAGTTAATAACAATAATATTATGAACAAAAACAAAAAATGATGTCTTTCATTGTTTTCTTTTAAGATATGTTCATTCCTTGAATGAACGGATTGAGATCAAAATAAAAGTCCTAGAGAATCATATTATATCGTTAGTGCTTTGTTTATTACTTCGTGAAAAGATCAAATTGTCATGATATCCAATAACATAAACACAAGTTCCCAGTTTTTCATCAAAGGAACAAAAATGCTACCTGGAGTGGTACATTTTTGCTATAGCTTCCATTTTCGGCCAATAAAATAACGATTCCTTATTTTCAGACGAAAAGAGATAAGTAATAATCACCATCACTTAACGCCTCCCAAGTGGTTGGAACTGCTTTTTAAAAGAATTTTGATCCGTTTCATTCATCGAACGCGCATAAGGCCGTATTCTGACGCAGGACTCGGATTTATGTAATTTCACGAAGCGTCGCTGCGTTAGCACCCGCGCTGCCGTATAAATGGCACGGGGAGAGGGTAGGCGAGGGGGAGGTAAGGGAAAAGGGAAGGAGGTAGGTGAAGGAGGGGGAGGGAGGAAGGGGAGAAGGAAGTGGTGGGAGTAGAGGAGGGGGTAGAGGAAGACAGTGGAGGGAGATAGATATGGGAAGGAAGGGGAGAGGGTGGGAGAGGGGTAGGGGAGAGGGGTAGGGGAGAGGGTAGCTGAGAGGGTGGGATAGGGTAGGTGAGAGGGTGGGAGAGGGTAGGGAGAGGGTGGGAGAGGGTAGGGGAGAGGGTGGGAGAGGGGTAGGGGAGAGGGTGGGAGAGGGGTAGGGGAGAGGGTGGGAGAGGGGTAGGGGAGAGGGGTAGGGAGAGGGTGGGAGAGGGGTAGGGGAGAGGGTGGGAGAGGGGTAGGGAGAGGGTGGGAGAGGGGTAGGGAGAGGGTGGGAGAGGGGTAGGGGAGAGGGTGGGAGAGGGGTAGGGGAGAGGGTGGGAGAGGGGTAGAGGAGAGGGTGGGAGAGGGGTAGGGGAGAGGGTGGGAGAGGGTGGGAGAGGGTAGGGGAGTGGAAAGGGGAGGGGAAGAATGTAGGGGAGGGGGCGAAACTCGAATCGAGCAAGGACCTCCCCCACGTAGAGGACACAACAACGAAAACCTACCTCCCCTCCTCTTTCTCTTCTAATGATTCACTTCCGCCTTCCCCTTTCCACAGCCTACTTCTAATTCTCCCGTTCATTCCCTGCGCCGCTTCCAAAGACTCGCAAGGACTTGGTGGGAAGGAGGGAGAGAGAGAGATATAGAGAGAAGTATATACAGGATTAGAGAAAAAACCGTATAGAGTGGGTGGGTTAGAGCAAGGGAGAGGGTTTTGATGGAGAGTGGGAGGAAGAAATTAGATGAGTAAGATAAAGAAGAAAATGATAAGGAAGAGGGAGAAATGAAAAAGGAAAGAAAATTGTAGAGAAAGAGAAATAAGATTGAGAGATGAAGAGGAATGAAGGGTGAGATAGAACGAAGGAAAGCGTGAGTGAATGATAGAGAAAGAAAGAGGGGGTGAGAGAGAGGAAAAGGCGGTGGGAGAGATAAAGAGGGAGTGAGAGATAAAGAGGGAGTGAGAAAGAGAGATAGGGAATGAGGGAGAGAAAGAGGGGATGAGAGAGAGAGAGACAGGGAGTGAGGGAGAGAAAGAGGGGGTGAATGCCTCCTTCTGAAAATATCATTCGCACGATTAGGATGTTTAATGCAACCTCGCTAGCATAAACATGTGTTCGGCTCAGGATGAAAACGTGCTACAATTCATAATCTGACCAAGGGCTTCATTTGAAAAACTAAACGACCAAATAAAGTTTTTTTATGGTTGTCAAGGACAACAAGTGAATATTTCGCGCTTATAGTTTTTGGTGCCGTATAAAAAAGGAAAATCTTACTGTGTTTTAAAGTAAGTTGCGTCAGATTTCAGGGGATGTTTCAGTGAGAAACTTACTTTCCATGTAAGAATGATATCTGTATCTATTTGCCACAATCGCATCGATAAAGAACAGTTTTTATCTGTGGATAAAAGAAAGAACTTCTATGTGAAAAAGTGATTAATTACGTTTAATATAAGTTTACGGGATTGACAACAACAGAGTTTTAATGCCTCAATATACATTAGATTTTGATTCTTGCGCAAAAATTGTTTATTCGAGCGTAATATATACTGCCTACACAATAAATAATTTTGCAATATCAATAACGACAATAAGGGTGTGACGTATCGCCAATAAAAGAGAGAAAACCCTCATCGCAAATGCAATCTGGGAACTGTGTCGTCAAGTATGAGAAACACCGGCTTTGCAGAAAGCAAGCCTATGCCTCTTTGGGAGCGTTGGTGAATCAAAGTAGCCATCGTAATACCTACCTTCAAGTAACACTGCATTTATAAGAATTGGCCTAAAAGTAAAACTACCAGCTTTTTATAGCATTTAGAACCGTATTATTAATAATATGTTTCTCATTCACTACGATTTAAGTCTTCAACGTATCCCGTTACTATAAAACAAATAATTACGTAGGTACATGAAAACAAGTATTAATCTCGTACTCAAGTTTCGGATTATTAGCCGGCCGATATATACAAAACCAGCTGAATGGCCATTTACTTAATTACCGAGCTCAGCTTGTATAGATCCCATAATAATAAATTACATATAAGCAAAAAACTCTGATGTGGCCACCACATGACTTTCTCCATACCTGTAATATTTCTAAAAATTCCAAATAGGTTACATACTAATAAATATTTTAAGAAACTGCGAGAAAATTTTAGACTTTACAAAGAACAGAAATAAACTCAAACCATAGCCTTCTGATATTGGATATAGCCACAAAGCTCCAACAATTAAGAAAAGAAAAATGAGCGTTACTAAGACGTAACTAAGCGTCAATTCTCAACAATAGTCGTCGATAGGTGGCTTGGTGGTGGCAGCTAAAAATATAATATAACTCTTAGACAATGCACTATATGGAAAAATGTTTCAAACAAAGGTTGTAGAAAATTAAATATATTTCCTGCAACTTTTATTCCAGTACATTTTTACATTTATCAAATATTAAAGCAAATATTTCAAAATAACCGATGTGACAAGAGTAAACACCCACTTCCGGTTGACCGATTTTTACCAAAAACTAATCAGTTCTTCTGACTTCTATAAAAATGTTGAATATAAAATTTCGCGTTGACTTGATTAATAGTTTTTGAGTTGGAGCACCCACCCACAAAAAAGTTGTCACACACACAGACAGACATCTTCGAGAAAATGGTCAAAACGAGTTCAGGGGACCTCAAAACGTGTATTTCCGTTGAAATCTCGAAATCGATTTTTTTCACGAAAACAATACTTTCCCCTATGTATGGAGAAAGTGAAAACTGAGACGACTGCATGAATCTATGGTAGTTCATCAAACGCAGATTCTGATGAGAACCACATCAAAGTCTGGCGAAGCGAATTTGGAGAGCAACCTCTTTGCAGGCGAAATGCGCATATGGTTTACGCAGCTGTTCTATGCGAGTTGCGTATGCTATTTAACGTGTACCTTAAAGAGGTAACTTTGAAAAAAAAAGTGGCTTCCAAAGAATTTTAGCGGAGCGATACAAAAATTACCAGGAGTTCTAAGAACGGAACGTCGCATAAGGGTAGGGCTAATGACGCAGCAAATATGAAGTGGTCACGTGATCATACGGCGGGTGGCGTCCCTGCTTCCATCATCCATAACTACAAACTCTCATCAAACCACGAACGCACTCGAACCAGACTCCATCTCTCTTATCAATCGCTGCAATTACGCTACACATTTTAAAGTTCAATCGCAGACTGCCTCTTTGCCAGCATCCTCCGAATCAAATCTCCCTCCCTATCTATCTCTCTCTTTCCCTTCATCTCTCTCCCTCCCTCCGTCTCACCCCCTCCAGATTGATTACATCGGGTCTCGAGATAAGATCGCAGCCGCGGATTCCATTATCCTTTCTCCGACCTCATGAAAAAATAAAAGAGAAAAACATTTCCAAACCCGACGCCAACGTCTTTCTTCAGACATATCGAGAGACGCCGCTAAAAATAGTTTACATACCGTCAAAAAGAGTACAAATCTTGAGAATTTTGAATCGAGAGAATGCGATTTTGAGTACCATTTTTCACTATTTTAATCGTGCAATGTTTTATAGCAATAGCTATACGACTGGTGCTCTCGGCATGATGACGATGACAAAAAGGGTACCCCACACCGATGAAAGATCCTGTAGCACGTTTCTCAATGCCCAATATCATAATAAATGGAAGCTATATTTTATACCGAATAAGTATCCAGAGCGCAAAAAATACGAATTGCACGGAAGATTCATAACATGTGTAATTTGACATTTTTCACCCACGCAAAAAAACCGAAAAATGTTTAAAAACAAAAATGAACATATATACATATAACAATAGCGCGTTTTAATCAATCGAAAAAAGCAAGTCAACGGAGGAAGAAAACAAAAAGAGTAAATATGTGCCACCGAGGGAGAAAAGAGAAGAAATCAAAATTTGCAATTCTCGCACTTTGTCTGGGACGTGAATCGCAGATTTCTGAGCAGTAATCGATAGCGTAATATGGAGATTTAAGCGGTGCAAAGTCTTAAATTCAATTCTTATACACAAGTTAAATTCAACATGCCACCGTCGTCACAATTGCATTGGTAACGTCTAAGCTTCGCAATGCGCTTTCCCTTCTGGACTTTTGCCTGAAATGTGAAAGTGATGCGAATATCTCTCGATTTCATTTTCGTTCACGTATAGCCCGCATCCTTCAAGATGCTTGAAATTAAACATCCCATAATTTTCCGCTTTTTAACATTTTAAATTATTAAAAAATAGCGTGTTATTTGTTAGCACGTAATAATCGCCGGAGACCCTTTATCCCACGGATCACTGCGGTCCTACCGCAAGAGTTCTTGCGGTGACCGCACCTACAGCTTTGTTAATTGATCGCAGCTGAAATGAGGCTTCCCTCTCGCTAACGCAACTCGAATTCTTTCTTCTGCACGAATGCATTAAACATTCCATCCGCATAATTCTTTCGGCGCTGTTCCACTTGACCGAGTCCACGACGCGAAATCGTCCAGTCGGCGTTCCAACAATGCAGCGGTTTTTACCACAAGTTGTGCATCGGAAATTTTCGAATCCAAACTCATAAGTTTAGCATGTCGTTTTAATTGCTATGACAACCTCGGCGTCTACATGTTCTCTCCTGCAAATAAAGGACGAACGCAGAGCGCTTTAGACTGATCAACAGCTCAATATTATGCAACATAAGCTACATAATTTAATCACTGTTTGTATATTTTAAAATAAATATAAGATAAGCAACAAAGAAAGTTTAAGATAAAACTTAGAGAGAAAGACGATTTAAATATGACTTTATATAATGGCTACGTAAACAATAAAATGTTACGACTGCGTTTATATTATACTTGTAAGTATATTTTCCTTGCTTCTGAATGCGCCATGAAATTAAACGAAACAGTTTTAAATGAGATATTGTAATATGATACGTAACATGACTATCGAGCGATCGATTTTCATACTATTTCCAAACGCGAATGTTCAGCAATTTCGTGGTTACTTTCAGTGTTCAATGATAGAAAAATACCATTTCGGTTAAACATAAAGACATTTCACTGAGAGAGAGAGATAGATAGATATACGTCTTTATGATTGAGACTAAACAGTCTCCTCTTCCATTTAACCCACTGTCAATTACATACAATTAGATAGTAAATAGTAATAAAATTAAACTAAAAGGTTACATAAAATAAAAAGCAATATAAAATACAATGAAATGTATAGGATAGTATAGGATTTAAAAACAGATGGGTAATTGTTGCTGTTGTCGGGAAAAACTGGGGAAGATAATGAGAGAGAGAGTTATAAAGGCGGTACTAAGAGATTTCTCCTGCAAGCGCATTCAAAATGCCGCATGGACATAAAGCCGCCGAACGGAGAACACACACGCATTCCTTATCACATAACCGACAAACTTTTCATCAAAAATTTTCCATTTTTCATGTTTACAAGATCTCTCTTTAAAGATTATTTTCGGTAATAACCGGCTCACAAAATAGGCCAACATAGTCAATGTTTGCCCCAATATTCCGTAAGCGAAATAGGTGAGGTGTTTATAAGGGCGTCGAAAATTGTGTCATTAGCGCCACGAGTGCATAAAAATTGTGTAAGGCAGTGGTTTCCAAAGCAGCAACATTTCAAAGATAAACAGAATTCCTCGGCATCCCCCACCTTGATACGAGATTTTATAGTCATACATACGGATATCGCAACACTTTGATGCATACATTTGTTGGCACTACATCAGTGGTGGGCAACCTTTTCTTCGTGGTGGGCCGCATTGGTGTTTGCGAATTCATCGGCGGGCCGCATTGCAAGTTGTCAATGCTTAGACTTTAACTCTGACGTTAACTAGAGCTCCTGAGATGAAAATCATTGAAAATAAAGTCTAAATTAGGTCTTTATGGTTAACATTTCAACATCAAGTGTTTAATTGTCGCAATTTGAATGTATGAAATACGAATTTATGCGAAATATTTTTTTAATCAGAACTTCGCGGGACGTAAGTTGCTCACCACTGCACTACATCATCAATTTATTAGAGGAAAATCATTTCCCTATTTACCAATCAACATTTCCAAATCTTTGAGTAATTTAGTCAACAAAGTGTTTCGCGGCACTCCAAACAATCAGCTGCTGCACCCAGTTTGATAAACACTGCTGTAGGATGTGAATATGATTTCACCAAGTTCAAATTCGTAAAATTCATGAGTTTATGATTACAAAATTTTACACGACTAATTGCCTTTTTTTAAATCGAGAGATAAATTCGCTCTCGTGCAAAATGAATAACATTTCTACAAAAATAAAGTAAAGATTTACAAATATCCACACTTGGAATCCATGGAAACCTCACGTTCGCATTTTTCAAACGGATTAAAAGTAGCGGATTATGTACAAACGTATATATAACAAACTATGATGCAACAAGAAATTTTCTGCGCCGTTAACCGAATAAGAGGAAAAAAGTTAGATTAGGAAGCTTTTCATCTTCTCCCTTCCTCGCTTCGCTTATCTGATTCGAAGGCGTGGGAGAGAGAGAGAGAAAAAGATTTCCACTGCATGGTCCCCTATCTGTGAGTGCGTGTGTGTTTGGATGTGGATGGGCGTTATATTCTAGAAGCCCGTCATGCAAAAAGCGGCAGAGACTGAAGTCCGTCAAGTGGTTCTAACCAACCGGGGTCGCGTGAAGGGGGGAAGGAAAAAATCCTGTCAACAACTTCCCCCACTCCAATTCTCAAACTCCGCCGCGACGTAGCTGCCAAATGCTTTCTTTTAAACACATCAAATCTATACAGGGCGAAACTTAACAAATGAATTTTCGCAGCTCAGCGCAATCCTCGCATCGAATAAATTATATAAGTTAACCCTTAATGGCAATAAAAAATTGATTAAAACATTTGAGTAAGCCATTTCAGCTACGAAATAGCGTTAATTAGAGGTAATCACATGATCGAATTTTTATTTAGATTTTTATGGTAATGTTAATATTTCGTGTTTTCCTTTCAGTATACATGTAGGTATGAATTCAACTTAGTTTTCATAACCCTGCAATTAAACATAGTATTATAAATAGTAATATTGAATTTTGGAAAATAAAAAGGTTTTAAAACATTTGTTTACCGTTCTAAAACTCGATTTATTTAATTTCTCGTTAATAAATTAATGCAACCTATAGAGTTTACGTTTCCGACAGCTTAAAAAATTTAACATTTCTGGAAGTAAAAAAAAACATTCCCCCTGAATTTTAGATGTAAACCCACTTCCAGAGAGTATATAAATTACTTTCCGATCCAGCAAGGCATTCAACCTTTCGTGGAATCCCGTGATGCTTAGGTGCTCTCACCGTTCAACCCCGAACAAAACACCGCTTTTTAGCATTTGAGCTTAAAAAAACGCGATTGAAAAGGACGCACGCGAGCGCCTCGAACTTTCCACAATCCCTTCATTTTTAAATGCCAATCCTTCGCCGGATTCGCCGTCTCACCACACTCGCCCAAAGCACTCGCTTCCGTGGGAGAGAAAGTTAACACCCGCCCGCGTCAAAGCGAAACATCAATCTCCCGACGTTGCCAGATTCTTTTAGGCAATTATCGTCGTCCCAACGAACACGTATTGATGTCAAGAATGATCTTATAGTTTCGTTTATGGATCCGCTAAACAAGACGGAAATATTCGATTATTTGATGAAGTGAACCTTATATAAAAGGTTTGTCTGCTATACCGTCACGCTCTAATTCATCTGAGAATTAATGTCTAAATTAAATATATCAGCAGCTTGGTGGGATTTAATTCGGCTTTTAGGATTGAAAGGGAATGAAAGCCATTTCCATTTTCCATAGTATGTACTTGGGATTGAGTCCCGGTGGGTCGAAAAATCCATGAATTTGTCCGCAGGATAAACATATTTATAAAACATTTAGTGTTGAATTAATCCTTCAGCATCCTAGCGTGAATGCATTTGAGAACGAGAGAGTGCAATTTACTTTCCCAAAAGATTTCAACTTCGTTTACAAAACGAAAATAGGCTTTTAATAAAAAAATACATATTTTGGAAATAACAAATTTAAGCATGATTTCTACACGGAAGCATTTTTTGTTAAATTGGAGGTGAAAATCTGACTAGAGAGATTTGTTTTATAAAAATACAATTAAAAAATTGTACCTGTGCTAAGGGTAGTTTAGGATAAATATTGTGTTTATAAAATGAAGCAATTCTTCAATAGCACCGTCGTGTGAAATAGTAAATTAACCCATTAATACAACACAAGTGAGTCGTCGCTAAAATGAATAATTCCTAAGGGAAAGAAATAAATTCCGAATAAAAAATTTCCCACGTTATTAAAAAATTCAAAATATCTCACGACCGGAATATATTTTAATCTTCCTCAATTTACGGATAAATAAAAAAACACGGAGCGCCGCAGCGTGAGGTTGACATATAAAGCTTAAAACCACGAATAAATGGTCCGCATTAGAGTCGAGCGGACATAAATTGCTCCTCCATGCAGGAACAAAAACTACAATGCGCCACTAATTCAATATTATGGTCTCTAGACAACGAGCGTATTCCCAAGGAGACAGCGAAGCGATGTTGATAAGAGAGGAATTGAGCAGAGAAATAGAGAGAGGGAGAGATGGGGAGAAAGTGGGAGAGATGACGCAGGTGGAGATTAAGAGATGGGAGAGATATAGGAAAAGAGCGATACAAAAAAGATTAAGAGAAAGGAGAGAGGACGAAGGAATTGGGAAGGGGATGAAATGTCACTTAAAAGAGAACACGGGAGAAACAAAAGAAAGAAAAAATGAGATGAGGTGGAGGAATGATGGGGAGAAGATAAAGGCGATGAGAAATAGAGTGGGAGGAGGAAAGTAAGAAATATGAATGGAAAAAGGCGAGAGTGATAAAAATAAGAAAAATGAAAAAAGCGTAAGAAAGAGGAAAGGGAGAGAAGGAAATAAGAAATGTCATGTCAAAAGGTTAAAAGGTATCTTATTAATATTAATATAAATAAATAAATACGATAAGTGCGGTCATGTTGATGACAAAAAACATAGCGGCAATAGTAGGAAATATATTCCCCACAGTTTGAGATTTAAAAACGTAAGTTATTTAAGATTCTAAATGAATTTCACCGCTTGTTTAAAGCGATTAAAATACGATCACAATTTTGATACGGTCCATTATTTTGGCAGTATGCCGGTAAGAGCGTCGACCTAGTATCTCGATTCTGACTGCAGGAAAATCTCAATATCATATCAAAGACTAGTTTATGCGAAGTTTATTTAAGACTCCTATAAAAATATAGGTACATATATAGAGCTTGTTATTATGACCTCATTATTACAAACTACTAAAATTAAGTCCATCAAGGTTTTCCATAATGAGGTTATACCGTACCATTAAAATGCAACTACAAAACAAACTGAGCTGATTCTCGCATGCTCGTCAAGGAACGCTCTTGGACTCGAAAACTGACATTTTGGAGGAAATTCAAAAACCAAGCGACAATCTAAACGGAATTCGCGATAGGCTACTGCAAGAATCCCGTTCCTGGCACGAAACTTTCTAGAGAATTTGCACTGAAATTCACGCCGTGATAGACTAGTACGATGCGACAAAACGAGCCAAGTTCGATATATGTATAAATGGAGAAATAAATGAAAGAAGAAAATGAGAATAAATTAAAGTACAGCGGAAGGGGTTGTAAAGAGAGAGGGCGAGAGATAGGAACATAATTAAAGAAACAATTGATCAGAAGGACAGGAAAAAAACGGCAAAAAATACAGAAAAGAGCACGATGATAAAACAAAAGATAAGTGAAAGAGAATAATTAAAACGGGAGAGAAGAAAAAGAGGCAAAGAGATAAGGAGAATGGAAATGATCGTGAAATCCACCGCCACGCCACGCGAATAATTCGCTTGAGAGGGAAAACGAATTTGGTATTGTTTCTTCCCTTTCGCGAGTTCTTGAATGAAGGACGGCTTGCTTGGAGTACGAGCGATAAAAAATTAAAATAGTAGTAAAAAGAAGCGCAGCATGCGTCCAATTTGCCCTCGGATGCCTCACGATTCCAGGAAGGAGAAATAATACGGCACTGGATTATCAAGAGAATTACTAAGGCTTTAAAAGGGAGAATGTTCTCCATACGACTCCTGTTTCAAACTAAGAAGGAACTATAGCTGCCGCACTAAATATATCCTAAAATAGAATTTCCATACGACGCAATCAAACTTCATAATATTTTTTTCCGTCTTTCTGCCGAGCCATGTCACGAAAGGATATGCATGGCATTTACAGGCTTATTGCGAAAAAGAAATAAAACATTGTAGCATTATTATCAATTGGTGTTCATTTATTGGTGTCCGTCTTATTTAATACTTCTTATTTTCTGTCTTGGCTTGACAGAATTTTTAAAAAAAGATATTATTTCGTCTGTCCTCAACGTGTTCTTTTGGCTTCTCGTGCATTTTGTTTTTTGATATTTGACGGAAATAGCTTTTCTTATAAATGTATCTCAGGAATTTTATTACAAATTTACGGCTTTGTTATGCATTTTTCCTTGAGCTATGTTGTCGTTGTCAAATTCAAAACTTTGAAATGCATCACAAATCCTTAAAAGACTGAGTTCTTAAATTTGCAAGGAATTTGTTAATCTCGCCATTCCTCTACAATTAAATGTAAAGCTTGGTGTTCCTTTCTTAATAAAATCATTTCAACCTGATAAACACTAGTAAATTCAGACAGTAAAATACACGAGAAAATACATTTTTTAGCAAAATACACTTGGGAAGTTACCTCTTTGTGGAAAGATTCCATAGTAGTAGTGAAATCTTTTATATATAATTACTCAATGTCTGTCCTCCCGTCTGTCCGTCCGTCCCCCTTTTATCTCTTGAACAGTTTGTCATAGAGGAATCTTGTAAACACCATTTTGTTTCTGCCAACTAGGAGACCTCGGGAAAACTATTTTCGTTTACGGAAGTGTCCCGGATTCGACTCCGGGAGTCGATTATATTTTCCCATATGTTTACACAGGAGTTTTGATTTTTCAAGCTGAAAGATTTATTTCCTCCATTCATTTAAATATGCACGTAAATAAGGACCGAATTTCTCCGTTTTTGCTTTATTCGACGGCTAAAACTATAAAATAACTTATTCTTGCGATGTTTAGATGTTACACGGAAGAATTTCTCAGAAACACGCGTTTCTTTTCAAAATTTTATGGCCTCTTCGTACTCTTTCCGGTTGTTGCCTACAATTGAATTAGCGGCTATTAAGCCTTCAAATAGATAAAAGAATTGCGTTATTTGTAACGCGCTTCTTATGAAGGATCGAAATAATAATTGTAGCAATGTCAAAATTAATAGATTGCAACATCAATATTTGAAGATTATTATTATTCAGTAAACTGCGTGTAGGCTGTGGGCATTTTTAACGACTGACCAAAAGAAAAAAGATTACAATTACACACATAAATTATTAAAAAAACATGAAATTCAAAATGTCAGTTGTCTAATTTCATAAGAAGAAATGGGCTATTATCACTTTTAAACATTCAGATTTCTGACTGACTTTGCAAAGGTTTTTGTGGGTACCACTAGTAAGTATATTTTAATTTCCGCTAAACAATGATTTACTCGAACGCTTTCGCCATTTACAGTATCATCATTCACCTGAAGAGTAAAGCTTTGTTTATTGGATATTACAATAAGTCTTCCATTACTAAATTTAAAAAAAATTTGATGTGGCCACCACATGACTTTCTCCATACCTGTAATATTTCTAAAAATTCCAAATAGGTTGCATAAAAATAAATATTTTAAGAAACTGCGAGAAAATTTTAGACTACAAAGAATAGAAAAAAAACTCAAACCATAGCCTTCTGATATTGGATATAGCCACAAAGCTCCAACAATTAAGAAAAGAAATTGGAGCGTTACTAAGACGTAACTAAGCGTCAATTGTTAACAATAGTCGTCGGTAGGTGGCGTGGGGGGTGGCATCTAAAAATATAAGATATCTCTTAAACAATGCATTATATGGAGAAATGTTTCAAACAAAGGTTGCAGAAAAGTAAATTTTCTACAACTTTTATTCTACTAAATTTTTACATATATCAAATATTAAAGCAACTATTTCAAAAAACGGATGTGACAAGAGTAAACACCCACTTTGAGTTAGAGCACCCACAAAAAAGCTGTCACATACACACACACAGAGAGACGTGTTCAGTGGACCTCAAATCGTGTATATCCGTTGAAATCTCGAAATCGAATACTACGTATGGAGAAAGTAAAATGGCGCTGCTTCTGTTAGCATTAGCGATGACAATACTAGTCATATTCAGAAGTTCTCGCCAGGATGGCTTCTCGTGTCTTTCTGTGGCTAACTCTTACAAGACAATGCGACACGTTATTCTAAAAACATAAGAGGTTTTTCTTATATTAAACGTTAGGTGTACGCACACAGGACGCTATTGTCTGGAAAATTTTCCATTCATTCAAGCCACGATCGACCCAATCCGTTCGAACTATTAAGAAGAGTTTATTTTGCCTTGTATTCCCAAACAGAAACGTACGAAAATGGGAAACTCGACTGAGAACTCAAAAACAAGCAAACTTTCACCTTCATTCCCTTTCCTAAAGGTATTGGGAAGCGAAGTCAAGAATAAAATTTGAGACTCACGCGCTCTTATGGAGAGAGAAAGGAAAGGCCGTCGGAATAAAAAAAAGGAAGTTTCATGACTTCGACGCTTGAATGTCGTTGCGTGAATGCCTACGGCGAGACCGATAAACAAAGTTA